>JAQFVV010000021.1:9872350-10514520 GCA_028023455.1 Epiperipatus broadwayi | reverse complement strand
TAGTATTCAATTATTAAAAAAAAAATGCTTTCTTTTTATACATACAGAGATTTATACGTATAGATTTATTATTATGAATAATAAGTTCTTTTTTGTGATTTATTATATAATATTTTTTTTATTAAATAATATGTGTTAAATTTATTTAACTTTCATTTTGTTAAAATAGAGTAAATCAGAAAAGTGTGAATATAATTATGATTGTTATATAAGGAGATAAAAAAAATGTACACGTGTGACACAATGAATACATCTGTACAAACACAAAGATGTTTACACTTATTCCTGATGGCTATAGATTCCAGGTTTGTTTAGCATTTGGCCTTAAGATTATTTTTACAAAAGAGGTGCTTTGATGTAGATAACGATAGCGATCAATTTAAGTCTTATTGATTAGGACCGACGTCAAACTTGTGAAGCTTTGATTTTTTTTTAAGATAAAGATTTCCAGATGTTTTTTTCTTTGGTTGAAATTCACATATAAATGATTGGAAACAATTTTTTTAATCAAGAAGTTGTCTTAAATTTTTAAAGAGACGATCAGTTAGTCTTAAAAAATTTCTTTAGAGAGATGATGAGTTAGTCATTAATTTTTTTTAGAGTGAGAGTCACCAAATTATTATTATTATTTTGAGACTCAACTCAGTCGGTCCTTCCTTGTTATTATTCTTAAGCAGAACAAGCTGATTTTTTTAAAAAGAGAGTGAATGCTTTTATTTTTTTTTTTTTCTCTTCCCACTCCTTGAAAGTTGAAAAAGAGCAAATGAAATGTAAGCAAGTATATAAAACAATTTCTGCAATATTAAAGAAGAGGAGAGAAATGAAACAAGATTGAATTTATTAAAGAAGAAGACTATATAAAAATGATATTAACATATTTGGTTATGCATAATACCATGCCCCTCTGCATTGCTAAACCATTTTTTCTGCTTCCTGGTTAATACAGAATGAGTCAAAATCATGATCTGTCTATGAAGTCATGTATCCAGTAATAATCACAAATGATAGATTTTAGTTCAACCACACAAGCTATATGGAATGTTTTGCTTTGTTCTGGTTTATTGAAAGTCATTATAATTTTGCAATTAATGAGAAGAGGAATAGGAGGAAAAGTGGGAATCAATAAGTCAGAGAACCAAGCTTTGTGCTTCATGAATCAAACCTTTATACACTCCGAACTCATCTAAAGGGTCAACAGCACTGATTTTTTAAAGGAGAGAGATACAAGCATCATCCATCATGTCTTTACTAATCATCAAAAGTACTGAGGACAACTTTTTTTAAATGTAGAAGGGCCAATCAACAATGAATGGTTAATAGAATTGAAGAAACAAGTTAAAGTCAATTGATTCAGCATTATCTTAAAAGGCATCTGCAATAACTTTTTTTTTTTTGTTGTTGTTGTTGTTGGTGAGCAAAGAAAAGCAGTCTGAAAATTCAAACATATATTAATAGCAAAAGGGATTTGGTAAATATGAACTTTCTTTAACCGATTATTTTTTACTATAAAAGTAAAATTAATTTATCAACGTGCTAAATTTTCTTTGATATTAAATATTAAAGACTTGTTTATTTCATAGTTATTCTGGTAATATATCAATATAGGTATAATATATAGTTTAAAATCTTAATAAATTTTCAATATTTTTAGTTATTTATTATATACGTACGTTGAAACGTTTTAATTGTTCTTCAATATGTTTATAACGAGTAATCTTTGATATATGCAATTTATAATGTTTGCTTCTAAAAATATTCCTATACAATAAAATTAATATATGTATTTATTAATTTACTATAATGTCATAAAAGAAAAAGATAATTTTATATAATAATTATAAATATACATTTAAACATATGTTAACAATATCAATGCAGAATGTAATTGTTATCAAACATATCAAAGAATAGGTTATATATGATTAGTTTAAAATGGTAAAATTGAAAAGTAGGGTATCATATTTGAATGGAAATGAAATAATACATATAAGTGTCACCTGAATTATTTATGATATATAATATAATAAAGTCTTAAATAAGCATTTATAGAATATGTATTTTTTTCTAATATTGATTTAAGTCAGCTTATTTGGAGAGATATCAAGAAATGACAAACCTATATATTAAGTTTATTTGTTTATACTTATATAAATTTTTTTATATAATTTTTGTATTGAATTAATATGGTAATAAGCCATTTATTTAATTGTCAATTTGACCTTAAAGAAGGGAAAGAAAGAGTAGTAGTGTTAATAAAAACATAATTATATATCTTAATTTATTTTAGCAATTATTAAGAATATTGTGTTTTTTTTTTTTTTGTCTTAGAATTTTATCATTTTAATTCATCATCAATACTGTAGTTGTCATATTACCATTCGATATTATAACCACTGTAAATATTGATACCAAGAAATAGGTAAACTAGAATGCTTATTTAAGTATTTAAGGATTATGCTTGAGAATAACCACTTTGATAATTATAGTTCAACATAGAAAGCCAAAATTGTGTTGTGTCCATAATTAGATCATCCTCATCAAAGTATGGATATCATGTTATTCGTTAAAAAAATGTTTCAAATAATACTATATAAAAGTTATGATCACATCAATCATCATTAATAAATTTATAAATCATGAATTTAATGTTTTAGAGTAAATAGTTATATTTTGTAAATAGGGTTTATAGAAAATTGAATATTATGCAAAGAGATCACATGATCAATCATCACCATTAGTATTATTAAATCCCAGTATGAAATAGGGATAATTTTAATAGATGCCTATAAATTTATAAAGATGAATTTATTGTTGTGAGTTTATTGATAAGCCGCTATTGGTATCATCATCACTATTATAACACATGATATCACTATTATTATCATTATTATGATATTATTATCATCATCATTGTTGTCTTTATTGTGATAAATAATCTAGTTAAATGGCCATCAATATCAATAATGGTCTTCTACATGCTTGTTTCAGCCACAATAGATTTACATGTCTGTTCATCAATATACGCTTTAATGAGTTGCAATGTCTATAAGAATCTTTGATCTATAGTATAAACTTTGTAATATTGGATCTTGTAATTTTATCAATATAGATAAAATGTGGTATATCGTTACGGAATTAATAGTCATCCAAGTCATAGGTAATAAATATGCATTGAATGAGTTTGAACTCAAGTACACTATAAATAGATACTTATCTAGATTGAAAACAATCTAGTGGGCGCTATAGGAAAACACATAAAAATTTAGCTAAATTGAATAAAGAGTGATATCATCCCTTTCCAACTTCATAATATTAGTTTTAAAATATATTTTTATAAGTTGTCGCGAATAGCACCCGTAGGTGTGCACATGACCATGAATGGTCTTATATATTTGAAAGAAGGATGGTGGGAAGGACTTTGTTAGAAGAACCTAGTATTGAGATAAGCATAAGGCACTCCAGGAATCTCACAGTGGTATTTATTCAGTTGCTATATTTAATATTATTATTTTTATTAGATGACAATGGCCAGTAATGTTTTATTGTTCGAATGACTGCCCCAACATATAAATAAATACCAAGAATCTTTAATGCTGATATTTTCTTTATCTGTTATGATGAATAATATGTTACAAATGGTACAGATTGGATAGCATATCTGAATAATTAATAATTTTCCTCTAATGAAACACTCTAAAGATTAAGGTTTTGAATCCAAGTCAATTTGATAATATAGTGAAATCACAAATTACTCTGTACTTCAGTTATATGTTACCAAAAAAAAAAAAAAAATGTAAATAAACAAGAAAAGCATATGATCATGAAAAAAAACAAACAAACAAACATGACAATTCATAAATTTTATAGTATGGCAGAAGTCTTTTTTCCAAGTTGAAGTTCAGTACATGATCATGGTTATTAATAAAATTTATTAGATTTATGCTGAAAGCCCATAAATTTTATTTTTGCTTTATTATGTAATGTTTTCTAAGTGCAATGTTTAAAGTTATATGTAATTTAAAAACATTCAAAATCTTACTACAGACTTTAAAACATCAAAACAACTACAGAGGGCATTTCTATTGAAAACTTGGGGGGGGGGGGATATCGAAAACAAAAGAATATCATCCAAAGCATATTTAATTGTGATGAAAATCATGCATTTTGCTATTCATTGCATTTTAGAAATAACGATACACTAGAGTAAGTTTTTTCTTATTTTTATTTTGTGAGTGGAATATGAATGAGAGATCATCAATTCAGTAAAATAGATCACTCATAGAACATTCTCATTCGAATAAATTACTCTGAATTATTTGTAAGCAAACTCATAATAAATCATTTTTAAATAAACTTGCAAATACAATTTTAATCTTTCATTTACCAATATCAATCTATTCAGTTTGATAAAAGGAAATACCTATTTAAGCAGTGGTAAAATATTATTTATTTTTATTTTAAGTATTTGCCTTTATTAAAAGACATTATATATACATATTTATAAGGTTTTATTGTATTCCAATCTTTTTTTGCTTTTGGTTACTTAAAAATTTTTTTCTACATTACTTTAATAGATTATATGTCCTTATATTAAGCTTAATAAGTGGGTGTTAGTAATTGGGTGTCGCAATTTGTTGCTTATTAGTCCGTCTTAATTTTATCTTTGGCTGGTTGCTATTATGCCTTTGTCCATTGTATATCTTCTTTTCATAACTTATTTATTGCCATATTTCGCATGCTGTAGGTGCTGCTCCTCCCCAGATTTTAATTATTTGTTTTCTTGCTAAGTATTTTAAGCATTGCTCAAAATATTTTTCCCATCCTTTATCAAGTTTTTTAATCCAATTATATTTTTTATTATCAAATATTAATGAACAGCTTATTTCCCATAATGTTCTAATTGTATAGATAAGTATCATAGCGTTGTGTGGATCAAATTTCTTGATGTGTTTGTTAATCATATCTTTTAGATTAATGATTGGGGTTTTGAATACTTTTATCCTCATTTGTTTAAATGCTCTATATTCTTTGACCAGGTGTGTAAATGTTTCTTCGCTGTTCTTGCTGGTTATAGACCCTGGTTCTAGACTCATACGTAGTTTTTTATTTAAAAGCGCTGTCATGGGGTGTATCCCATTCATCAATTTATAGATGGTTTTCATGTATTTTGGGGGTGTATAGATTGACTGAAAGTTTCTTAGAACTCTACTTATGGATATGTTTAGCCATGATTTTTTTTATGTACTGTTAAAATTAGTAATAGTAAAATATATAAAAGTGTGTTCTTTCACGTTATTATTAATAACTACATTATAATTATTTTTCTAATACTCTTAATTTATATGTGATATTATACATATAAAAAAAGCATATGTGTTATATATAAGTGCATATAGAAAAATATTGCATAATAGTGATCCAGTGAGGACTATGTATTCTCCTACAACCAAAGTTTATCAACAAAACATAAATGATTGCATGCGATTTACAATGTACATGAAGAAAATATAGTGGATATTAATCAGCTCAATTGTTTTATGAGTCAGAAAACAAAAATAAAATTTTATTCAAAAAAGCAATAAAAATATGGGAGTTGTCAAGCGTTGGGTAGAGAGGTCAGCACAACTGTTTTACAAGCAGTTGTCCCGGGTTAGCGGGTTCGCATCCCGGCCGATGCTATGACACATGAAAAAAAAAAAAAAAGGGGAATTAAATTCAAATGAGAGTTTATTTTAAGAAAACATTACCGTATTCTGGGCTACATTTAAAAGTCTACATATGTTTTCGTATATACATACATAGATATATTTTTTTTAAATTTATAGGCATGTAAAAGAAAAAAAATTACAAAAATAAGAAAACAAATCTCAGATTTGCTTCAAGATACTTGATCTGTCAAATGTTTACAGAATATTTATCTAAAAATAAATTTGAAATAATAAGAAAGTATCAGATCTCAAGGAGAGTCATTTTTCAAAAGAAAGAAAGAAAAAACAAAAGATGGTCAAATTAAAATGATCTTTCAATTTGAAATTAATCATAAAAGAAATAATTGGTAAATTTATATAAATAAAAAAAGGTATTTTCTTTTTTGCTTGATACAAAATCATTCAGTATTTAATTAATTTTGACTGGCTGAAGCTTTCATAAAGTTATGCCTCTGAAAATAGATAAACTTAACTCTTTCTAATACTGTGAAATTTGCAGAATTCTATATATCTTTTTGTTTGTTCTATGCAGTAAGAATACATCGAATCAGAATCCCTTGTAACAAAACATTATAAAACGAATCTTTACATCTTATATAAATCACCAGATTACAAATTTTTATTTTACGAGCTAAGATTGAATTAGAAATTTTTTTTTTGAATACACACATATTAAAAAATAATAAACACAGTACGATGAATAGATTACTAATAGCCCTACATAATTTGATACCTACTCTGGAATGTAAGATTGTTGGATCGATTTCACTTCCGGTATTTCTGGCACCCAAAGTTCTTAAGAATTCCTGAACAATAAAGGCATTCAATTATACATTTTTTATAATTATCATTAATAGAGATATACCCATTAATAATAATAAAAAACTATATTTTCTCTTTTTATCAGATTTATTGTTTCTTTAAAAATGTTTTCAATTGCTACAGAATTTGACTGTTAATCTTTTATCAATGACTATAACACTCCTTTAGATTTTAGCATATTTAATTTCAAACCTTCTAAAAATTTCATAAATCCTATTTAAGATTTTATTAAGCTTCATCCAAATACAAGCAAAGTATGATTAATCAACCTACTGAACATTTGACATTTAAGACTGGACACAATTGTCAACTATTCTGATACACAAAATTATATGTAACTATGTAAAAAAGTATGCCATTCTTTGCATTAACATAATTTTGTTGCAATTGCTATTAGCATCGTGCTGTATTAAAGTCTCAAAATTCTATGTTTATATTAATCATTTAGCTGAAACTATAGATTCAGCAAAAGCACAAATACTAGAAGGAATTATGGAACACAATAATTCATTGGTTTAAAAAAAAATAGGAAACAAAAAAATATTTTCAGATCAGCATTTACAAAATTTTTAAAATAAATATTTTAATTTCAATATTCTTTGGAATAGTAGTAAGCATAATTTTTTTATCTGGTTCAGCATGAAATACAGATATTGGAGATCATTTATCTATTTCACATGTATGTGGTCAAGTGTATCAGTTGTATGAGATAGAGTTGGGTGGCTGAAGGAGGCTTGAAAGTCTGTGTTCAAATTCTCTATATTACAACTAGACTCCATGTATGTAAAATATACTTCAACAAGGCTATATGCTAATCAAAGAAGAATCAGAGATTCATATTATTGAAAAACTTAATTTAAAAATCCAACATCAAAACATGTAATAAATAGATTAAAGCACCTTGAATTAAATGTAAATAAATACTAAGAAATGTCAGTTCCAATTATTATGCGAAATCCATATTACATAAAAAAAAACTGACTGAAATGAAAAATTTCAAGGTTAATTCAGCCTAGATTCTGAAACTAAGGCATACATATGGCAAGTAGAAGCGCTAACCAATACACCACAAGCTCTTTAATGAATCTTAACCAATACACCACAAGGCTCTCTAATGAATCGTAGTAATCAGATGAAACTTCGTAACATATTTTAAAATTTTACTAATATAAACAAATGCAACATCCTTATTTTTAATATATATTTTTATAGGTATTGTTTTAATGGCATCTTAAGCAGATAATTTCTAAATTATCTGACAAATCTTGCTCTGATAGACAAAAATCAAAATTGTGTCAGAATTTTTGGTGAATTTTTTAGAAACATGACAATTTGATTTATACAAAGAACAGCTTTGACTTGTTATATACATGTTGGGGGCATTACCCATAATTTATTCAATATATATTCTAAGTGAACATATTATAATTATTTAAATATTAAGTAAGATTATTAAGTAGAACTTAGAACTTTCCTATGTTGTTATGTAATGCATTTTGATTGCAAAACATTTTTCATGTCTACAATGCAATAGTTTTTTTCTTTTTGCAACTTAGTTACAGCTAGTGCACCTCTGGTGAAGTCCACCAAAGCCAATCATAATAACATAATTAAGAAGAAAGAAACAGCGTCCAGTTATTGAGCAAATGAAATATGAAAATTTCTAATTTAAATAAAGTGCCTACTTAATCATCTCCCTGTTTAAATAGAGCAGCAGAGAATCAATTTTCGAGAGCTAGGATTCTGGTGGACCTCACTGAAAGTGTACTCAGATGTGTCTAAGTTGAAAAAATAAAAAAAACATGTTGTGTCATAGACATGAAAAATATATGACAAATTAAAAATACAAACGAAGTGAAAACTTAATATTATATAATGTACTGTAAATGTTCTCTGAATTGCTTGTGCAATTTAGCACTCTAATAGAGTGATGACTCTAAACTGGATCCCAGATGAGAAAAATAAAACTTTTATTAATGGATAAATGATTATAATTACATATGTTTGGACTATTTCACAATCACAGCAACAGGTCTTATGATTATTGTGATTAGTAATATATCTTTACATTCACAACATTTATATTCTATGTAAATAAATGGTATTAATCTACATTTCTTAGATTCCATTGTTTAATTTCCAGGGTACCTAATGAGTCTGGGCTCTATTAAAAATTTAGATAAAGTAAGCATTTAGTAAAGGTTTGGACACTTGGAGAATGATATGAGATAAAAAAGCAACTGATCTCGATCTATGCATGTGACAGATAGTATGTTTGTTTATTAGAGATATGCAGGAAAAGAAGTCTTAAATAAATAGCCCAGAAGACAGTAATTGCTATTCTTGACAACTTCCAGATGATAAGAGTTGAGCTGTTTTCTCTTTTTGTTTTACTTTCTAATTAAGTCAAGAGGTCATTGCAGTCGCCTTGCAAGCAAGTAGTTGGTTGCAGACGGTTATGGGTTCGCGTCCCGGCCGATGCTATGACATATGGAAAAAAAAAGAATAGCTACTCCTTTATTGATCAATCTTGGCTGGGTGGCTATTACTATATGCATAGAAGGGCTTGTGATATTCTCATTATGCATGTTTTGGCATAATGCAATTTATCATTTTAAAACTAATCTGAAATAGTGCAATAATACTACAGATATTTGATGAATCGTGGATTGAAATAATGGTGAGAAATAAGTGAGAAGAGCAGCAGCATATTTATACCGCATGATTTTTCAGAATTCGAAATGCAAGTTGATAACACATCAAATGATACCATTAAGCATGATAATAACCTTTGATTTGAGAATTTGAATAAACATCAATATGAGGAATCACATTCAGAAGAGTCTGGACAATGAAACAAAGGACTGATCTTGAAAATGGGTACGACTTTTCTCATTTTTTTCTTTTTTAAAAATATCGTTAACTAAAAATTACGAAGGGTTCAAATGCTATAATATAGAGATTCCACTGTTAAACTTTTTCCAAAACAACAAAACTTTATGTTTTAGCAATTGCAATTTCTAAATGTCCTTATATGATATTTTTCATCTCTTGTACTTTTTAATGGCTAACGATACACTGTTTAAAGTACATTACATTCCAATCTATTACAATATATTGTTCAACATAACCTTTCTGTAGTAAGAAAGTTTCATAAAAAACCAATTGTGCCATACACAGTATTACTGTAGATCCTTCATATAATATTGGACCTTAATTAATTCATTACAAAAGACAAAAATAATTATATCATGAAAAAAAAAATCATATCCATAAAACTCTAAATATTGTAAAAAAAAAAAAAAAAATTAATATTTAATGTAAAAATCAACACACTTTTTTTTTATCCTTTTCATTGTTTTATTTCATTTTACAAATTATATATGAAATTAAACCACAAAACATCACATGATCACCATCTCATGCTAGCACATAACTGTTAGTTAACAGGCAAAAACTCTCCATATAATAGTATAGTGATTTAATACCAATCCTGACTAATAGGATAATGGTGGCTATGGTTGTTAAAGAGCCAAAGTCACCAAAATGTATGGGTGCTGAATTGAGTTCAGACCCATATGACTATATAAGCTATTGAGCATAGATTGAAAATATTATTGTGTTTTCAATTTCATTCTCATAGTTTTGTAGTGAAGTAGAGGTAAAAGGTGGCTGCTGGAGGGTTGCATTAGATCCTAAGATGCTCTGAGATCCAAGGTTCGTCACTGATGAAAGCCACAAGCTAGAAACTAGTCTGGGGATATTGGATGAGTAGGCACTAGATAGGAATTTTATGCACAAGCTTTCTGGCATCCATTGATTACTCTGGTTAGCACAAGGTGGCACTACTATATGGAGAGTTTTTGCCTGTTTATATATGAAATTAATGGAATAAACTATTCTCTTATTAGTCTACGAACAAACAGAATGGAATGAACTTTTGACATTAATTAAGTTTACTCGTATCAACAATATTGAAAATTCAGAGTGAACTCAATATATTGCCAGATGAAAATTCAATATTAATAATTATTAAACTAATAATCAATTATCAAGGATGGAGACCGAATATCACTTTTAATAACCAATTGTAAACATTAAATTAGCACAGCTCAACATACGTGTAATGCAGTAAACCATTCTCCCCTCGGTATAAATAAATAACATTGTTAATAAAGGACTAAAAGGTTGTGTGGTGTGTGTGCATTGCAATGATATACAATGATAGGGAAAAAAGTTTATATGATCTTATAAAATAATAACCAATAAGAAATAACCACTGCTTTTACTGGGTGCAATAAGTTATGAGCAAAGAAAAGAATCAGCAGATCATTATCGGTAACTAAAAGTAATAACCAAAACCGTTGAAGAACGTAATCATCAACAGTCATCCCTTTGTGACATGACTCAAAACAGTCACTATGAAATCTTAGGCTAATCATCATCAAACCAATGCCAATTATGGGACATGATGTTAAAAGAGAGCAATCATCAATACTTTTTTCTATGTGCACATATCTAAATGTTAAAATAATTAAAAAACTAATCATATATCAAAAAGTGCTGATAATGATATGCCAATGCTCTGGGCCAAATGACACTATAAGTGTACTGGTCATAAATAAACTAGTAATTATCATCATAAAATAAGAAATACATATAATTATCTCCAGAATTATTTAGTTTGTGCTAACGGTTACTTTTAAAGTTCACCCTTTACTTATAGTTCATAAGGATGATTATTAGTTTATTTATGGGCAATAAACTCATGGTACCAGATAGTCAAGACATATGATGATGATCAGCATTGACATAACAATCACAGAACTTTTTATATATGATTAGTTTTATAGTTATTTTACCATTTAGATACATGCATAATGTTTACTCTTTTAATATTATACCTCATGATTGACATTGGCTTGGTGATGATTAGTCTAAAAGTTTACAGTATATCTCTTTTAAATCCAGTCATGAATCCAGTCACAAAGAATGACTGTTGATGATTAATTTGCTGCAGCTGCTATGTTTATTATTACAGTTATTCCTGCAGATGATCTGCTGATCCTCTTTCATGGTTATTATTTTATTGCATTCAGTAAACACTGTGATCACTTTTTATTATTGATTATGATTCTATAACCTATATAAACTTTCTTCCCTATTATTTCATGACAATGCCCGTGCCAAGAATACTAATAAATATAAGATAATATTAATATAAAAGTTTGTATATACATTTTAGAAGCAATTTTCTTCACTCTACTCCTGAGCCATCTGTTGTAAGTTTGAGCAATCAAAAATATAAGATAGTAGTGCTACTACATTTATTTCCAATACCACCCTATCAAATATCACCTGACTAGTTTTTAGCCTGTGGCCTTCGACAATGAAGAGCTTGGAGTTAATATATTCCTTTTTTTTTTTTATTATTGAGCAAAGAAGTTGAAATTCCAAAAACATCCTTTTTTTTTTTTTTTAATCCAAGCTAAATTACTTGTCATGTAGATCTAATATTCATTCAGTAAACATCTTTCGTCATTTTTGTAATGTTTATTGATTATTTATATATTTATGCGTTGTTAGCCGAGAGGTCAGCAAGCAATTGGTTGCAGACAGTTGTTGCGGGTTCGCCTCCCGGCTGATGCTATGACATATGGGAAAAAAAAACAAGAAAAAAATACCTAAAAATGATCAATACATATACATATGTAAACGATAAAAAAAAAGTCTGAAATCATATAATAATTAGAGAAAAGTATCCAGTAATGATGTTACTAGGTAACCGTCAATTAAAATGGCTAGTCCCAAGCTGAACCACATGTTAATAGCGTTTGTCTTTCACTTTAGCATACAATTTTTTCAAGCCTGCGATTTTGAACACCTTACATCTCTAAAATTTCACAACTAGTCAATCATCTCCCAATAAGAGTATATATGTATGTATCAAGTTAAATATTTTCATAGATAATTAAGAATTAAACACTAGAAATAAGGTGTGAATCCACATAATAATTAGAGAAAAATATCCATTAGTAGGAGATCCTTTTTTTCAAATTATAATCAAAGATACTTGTGCATTACCTAGTCTACCAAGCTTAGCAGCCACTTTCTTTAAATATACACTTTCAGAGGCCTACTTCTTTTTTTTTTCTATTTTATTTTACCAAATATGTTAGCTATTAAGTCGTATTTAATATTTACATTTAATCAACCATGAAAATATTTAAAATATATTTTCAAAGTATAGAAAATAAAAAATTATAAAATGATTTATATTTCAGTGCTTGTTATAACCACAGAGGCAGAAAAAATGTGAAGAATAAATACAACAATAATTAATAAATGGAAGATTCATTCATAATTTTCAGTAAAAAAAAAAAAAAAAAAGATTTTTAAAAAATGATAAAATATTTTTTATATATGTATAGAAAAGGGAAAGGCAGTCAAAAACATATGAAATCTGTCATTTGTCAAGTTAGATTTCTTAATTCCAAAATATATGTTTAAATTCATATTTTATACATTAAAGAAAAAAAGGCTGCATTGACATTAATTGATAAAGACATACAAAACTTTACCAGATTTAACTTTATTGAAATTTAAAAACTCTCCACTTTAAGGAGTGGGGTCAGTACTTTAATACTGAAACAAAACAATATTTTACAAAGGGGGAAGGGAAGCAGCTTATAATTTTTAGTGTAGGATATAATGGAAATGCATATGATATGACACAATCTGGGTTCAAACTCAATCTGGATAACATTTTATTTTTTTTTAGTTCAATCGGTTTAAATATCCAATATTAGTCAAGTAAATACTTTATTCACAGTAAATATACAAAAAGATGGGGGGGGGGGGTGTTAGAAAAGACTTTGCACTGCAGTGTGCTTTTTTAAAAATTTATTTGGAAACAAAATTAGGATATCTAGGGATAATAGTTAACAGAGCAATGTACTACGTCCAATCAATAACATATGAATCTTCTGGTCAGTTTGCCCCTCCCCTTTTATTCTACATCTCATAGGGGAAGTCAGTGATAAAAAACAGACTCAAAATCCATGGATCATAGCCAGATTTGTTACTTCTGGCTCAAACTTCTTGTGAATTTTTAAGCAATAAACTATTCAATGAATTATTTATCATCTACTCTAATGAACTCTGAACTTTAAACTTATAAAATAGTGAATCCCTTGCATCATTCAGATGAATATACACAAATAAGTTAATTTATCGCTTCTGTTTTTAACGTTCTCTCAGCAGTAATACATAAAATAAAGTCAATTTTTGATTACTAGAACTGAAAAAATGTTTTATTTAAAATGATTTGTAGTTTGTTTGCTTGTTTTTTAATACAGTTTCTTTGCGTTGAGTTTTTTATTAAAACGTTTCCCTTCCAATTACTACTCGGTAAATTCCCCAATGAAGCTTTTATTTATACTCTTTAAATTTTGGATAATTTTTTTTTATATAAAAGTAACAATTTTTCCTACATTTTAAAAAATATATTCCAAAATCAATATGAATACATTGTACAGGCTTAAACATGCATTTATATATGTAATATATGCGGGATTCGAACTCAGACTTTCACACGACCCACTATTCTCAGTCCCATCTCTTTTGCTGATCCACCACGTTGAAAAGATAAAATAATCACCAATATGCGTATTTCATGCCAAACCAGCAATCATCAATTGGTTTAGATTACTATCCTCATACATTTATAGAATCAGTGCTCAGCTTTAAATCAAGATAGCCAATCTTCATGCTTTAATGGGCAGGCTTCAAATTATTCCAACTCACACCTCTTCAGCATTCCATTTCATTGAAAATCTGATGATGGAACGTATCTTTTCAACATGTGTGTGATCAGGTGGGTCAGCAATATGAGATGGCACTGAGAGTAGTGGGTCGTGTGAAAGTCTGAGTTCGAATCCCTCAAAATCAATATGCTAATACTAACTCTACAGCCTAAACAATATATCTATAGCTTATGCAAAATAATAGATAATTACTGCCTATCATGAAAATGACATAGGATTTGAGTTCTTGATTAACTTTAGCCGTTCTTTTAGATTATAACCAATAATAAGACTGAAATTAAATTACGCGGTTAAAAATATTCTCATTAAATACTTGTTAATGCGTGCAATCTTCTTCTCTGGTTCTTCATATAAACAACTGACCTAAAACCTGACCAATTCAACTATCCAAATTCAAACACCAACATAATCATTCTACATTAAATTCATTACATCTGTGTAGATTGCCGAGGGAAACAATTTTTTCAGTAAAATAAAAATTTATATTAATCTTTATAAATATTGAGATATACTAACGTTATAAATCTGAGTGTATGTTTAAGGAATGGATATTAACTATCACATAATACAGACGCTGATCACCTTAAATACTTTATTCTCTTTATTGCAAGTGGGCTTATTTTTTCCCAACTAGTCAAATGCAAGCAAATCGGCACTGATATAGTATTAATAAATTTAATAATGTACTTAATATATTAACATCAAATCACCCTGCATGAATGGTACAGTGGTAGACTGGCAGATTTAGGGATTCAAAATCCTGGAATTGTTACTTCGGATGCTCGAACTTCCTATGAACTCCCTAGCAATAAACCATATGATTATATTTTATGATAGCAAATCAATTATTTTAAAAAATCCCATGTTACAGATGTTAGATTAAAATTTAAAACAAAACCCCATAATATTGAGCAAAAAGAAAAACACTGCATAGGTATACAATATATTATTTCACAAAACCAGAGATACCAAACTAGCCCCACCTCCACTCCTCACAGACGCTTGGGAAATCCTCCAACTCCCATCCTATCAGCCTCTGTCATAGGACTCAATCATTCAAATGTTTGTCACCCATGTGGTGCTTGCTCAATGAAGACATGCATCTCGGACTGGCCTGAACTACACACCATTTCCCCATTCCACTTCCCATTCCCTTTTCACATGTAACCTTCCCCTCTTACCATGTTGCTTCTGAAATTTCAATTTATCATATAATCACTCCCTTGTAAACTTTTTTCTAACTGTATTTGTATCTGTTTTTTTTTTTTTTATGAATAAACTTTCATCACTGAGAAAAAAAAATAATAATCAGTACAATGACATCACAGGCGTATAGCTCTATATTGTTATAGACAGGTTTGAATTTATACAAATCTTAACTTCATGCATCATGTCTCATCATTAGAGATAACTTCTGTATTGGGAAACAATATAGATTTCCCCTCATCTAGAATCCATGATTATTTGTCAAAATATTTTATAAGCTGCTAAAAAATTAAAACAGCATTAACACAATAAGGCTCTTATCATAAGCAAGCTATCCACAGATGAAACCATAGAAAACATACCATAACTAAAATAAAAAAAACCAATCAATAAGAAATAAATTTACATATTTATTATTGAATTTAAAATGTACTAAACAAAAGCCTAAAATAAAATAATATAGAATGTATAGATCTTTATATTTTATTCAAACTAACTTAATTATATAAATAAAAAAGGACATATTTAACATTGAATTTATGTTAAGAAGTTCATTAAATAAAAACACCTACACAGGAAGAATAAGCTTTGTTTCAAACTTCACATCGAAGCAAATTTAAGTATTTGATAATAAATGACACTAAATGCAAATCTAGAAAATATGAAATTCCAAAAAAAAAAAATAATCCATATATGGCAAGAACTGTTATTAAATAAAAGCATACGTGTAATTTATAATTTAACAAGCAAGGGTAATTAATACCTATGAGGTTTTCATGTTATATTACTATCCAGCAGTATAGAATGAAAATAGTGCAACATATATATTTTTACCGGCGAACATTTTATGATATGCATATTTTTCATTTTTTGTCTAAATGGACCGATTATTGAAATTCTTTTCTAATGAACTGTTTTCATTTAACACATCTTCCTGTTGCTAAAATATATTGCGGAATGTTTAAATTAGTTTCAGAATAAGGGACACTGTACACTCAATAATAAACTTTTTTTCATGCTTTTAATTAATAAATTTCTTCTATAAATTCAATAACCAAGGAAAAGCTAATCGATAAATAATAAAATATTTATTATTGAATTTACAGCAACAAGTGTTTAAATAAAAGCTTGAAAATATATTTAGCAATACAAATAATTATTTAGTAAAGAAATAAAGGTATTTGTTGTTGAATTTACAATAAAAAATGCTTTAAAATAACAAATAAGTCTAGTTATCAATTAGCTTTTCTTTGTTGTAATGTGATATGACTACTCATTTATCGAAGTCAGGAATCTCTCAGCCAATATGCCCAAGAAAAATCTGTTAACCACTCTACCTTCCCTTTCTACTCCCCACCCTAAGTTTTTCCCATATCTTCTCTATCCTGCACTATCCCATTTCCACAACATCATCTTTGTCCACTCCATAACCTTTGTATCTATATCCCATTTATCTTTTTCAACCTCAGCTTGGAGACCAAGAACTCCCTTTCTGTATAATCACTTGGTCTATATTTATTCTCCCACAACTTCACTATTTGTATACTTTCTGCTTGTAAGCATTTACATTCCATTAGCAAATGTCTAATATTTTCCATGCCTTCCTTACATAACCTGCAGATAGAATCCTTCACATTTCTCCATTTATGCGTATATTCCCTTGTTGCTAATGATCCTGTTCAAGCCTTAAACAGTAAATTATTTTATTTGTTACTATCATAAATTAACTCATATCCAATATTCTGTTTACTTCTATATATATTTAAGCTCTTTTTACTCTCCATACTAGTTCTCCATCTCTCAGCTTTTTTTATTTTTTATTAATGCATCTATTCTTCTATCCCAGTCTTTGCCACTATAACACTCAACAATCCTTCTAACACAATCATTCCACCTTTTGTACAAGTATACTGACACAAAGTCTTTATCCAAATCTTCTGCATACCATACTACTTTTCTCACCCATCTTGTTGCCTGCCCTTTACTCATAACCCAATTAAATACTATTTTGGCTATTCTCTTATTATCCATAAATTGCAATCTACCAAACATTTTCATTTTGCTTTTTGCATCTCTCATATAAAAACTTGACCATCCCATTTCTGCTTGAATTGCCTCCTTTGCCATCCACACATTTGCATCTAATGCATGTCTTCCTATTTCTCTTTGTACTTTTTCTAAGTAATCTAACATCCCTTTGCTAACACATAATGCTTCATTACCATAAGTTAACCCTGTTACTGCCACTCCCTTCCATACAATTCTTGCTACATCATATTTATTATATGAAAACACTGTTAATTTCTTTATCAATCCCTTTCTTTTCTTTGCTTCATTTATCAATTTTTTCTCCCATTCATCCAAGCAATTCCTCTGGTTACTTAAGATGATTCCCAAATAGTTGTATCTATTCACCACATTTAACTTTATATCCCCCAAGAAAAATTCTTTCTTTTCCTTTCCCCAGCATTTACCATCATTACTTTTGATTTTTCTTCACTAAATTTGATCCCCACCTTTTACCCACCCCCACAATCTTCCTCCTTTCTGTGCATAAAAAAATATCATCAGCAAATAAAAGACCTGATAATGTATATACTTCTTTTGCCATCTATTAATGGTATCTCCACTCCTCTTCCTAATCTTTCTATTGCTCTCTCCATTTCTCTCAAATATAACAAAAGCAAAATAGGTGACATAGGGCATCCTTGCCTTAGTCCCACACCATTTTTAACTTAACTGATTCTATATTTCCTAATTGATACATATAATAATTATTTTCATACAATCTCTTAATAAGATCCACTAAAGCTCCACTCATTCCTAAATTTACTAAACTTACCCATAATCTATTTCTATTTACTCTATCATATGCCTTCTCTATATCTATAAAGACCATATATAACTGCCTACCTGTATTCCTATTGATATCTATAAGTTGTGTGACTACAAATAAACTATCTGCTACTTGCCTATCCATTCTACAATATCTTTGCATTTCTCCCACTATAATATTTTCTTCCATCCATTTTGCAACCCTTCCAGCCACCGTATATGCTAAACTTTGTTCAACACTGATGTTACCACTACCGGTCTATAATTATTTATCTTTCTATGATCCTTACCTTTCCCTTTAAATAATAGTCTCACTCTTGTATTATCCCAGCTATCTGGAAATTCGGTCTTATGTGCCATCTTATTAAAACATGATAATATATTTAATTTAGTCATATTTCCTAAATTCATCAACATCTCTGTGCCCAACCATTTAAATCTCTTGCCTTCCCACCTTTCAATTTTCTCTCTGCCTCATTCAATTCATTTTCTATAAAACTAACATTTCCATTACTATAAGCATTTATTATTGTTATTATTCTGTCCTTCACATCTAATATCTTTTCTATATCCATTACATATTTATTTAAGATTGTCTCTAATTCCTCTCTAGAACTACACTCTTTCTTCTCATCATTCATTAATACTATTTCTCTATCCTTTACATTCATTCTTTTAATATATTTCCAAAATTTTTTACTCCCATCTCTTTCACTTTTATTAACATCTTCCAGTAATTTACTATTTCATTTCATTCTCTCTATAATTATCTATTTTAGGCAATTTCTTTTTATTTAAATAGTTTTCCCATTTAATATTTAACATCTTTTCCACTTTCTTTGCTCTTAATAGCATATTTATATTCCCTGCATGTTTTTCCCCTCTCTTTTAGACTTTACTAATTCTCACTTTTTGATTACTTTTGTTTTTCTGAATACTCTTATCTAAAACTCCATTTACGACTTTTTCTACTTTACCACACCAATCCTTATATTCATTCCCAACAGACTCTTCCATAATTTCTTCTATTTTTTATTTTATATTCTTCTAACTTATTCTTACTATTCACTCCTTTCTACTTTTATTATTATTATTTTCCATCACATTACTAAACATTTCTATTATAAAGAAATTATGATTACTATTACATAATCTCTCTTCATTATCAAACACTTTAATTTTCTGTACTTTACTGATTCTCTTTTATCTACTAATACATAATCTCTTGTGTGAAATAAATTATTTCTAGATCATGTGTGTTGCCCCTCATAAATATATGATAAATTTCCAATGCTCAAATTCACTCTCTTACCAAAAATTTTTTAGAAGCTGCCCATTCTTGTTATCCAAGTCATCAATTTCTTCAATATGTCCATTCATATCCCCTATAACCATTATTTTCTCCCCCCCTTTTTTTTTGAAACTCTATATATCCTTAAATAAGCATTCATATATGCTGTTGTTCCACTCCATTATAGTTTGACTATCTCCAGTGGCCATATACTCTATAGCCACCATCCATTCTTGTCTTCCTAACTTTATCTCAAACCACAAATGTTCTTGACCCTTTACAGTATTTAAATATTTTTTTGACATAACTCCTACACCATCACCCCTTTTTTGTTTCTTTTCTAAGTATACCTTGCCATATCAAATTTTCCAAGTATAGGTTCTTCTTTTTCTCTTAAATGTGTTTCCACTACTGCTAATAACTCAAGCCCTCCATTTTTAACTGCTCTGCTTAAATACAATCACTTCTCTGGTCTCCTACCACCTTCTGCCCTTTTATAAATTCTCTAGATTCGTTTTTCTCTATTATATTTGTAATTAGTTTGTTTATCATTAGTTTTACAGAATCTTTCCCTCCCCACATCTATGTTTATATCTATATAAGCTACTCTGTTTACTTATTACATGCCATTCATTCTTAACCTTCTTTTTGTTAATATTGCAATTTAAAACCCTACCACCTTTATAAGTTTCCCAAATTATATTTTTCATAAACCAAAACCCTAATGCTTGATTTCCTTGTTCTGCTAAATGCAATCCATCTTTACTGTATAACCCCTCTCCACAAACATAACATTATTTCTACCGCATAGTTTTTCCAATCTGTCATTTATAGAACATGCCCTATCTAACATATACCTATTGTCAAATCTTGGTAGTAATCCAACTACTCCTACTCTTCCTTTAACCTTACTCAAACTATTAATCAATTCTTTGTACTCATATATTACTCTCTCCGATGGCTCTGACAAATTATTTGTCCCCACCATAACACAAACATCTCTACTCCCCTGTTTATTTATCTTATCTGTAACATCCCTAATTCTAGCTCCAGGCAAACATATTCTTACATATCTATTTCTATTTTCCCTTGCAATTACATCTCCATATTCTCTAATTAGTGAGTCCCCTATCAAGACTGTCTCATAGTTTACTTTCCCTATTTCATCTGTAACATTTTCTTCAACCTTCTGAACTTCCTTATTTATTTCTTCCTTATTGTTTCTATTCATTAATTCCTTGATCTGCTCACACTTCATATCTAATACTTTTAATTTTACTTCTACATCCTTTACCTCTTCCTCTATCTTACTTATCCTTTGGCTAACTATCTCCATTGCACTACTTATTTTGTCATCTATATCTTTGTCACTCTACTAAATATATACTCCATTCTATCATCCTTATCTACATTTTCTTCAATTTCTCCTGACTTTCTCTTTAAACTATTTATAATTAAAAACCATTTTTCCACCTCTTTTATCACATTTATACATGATCTACACAACCATACACCTTTTATATCCTTCCTAGTCTTATTTAAGCACTACAGATGGAAAACCAGAAAACCTTATCATACTGCACACACTAAATCATGCCTAGCTTCCTTCTGATCTTTATACATACATTGTGATATACAAATGCGTCCATATTTTATTTTTGCAATTCCCCTGCTCATTTAAATTTATAATTATTCTATCACTTTCCAAACCTCTTTATACATTTTTTTTTTCTTTTTATAATGAAGAATGAGAAACATGTGCTTCCCTAAACTCACACCTCAATGTTACCCCTCTTTTTCAAATAAATCATTTTCGCACTTAAATTTTTAAAAAAAATTATTAGCCAAAATCCTGAATTCCAATTAATCTTATGTCTGTCTTAGTTTTAAGGCCTCATTACAATAAACACAAGTATATATATTATATATTTTAAAATGTCAGCATCTTGAAATCCCTCTCCCAATGTTAGCAATATGTTTTCTCAATCTTTTCAAATCCAATTAAACCTATATCTCTATACTCCAACTCTCTTTTCTTATCCATTCTCTAAACAGGTATTCCCCGACAACAGAAATTTTTAGCTAGATGTTATTAAAATAAATAAAATTTTAACTTATCTTGTGGAGCAAAAATCAACTATGTCAATTGCAGTGACACATTGGTGATGTGATGCACTGTGGCCTCTTTATTGGAGTCAGGAATCTCTCCACAAAGCCCAGAGAATCCCCTTCCATTCTCCACCCTAAATTTTTCCCATATTCTTCACTATTTTGCTCCATCCCATTTCCACAACATAAACTTTGCCAACTCTATGGCCTTTATATCTAAATATTCCTTATCTTTTCCCAAACCCAGCATAAAAAACAAGAACCCACTTTCTGTATAATCACTTTGTTTATATTTATTTTCCTGCAACTTCATTATTTGTACCCTTTCTGCTTGCAGGCATTTACATTAAATTAACAGATGTCTAATAGTTTATGCTTTCCATACATAACTTACAGACTAACTCACCCATATTTTTCCATTTATGTATATATATTCCCTTGTTGCTAAAGATCCCGTTTGAGCCCTGAACAATAAACTACTTTCCTTGCTATTATCATAAATTAACTTGCACCCAATATTCTGTTTACTTTTATATATATTTAAACTCTTTTTACTCTCCATATTAATTCTCAATCTCTCCAACTCCCTATTTTTTATTAATGCATCTATTCTTCTATCTCATTCCTTATGACTATAACACTCAACAATTCTCCTAATACAATCATTCCACCTTTTGTATAAGTATACTGACATAAATTCTTCTGCATACCATATTACCTTCCTCACCCATCTTGTTGCCTGTCCTTTATTCATAACCCAATTAAATACTATTTTGGCTATTCTCTTATTATCCATAAATTCACACATGATAAAAAATAAATTGATATACCAACAGTTTATGAACTTTCTCATATATATATATACGTGTGTGTATATATTATACATATGTTTGAATTATATACATTCAATTTTAAAAATTATATCCATGTTATTTTCAATATTAATACAATAATTTGTCTTCAATATACTTATTTTTTCTTTGTTAAAGGAATTAAATTAATACGACTTATAGATATTTCAGAGATATTTTTTAGACCCAAAGATTAAAAAATGTGCTTTTATTTTCTGATTAGTGATAACATAAACTTTTTTATCAGAAGTTTAAAATTTGAAATTTATGAATAAATATAAAATTAATAACTTTAAAAATGTTTAAACTTAAAATAAATTTAAATTTTATTTTATAATAATGACTATATTTTCTCAGGTTTTATTGCATCCCATAGTAGTATGTTACTTATATGATGATATACCTTGTATTTGTATGAAATAAACTGAAAGTAAGAAAATTGTATCTTCAAATAAAAAAAAAAAAAATCCAATATGGTGGACAAGAGTTAAGTTAAAAACTTTTTTGTTCTTAGATATAAAACAATATCTATAATACTATATCTACTTTTATCCTCAGAATGCAACACTTTAAAATGTTCACTCTTTTCTTCACACCTACTAATATGTAGCATTTCCTTTCCTTTCTTGCATTCCATATATCTATCATCTATTCTTGCAATATTTTTTTTAATTCTAATATCTTCAGATAACTACTCATAATTAGACCAAAATAGTTAATCCTGGATTCCATATTTTTGCTGAAATGGTTTTTCATTTATTACTTTTTTTTTTTGCTACATCAACTATACTGAAAAGTACAGCTTTTAAAATCAATGGTTATAATGAAAATTTAATGCCATTTTTAAATATATATATAAATCCGTCTATTGCTTACACATTTAATGTTCTTAAAATAAACTGTCAATCAAATAAAACAAAGAAGAAACAACAATAATAAAATATGGTTTCGCTAATATAGGTATTTATGTACAACAGACTCATTAAGAAAATATATCATTTCCAATATTTATTTATTTTTTTCATATGTCAAGTGCGTTGACAGGGAAGCGAACCCGACCGGGCTAGCTGCTTGGAAGGCAGCTATGCTAACCACTAGGCCACCAACGCTTGACTAATTACAATAAATTAAGACAAAAAGAACAAAGAAAAGCTTGTTACATTTAATGATTTTGGTACAAATTATTTGAATATTTATATCAATAAATTTGAAATTAAAACATTAAAAATTATTGCTATTAAAATCGCATATATATTCACATGTAAATACAATTAAGTATTAACAGCGATAATAAATATTGCTATTAATTATTAAAAACGCAATAGTACTTTCAGTTATTTGCACAATTGTTTTATTAACAATATTTATTATCACTGGTAATACTTTAAACCACTAAACATCACTTGATCACCATTACTCTGGCTTGCACTGAATGGCACTACTATATGGAGAGTTTTGCCTATTTTAATAATCGGTAATACTTTGTTTTATTATTATTACAATAATGAATCTATAATAGATATTTTATTTGATTTATGTAAACACAACTGCGTATTTTTCACTGATAACCTTTACATTTTATATTACAATTTAATCCATAAGAATAAAATTTGTTATTACTTATTTAAAAGTTATAAACAAATATGTAACGACAAATAGAACATTTTTATAAAATAAAAAATGTACAGTATAAATATTTATGTACTACATATGCGACCGCACATCCATATTACATACATTAGAAATAAAAACAAATAAAATTATAGAAAGATAAAAAAAATTAGTATATGGATATAAAACATCCACATACTGATTACTATAATTTTTTTTTTCATATATCAAATGCGTTGACCGGAAAGCGAACCCGGGCCAGCTGCTTGGAAGGCAGCTATGCTAACTACTAGGCCACCAACACTTGATTGATTACTATACATTTACGTGTAAATAAATACATTTTTCTTTCATAATGATTACATTTTAAAACTCTGAAAGAGACTGCAGATCATTCAAACACACCTTAATTCAATAGCATTTTTAAAACTGGAGAAGAAAATAGAGATTTACGGTTTATTTAGAGATTAAGATTACAAACTAAATCAATCATGATCATGATGTTTTCAAAAGTAGTATTTAAAAGCATAATCTATCTTTAATATTAAGTTTCAAGTAATAGGTTAATATAACAAACCCAAGTGTATATATATCACAAAAAAAAAGAAAAGTTAAAAATTACATATTATTACAATCTAATTTACAAGTGATAAACTTTCAGCATTCGCAACTTAGACATCAATCACTTTAGAAAAATGCTCTAACGCTGATTACTAAACAATTATTAAACTAGAGATTATCTCTAACCCAGATATAAATTTCAAGCTTCATTTAAAGATTAATATGAAATAATACATAAATATATACACGCATTAATAAACTGTCAATGAATGCATCTTTTTTTTTTGACCGTTGATAAAATTTTATTAAGTTAATGTGCATCGTCTTTACTATACATTTTTAAATTAATGCTAATGTAGGCATAATAAACATTGAGCATGCGTGCTAAACGAAGAAAGCACATCATTTTAAATAAATAATAATTTTTTATTTAATTCTTTAAATATTTCTAAATGTAACAAGTATTTATAAAAATTAGTGCCTCCTCTATTTCATCTTTAATCATGATACTATAAGCGCCATTTCATTTACAATATCATCTAACATTCAATGCCTTACCCCCATTCTCTTCTGTTAGTCCACTGATCAAATCTCATAGGTTTCTTGAAGTTATGCCTTTTATTATTTGTTATATCTATTTTTTCTTGATTCAATTTCTTTTGCATTTCTCTGCTGTTATTCATTTAACTGTCTCAGTAGAATCATCCCCATCTTTATACACAACAATATTAGATTGTTTTTATACATATCATTCCTAATGTACATTGTTGCACGGTGCCTTCATGTCTGCTTCTAGCTCACAGTGACATTCTCAAATTCATAATCATGTCACCTGACAGCTATGAACTTATTTCTATTTTTTCCAACTATTCTCAGAACCATTAAGTAAAATATGTTAGATTAATACTTCAAATACATATTTTCTACTTTTTTGTTAGTTTTTTATTCACGTAATAAATCGCCTTCTTTACCAATACTATCTCCAATTGATCATCAGTGTTTTATTGATTAAATATTATGCTATAATATGTCTATAGGAAGTAAATATTAAGGCATTATGGGGTGATTCATTGAAGCTGGGAATAAGAAAGTAATCGTCAAATGTGGACTAATATGAGATTTCATGTGAAAAAGAATTTATGATGTATATGTATATTTAGACATTATAATTAACTCTCAACTCTATACTTTAGGCATATGACTGCAAACATAGGAAAGAAAAAAAACATGTTAATTGCTCTTAAGATACACTTCAACTAGGCTTTTTCAATGTGACCCAATCACCATTCACAGCACTTCAAATGTCACATACTGTATTGGATTTAATTAACTGAAATAATCTTAAGAGCATTATCATAATTTTTCCTCTACAATTATATATTTAAACTATAAAAAACAAGAGTTAGTAATAATTCCTAGGAAATGTAAGATCTAACATGAGTAAAAAAGATGTGACTAGTTAAAGGATGGGGCGGTTATGTATTTTTGTAAAAAAAAAATATTGCCCTGTGTAATTAGCTACAACGATAGAGCAGCAGACTAAAGAGCTAAAGATTCATAAATTGATTCGCACTCAATTAATGTAAAATAATAATAATAATCTTACTTTATAACACAGAATGGAAGTGTTGTGTTTAATCTGCTACTTGGTATGTCAAATGTTACATAATCTCTTCAGGAACTAAGCATAAATATTATTTACAGACCTCTACTTCAACTTTAACTTGTTCTATATTTAAGGTTAAAAGATATCTAATAATTTTTAACCTAACAAAAGCATATTGTAAATCATTTAAGAATGACTGCGAACTACGCAATCCCCCAGTGGACGCAAGATAAACTGCAGAAAATTGAGAGATTTCATACAGCAAAATTTGAACGTAAAATACATTTTTTGTCTATTAAGCAAAACAGAAATCGCCAGATGATTAATACAGAGGCGTTCGTTAACAAAACTTCAATTACACCACCATACTCGGACCGAAATACGTAGGAGGAAGTTGGAGATCTAAACTCGAACTAATTGCAGATATCGAAGTGAGTCTCATTAACAACACACAAAGAGACGCTATCATCACCGATATATCTAAACTATTAAATAACAACTTGGTTGACAAAGAAAGTAAAGCATGGAATAAAAGGTACATTAAATACCAAACAATATTTCAAAACACACAATATTACTTGTCTCAAAGAAGACAAAGGTAATCGTTTTGTTTTGCTAAATAACACGGACTATAAAAACAAAATGCACGACCAAATTAAAATATTATGGCTGGTACATGATAACACTTTTAATATTAAACTAGATCGAGATAAATTTATTAACAAGGTGCTTCGAACATTCAAGGATAAAGGGATCACTAAATCTGAATATTACAGGATTTATCCCTCTGACACTAGATCCCCCGAATGTTCGCCAATTTAAAACAACTTGGTTGACAAAGAAAGTAAAGCATGGAATAAAGGTATATTAAATACCAAATAATATTTCAAAACACACAATATTACTTGTCTCAAAGAAGATAAAAGTAATCGTTTTGTTTTGCTAAAGAACAGGGACTATAAAAACAAAATGCACGACCAAATTAAAATATTAAGGCTGGTACATGTTAACACTTTTAATATTAAACTAGATCGAGATAAATTTATTAACAATGTGCTTCGGACATTCAAGAATAAAGGGATCACTAAATCTGAATATTACAGGATTTATCTCTCTGCCACTAGACCCCCCCCCCCTCGAATGTTCGCCAATTTAGAACTACATAACACAGGTGAATCGCTAAGATTGATGATGGATTTCGGTGGTGTGCATTATTTCGAAGCAGCCAAACTAATCAATCAATTATTACCTTAATTTTGGTGTATACACGATAAACTCTTCTCTCCAATTTATTTCTAAAATCAAAAATATTCAAATCTCTCAGACTTCCATTATGGCTACAATGGATGTGAAGGAATTATACGGATCAATTAATAGAAAAGCATCCATACAAATAGTGCACGAAGAGCTACTGCGAGCACATTGCCCTAGTGAAAGAGTTAAATTCATTATTGCTTTCCTGTCATGGCTCGATTCTCACATATTTACACTCTTCGAAAACAAGTGGTACACTATGCAAGATGGATGACCTATGGGCCTTCCTATTAGTGGTATTCTATCTAGCATATATTTAAATAAATACGAGCTATCGATCATTCCAAAATATCACAATAGCAACCAAGACTTTATATATATTCGTTATGTAGACGATATTTTTATCATAACCTCTAAAGATAATATTTTAAACATACAAAGTGATCTACAAAACTCAACCAAACTTTCATTCACCATCACATATGAAAATAATGAAGTCAAATATCTAGACCTCTCTTTATCGAGAAATCGCCATTTAATAGATTACAAAATGATTGTCAAACCATTTGAAATTCGAAGCTGTATCCACCCTAACTCTAACTCACCTGCATCGCATAAATTTGCTGGCCTTAATGCATTCTTGTTTAGAAAATTTTATTTATGTAAATATGAGGCAGACAGGAAAGAAAACATAAACAACTTTATTAAAGATCTATTAGCAGCAGGGTTCAAATGTAAAGCTATTAAAAATAAAATCACAAAATTTCACAATACAATAAACAATAATGCAGCTCTCGCACCAATCTACCAAGAATAACAATCCCCTACATTTCTAAAATACAAACTAACGAAAGCATTAACCGATTAATTCAACATAGCATTTAGAACTCCACCTAATTCTAATATATTGATTAACAACTCTAAAGACCACATTGATCGATCGTTCACCCCATTCTAATAGATTGATTAACAACTCCAAAGACCACATTGATCGATCGTTCATCCCACACGTGGTGTACTCCATAGCCTGCCCTCAGGCCGGATGCGGTGAAACGAAAGCTACAATCAACACTAGACTGGCTCAACATCTTTACACGTATAACAGAGCTCAGAAGAACAGCAACACAACCTCTGTATTTTTGGAACTTGCTAAACAATCTGGACCCAATTTCACACCTACCAATCCCATAATATTGTGCTCAGAATCAAACGATCACAAAAGAAAAATAAAGGAGGCATTTTACATTAATGGAAACATCCATGCTATTAATAGGAAAGACCCTTGCTTCGAAATCTCGAAGAAATGGGCTACGTAATACTAGCTTATTTGAATATTTGCATATATATTACTATACATTTTATGAAGGCTATGAATATGAGGCATGGATCCTCGAAAACGTTAAGCCGATAAACTTTAATATTAATTTATATCTTCTTCTCTATTAACAATTATAAATAAGTGGGTTTTTTTTTTTTTTGTTACATAATATTGAGAAGTAAAACTATATTTATTATTTATTAAAAGATGATTGTTGGGAATAAAACCTTTCTAAAGATGGGGGGGGGGGGATATAATGCATACATGACTACAAATAAAAAGAAAAAAAACTGACTAACTTTAGAAGAAAACAAAAAAGACATTATGAACTGTATGAATAAAACATTTGTTGAAAAGAATAATAATTGGCATTGGGGAAGACTGCTATTTACTGAAGAAATTATGAAATGAATACATATTTAGAAGTAGAAGAATCATGAAAAATATTTGAAAAAAAAAAACAGTGGAGGCTAAGATGATTAGAAATAAAGAGCAAAGATGAGATAGAATCACATGGTGAATGTGACCTCTTAACATTTTTTTACAGAACATAATATATAATTATAGGGAATTTGAACACAGATTTTCAATCTCCTTCAGTCATCCACTCATACAATCGATATATATGACCCCACACATGTGAAAAGATAAATGATTAATATATGTATTTTGTGTTGAGCCAGCATTCATCACGTGTGTAATCATATGTATCAGTTGAATGAAATAGAGGGAATGGCGACCAAGTTTAAAAGTCTGTGTTCAAATCCCTTATAATTACATTTAAATTCCAAGTGTATAAATTATACTTGTATTCAAAACATAATATATGCAAAATTATTCAAATGTATAATTAAAGTACCACCTAAAAACAGATGAGATAGAGAAACAATATATTTTGATGCTAAGTTCTAACATCTGATCATCATCAGCCATATTTTGTCATTATTGTAACTCCTTTGACAAACAGATATTATCTCCATTTACTTTTATTCTTATAGCTTCCTATTTTAATCCACAAAATACTTCTTGTGGCACTGCTGTAAAAAGTTTTGGAGATATCCAGCTACCCTGTCTTATACCCATTTCAATGTTGACCTTCTTAGTATCATTATGTAATCTAATTGTTACTGTTGCATTTTCATAAACATTTTTCAGAATATGACAATATCCTGGACTATACTTTGATGAGTCAATGCTTTAATCACTGAAAAAATGTTTATAAAATCAAATGTCTTTTCATAATCTACAAATCCAAAGCCTAATGGCAACTCATATTCATTGATCCTTTATATAACTTCTCTTTAACTAAGAATAGTTAAATATCAGTTTACTGACAACTAATTGAGTAGTTAATTGAGGTGACTATAATAGATCTTCTATCTGAAAAAAACTAATTCATAAATTTTTTAGGTTCACCTAGCCAGATTCCAAATTTGAAATGTGGGCATAGTAGGCGAATGTACAACTACTATGTCATAAAGCCCTGTAATGTGATTATTATTTTAGGATTATTGTTATGATTTAAAACAAAATTATAAAAATAATTATACAATTAAATAAAATTCAATATATTATTTTACAAGTTATTATAAATGGGTACATTTAAGCACCCTTTATTATCTCATTATGTAAGTAAAATATAAGATGCTATAAAATAGCCAAATTCTGAATTGCAGACTATGATAATATTGTAGCTCATAGGACTGGTTTCATGAAAATCTCTATCAGCTGTCCAAGCCCAAACACCATTCAGAATAGTTCTGAATCTTATTTATATGAAACAGAGCTTGTGAGTCTTGTATTGTCATAGTTTACAATTCAGAATTTGACTATCATATAATATCTTATATCTTAAGTAGACAATGACCTAATATAGGATGCTTGAATCCTCATTTGCAATAAAGTAAGTTATTCTGTAGTGTATTATTTATGTAGTTGATTGTATTAAATAAGTTATAAATGAAACCGAATTCTGTTAAAAAGTTATACAATTTTAAACTCCGTGTTTCCCCGAAAATAAGACGTAATCAGAAAATAAGCCCTAGTATGATTTAAAATCATCAGCCTGATGGGTGAATTTTATTTGTCCGTTGCATTGAAACACACAACGGAAGTATTAAATTATAAAGTAATGAATATAACATTTAAAATGTTAATATGTATATATTATAACTAGCGCAAGAAAAAAAAAATATTGTGAATTAGAGTAATGAATGTATAAATAAATGTAAATGTAGATTTTCATACTTGAATAAATGTTACTCAAAATTATTTTGCAGGCAGACTCTTAACTAATTATTTTCATAAACTTGTAAATACAATTTTATTTTCATTTATCAATGGGCATTCAGGCCGATATGAGAATTCTTCTTTCATCTGATGCCCAACCGTATATATGGTAAAAAAAAATCAACATTGATATCCGAAATGGTTGAAACTTAGTAGTGGGCAATCTTGCTCTACAAATTAATCAAGTCAACTTAATGTTTTATATATTATTTTAAATTAAATATTACTAATTTCAACAATGCATAAATAACTTTTTTTATATTCTCATATATAATAAGAATGTTCTGTGATATGATAATAATCCTAAGCATAACATATTCAAGCAGTAGTAAAAGTTATTTATGCTCTGTTAAAATTGGTAATATTGAATAGATTTTTGTACTTAAATAAATGTAGATTTTTGTATATGACAAAAATAAGACATTCTCTGAAAATAAGCCGTAGGCCATCTTTTAAAGCAAAAATTAATATAAGACCTGGTTTTATTTTCAGGAAACATTGTATATATTGTATACTCTATAGAGTATAAAATAGAAATTCATGTAACATTAAAATATTAGCTAAAAAACAAATTTATACTAAAATTCTCTCATGACTATGGTTTCATCTATTAATAAATAAACCATGGTTATGAAAAAATTTTAATATAAATTTGTTTTTGTTTTTTTAAACTAGTATTCTAATGTTATATGACTTATTATTTTATTTATCATTACTAGTATAGTGTTAGACAATATTTAATTTTTTTATTATAGAATATATATTATACCATATATTTTTTTTAAAAAATGAACTACTTTGAGCACCTATTCTAGAACCAATTTTAATATAAACCTGGCTCCTATAGATCAATCATTATTTCAGATGAGATGATATTTTCATTATGGCGCAACCACTAAATTGACCTAAATATACTAGGGATACATCCACTCATTAATGGAGCAATATTAAATGAAACAGTAGTCCCACACAATTAATATCCTTGAGCTCAACGGATAACCCCAACCATATGGCAGCAAATTTTTACATTCATCTTGATCATAATCCAAAACTCTTTTTTTACTAGTTCACTTAGCTTAGAATATTATTAATATATGATAAATAACATTCAACCAAAGAAAATCAGAGAATGCCCATTTGGGTAGCTGATCATGAGGAACAAATATGCACATTCTTTTTTAAGGCAGATTTAATATTTTCACATTTGACTATGGACTGTGATTTATTTTTCCATAATAAATGAAGCATTCAATAGTGTAACTGTTACAATATAAATATTAATATCTACTTGCAAAATTATTTATTCATAAAGCACATGTTACTACTACCCAGATGCCAGTAAATAAAATGCAAAAAATGATGATTATTCTAACTGTCCCCTAATTACAATCTAATCTGGATACCCACAATCAATGAATCATATTGCCTAAAGTTATGATGAAATATCATTAAGTTGTACATTTTTTATCACATGAACACATTATTAAAATAGATAACTGGCTTAATTTATTTTCAAATACAAAATATTTTAATGGCTAATTAAACATAGATAATTATTCAACTGATTATGATGATATGACAAAATAATTGTACAATAATAATCTCTAGATATAAAAAACGTACTTAATATTATTTGAAATTTAAATAATAAAATGCTAATAATTATTAAAACTTGGTAGAAATAATTTCCTATCTTCTTAGCATGAATAAATAATTAAATAAAAGAACCTTGAAATTTGTACATCATCAATAGTATTTTGTCCCATGGACAGGCCCAGAGAGTTGTCACATCATAAATTCATCAATTTTTCCAGTCCACTTTTTTCATTGCCAGCTCTTCAAATCCACTTAACTCTTACCATCTCTTATAATCATCCAACAATGAAAATTTTTTTTTCTTCTTGCTTCCACTCACCATTCCCTCTAAAACATCTTTCATTAAACTATCCTTTCTTCTTAATATATGTCTAATCCGGTTTCTCTTTAGATTTGTAAATTATTATTTTAAAGAGAGATTAATTAAATAAGACTAAAACTTCATACACCCACACACATAATATCTGGCTTTTGATTTTAACCCTTTTAAATAAAATTCATATAATAAAAAGGAAAAAAATAATGATTATATTTTCCCTTATTGTAGTGTAATATTGTTTTTTATGATAATGCAAATTAAATATAATTATTCATTATGTTACAAAATTATATATATATAGTACAAAATACATAAATACAAATTTAACTTCCTTGTTTATTTAAACATAATATTTATTAATAAGCATCTGTATTTGGATGTTTTTTAAACAAAAATGTTCAGTAGAATAACACATTTTTATAATAGGCAATTATGAGTGGATTAAACTCATATCAGAAAACCGATTTTCAAAATATTTTACTTCAGTGGAGCCATGTACTAGGCTATATTTTATTTCAAGTTCCCCTTGCATTCATAGCACCCAGTAGCTCACATTTTATTGATAAACATCAATTGGAATGGAAAATGTATTGTTTATTGAACTTCAGAGGTATAGTACTTTTCAATATGCACATATATTTAAAACAGACACTTTTTTATATGTATACAATGCAATTATTATAAATAAAATTTAAAATAATAATATAGCTATTAATAATAAATTGACTGAAACAATAAGAATTAGAAAAAGAAACCTAATTACTATATTTTTACTTTTAAAATAAATAGCAAAATGTCTGAGTTTAGTTTTTATTAAAAATATGCTCTGAACGATATTATTTTTCTCAATACCTTTTTTCTTTTACAGAAAAAAGAACCTAGTCTGTTTATCAAGAAATTATGATCTCTCTAATTATTTTAATATTTTAAAATCAGTATTAACTTTTGGTATGTTCTAAAATTTTGTAAAACTTTTAGTAATTACTCTTAGAAAATATTTTATTGTGTGCATCAAATTCAGAAAAAATAATAAAGAGTAAAATAAATGTGCTTTCAAAATAAACCGAATAAATGTTATTAACCTTTCATAGTTGTATTCTGCAGTTTTGCGTGTTTTGGTCAATTCGCCCCCTGGTGAATTTTTTCCTAAGTATTATATGTTAAAATGCGTGTAAAATGGTATATTTTATTATATAAAAGTTTCACTAAAAAAATTGCGATAGAAAGAGGGAAATTTTAAATTCCCATTCTAACAATAGACATAAATCCCGCCCTGATATGTTTGCCATTGTCTGTTGCCAAAGCTGTAAAATGTTCGGTGTTTTATGACATTGTTTAAAAAAAATAGTTCCAATGACCAAAAACATGCTTATTTGCAAATTTATTACAGTTTTAGATTTTTTTTAAAAAACAATTTACACTATATTTATAAGATATCAAGAAATATAAATTATTAATAACTTATTTTGACTTGAAATATTTTATTTTCAAAAATATAATGTTATATTAGCAGCAAATGTGAACATGGCCTAAAGCAATTTACAAGATTAGCTTCTATGTAAGCAATCTACTTATACTTACGACTATAAAAATATCGCAATTTTGCAATAAATATTCAAAAAATTTAAACTTTTAAAGCATAATTCATGAAGTATAAGGCAAATAAATAAATATTCATTTGGATGTGTAATAATAATAAGAAACAAATATTTTGTTGATTTTGAAAACTGAAAATAATCTTTATAGAAACGATGATATGTAAACTCTTTGTTTTGATTACGATCTCATTTTTTTAATATTTACAGAAACAAAATGTGAATATTTAAAATTTATTTCAATAGTCAATAAAAATATCTATCAAATGAAGTCAAATTTATTATTTTCTGATAAGTAATAATCATTTTATCATATATTTTACGTTGATGTGTGAGACAAAAAAAAAGTCAGAAAATGCTGCACTATGGAAGGGTTAATATATGTAATCAAGTTCATACCTTCTGAGATGAAAAAATTGCTACTGGTGCATTATAAAATTTATTTATAAATTTTATTTTTTTTAAACATGATTACACATGGCACTCAGAGATAAAAAAAATAGCTGCCAAATATCATAAAATTGCAAATTTTAATGGGTTTTTTGTTTACTTATTTACATTTTTGTTTGTTTATGAATATTTTTCTTTGAATAAGGTATTGAAATTGTATATTTAAATACAGCATAATTTTTAGCTACACTGTATACTACTTATATTTGGCATTTTATTCAAAATGTAAAAAACTGATTTATTTTCCTTTTAAATAAATACATAATTTAGATAATTCTCATAAGTATTTCTCATTTCCTTTAAAATTGGTGACAGTTTTTACTGTTCATTATTTATGCGTGCATTTATCTACTTTTGATCAAACTAGCCATTTCATAGATGATAATTTTACAGACATATTCCTTAAGAAAAAAAAATAATATTAAGTTTATTTTCATGATAGAGTGGTACTTCTTTAAGGGATATAAGTTTAACAATGATATTTATTGTTAATAAACATTATAAATTCAGGTTTCAGAAAAATGAAAATTTAAAATAAAGAAATTCCAAAGTATGAGGTAAATATTGAGATACTTTTTAAAAAAAAAAAAAAACACACTCACACACAAAAAAAAACAAATGTAAATTCCGACATGTATTTTATAATATTGCTGCTTTCTAAATAACTATCTTCCTAGATACTTGAACTAATTATATATACAAAAATTTCAATTTGATTTTTTTATTGTACTAAATAATATATATATAATTTGTTTAGAAGAAATAATAAAACTTTTGTTTTAAACACTTAATTTTTTTAAAAAACTATTATAACCAGAAATAAATATAATTATTTATTCTTAAAATACTATAAAATAGCTAAATATTAGTAATGTCATTAACTTCAAAGTTATGCATGCATGCCCACATACCCAAAGAAAGAGGGTGCATATTGTTAGATAGTTAAAGATCAAGAAATGCAAGCCATAGGTTGAGAATGAAAGAAAATAATTGTTGACTTATTGTTATTTAAATATTACTTAGTTAATATAAGATTTCTATTGTGGTAATAAATTTATTGTATGCGCATGTTTGATCCTTGCCCACACTTGATTTTTTTTCTTTAATAAAAAAAAAAGATCTATGCCATCAATGTAACAGATATTCTAGATAGAGATTTTTAAATGTTTTCTCTTGCGGCATTTATCGGAAAAGCTTGTTTAGAGCTATTAGCATGCTCTTTATATTAGATTTGTAATACAAGCTTATTAAATTAAATCATGTGATGTATGACTTGATGTTTTTTTTTACTATTATAATTTGGCTTACAAGGCTATGGTGATGTTACATTGCTAAAGCTATTAATATATGGTGAAGCTGAAGTTTGGGCCCACATAGCTATTTAAATTAGATAGCTAGATTTGAGGACCTATAGATGTCTGAAAATTTCAGATTTTCTACTTAATAGTAAAGTATTAGATAAATACTGAGCTTGAGCTGGTATTTTGGATCTAGTGTTTGAATATCCTAGTATCTCACTGAGGATAGCCAGTAGCTTGAAACTGGTATTTGGGGATAGAAATAATTCTAGATAGAGATTTTTAAACGCTTTCTCTTGCGGCATTTATCGGAAAAGTTTATTTAGAACTATTAGCACACTCATTGTATTATATATATTGTAGAATTTATTATGCCATAGATTTAAAAAAAAAGTTTTAAATGCTATCCGTTATGCTGCATTTTCTAGATGCAATAAATGTTCTGACTACAAAACAAAAAGTAATTAAATGTGGCTTATTTTTAGATTGAAGCATTTATAATATTCACATTATAATCTCCTCATATATCCATTCTATTTTGTAGTTTCTAAACAATTCACTAATAGTTAATTGTAATATATTTAATTGGTTAATTTACAATAGGCATTCTATTTAAAATGATAAAAACATTTTCAAAAATTGAAATATACTTAGAATGAATTTAAATATAATGTTGTGATTTCACCACCAAGAAGACAATGTATATCATTTAGAAATACAGTACTTATATTTAGAAAGTTGTTGCCATTACCAAGAAATGCATCACAAATTTCTTATTAAAAATCACAATAAGGTTACTAATATATGACTAATTAATAATACTTGAAATATCTATTAATTTACTCCACCAATTATATTTTTAAAAGTTTCTGTAAAAAGATACCTACGATTACCAATAATAATTTTCCACTTGATTTTTTTCTATCTTTACTAAACATTTTTTACATTTATTTATAAGGTGATCAGCAAAGTCATAGAGAATTCTGGAGCCAAGAATAGCAAAGGAAAAACTATCTAAAATATAGAAAGACTAAAACATGAGCACTAAACCAGGTCAAAAAAATATGCATTTGAGATGTACTGCTATCAAAGAATGTTTCTAATTCTCCACAATGTCCACACAAGACTAACAGTAAGTAACAATAAGGAGACAAATTGTGATATATTTCAGGTACATAATGAGAATATTATGGTAATTTTTCAATGTGATGAATCGATTAGATTAGTTCAGGTCAGTGACTGTAAGATCTTTGATGTCACAAATAACCAAATTCATGAAGTAGAAAGGGCAATGCATCACCACACTTTTTTGAAGATTATAGATTAAAATGATGATAAAATAATAACAATGATTAGTTTCATTCCAATATCAGCCTTTCAAGCTAATTGAGCATGCGCCTTTTGAGTGTTAAATAAATGAATACTCTCTTCTTCAATCCAAGATATAGTATTTATGCAGGAATAAAAAGAATCCCTCTTATTCCTACGACTCAAATTCTTTTATATGAGCAAATCTGAAGAACTGTTAAAGAGAGTGTGAGTAGATTCTCACTTTAAATTACTATTTACGATGTTTTTTGGCTGAATGACGTCGGTGTAATTACTTAGAATTTACTACATGTCATTCTTACTGAAACTTAATTATGAGTAAATAAGCAAATATTTTATCTAGTGCCGTGCTTGCAATTTTATTTCATTCCAATATCAGCCTTTCAAGCTAAATGAGCACATGCCTTTTGAGTGTTAAATAAATGAATACTCTCTTCTTCAATCTTGAAAGGCTGATATTGGAATGAAATAAAATTGCAAGCACGGTGCTAGATAAAATATTTGCTTATTTACTCATAATTAAGTTTCAGTAAGAATGACGTTTAGTAAATTCTAAGTAATTACACCGACTTCATTCAGCCAAAAAACATCGTAAATAGTAATTTAAAGTGAGAATCTACTCACGCTCTCTTTAACAGTTCTTCAGATTTGCTCATATAAAAGAATTTGAGTCGTAGGAATACGAGGGATTCTTTTTATTCCTGCATAAATACTATATCTTGGATTGAAGAAGAGAATATTCATTTATTTAACACTCAAAAGGCGCGTGCTCAATTAGCTTGAAAGGCTGATATTGGAATGAAATATAATTGCAAGCACAGCGCTAGATAAAATATTTGCTTATTAACAATGATTAGTATTAAAGTTATAAGACAAACTTTATACAAGTCACATTTTACTTAAAAACTTATAAAACAAAATACTTACCTTTATGGCCCAACATGACAGCTAAGTGAAGAGGTGTATTACCTGGAAAAAAAAACAATATATACTTACATATAGCTTTAAGTTAATTAAATAATAGTCAAAAGACAAAAATCTGAAACAACAAAATAAACACCTAAAATATTTTTGAAACAGTTCATTTACTAAGGATGAACACTTGATAACATTTTTTTCTAATTATAGAATTAAATATAATTAACCTTTTTTTTTTTTTACCAGTAATACAAATTAGAACAATAAATCATTCAATTCCCTAGCTCTCATAATATAGTAAAGCAAGAGCTGCTTCTTTCACTAGTGCCATCTATCACAAGTGTGAGTAATCAGCAATTATTAGATGCCTTAGTGCATTTAAACCTGTCTTCAGACTGTTTTCTGGCTTTTGGCTTTATCAATAAAAACATATGGTTCAAAACTGGAAGTATATGCATTTAACAACAATCTTTAACTCCATTTTTGCCATTCAAGCTAAAACTTGAAATTCAAATCAGCATAACGATTTGAACACATCAACCTGCTTGAATAGTTATATGGATCTAACTCTAGTTCAGCATCCACATACTTTAGTATCCCCAGTTGTTCATTAATTGTCTTTTTACCCTGGATAAGAATGTTAATAACAACAAATCAATACTTAGTTCACATATGAAATAAAACAGTTGCAGCTCCCTATTCCCTAATCTCATCTATGGTAAGCTTGAATAATTAATGATAGACTTATTTCTGGTACATCCTTTTATCAATGAGATTTGGAATTCAAATCTGGAAGTAATGCAATTATAAATCCAGTACTCTATTTAGTATTATGTTAAAAACCTAAAATTCAGATCCATTTAAAATATAAAGCCAGTTCAAGATGCCTACAGTTAATAAAGAACTGAGACCACTAGACTATATAATTAATGAAATGGGGTCAGAAACTTTATAACTTTACAAGTAGATTAGCACGAATTTAAAATGGTAGGATATTTTGAATTTTCAGGATCTTAACTTGAATAGTAAAATGGAGTTAAGGTAATTGCTAAATCCCTAACTGCATTATTTCCAGATTTGAATCCTAAAACTCAGTGACAAAAGTATAATCCAAAAATTGGTCTACGAATGTGTATGTAAATTCCCTAAAACTTCTGAAATCATTGATAACTTAAGCTTATGGTAGATGGTATTACAGCAGAAAGTTGCATTTGCTTTTTAATGCAGATAATATCAAGATTAACAAGATTTTTTTTCAACAATGCTCAGTCTTTTACATTCATCTAACCATCAGACTGTTTGGAATTTCACAATATCAAAATTAACTCACTTCCCTCTTATATTCATTTGAAATACACTTAAATATTATATTTAATATGCTCAAGAAAATTATAAAAAAAAACTTTACTAATAATGGATATTTAAAATTTTCTCTACTCTGTGATATGTCGGACTATTACCATCATCTACCAGTAAATGTCGAATGCAATAGAAAATTTTAAATTTTATTTAAACTTTTCAAATATAAACTTGTTAGTAATAACACACAAATAGACAACACAGGTTTATCTATTTGTCTACTTATTATTAACAAAAATAATAAAAAAAAATTTGTAAGAATTGATAATTTTAAATAGTTTCATTAAGTTAATGTTTTCTAATTGTGAAACATATTTTTTAATCCATTCAATTTTCTCTTAAAAATTATAAGTTTTTTTTTTTAAATTTAATTTGTTAAACTTGAATTTTTTGTTGTGTGTGAAACATTATTTTTCCTTTCTAAAAACTTGATAAAAGGTTAATTAATCTAAATCAAAAATTGTTATCTTTGATTTTGAAAATGTTTTTCCAACTCTTAGTTACTTTAAAGAAATAATTTACTTAGTTTTTTTTTCTCGTGTGTCATAGCATCAGCCGGGAAGTGAACCCGCTAACCTGGGGTTAACTGCTTGTAAAGTGGGTGTTGCTGACCTCTCGACCACCAATGCTTGACATAACTTAGTTAAAAGTTAATTTATAAATAGAAATCAACTTATAATTTTTATGAAAATATATTTTTTGATGAAATGAATGCTTAAAATTTCAATTTCATCTATCATATCATTTTTTTGTTTATTGTTAATCAATTAGTTATTAAATAATTGTTTTAAAAATATATTTTTTTAGAATTTATTCCTTCCAATTACTGTTTCATAAATAGTAGTGTGTGACTTCATCACATAACAGCTTAGTGTTCTAGAATTTTTTTAAATGAACCCAATAAAATTATTTATTTATAGGGTAATTCTAATAATCATTTTAAGTGATTTATAATAAACTGTTTTATTTATTTATTTATTTTGCTCACAGTAATAGTTTATAGAGTTCTTGCTTCCTGAGCTAGATTTGTGCATAAGTTATATGAAGTTATGTTTAGTGTTATGGACATTCATATGATGATGATCCTGGTTTGTACAAAAGGAATATCCTTTAAAGTCCATACATTACATCACATATTATTTCTTTCTTTAGAAATTTAGATTATAGTTGGCTGTACATTAATGACACTAAATGGCCAGAGCATTGATGGTGGTTAGGATGTCTTTAGCATCTCAGCGTTATTTGACTTATTATTGTAGTTTGATGGAGTACCACCTAAACATGTGCATCCAGGTAATTATTGTTTGTATTCATGCCCTAGGTTTGACAGTGGCTAAATAATTAGTGTGGTGTATGGGGACCACTTTCAAATCTAGTCACAAGATTGATTACTGATTTATTTTTATTGTTGATCATTCATGATGATGAATGATTATTACTTTTGTGTAATGCTGGTGAACTTATAGTTAGTTCTGTGCTGATGTCTCATGCTCATTTCTTTTATATTTTATAATTCAGCTCTAATGTGGTGTACTGTTAAAAAATGGTTCTACCCAACTTGTGAGACTACTTTTTCCATACTATTACAATTTCAATACATTCAACATTTATTAATAGATAATGGAAATAGTCCAACATATCACATCTAATATACCATCATCACAATAACTTCAGGCATATATATATATTCCTATTGACATTGTGAATTACTTTATTATATATAGATCATTTAAATGTTTATTACAAAGTTTTTTTAAAAAAAAATTTCTTTACTTTGTTAAATAAAAAAAAATCAATGTTTGATTAAATATCTTACAATAAATAATTAGATTAATTAATATTCGCACTCCCTGCCTTAAGTACTCAAGATAATCTTTTTAATCCATTTAGTGACAATTGACTGGCCATGAAGGAATTTTTTTTTTAGAATTTTGACCAATCAAAGAATTTAAATCTGTCTTCATCACAGACTTGGCTTTCTAATAGTGTTTTTTTTTTTGTGTGTGTGTGTGTCGAATAAAAATTGTAATAATTTTGGAACGTTTTAGTAAAAAGAGTTTTTCACTTTTTTTTTCTTCATTTTTTAAACATCATGGCAAAGAATCAACGGTGATTTATTACTTCCAAAAATACAGTTATAAATTCGGACGCATATATATGTAAGGCTTATAAACTAAAACGAACAGTAAGTAGTTTTTAAAAAAATATTAATAGTAATAATTTGTATTAGTTGTAATTATATAATATTTTTTCTTATATGAATAATTTATAATGCTGTAAAAGATTGTTTTGTTTCAGTGTTGTTGAATAAGATGCCAGTTCGTGCTGCTATGTATATATACGTAACTCTTTGGCTTTAGAAATTAACCAACTGCCAATATGAAAAGTTGTAAGTAAATTTTTTTTTTTTTATGTAAATAATTTATAATGCTGTACAATAATGGTTTGTTTTATCCTCTAAAATAAGTTTGTTTTATGCTCCAATACATATATACGTACCTCTTTGCATTTCTGCCTACTCTATAAGCAATTTTATCTCTAGTTATTAAAAATATATATTTTTTGCAAGTAATGATAATAATGAAAAATCAAATATATTTCATTGTCGTATCTTTTGCTGCAAACAGTATCTCGTATGTCTTAAGTGTATATCTGAATCATCTAGCTTTGTCATCTACATCATCATCATCATCAACCATTATCAATCCACTGTGAAGGTCTCTCCAAGTTTAATCCATCTTCTCCGATGTTTAGCTTCTCTTCTCCACAACACCCCTGCACATTTTCTTATTTCATCCATCCATCTCACATGTGATCTCTTTCTGGGTCTTTTACAATCTCTTGGAATCCAGTTTAAAATTTCAATTGTCCATCTATTATCATCTCTTCTAACAATATGTCCAGCCCAACTCCATTTTAATCTTTTTAATTTTTTTAATAAGGTCAGTAACACCTATTTGTTGTCTTACCCATACATTGCGTTTTCGATCTCTTCTTGTTACTCCCAACATACATCTCTCCATACTCCTTTGAATGGTCTGAAGTCTCTGTATTGCTCTTCTATTAAGTGTCCAAGTCTCAGATCCATAAGTAAGAACTGGTAAAACACATTTGTTAAAAAACCATCCTTTTCAAACACATAGGCATATTTCCTTTTAGTATCAAGTTATTTCTACCAAAAGCACTCCAACCAAGTTTAATTCTATGATTAATTTCCTCCATTATGTTTCCATCTGTATTAATAATCTGACCAATGTATTTGTAACTGTTAACTTCTTCTAATTCTTCATAATCAATCTTTATTTTCATATTTTGAGCAAATCGATTAAACATTACTTTAGTCTTTTTAACATTTATCTTTAGTCCTACTTTTCTACTTTCATCTGCTAACTCCTGCAACATTTCCTGCAGCTCTGAAGCATTATTTGCAAAAACAACTACATCATCTGCGAAATCTAAATGACTTAAATACTCTCCATTTACTTTCACTCCTTTAGTTTCCCATTTTAATCCACAAAATACGTCTTGCAGCACTGGTGTAAAGAGTTTTGGAGATATGGAGTCACCTTGTCTTACACCTTTCTCAATGTTGATTTTTCCAGTATCATTATGTAAACTAATTGTTGCTGTTGCATTTTTATAAATATTCTTTAAAATATGACAATATCTTGGATCTATACCTTGATGATCCAATGCTTTAATCACTGAAGAAATGTGTATAGAATCGAATGCCTTTTCATAATCTACAAATCCAAAACATAATGACAACTCATATTCGTTTGTCCTTTCTATGACTTCTCTCAATACCTGGATATGATCTATTGTACTAAAACCACTTTTAAATCCAGCTTGTTCTCTTGGTTGGTGGAAATCCAAAGTTCTCTGTAGACGAGTTGTAATTATCTTGGTAAAAATTTTATATAAAACTGATAAAAGGCTGATAGGTCTGTAATTTCTAATATCTTCTTTATCACCTTTTTTAAATATTAATATTATTACTGCATTCTTCCAATCTTCCGGTACATCTTTATCATTTAGACATTTGGTATATAACTTTGCTAAAATTGTTTCTATTTCTTCACCTGTTTCTTTTAATATATCAATTATAATTCCATCATTTCCTGGAGCCTTTCCTTTCTTCATACACTTAATTGCATGTCTCACTTCTTCATTTAAAATTCTGGGCAATTTGGAAGAAGTAATAGATATAGGAGGTACTTGTTCTTTATTACTATATAATTCTTGATAAAAATCTTCTACCAATTTCATGATGTCATCTCTCTTTTTAGTAATAATTCCATCTTTTTTTCTTATTGCGGATATAAATTTCCTACCAATACCAAAATGTTGTTTAACATTTTTGAGACTTTTATTTTCTTCTACAGCTTTCCTTGCTATTTCACAGTTATACTTTCTTATATCATTTTCAACTCTTTTCCGTACCATTTTACAAAATTCGAGATATTCAATTCTTTTTAATACATCATTTTTGTATATCTTCATATTCCTTCTTTTCTTCATAAATTCTCTAGTCTCAGTAGAAATTTTATTAGTCAATTGCTGCTTTTTTCTACCAGCTATGTTTGTTGCAGTTTTTAAAAGTGTATCAGTTATTTTCATATTAATTTCATTCAAATCTGAATCATGTTCAAAATCTCCTAACACTTGAAACCTATTTGTAAGTTCTAATTTAAATTCATTAGAATGTTTCTGAAGATTAGGAATATCAACTGTAAATATTGTTTTTCTTAATAATTTTTGTCTCTCTAGTTTTACATTAACATGTAACTTACACCTTACTAATCGATGATCACTTCCTGTGTTAAATTTATTAAGAACATTACAATCTTGAAATATGTATTTTCTGTTAGTCAAAATATAATCCAATTCTGCTGTACCTTCATTTGGATGCTTCCATGTCCATTTCCTTTTAACATTTTTCTCAAAAAATGAATTCATAATATAAAGTTTTTCTTTTTCTGCAAACTCCACAAGTCTATGTCCTCTCTCATTTCTATTACCATAACCAAAATTACCTACAGCAATTTCATCTTTCATTTGTCTACCAATTCTAGCATTAAAGTCTCCCATAACAATTTTAAAATGTTGTTTACTCTGATCAAAAGCCTTTTGTACATCCATATAAAAATCTTCTACTACTTCATCACTATGAGAACTTGTTGGGGCATAAACCTAAATTATCTGCATTTGGTATCTGCTATTAAGTTGTATAACTAATCTTGCCACTCTGTCCGATACACCACTTTTTATTTATAATGAATCCTACTCCACTTGTATTTCCAATATGTGTGCCTTTATAATAGAGTATATGTCCATTTTTTAAATCAATTGTTTCTTCTCCTTTTCTTCTAACTTCACAAAGTCCAATAATGTCCCATTTAATATAAGACAGTTCTTCTTCTAATTCTTGCAATCTTCCTTCACTTGAAAGTGATCTGCAGTTGTAAGTACCTAAATAAAAAGTCGTCATCAAATGGCAGCCTGGATCCGCAATCAGGGGATTCTTAGCACCCTCCGCCTTCGGCCACCAACTGCTGCCTTGGTTGGTGACTTTACAGCCTCCTGGGAATAAGGGCCATGCTTTATTTTTGTCTATCATAATTGTATATATATATGGGAAAAATATTTATCATTTACACAAACCTTCATTCTGCCTTATCAGGCACTGAGAAGAAAGACCATGGTGTTTCTTGATCTTAAACTCAGAGGTAAAAAGCCAATAAACTCACCACGCTGGCTAATGCGTGTTGGTGAGCAGCCCATCCATGTTCATATACTATATGAATAATCACATAGTAATAACAGTTGCAACGACAAGAACGTATGGAGTGGACATTAGGAATTTGTCCTGCTCGGTACCTTTAAGGTCTCCAAGAGGAATCAAAGGGTCTCCTTTCAGTTAATAGCAAACTCCTTTCTGCAGCCGTCATCTACATATAAGCAATTATATTACCTTTTTTGCAATGTGCAGATATTTTTTCTACTTTTTTATACAAATATTATAATTCGTTTGCAAGATATGCTTATAATCATATTTATTATAACAATTGATTATAAATTTTCCTAAGATAGAACCATCTACACAATAAGCTATTAGGAATTTCCACAAAGGCCAATAAAATAGAAGACAGATAATAAGAAGCACCAATATTTTCACTATTTTTATTAATATTTTATATTGCACTAAATTGAAGAAAAAAAAGTATTCTTGTTTATTCATCCTGTCACTTTTTCTCTTTGCTCTTTTATATGTCACATGATCATTTCTTATGCTTGCTCATAACTGTTGGTTGCGTTACATCCTAAGATCTAAGTGCAGTGCTCTCAGATCCAAGGCTCCTCATTGACGAAAGCCATAAGCTAGAAATTAGTCTGGGGATATTGGATGAGTAGGCACTAGATAGGGATTTTATGCACACGCCTTTTGGCATCCATTGATTACTCTGGCTTGAACTGAGTGGAACTACTGTATTGAGAGTTTTGTCTCTTTTATACGTATTATATATAAATATTTTTGCAATTATTTAAAAAACTTTTTTGACAAATTACAGTTTACTAAGGTTCTCTTTGTATAATATTTGATATACTATGCATAATATCTGATATACAATGCATGATATCTGATATACAATATTTATTATTAAATTTTCTTTTTTTTTTCCCATTAGAAAGGAAAACATTTCCAGAAAATGCCTGTATGGACAGGAAAAATCTAGGTCAGCTAGTAAAAATGAAAGGCATCAGAAAATACATATCTGAAGATTTAAAAATATATATAACATTATATTTAATCTATTCAAACTAAAGATATTATTCAAAAGATATATGTTGTATTTTTTTTTTTTAAATTCAATATGATGCATCTCCAGAAACTAAGCAGTTATATACAGAGACCCAATAAGAAAGTGGTCTCATTTTCTTAATTAAAAATTAAAAAAAAAATCCTTTAACATGAAATGTGTATCTTGGGGATCATGCATCTATTATGCATGTCTGTGGACATATGCTTGTGATTACACTCCTCCACAAGGGTTAAAAAGTGGATAGAAACCAGTCCCTATCTTGAGTAAAATTGGTGTAGTGAAAGCATAAATATTATTCATTAAATGGCTAATCTCTAGTCTAATAAAGACTAATAAAAATTATTAAATCCTTTAACACACTTTTTCTTTTAAAATCTTTTGTTTGTTTGTTTTTTTTCATAATAAAAAATGGTAAAATACTTATTATTTCTTGTTATTGTATCATTGAGTATATAGATGGAAGTGTGCATTATTTATTATAATAGCATTTACTATTTAAAAAGATTGTATTTAACATTGTTATAATAAAATTCTCTTCCAGGAGGAAATTAAAATGAAAGAATAAAATGTTTAGTGGCTTGAGAGGTCATAAGACATTCAATCATCAAAATTAATAATTATATTTTGACCTAGGTATCTTTTATCTTTTAAATCTATGACACAACAACTATTGTGCTAAATCATGCAGTGTAAGAAAATAAAATAATTTGGGCAACAGAATACATTTTATTAAAATACATATTATTATGGTACTATGTGTACAGCACATCTTATTTAATTGTAAAATCTAAAATAATTTTATCACTTAGATTACAAATTAATGTAACATATTGCTACTATGATGTATAATAATTCATACAATTCTGTTTGTTTTTTTTCACATCAAAGTATTTTTCAAGTTATCAAACTTTTTTTTGTCTGTCAAAATAAAATGAATAAAATTGTTAAAAGATCCCAAGCTTTCTCAAATATGAGTATAATGCTATAGTTTCAGTATTTTGGGTTGTATTCACAATTTGGTAAGTGGGTTCAAGGTCTTCCTTAACAAATTTTGGGGACTATATCATTTTACAATAGTGGTTTTTTTTTTAAAAACCATTACTGCATTAATAGTCAACTGAGCACCCAGCTATTACTTGGAATCTGTAGCTTCCATCTAATTACAACTTGCCATCCATTTAATGACATCTGGGTGACTGGTTGAGTTTTCTATGACCAGTGGCAAAAAAAAATCCTAAACCTGCTTATACCCTTAAAAAAAATGTCCATGTTTTATCTGATTTGGATACAAATGCCAAGTTGTGGGCATGGCCAATGGAAGGGCTAGCCACTATCATTATATCATGAAGCTCTCACTTCTTACTTAGATCAGATTACTTTCATTTAGTTAAATACCATTGAAGAGCCTTCACTTTTGATATATTTCAATGGATTTAATATTTATCAAATGTTTTTAATCAGATTCATTTTGCTTCCCTAATGCAAATGTGCTTTTAATGTATGATTTTGTCTTTCTATAATTTAATCTCTCTTTAATGTATTCTCATGTACCTAAAAGATCCATTGAAATTTCAAAAAAACCTACTCTGAAAAATTATTTAGTAGACTTTTAATTAATGTATTCATAAAGTATAATAGGCATGCTGACAATAACCAAAGTATACAAATTAAACAGAAAACTTTATATATTGTAGTGGTTGGATGATGAGGAGGTGATAGAAAAACATCATCATCCTAATGGATCACAAAGGAATAAGCATGAGATCAACATAAACCAAAACATATAAGTAGTTATATTAGTAATAAATTATACAATACAAGTTAACCCCAGCATTACACATAAACAATAATCAATAAGCAGTCATCCCATAAGACTGGGTTTAAGAGGCACACTATACACAGGTTAATTATCTAGCCACTGCCAAACTGAAGACCAAATGTAACACAATATCAGAGATGCCTTCACATAAGTGCTAATTTACCACTTGTAATAAAAAAATAATGCTGAGATACACATACTGATTATCATCAATATTCTGGCCATATAGTATCTTTAGTGTACCAACCAACTATAGACTAAATTTTCTCTTAATAAAAAAAAAATTAAAAACAGTGAATGAACTTTAAAGGTAATATGTTTATGTCATCCAGAGATATCATCTGAATGTCCAAACACAAACAAACCCTACATCTATATAACTAACCAAAATTGCTCTCTAAAGCTAGCTCAAGATCATAAGACTGTGGAGACTGTAATAGTTGCCTAGAAAAATATAAATATAACAGTTTACTCTATTTTAAAATAACTTTATTGAGATAATTTAAAAATCCCTGAAATACTAAGTTGTAATGAAATCAGGTCCTACATACTGCCAATTCACAGAACAGATAGCTGGAGGAATAAAGGTGTTAACAATGGGATATTTTAACAATTATTTAATAAAGCAACTGATTAATAATTAAGAAAATTAAAAATGACATAATATAATTCAAACATATTTTTATAAAAAAAATTAATTTTATATAGCAAATAATATTATTAATTTAGTAACTCTGATTCATTAAATTAACCCACATTAATTTTAAATAGAACTGTTTCCCTTTCAATAGCTAAAAATCCTTTAATGATTTTGAAGAGAAAATCAAATCAATAAAAAAAAAACACTTCAAAAGAAAATGTTACACTAATAAAAATCATTCATTATAATTAAATATTTATAAAACAAATTTACCTACCAAAGAGAAATTTTTAAATTAGTTAAAACTTTTCCTATAATTTTGAAGGAAAAATAATATAAAGAAAAAAACATGTTTCCATAATATAAAAAACATTAATGATTACCAGTGGTTACTTAATTTATAGCTCATCTATAAATTTAAATATAATGAGCACATTAATGTAACTTTTTACTGTGGATTTATTTTTCTTTGAAGTCCTTCTTGGGCAGATATAAATTTCATTTTTTTCCACATTGGTTTTCTTCTTTAGACCACTCCATTAACACTTATTTGAAGTCTGTTGTGCACAGTCAAATTTTCTCCATTTTTTCTACACAAAATGAATTTATCCATTTTTAAAAAAATCTAATAACTTTCCAGATCAGTCTTAAACACAGCAAGAGGTATTCATGCTCTTGGATGAAGACAATGCTTGATGCAGATTATTTGAGGGATATTTTATATTTTTTTCCAGTGAAGGTTACATGATTGAGGGTTGATGATGATTAGCTTCTTGTTAAAACTTAACACATGCTTTTCTTTAACTCAATTTTAAAAACTTTAAAACTGGATGTGAAGCTCTCTACAACTAAACTTTTGCTTCTATCCTCTGACATCTGAATCAGGAATAATTGTGACTAATCACTTCTTCAACAGCTTGCTCAAGTATGACTGCTCTTTATAGAATACTAAGAGCTACTGATTAACTCAACCTCCAATAGTACTTTTTGGAGCAATCCTTTTCTCATCCAATCACAATCTTATCTCCCACCTGACAAAATTTAACTCTGAGTAATTGGAAATTGGATTTACTTAGAAAATGTTATTTACTTCCTTCAAAATCAAAATTGCAAGACAAGGCAAAGATAAAAAAAAAATTAAATCCCAAACACAAGGAAAAGAATTCCTTTGTAGTAATTTCTTTGTACTAAAAATAAGATCATTTTTAAATTACACTGATTTGATATACTGTACATTGCTTATTGTTTTGTAGAAAAATGATTTTTCCCCCTCACTTTATCTCTCTTTTAAACTTAAAATTAAAATTGTTCGTTAAACTTTTCCAGAACTTAATGAAGATATTTTTTTCCTCCCAGTATTTTTTTTTTTTAATTAAAATTTATAGGCAATTAAAATTACCAAAGAGAGAGCAAAAGAAATTGTTTATTTTATCTTATACTTTTCTCTCTCTTTTACAACTCCTTTTTAAATTATAACACATTTCAAATATTCACATTGTTTTTAAAATGTTTAAAAATTCTCATATTATCACTTCATAAAAAAAATATTTAATAAATCAAATACCCACTATTATTATTAAAAAAACAATGGAAAGTTAGATATTATTTTCACATTAATTAAATACATTTTTATAACCTTGCAATAGCCAGAATTGGTTATCTCTCTACAATATATATTATAGGGGATTTGAACCCAAACTTTCAAGCTCCTTTTAGCTATCCAATCTATCTCATACAACTGATACACATGATCACATATGAGAAAAAGATAAACTCCAATATATTTATTTCATTACAGAACCAGCACTCATCAGTTGGTCCAGATCATCCCCCATATATATATAATTAGTGCTCAGTTTATATTAAGATAGCAAATTCTTCAAACTTTAATGGACAGGCTTCAATCTACTCCACCTTCCAACCAACCTTCTGACTTCTATATTATTAAAAATCTGATGATTGAACACCCAAATCCCTTGATAATACCAATATTATTGTCATGCCCATATTGACCTTAAGTCATTCTGACCCCTCATATATAGGACCATGTCCATTTAAATATGCAGAAGAGGGATGGGCAGGATGTTATGAAAGGCTGAAGAGTTGGAGGGAGGAGTAAATTGAAGCCTGTCCATTAAAGTTTGAAGATTTGTTATCTTAATATAAACTAAACACTGATTATATATGGGGGGAGATGATCTGGATCAACTGATGAGTGTTGGTTCAGCATGAAATATGTATACTGGAGATCATTCACCTTTTTGTGTATGGTCATGAGTATTAGTTGTATGAGATACATTGGATAGCTGAAGGGAGCTTGAAAGTTTGGATTCAAATCCCCTATAATTACATCTAGCCTCCAGGGATTTAAAGTATATCTGTATTTAAATATTACAGATTCATCAGCCTGTATTCTACCCATCCCTCTTCTGCATATTTGAATGGACAAAGTCCTATGCATGAGATGTCAGAATGACTCGAGGTCAACATGGGTATGACAATAATATTGGCATCGTCAAGAGATTTGGGTGTTCTATCATCAGATTTTCAATGGTATGGAAAACTGAAGAATTGGATGATGGAGTAGATTGAAGCCTGTCTATTTTAAAGTTTGAAGATTTTCTAGCTTAATATGAACTGAGCACTGATTATATATGTGTGTGGGTGATGATGATCTGGACCAACTGGTGAGTGCTGTTAGCATGAAATATGTATATTGGAAATCATTTATGTTTTTCATGTGTGTTGTCATGTGTATCATTTGTATAAGATAGATTGGATACCTGAAGGGAGCTTGAAAGTCTGACTTCAAATCTCCTATAATTACATCTAGATTCCAGAGATATAAAGTATACCTGTATTTAAATATTATATATATATATACCTAAGATTTGTAACTATGAGAAACTGTTATCTATAATTCTTCCCTATGAGAAACTGTTATCTATAATTCTTCCCAAATTTCCAAGGTATCTGAACCAACTGCCAGATCAAGGGCATGGCAGAAAATGTGCTGACCACTATTCCATGAACCCCTTATCAAATATATCACTACTTCTCAATATATTTTTTAATAAGACAAATGACAAAAGGCAAATAGAAGAAAGAAGGTAAATAAAAAAAATGATAAATATAAAAAAATACAGCTACTTTATAGGAAAGATTATTAGAAGAACGGATAAAATTCAATATAGGTGGTAAGATAGGGTTGAATAAGATAGATACTATACATATAGTGCTGATGCTGAATAATCAATCTCTTGGATATGGAAACTGTAGCAAAAGCAATCAAAGCAAAAAAAAAAAAAAACATTGGTTTTCAAAAATTATATTTTGATACAGTTTTCTCTCTTTATTCTTAGTATAAATTATTACAGTTCATTATTATCCTAGTCAATGGGGATTAATTTAAATCTACCTTGGAACTATTTTAAGGTGTGAGATTTTTTTTTTTCAGGTAACCAACTCAATTAATCACCAGAAATACCTCAATAATGGTATTTAAAAACAGAAAGTTTTCTATTTCAATATCATATATATATAAAGCTTGAATTATCAATGATTACAAGATAGTAGTAATTTTGCTGGACAGGTTTTTGCTTTTTGCCTTTAACAACGAGAACTTTCAAAATTTGAAATAATGCAGCTATACGTCTTTAAACTCCATTTTGCTATTCACGCCAAAAGTCCAAAATTTAAAAAAGAATTATAAGCCTTTAGCTTGAATAGTAACATGGAACTAAAGGTGCTTATTAAGTGCACAACTGTGTTATTTCCAGCTTTGAATCCCAAGTTCTCATTAATAAAAGGAAATCCACAAATTCTATTTGGGGGTGAATTTAAATATTATCTATAATCACTGATTATTCTAACTTACTATAGATGGCAGTAGAATAGATAGCTGTTTTGCTTATATCATGTGTCAGTTAAAAAATCAAATAATATTTTAGTAATGGATTCCTAGCTATTATAAATTAGAAAATAAAGGTCTCAGGTCTAGAGAGTTCATAGGAAATTTGAGTCCAAAAGATGCCATATTGAAATGGTTCCTTGACTTTCGGCTCGAGGTCTAGCATTCTACAACTACACTAAATCCCGCAATTACTATGGTTTGGTCATATGACTATGCTAATTATAAAAACAATACAATTATAATGCGATGCTGTGGTCTCCTCGATAATGGGGACGTCACATCCCTACAAGAATATGGCATTTAAATTAATTATGAAAATTTAAGTCATTCTATCCCCTTCTCCCAAGTGTTCATTGTATCTAATAAATTTGATAGTCATCTGAATTATCATCAGACAGAAATAGTTTTTTTTTTTAAATATATATGTATCTTAAAAAGGTATTCACGGATATAAACACACATGCACAAAGTTAATGTCTATGTTTGAAATCAAATTAATATTAGAATAGTTACACACCACCAACTTGTTTCTCCTAGCTGAAGTCTAATCTTTTCTCAACAGTGTAAACATCCTTTTCTTGCAGAATCCAATGAAGCACAAAAAAGTAATTTTCCAACACAGGAGAAACTTGTTTCTTTTCACTTCTGGTTAAATTGGCCATCTAATAATTTTGCCAACTTTAACAAAAATTTATTTATAAAAACATATGCTTCTAGCATATTCTTCTATCACACACACCCCCAATTCATCTCTCTATTAATTAATGATATATACAGAGATGATAAAAAATATCTGATAATCAATTTAAAATAATATATAATGATTATAAATTATTTTTCAATATATATATAATGAATTATAAAATCAAAAGGGGGTGAGTTTTATGTCACAACTAATGCCAATACATGCATTTAAAGTTTAAAAAGAACTATACAGACTTTAGATTATACAATGAATTTAAAGTTATTTTAAGTTATGAGTAACAAAAAAGAATTTAATCAATACATATGGGTGATCAAACAAACATTATTGACACTATGACAACAACTGCACAACCAGAATCTTAAAGTGAATCCCAAAATATTGAAAAATATCTAAACAACAAAAAAGAGACCATATGTGAGATATATAGATGAGACAAGGAAATTTTCTGAAATAAGCTGAAAGAGATATGGACTGCAAAAAAAACCTACAGAATAAACCATTTTTCAGGGAACTGATAGATCTGAATGATAATTTAAAGTGTAACATCTTCTTCATAGTATTAGGGTCTCAATCAATTACTGGTGTTTTGTCATGCCATGGCATGAATTAGAATGAAGCCAGAAATTTTTCAGATAGAAAGATAATTACCAAACACTCAGATTTGTTTTTATATAAATGTCTCTCATGTTAGTCAACAAAAAATTAACTATTTATCGGAGGTTATTCAATCCCATGTTTCCAAATACATTAACATGGGGGATGCTGTAATAAAGTATGCTAAAAGAGCAGCCATGATCAATTAACCCTCATGATGATCACGGGTTATTGTTTAGCTATTTCTTTGCTGCCTAATTGTTTAATATAATACATTGCCTATATATTCCTGGTCTAGAAAGTCAAAATGGTAGCGATAAATGAAGACCTCTGTCTTCCGATATTTATACAGTTGCTCTTGAACAGACCAAAAATATATTTCCAGAAATAGAAACCCTAAGAAGAAAAAATACAACAAATATTATCCATGGATGTCATCAATAAACTAACAAGCTGGTTTTAAAAAGGGCAGTCACATTTTATTAATACTAAACTGAAACTTTCTGTTATGATTCGTTACAAAACTTTTGACTTTAAAGGAATATACATATTGTCTGTTATTCTAATCTTCATGCAAAGAATACATAGTATGAATAACAGAATTACCCAATTGCTCAAGTAAATATTATTTAAGATATTGAATTTTTAAAAGAAATAAAATCTCAGAATTCTGTCAATCACTCCTTTTATTTCAGCCAAGCTCATGCCTATGAATTTCTTTAAAAATATTTATGAAGCATTGTTGTTTCTTCTTTATAAATAATATATGAAAACAATGTGACTGGTGTTGCATACCTTAACTTACCTTAATTTAATTCATGTATCAATCTGTTTTGTGTTATAAAATTTATTTTTAACAAGACAGGCAACTTCCCGCAAACATAATGAAATCAAGATTTATCCAGATAAGACTTTCCCAAACAAATAGGTTAGATAAAGAGAAAGTTTTAAGGATTCTCTATGTTTTCCAAATTTAACAGCAATATAGACTATTTTTTAGGAGAACACTTGTAAGGCAAAGTTTATGCCACAAAGGGATAAAATAAGGCAGAATTATGGCAAACTATTGAAGTAAAATGTGCAGAAATGTCACAAATATCCTTTCTTATTTTTTATGTTAATAAAATAAGCATAAAAATTATTAGAAATGAAAAAGTATATAGCTTTTTTTAAACACCCTGTATATAGCAGTATTTAAAGATCATCTAAGATGTAACAAAATACCATCTATATGAATAAATGATGTTAAACATTAAATATAATGATTGAAATTTACTCTATAAGTATTGATTATAATAATAATAATAATTATATAATCTATTGAAAATGGTGGAGACATCAAAAGCTAGCTATAGCATAATATTTATATAAATATTGTGAAATCCACTCCTTATGTTCTTGACTTCAATGCTTACTATACTAACCTTTTATTTATTTATAGTTTAGACTGATCTACTGTCATCATCAGTTTACTCAAATAATTTTAAATTGAGGGATTTGAATGTAGGATTTTCAATCTTAATTCATCCTACACTCCGTCTGAAATTCCTCTATTGCTATAGTAAACATTCAGTATACTTAATGAATAAGATAATTAAAATAATTTTAATACAGATATTAAAATTTACTATTTATAATTTTACTTGTTATATATAATACTTGACTTTAAAACTATTGTAAAGATAAGGTATATAATTTTAAAGTCAAATATTGTAAATAAAAAGTAAAATTATTAATAATAAATTTTAATACCTGTGTTAAAATTACAATAAAATTCTGATGAAGACAGTATATCTGTTGAAACTGTGAATCAAAGATTATAAATCAGTTAATTTAAGTGCTTTAAGAGTTGATTTCTGTTTTAAAGATTTTGAAATAATAATAACACAATTCAAAAAAGAGATTTTTTTTTATTTATATAAATAATAATGGAATAAATGTAAATGATGACTTTATGTACTAGTGCAGTTATTATTAGTAATTTTTCATCAGTAATTAGTCATTGGCTTGAGTTTCCTGCATATGTGATATAACTATTTCCCAACTGTTGATCCATAAATGTTTTTTGCCAGTTCGTGCCATTCATGCAAAAATATGAATCATGTTAATCAAATTTATGTGTTGATAAATGCATGCACATAAAATGTATTGTATCAGGAGGTATCTAAGTCGGCTTAATGTGTAAATTAGCCAGTGCAGTGAGTAGTGGTTGTGAATGCATAGTGTTGTCTTCTTAAATCTGTCACTGAGTACAATAGAATTTTAAAATAAATATTTCATGATTTTTATTAAAACCTTTTGTGAAGTATTTTATTTCATGTTAATGTGTTGTTACTTGTTTCACTAATTATTTGTTAATTTTGTATGTATTTATTTTATTTGCTTTTTTTTTTTTTTGTTTGTAATCGATATAATAAAAAAATAAACTTTGCCAATCTGAAATTTTTCTAGTCATTTTCTGGTCCACCAAAAAAAAAAAGGTAGGGAAACGCTGCCACTGTAGAGTTAGCAATATGATTAAACAGCGCGTGTGTAAACGGCTGATTACCATCTGATTAAGGGTAAATAATATTGTTAAAATATTTGATAGAATTAATTTCAGTTTCAGTATAATACACACATATATACTGCACCGGTCAGAATTGTATGTTCATCTAACAAAAGCTAGCATCTAGGCAAAAGTACCTCAAGTCCAATCATATGCAAGATACGTAAGTCAGAAACAATTATGAACTCTGCCCTATTGCCTATTTTCCAGATCTATAACATTACGAACAACATTTCTGATGATAACAAATGAAATCTTATTTATTCCTGTCTCGGAGCAACAGCAGAGAAATAAGAGATCTACAGGGAAAGATGATACTTCTAGGCTTCGAACCCCGCCCCCCAACAGGATGAAACAGCTTAAGATTATAATTTACACGTTTCATCAAAATTCATTAATAAATCTAGAAGTTGGCCTAAGGTCATTGGAAATGAGTTATATATAATGCAATCTAATTAATGATGTGCATGCATAAATCATGACGCAAAGCAGAATTAAGTACTGATTATATGGTTAATAATTTATTAATATTATGAGAAAATGAATAAACAAATAGTTATTTAATTTAATAAACAGTCACAAATCTATTTACATATAAAACTAATAAAATTTTGGGTTTCATCTGATTATGAGTGCTAATTTGCATATTTAAGAAATTACATAATAATAGCACATAAGTTAATGATTACATAATACGCAAATCCTCAATTGAATACAATGATTCAAAAAATGTACAGATAGTTAAAAGATGCAGCTTAATATGACAACAGTAGATACCAATTTTACCAATTTATAATTTGAACACTGATTATTTTATGAAAAATAAATGGCATTAAAGAACAGCGAAATGGGATATAAGTTACATCAATTTCATTTACTGTGGTTCATTTGAACCACACAAAAATATTTTATAGTTTACATGATTTACTTAAACAGTCATTAGACCTCAAAATGTTTAGACAGAAAAATTATTTGTATTTTATCCTAGTCCTTTTGACTTGATAGGATTTATTTAGCATTGTTTATTAGCACACTCAAACATTGTTTCAATGAGAGGGTGGGTAGCTTAAATAAGCTTTAAAATGACATTCCTAACCTATAATATAAACGAAAATAGGGGAAGGATTTTAGAAATCATAGCATTACGTCTTAAGGATTTAAAATGGGCAAAAATAAGAATATTAAACAAGAATTGCGGTGCTGACTAAATGATAATGCTAGAAAAGGTAGAGTCCATTTTAGGACGAACACTTCCTCAATTTCGTAAGTATATGAAATGTGCCTATATACGTGACAGGTTAGCATTTGAAAAAGTTGGCTGCATAGGAATTCCATGGTTCTGATTTTTCCCGTGTTAACCCATGCAGAGCCTATCTACAACCTGACAGTATCGTGGAGTCGGTGCTGCCAAACTGCATTCAGGGATATGCCATAAGTAAATAATCCCAGACCTCCGGGTTTTAAGTTTGACAAAGCAAAATGTAAGAAATTTTTGTAATATTATCTAAGCCAAGCAACGCTAATAATAAAAAATAAATCAGGTTCTTAATGATGCTGATATGTAAATTAAGGCCCTCATAATTTAACAGAATCTAGCGTAATGATATGACATAATTTGATCCCTCTCGAAAGGTACGCAAATGACCTCTAATATTAGTTAGGATGTCAAACAATAAAAAGAGGGAATATTGTTTCCTTCATTAAACAAATATTAGTACGCTCAACTAGTAATTAATTCCATAAAACAATTATCATGCTAGATGGCATGATGGGCAAAAGATTGATCATATAATAAAAAATAGAAAAGGTAAGGTCATTAAGTTTACTTTAAAATATAGTATAAAATAAAAATCAATAGCATGAACATGGCAATAAATTGATATCTTAAATGTAGCAGCGGATAATCTGCCACTAAGAAAATAGAACAATTTGAAAATCTTATTCAATCGAGCGAACTTTTAGTTAGGTAAGAAAGCTTACATTTAACTATTTAACATCCCATGATAGCAAGGATATATAAAACAAAAAAAACATTTATGATCAGTTCGCTAGATTGAACTATTAGCATATTAAATTAAATCATACAAAAATTTATAATATTGAAATTAAAAGTTTGCCGCATTTAAAATATTAAAATAGAAATTGTGAAACCCATTAAAGAAATGCATAAAAAAAAAAAAAAAACTAAAGTTATAGATTCTTGCATTAGATTTTACAAAAGAAAGAGAAAGTCATTACTTTATAGAATTGTTATAATTAGCACTACAATGCCATGTTTAAATAAGGAGAGAATTACATTACAAATAATTTAGATTTTAAAAGTGAGTTTTAAGACAGTTTATATTAGCGGCATGATTAGGATTTACCTTCCATTACTTGATGACTTGATGTCTGTATGGATTGATACGTGTAAGATTATAAAATGTGGAAAACATGATTGGCAATGCAAAGTTTGGAAAAATAATGGCTGGCATCTTGATATAGTTAGTTCAGCATTTAATTTAGGCAGTCTATAAGTGGAGATGGCATACTAGCATAGCAGTATGGAAATGGTTTTTGAAGAAGAATGGGGAAGCAAATTTAGTCTCTCTACTCCGAATTCATATTTCAAGATTTTGACTGATGTGGATCCATTCTGCAACACTCATTAAAATGGCACACAAAGACCCCTAACCTAAAATTTTGGCTCTATTTATATGCTAGCAAGACCTCGAATATTCTCTTTCCGCTGATGAGGCCTGGATATCCATTAAGTGGCCTGAGTGCACTTATTCTTTATTTTCAGTGATAATGCAACAAGTTCTGGAGAGTATTGTTTTAATCTATTTCGAGAATGGAAATAGATTCAAAAGATATAATTTCCATTAACATTATGTTTGCTAAAGGATTTTAATTTATTAATTACCCTTTTTAAATTAAATCAAGAACATTCTTTTATTTATAAGTTTCTGAGTTATTTTAATTACTCTCTAGAACTTTCTTTGGTATTGCATCATCTAAAATAAAATACACGAACTATAAAATATAAAATAAATATACAAAATATTTAATATTTAATTATGATCAATAATATTTTTAGCAATCTCGAGCACACATACATGATTATTTAAGGGAATGGAAATTTAAATATTTCCGAATTAAAATTAATAAATATTCTTAAAATAAAACGTTTAATTTACGAAAGTACAAAAGAAGGGGGGGGGAAACACTTGTATGTGTGTCCTTTCACTCCCTAATGATTTACAAATATATACCTGGTTTAAACCTCTGATTTAAGATTTTGAATCACCAGACAGTGAAGCAAAAATGTGTGTAACAGATTTTATGCTTCAATATATACTTCCTTTTATGTTACAATAGCAATTAGTAGCATTCAAATATATTGTACAGGAAGTCCACAAACTTAAGTCATATTTCCCGTTCAGATCTAAGTTTATTATATTAATATCATTTATTGTTCTTTATTACTTTTACAATGCTTTTTACAACCCACTAGATGTTTTCTAATGCCCCAGCAATTTTCTTCAGATATTCTACTTATATTTTCAAATCTTATAATACTTCATAAAGAAGATCTAAGTTTATTATTAGGCCATGGTGTAGAATATAGAATATTTTTAAAAAAATGAAAAATAAGCAGTAAAATATATCTAAACAGGTACTTGCAGAACACAGTTTTAATGGAAGGCTGTATTCACATAACTTCCTACATTCTAATGTTTTGCACAGGCTAGAAATTGCTTACATAAATCATATTTAAATAAGTGGAGAAATTTTTGTACTCTAAATTCAGCGCAGAAAGAATAGAAAGCATATTTTTTGTTGTTTATTACAAATAGAATTAGTGTTACTTAAATATATATATAATTTAACATTTAATGTAAATATTAATTAAAGAAAAATTATTTATGCCTATAAGTGACCCCATTATGTTAGCATTTAATATTACAGGCATTGTTTAAACACAGTATGAATTGCAAGCTTGTGAATGGACAACTTTCCCTCTTCAGAAATAAAATATATTGCTGTGTGTTGGCTATAAATAAACTTATTAGCACTGTATATATATATATATGCAATGGTGACTGGCCAAGCAATGCGCACCCCCAGGGAAAAAATTAATAATTAAAATTGTGTGGTTGCAAAATTAGAATTGCTGTGTTTTGTTTTCCTTGCTTACTTTTTGACGAGCACCTCTGCTTAATAAAAATGTCATGGGCCGTCACTGTGTATATACACCTGGGTCTCATTTTATGTGGATTATTTTAATGTGATTTTGAAGTTATGCAATTCATGTTTCTTCTTAATATCCTTCATATTTCACTATATTTATTAGATATCAAGAAATTTAAATTATTAATAACTTATTTTGACTTGAAATACCTTTTTTTTTTTTTTCAAAAATATAACGTTATATTAGCAGCTTACGTGAATATGGCCTGAAGCTGTATTTAGAATCTTAGCATCTATGTAAATAACCTACTTATACTAATGAGTAAATAATAATAATAGATTTATACGTACGTATAAAAATATCGCAATAAATATTCAAAAATTTTAAACTTTTAAAACGTATTTTGTTAGATATTAACAGAAATAAAAATTTTTTTAGGTTTTTAAAATAAATAATAACGAAGATTTTATTGATTTTATAAACTGAAAATAATATTTCTAATGATAATGTATAATTTTTTATTTTGATTGTGATCTCATTTTTTAATATAGAAACAGAAAACCATTAATACAGCACAAGACTGGAAGTGGTGCTAGTTGTACAACATGTCATGAATCTGATTTCTTACTAGTTCACAAACGAACGCATATTGTAAAATAGCGGTAATGATTAAAATATGTATGAAAAAATGTAAAATTAAATACTGTAGTTAATAAAAAAAGTTTGTCTTATATTAATTTTTTTCATATATTTGAAATTTTTTATTAGTCATACTTTATTTCCTTATTTTTTTAGTGTGAATTTTAAAGTAATTTTTCCTTGTTGCTTTGCTTTTATGCCAATTTCTGAAAATTACGGGAACCTATCCCCCATTTTTCAAGGTAAGTTACATTTATTTTTGTGCGATTTCTTTTGTGCGTGTTTTCTGAGGAACCTATCTACCGCATAAAATGAGACCCAGGTGTATATAAGGAATTTGCTTGTGTAGTTAGTGTAATGGTTGGCTTTTGGATTTAAATTCCATAGACCATAGTTCCAGTTCTGCCATTTCTGGTGTTCAAATTTCTTATCAACTCCATGCTATATACAATTTGATTAATTTTTAATTTATTTTAGAAATCAATCCAACAATACTCAAATTTAAAATGTCAATTCAATTTCATAATTTATATCTTTAGAAAAAAATTACAATTTACTTTTTCTAGGGAATCTTTAGTTATTAAGCAATAGAATGCTGAGAATTGATAAACTATTATATTATAATAGCATAAAATTAATTTTTGATAACTTTTTAAAAGTTCTACTAGCCCAATATCTGAACATATCAATACAAAAATCATACCAACTGAAAGTATTTTAAGAAATTGTGAATGGCATTTTTGAATAGGGTTGTATGATAAATTTTTAAAAAAATCACAAATGGTGAGAATGTTTTAGTAGTCTGATACTGTATATCAGGGGTGGCTAAGACATCGACCACAACGTCTCTGAAAATTGACAGTGAAGCTGACATGAACATTGACAAATTATAGTGATAAATTCAGTGTTGATTTGAATATAAAAGCCGAGAGGTTATCGCAGCTACCTTACAAGCAAGTAGTTGGTTGCAGACGGTTGTGGGTTCGCGTCCCGGCCGATGCTATGACATATGAAAAAAAAAAAAGTAAAAACTCAAAATTATTCTTGTTTAAAAGTAGTTAAATTTAAAACAACACCTGTTGTTATTATCGATCTCAAAAATAAAACCCAGGTTGGATGAAACTAAAAAGAATTAAATTATTTTTGTGTAACTCTAGAGCTAAAATTCTTGAAAATATTTAATTGCCATTTTCCTGAGGAGAAATGAAAATAACTTGTCCTGGATAAACAAGAATTTTAATGAACTGATTTTAAAACAAAGAAGTTGTGAAGTTTTTAAAACACTTTCTATAGTAATTTAATAATTGTAATTTAATAAATATTTTATAAAGTGACATGGAAAAATTGTAATACTAGAGGGAGGTGAGGTAATTGAATAGTAGTCATATAAAATGTCTTCAACAGTTCGTATCATATTGGAAAAAAAATCATCAGTTTGTATCTTCTAAAAACATCACCAATATTTCTGAGTACCTAAAAAGCCCTTATAAAAATAAAAAACACCAATTCCTAAGTATTCTAAAAAAAAAAAACAGAACTTCGAATCGTTATTTTTTTCCATTCCGGTTTTTGTTTTGGCAAAAATAACGCTTTTTTCTGGTTTCCGGTTTGAAGCCCTGGAAAAAATGTAGTTGCCCTCAGGCACACTTTCACCAAAAAAGTCACTCCCAATGTCTAAAAGTTTGGTCACCCCTGCTGTACATGTTCTTGAGCACTTGGTACAATTACAAATTTTGTTACTTTATTTTATAGATAGCATTTAGGGAAATATTGTGACATTCAAGCACCAAAAGTTGAGCATAACAGCTTCATTATTAATTGACCAAATGTCTTTTTTTTCTTCTTTCCTCTGCTAGAAATAAGTTCAGGAATCTTGCTCTGAAGTCTAAGATTTCTATCATTGGGCTAGCTATCTAGAGCAAAGAAAACGTGCAAAAAAAAAAAATGTAAATTTTAGGGTAAACAAGATTTAGTCAATCCCCTATGACGAGAATGACTAGTACTTACAAATATAAATCCTATCTTGAGGGAATAAAAATCTCATTCGATCCAACTGAATGAAAACATTATATTTTAACTTTCACTTTGGTACTCTGGGTCACCTGATCTTTTGAACATTTTTCAAACAAACCAAAAAAAATATTTTATTCACTATAACTAAAACAAATTTAACATTTAAATATTTTATGTATATATAAGATTCTAAAAGAGAAGGCAAGCAAAAAGAAAAAAGAAATCTTGGATTAAATAACTCTTTAATGAATGAAAGTTTTCAAAATTATGACAGCTACTAAAGGCATTTTGACAGTGACATTTAAAAATTTGATTAGAATCAACTGGTTTAATTTGTTCAGAAATCACCCCCAACCCAACAGCTAATAATACATATATATATTCAGGCTATAAAACTTTTAAAAGAACAAAGTTTTACATATTTTCTTCCAGATTAAAAGATTGCAAAAATTAGAGAAAAGAGTGTCATGATATTATGATAACACATTCATATGCCATGACTATGACTTGGGTTTGAACTCAATACGAGTAATTTTTTTAAAAAAACATCAGTAGCCTTGGCTTTTATTTTCAGATAGCAAGCTCCTAAGCAACCCAATTAACCATCTAATATTAGCCAGTAAAGGGATGTCTGGATAAAAAAAAAGTTCAAACCCTCAGCAAGCTAATAAGACATTGCATAATCAAATCTCACATAATGCTTACACAATGCTGTTCAACAATCTCACCTCGATAACAGCTAGTGTAAACTTTAGTAATCAACAGATACCAAATGATAGTGCTTAATAAATACCTATTCAATATGTGATATAGCCAGAAACTAGTTTGGGGATCCAGTGGTCTTCAACCACTAGGCCGCGGAAGTTTTCTGCAGGGTCGCGCTAGACTGGCAAGAAAGTTAGTAATAACAAAATAATAAGATTTTAAACTTTTAATTAATATAAACAGTTTTTATTTATTTTTTCATCGCATTTTTACCCTGTTAAAAAATAAGAAACAGAACAAAAACGAAATCTAATCAATCATACATAAATTAATTTGTTTTTCTATTTATCACAGATGTTTATGGAGAGATAGAATTAAATTTATTATTTTTCTAAAAAAATTCAAAATTTTAAAAAAAAAAAAGGTTTTTTATTAAACAAACTCCAGTTGTCTTTTGATAGCCAATCACGGTCGCTTGTCGGCATTGTTTATGTGTTAAAACAAGATCAAAACTTTTGACTTTTTCAAGTTTCGTTTTCTTTTTTTTTTGTTTAAAAATACGCCCACTTTTTTTTTTGGCCTATAAGGCGATATTTTTTGGTTTTATTTGTATACTGCTAATATACTAAAACTTTTATTTTTAAAACCAATTTCTGTTAACCTTTTTTTAAAAATAAAAACAAACAAAAAATAACTTTGCGATTTTTTTTTTTTTTGGCTTTATTTCTATTACGCGATATCTATTTTACCATTTTTTTAAAAAAAAACTTTTCCTATTAATTACATTTTTTGATCCTTTCAACACACCAGCACAAAAAAAAAAAATTACAATAACATCAAAACTTCAGACTTTTACACGTTTCGTTTTATTTTTTCAGATTTAAAATACGGCGATTTTTTTTTTGACTGTACAGTGATTAATTACGCGATTTCTATTTTGCCCTTACTACTATCAAAAGACAACCTCCATATATATATAACCATCTTGTATATTTAACATTAAATACAGATATTACATTTATCATAATCATTGCCATGTAATTACACTAGCTATGATATTTCCCAACATTCAGGTGAATAACATTTTATTCTTGAATGTTTTAACAATGAAATAATAAACATAGAAATGCAAGCACATTAATGAGAACGATTGGTATTGTACTGTTTTCTGTGTTCAGCATGTGAAGGTAAGCAACACCATTACAATACACAATAATTAATGTGCTGTTTTAGTCAGTTATAACAATTATGTTTATCTAAGGCTAAGCAGGTTACATCTTTACGAAAATTTATCTGTAAACTTCTGCCGGTCCGCGAAATCTTATCCTTATTTTTTCCGGGCCGCAGGTATGAAAAGGTTGAAGACCACTGCTATATAGGACAGCATTGGAGAGTGATTTATTAAGTACTGTACTACCATCTAGCATTTATTAATTTCTAAAACTCACACAAGCAAGCATAATCATGGTGGGGGAAGGGGACAATATGCAAGCTAATTTGTCACTTCCCCTAAGAGAAGTAGTTGAAGAAGTCTTTATCCTGCAATAAGTTATTTAAATATTTTTTTGCCTTGTATCTATCATGTTTAAAATATAAGAACATTCATTGCAGTTTTTAAAAATATATAATATACGTGCATGAATTAAGTATTCACTCAATTTTTATTTGTGGGATTTTATGCAGTAGAATTTTTCATTATTTTTGTACAACTAATTAAAATGTATAAAATAAAACCTATTAGCCCGTTCACCATCATTAGCATACACGTACAAATGGGTATGGTTATTTTAAGTCCAGAAAAAATAAGACCTAAAAATAAAGATTAGTAAACAAAAAAAAAAAGATTGAAGCCAGTGTAAAGATCAGTTAGACAAAAGACATAAAGAGGAGAAGTAAGATAAAAGAAAAAGGAGAGGAAATTAGAAAAAAATAAAGTGGTAATCAATTTAGATAAAAAATATTAATAACAATTATTAGTTACTTATATAATAAGATCCAAACTCATACTATACTTATGATTCTCATGTTTATTAATTTATACATAGTTCATGGTGAGAGATGCAGTTATTTCCATTTCAATTTCATATACATTAAGAATGGAATGGGGAAATGGATGAATTGATGACATGATCACTCTCTGGATCTGTACATTTGACAGAATATTGTTGATGATACATTGAGTTATGTTTATCTATGTATTTCCTAAAATTAACACTTCATTTATTATTTGGGGATTGCTAAAAAGAATAGGCCTTCTTTTATCCTCTGAATGTTTAATAGTGATTCCAGAATAATTTGTGTCGTACTTAAGTCAGGTTATCAAGAGTTTATGCTCTACATTAAACCCGTTGATAAATGTAGACCAAATACCATCAGATCTATAAGAGTATGTGGTATTATTCTCTTCTTTTTGTTTATTGAAATGTGATTATTAGTTTATATGGGGTGTAGATAATTCCATTTCAGTTTTCTATTCAAAGTATTATGGTAAAAAGACAAGGAGAAAGGTGAACTACATTTCAGGTAACCATAGTCCTGCATCATATCATAATTATTATAGATGACAAAATTAAGAATCATGTGATTAATTGTCTACGAGGTCATATAACATGAGCATACTAATGAAAGATTGATTACTTAACAATTCCATCCAGTAGTCTGCACTGATTTTTTTTAAATTTACACTACAGAGCTAAAAATCGCTACAGTAAACTGACAATCGCTATATCTGAACCGATCAATCTTACAAAAAGTACACCCAAAGAACTGTTGATAACTTAAATTAATTACATATGCTGTGGCATTCAAATTAGTAAGTTTATAAACATTCATAAACTATAATAATAAAATAAAATGAGTAGTGAGATGAGAAAATATTAACTTCAATAATTCTAAATTTGGTCTACATTTTCAAAATATTTTTGAACTGCACAAACAGCACATGTGAGTACTAAATTTCTTCAATCATGTTTTTTTTTTTTTTTTTGGAAAAATCCAAGTTCCATTCAACTGGCCAGACAAATTTTTCCATAATTTTTTTTTTCAATAATTGATAATAATAAAAAAAAAAAGTTACTCATCTGTAAGTTACTCCTATATTTAAATCAGTAGATTAGGACTAATCAAAGCCAGAACAAGTATAAAGTATTTTATATGGTCCCATTTGTCTGCTTTCAGAATTACTGCAATGATTAAAAACATATAAATCTGCATAATTGTTTGATAGATATTCAACTGATCCTCTACCAAAATTTTTGACCAAATTTATTAATTTTGGTGTGTAAAATTTAAGTGATCTTTCAGTTTTTTAAAAATTGTGAAGAATACTAGGAATTCAAGAATTATTGAAAATCTTTTTTTTTTTTTTACATGTATGTATATATTATTTATAAATCCAAACTTTTGTTCCCACATTAAACAAAAGGTTACAGACAATGAAAATAATGTGTCAGCATTCATATATTTGAAGTAGTGTAAAAGTATCTAAGATTTTGTACAAGAGGGCAAGACATTGATAACAGTGAATAAAATTTTAAAAATAAAACCATGTGTATATTACTACTAATAATAAAAGATATATTGTATTACAAATAATTGTAATTTTCAAATCCTCTTTTACACATTCAATATAATGCAATATCAAAATTTTTCAATTCTAGCTGACAATTTTAACTGAATAACGGACTTTCTCAGAACTGTAAACACAATATAAAGAAAACTGTTATTATATCGCTATATACATTCAATGTAAATTGTTTGCACATATTTTCATTTATATTTTATCAATTATATACAAATATATATATATATTACAATTATTTAATTCAAATGTGATTTTTATATTAATTTTATTTTTTATAAATTTATTTAAATAAAGTAAATTTAATAATATATATTTGATATACTGTCAAAAAAATCTATAAAAAAAAGTATATTGTATGTATACAGTAATAATGTTAGTACCTTTATTTTTTTGGTATATTTACAGGTTTGAGAAAGACTGTCATATAGGTGAAATTGTCAACTGGATTGGAGGATTTACTAAGTGCAAAAAGGAGATTTTAAATATATTAGTATTAATATGACCAATACAGAAAATATAGTGGGAGAAAAGAAGAAATAGTTCATATAAAAATTAACTGGCAATCATTTGTCTATTTATAAGAAGACTGTTTTCATCAATGGGATTGTTGAGAAAATGAAATATTTTAAATTGGCATAATATAAATATATATAGTTTGAACAGCATTTTATACTTTCTTTTTAACATTATCAGAGGTTTAGTAAATGACAATAATAAAAATCACAATATTGTACCATCATTAACTGCTTAATTGCAAAGTGTCAAAATAAATCAACAGCTTGAAAGCTCAAACACAATTTTTTTAAAAAGTTTTACTTCTAATACAAAGGAAGATGAGTTTAGTAAATGATAACATAAGATATATAATATCTATAAGATAATAACACTCTTGTATCAAAGGTGCATTAAATGTAATAAACCAAATGACCTCCAAGATGTGTTTCTGTATAAACTAGAACTCTTCCAGCTAATAAATGATTATTAAAATTTAATATATTATCTTAAAAAAATGACTACCACAAAATGCTTGCAAGAATGGTAATCATTATCTTTAGATAGATAATACATTAATGTTAATAATCATTTATTAAAATAAATAGTACTGTTTCATACAGAAATGCATCTTGGAAGTCACACCTTTTACCTGTTATCTTTAATCATTTGTTTAAATTGTGAGAAATAAATCTTATTTTAAAGTACTATATATCTACAATGTAATAATAATATAGTCAATCATTTGGATGATCATACGAACATCAGGTCAATATGGATAGCTCTTGTAAAGTACACGAACATACCATCTGGGCCATTTTATAGCCCTGTTCCAAAAGACCTAGATACTTAAAAAGTAAGCAGGGGGAAATGCAGTTTGAAAGATTTAATGCTTAAAAATGAGTTTTGTTTCTACAGCTGAGAAAGATGAGCTGTAATCTTTCTTCCAGATGAAAATAAATTAGTCAGACACTGATCTGGGTGGAATTCAGATGTTTACTATTATCTTTCATGACTTTCTTTCAGACTTCTGCAATAGATTACAAGACATTTAACCAGATCAATGAATCAAGAGCTGTAATCCTTATATGATCAAACCAATATCTGAGCACAAAATTCCATTTACCTAATCTTTTTCTTTTTTTCAGCTGAGAATTGATCCAGAAATCTTTCATTTTACCATTGGACACACGCACATGTGCAGCATTAATGGCATAACATTACAATGTTATTTATGAAGAGCAGATCCCTTAACTCTAATCTAAAAGCATCTATTGTAAACTTGAGTATTCAATAGATACCAGATAATATAATGCAATAACATTTCTGTCCTCTGACCGATTTTGGAATTGAGGATTTGGATTAAATCATGACCAATGCATTTATGCAACTACCAGCCATCTTTTAGTTCTTTATATTACTTAAATTAATAGTTTTTAAATTAAAAAAAAAACTAAAGTTGCACTTTTATATAGATCTAATACCACATCAATTTTAAAGATAATTCCTCTAACAAAAAAATCATTGGATATTATAGTTGATGTTATATATTTTTTAGCAAAAGAGCAGAAGGAGCATATGTTTGGTATAACTGTCCTGGAATCAGATCTACATAATTATGCAATCAAGTTAGCTTGGATTCAATTTTTAATATGAAGAAATACAAAATGACTGCTGAATACATTAGTTCCAGCTTTGAATCCTAGTCCTCACTAATGAAAAAAAAACTGTTTTAGGAATGAAAATATAGAATACTCTACCCCCTGCTGTTCACTGTGATCTCAAACAGGGTGATATTGCCATTTGGTGGTCGAGAGGTCAGTGACAGCTGCTTTACAAACAGTTGTCCCGGGTTAGCGGGTTCGCTTCCCAGCTGATGCTATGACACATGAGAAAAAAAAATGTTTTTGTTAAATATATTTAGAGGCATAATAATAAATATTTATGCAGACCAATATAGAAAACCTAAATAGGATATTTAATAATTTCAAGAACCCTATTTGTTCTTTTGGTATATTTATAATTTATGCACCAAATTCAATAGTAAAACTTTAGACCATGGTGAATTGAGTTTCTCAGAAAAAAAATTACAAATTTAAACTGAATGAATACCAATTTGGAATTTTAACAGAGGAACTGATATGTCAAATATTTTTCAGCTGTTACATGCAAATCAGAATTTGCAACTTCACTGTTTAGGAATTAGATAAAACAGAGAAGTTATCATCATTAAGAAAAGCACCTTCTAGCAGAATTAATTTGTCTCTTAATTATCTAAGCTTCTAAAGGTAATCTCCCTATTTTATTGAATTGATAAACCATGATTAGAAAGCTGCAAATTTTAATTTATATCTAACAATAGAAAAACGTGTCAACTGTATTCTTTTAATTAAAATTTCTATTCATTATTAAACTTGTGCTGTCTGAGAAAACAGCTAAAAAAGTTAGCAAGGAAAACAAACAGAGAGTATTTCTAATTTCACAACCCCACAGCAATTTATTTCACTGATCGCCATTTCATATGCTTAAACAGGCTGTCAATATCAATGGCAAACTCTCCATAGATTACGAAGGCTTGCATTTGGTAGCACTACTGTATGGAGAGTTTATCGTTATTATTAACAATTTATTTTCCATATCAATCATCGTTAAAAGATCTAATGCATATTTTATTTCTATTAACTGGTGTTTGACAATTAATAACATCTAGAAAAGATCGCCCTTTATTTTTAATTTCAATTTTTTCATGTAGTGACAATTGGGGAAATATAATTTATATATATTCAACACTATAACACCGATCATGATAAATATTTAAATAATATTTCTTTTATTATTTTTGTTATATTTTTTGTAATAAAATATTATTTTATAAATGTTAATTACAAGAGAAAAAAAATTTTTTATTGCTCATCCTAAATAGAAACAATAAAAATTGATTCACTTTGAAGAGTAACTAAAATAGATAAACATATCAAACTCAAATAAATATTGACACGGCAGCAGTGAGCAGCTCCAATGGCGCTAGTTACACACACTGATCTCGATAGTATTTGCTGAAATTCGCCATTTCTGGCACTGCCATAATTAGTGGTGTCTTTGAACTGATTCTCAAGCATTTTTTACTTCAAATAAATATAAGCCAATATTCCTGTAAGGATTGATGCAGTGGCAGAATGGAAGACTGATACTTAAGACCCATAGAGCATGCGCAGATCTGTCACTTCTGACACTCAAAGTTCTTATGAACTCTTGAATAATCAATTATATATTTATTTACATGCCAATACATTCCTCTAATAAATATTAAATTTTATTTAAAAAAAAAAAGAATTATATACAGCTTTTTATGAATCTGATAAAGCATATTGCTGATAAATGTAAAATACAAAAATGTATATTCTTTTTAGAGGACTTTATGGTGGAATAATTAGTGTACTCAACTACCATGCCTATAATCGGATGCTGGGTGAACTCTGACATTTTTTCAAATTCCAAGTAAGTTTAGAAATTTTTTTCCCAGTAGAGAGTCCATAAATGAACTCAGCTACTCATCCAATTATTGGTAATTAAATGGGCATCTAGCTATTCATATCTGGGAGTCATAAATCCTTAACATCTGATACTTGATTACCAAATGAATATTGAACTTTTGGTAGAAGTATTGGGAAGACTTTTAGCACTGTGGTTGACTGTTAAAAGATTGTGATGTTTCACCTTTAGTTTATCTACCAATCTATCTACTTATGTACTATGCTTTTAAACATGAATGACACTACAAACACTCACTGTTAGTATCTTAAAATTATTACAAACATTTTACTGTCTTAAAATTTCTCATTATTATTATTAATATCATAAGTGCATCGAACCTATCCAATATCTTTAAACCAATATTCAACATTCAGCCCTTTCTAGGGAATGATTAATTGATCAGGAAATCAATTGACATTATGAGTTTTAATACTGAAATCTTTAGTTCTTAAACTAATCATTAAATGATGCAGAGCTAAAAGTAACTGAATGATTCATTGTTTGGAAGATCATATGAAATGTTTAGATTTCGAGACATCGCTTTATCAATGAGTTAAGAGCATGTTTGATAATGAGAATCAAACAATAAATCAAAAAAAATTTTTTTTTAAAAAACTAACTATGTCCAATATAATCTTATTAAAGGAGAAACACTTTGGAGGTTTACATATATACATAAATAACATTTTTAATTTGGTAAATACTAAAAAAAAAATGGAATTTATGTATTTTTGTATTTTTTTAAAAAACTGTGGATGTGCCCAATTGAAGAGATTTGTGACTACTGTTAGTAAACTAGTATTATAAGTGCCTGAAAGGTGTTACTATCTAGAATTAGCAACACTAATATAGAAAATAATAAAATGGAAAATAAAATAATATCTACAGCTCAGAAAAGTAGGGGATTACAAACTTATTATACAAAGGAATTCCTCAAAAAAATCCTTCTAAATATTTCATATTAATCGCAGGCAAATGCACAAAAGTAAGTTCATGTAATCCCGCCTCATTTTAGTTTCATTCATGTTTCCTTCATAAATCATATAGGTATTTCCCTAACAACATTCATTTAATTGATTTCTGCTATCTTTATTTACATAAAAAATAATTTTTTTAAATTTCTTTTATAAATATTATGAAATATATTTAATAGTTAGTTAGCCATACCAGTTTAACATGCATTTACATAATACAAAGTTTGATCAGAGCAGAACTGACATTTTTTTTCATTAGCTTCAAAATTTCTACGCTAGCTCAGGATATTTTTTTAAAGATAGTCCCTCTTAATTATTGCTTGTAAATAATTATCTGCATATTCTTAGCCAAAGACAAAACAAAAAAGGAAAAAGTATTATCTTCCATATAAAAGAATTATGAAAAAGCAACTTGGGCCATTTAAAGTTGTTTTACCATTACATATGTTCTACTATAATATATATATATATTTGTTTTTATCAGTGCGACTTTCTATCTTAACTCAATCCTATTGCAACCATCCATCAGCTCGGAAATCAAACCAATCTCTATCACTATGGATGCATTATGAGACATCCACTTTTCAAGTGAGCAAGATATGCTATAAAAAAAACACATATGGCTTTATTGTTCGGGAGTTCACAAGAGGTTTGAGCACCGAATTGTGAACACCAGCATCGATCTTGGAACCTCCCAATTCCAAGTCGGATGTTCTACCAACTGTATCAAACCAGGCAAGATATATACAGCAAGCTTTAATTTAACTTCATATGCACATATTTTTTTTTTTAGATATATTTAAAATTAACTCCATGTAAATATTTTTAGATAAATTTCAAAGATATGTGGAAAAGATATATATATATACACACACGCAGTCATAAAGAAAAAAGTCCTGAAGCTACTCAACATTTATGATTGCCTTATTAAAAATTTTTTCTTAATAGTTATTCAATATTTTCTTCACTTAAAAATTGATTTTCTTCTTCATTTTTTTTCTTCTTAATTGTTTAAAGATGAAATTCAATTTTTTAAATAAACTTTATAGATCTTTTTTTTATTATAACATTAACAATTTCCATATAATAACCAACAATAATGTTTTATTATTGCAGTAGATAATTATTAACGTTAATAATAATAATAATAAAAAAAGCATTTCAAAGGATTGCTTTCTTAGCTATTTATTCAAATTCTAACAATATTCTATTTATACACCAATTCTTAAAGCACTTTTATATCTATATAGTATATTACTATACGAGGATATTGCTAGAAGAAATGATAATAAATAGACAGTTGAAATCTTAAACTGGATTCCAAGAGATTTAAAAGACCTAGAAAGAGACCACAAGTGAGATGGATTGATGAAAGAAGGAAGTGTGCTGGAATGATGTGGAGAAGAGAGGCTAGAGATTGGAGAAAATGGACTGAACTTGAAAGAATTGGTTGAAAATGATGATGATGATGATGATGACTTCTTAAAATATATGCTTGATATTTCTAAATTGTTCCATCAATGCAGAAAGTCAAACATCTTCCACCCCCTTCAATATGCATGTATTCATAATCTTCACTTAAACAGATATGAGTTAAAGGTATAAAATATCTGAATTTCCATGCCTGTTTTCCCATTATAATACTCTCATGAAAGACAGAGATGGGCTTCTATCCACTTCTAATCCCTTGCCGGAAGGTGAATGAATATTGCTCTGCAGAGATGTGCTCGATTTTTTTTTTTTTGGCATTGAAAATAAATGAAAATGAAACTTTTTTGTCTAAGAACAAGCCGTTTTATATCATGCCATTTGATATTTTACCCGAAATAGAAAATAAATGAAAAATATTATGTGACTAATCAAGACAATGAAACTTCTGTTTAAAAAACAACCATTTTACATTACAACATACAAACTGTTGTACCGGTCAAAACATGTTTATCCATCTAACATGAGCTGGAACTCACAAAATGTACTTCAAACTCAGTCAAGCCCGAGATTTAGGTCAGGGACCAGCCTGGATTCGAACCCACTCTCTAAGCCCCAGATCAAACACCTAATGAATAAATAGTGATGGCACAAGAGAATTAATTGTAATTCAGCCCACTAGCAAAGCGGAGAAGACAATGAGACATTTATTAACTATGACTAAACTAAAATATATATATAAGCATGGCTGTACTTTTGGAAGTGGAGAAAAGAGGAATTCGAACTACTCAGACAAGTTGGATAATAAAAATTAGTTTAATATAGTGACAAATTGTTTACATACATTTATAAATTGATTGCAAACATTAGTATGTGCGTGAATGAGCAAGCAGTAGATGATTACATAGTGTCATTCATGCTATTATTCCTCATATGCTCTTTATTAGCTAAATAATATATAAATAAACACACATCTTTGGTGGGTCCAATATTAAGATGCCAATGGATTATTAGAAAGAATTACATAATATTGCCATTAACACTTTGATTTATGGTTCTGAAACATGGTGACTAACATATGATTTTGGGAGCGTTCTGGGATTCATTACAGATATAATACAAACTATTTTCACGCCATTACGGTCATGAAAATAAATAAAATACATTTGAAAACATATTTGATTATATGACAAAATACTTAATGCAACTTCTTTTAATTAGTGCTGGTAAAAAGAATGCTTTATTTTCCCCAAGGCACATAGATACTCTTAAATACAGAAATATGTTACGATGGTGGGATTGTATAAGACTGGAATAAATTTAATTAATAAAACTGGAAGTAGTTGGCATTTCTATATATTTTAAGCAGAGCACAATTTTAATATTAGAGCATTAAAACTGGGTCATGAAGCAAAAGAAACAATAATATGAAGAAGTTTGCGGTGCTGACATAATTAGCCAAGAAATAATAGGAAAAGTTGTGCTTCTGGACAAAAGACGAAGTCTAAGACCCCCTTCTTGGGTAGTGTTTAGAGAAAAGTGGACAGGCATGCAATGGACGGCACCGACGTGCAGGCCTTTTGTACGAAGAAAATGGATAGGCGTAGTGCATGCCAAACTATCCTCATAACAATGCTTGAGAAATAAATCTATGCGTTCGAACTTGTCGCAACCCCCAAATTAGAAGCATGTAATATATATACGAAGGTAGGCCAAATGTCAGTAACGCAGTAATGATAAATGTCACTAACGACATTGAATAAATTTTACTGCTTTAAAATGAATGACCCTTATTTGAATGCCATAATTTAGACAAATAATACACTATGCAATTATAATACATATAGATGCAAGATTTTACTTAATAACTAAAATAGTAAAATTTACACCCTTTCCTTTTCTGATATTTAAAATAAATAAATCCCACCTTCATTGATTTTATAATAACTGGAATATTTAAGTACTGTATTTGATATTTTAAGAGTATATAAAAAAAGACTAGCAGTTATATAGAAAACAAATAATAAGTCACCCTTTCAGAATTGGATAAATAACATTTATAAAATAAATCAGTTTTTAGAGCGTTAATTAGCCTGAGTTCTGGATTCACCCCAGGTAGAAAATCCAGAGTTAAAAAAAATATTTTTTATATTAAAACATAATTAAAATGTTGGCTCGTAAAACAATCTGGCGAGTGTATTAATTAATAATGCATTATATTGTAAGGGGATGTTAATTCATGGAGGTTTACTTAAAAAAAAGAAAAGATTTTAGAAATTCAACTTGTCAGATTGCTTGAGATTGGCATAATAATAATAAAAGCATATATATAAACTCAAGTAATAAATAACTATAAATAAATGACTGCACCAAAGTTAAGGAAAGTTAGAGCATATGAGATAGGATTAAATTTATAGAAATTATTTAAGAGCAAATTACATTTACATATTTAAAAAAAAAAGACAAAGTTAAATAATACATGAGAAATCTTGATAGTACAATTCAAGATTAATTAGGCAAGCTAGATTTAGTTTCAATGGTGGCAGTTTGAAATAATTTACTTTGCACCATTTTAAGAGTCCATATTAAAAAGTCCAGCTCATGCATGGCAGTTCTTATGTGATGGCAAGCTTCCATTAGCATATTAAAGTTCTTAGGTCAGGCTTTTACTTCATTCTTGGGCAGCAGAATGGTACGGCCGTGGAAGATGATGACCCAACAGTGCCGAGAAGGGTGGTGGACTTACTACTACATCATTTTCAGTTTCATAATGATGAGTAGTATGTTAACAATACAGTTCTCTCAATAGTAACTTATCTGTTTGTGATTTAAAATCCGGCCATTTTATACTCTGCCCAGGTATTTCTGGAATGCTTTTAATTACTTTGTTCATTGTTTTTGAAAGATGCAACTGTTAGATAACATTCCAAAAATAAATTCAAATCTATTTCCAGATTAAAAATAGATTTGACAAAAATGTTTATAACAAAAGAAAATCATTTATCTTAATCCCCATTTTAAGTAAAAACTTTAATTAAAAATACCTTCCCCAGATTAAAACAATAGTGTTCCTAACCCTTTAATTATTTTGGAACAATTAACGGTTGCATCTTTCATCTTGGATTTTATAAAATACAGTTTAATAGGGGGAAAAAAGTACTTTAAAAAAAAAAAGTTGTACAAATGACATTTAATAAAATATTTTTAAAAAATCAATATTTTGTTAGTATTTTGCTCCTATATATATATTTGAGCAGCACCTATATACTTTAATAAAAAGAACTAATAATTAATAAAAAAGAATTAATAATAAATTTTAAAATTGTTATTGAAATGTTAAAATTTTATAACTTAGGTGCTCATCTCAAATATATACATACACGACAAAAGGAGCGGGATGGGATATAGGGTTTGAATACAGGTTAGTAGGTGGAAACATGAATCTCAATCTTAAGCTAAGATTGACTGCTTCACTATATGTAATTCAAAATAACAGTCAATAGAATGATATAATAAAAGAAAAATTAAAATACTTAAAAAATATTACCAAATTTAAATACTTATTATACAAAAATAACATTGGCAATACTGGATATGATCCTGTAATAACACAATTTCAAACCATTTGACATAATAATACTGCTAGGTGCATAATCCTTCACATACTTATTTTACTTATAAATCTTGTTGTTTTATTTGTAAGAATCAAGTTTTTCCCATAATCATATATATCATTTCATTTCTTATAGCCATTTTTCATTAAATATAGACAATAATGTCAAAAAATTATAAATTTTTAAGCAATTGAATTATAAATAAATCAAAATACTAAACAACTTGTTTGTGTACATTTTAATTACATATCATCAAATCAATTTTCATTCACATATGAACCTTTTCATGAAGTCATTTTTTAGAATTAATCCTGTGACAATAAAACTGTAGAATGTTTATTGTCACATGATTAATTTTAAGAAATGACATTTTGAAAAGATTCATATGTGCACGAAAATCCAATTCGATGATATAAAATTAAAATTTATACAAACATGTTGCCTAGTATTTCGATTTATTTATAATTCAATTGATTAAGTTTACAATATAACATTACATATCATCTATATTTCAACTATATTCTAGTCATTTTCAAGGTCCATATTTTCAAATATGTACAAATCTATAAATTATTCAAAAATTCACATTTTTAAAATTTCAAATGAGCAAAGCTAAACTGAATTCCAAAAAAAAAATGTTTTGAATATAAATTTACATGAGTGGGAATTTTTATGTTATTACTATTCTTGATTTTTCAATATAAATCATGTTTTCTGTGTTTAAAAGAAAAGATTATTATTTATAATATCCTGCAAGGCTAGGCATGATTTCAACTATTTGTAGTCATATTCGTAGTGTAAGTAATCTACTGAAGGTGGTTTTATTTATCCTCGAGTGTTAGAGGTGATATTTAAATAAGGTGTACATAAATGACATAATTTAAATAGACCATTTTTGATAAGGGAAAGCAAGATTCTTTTTTATTAATAGCATGAGCACTTCTTTGAACATGCACTTATCATTTCATTCAGAACATGCAATCCTAAATTTTTGTTGGATCAAAGGGGTGGCCATGCTCAATTTCATGTTCTAAAAAGATTGATTTAAGTCAGAGTTGGCCCTAGCATAGTTATATTGATATGGGTGCTGTGTCAGTCTAGTTCCAATATTTGAACACAACTTCCCAAAGTAAATTGCATTGCAAACCGAATTGCTGCAATTGATCATATTTATGATCTGTAAGACCTGTTCTGGGGGGGGGGTACCTGTCCTTGATGTTATTTATGAGTTAATTTAGAGATGAAAGAGTTCTGGAACTAACATTGTATGTATCTGAAAAAATATTATTCAGATCATGGGATAATCCTGGTATGTATGGTAAGCTAATCCAGGGTTTTGTATCAGGCTGTGGTGGTCTATATGTAATATTATAAAACTTCTTGACAATATTGATGAGACTTATATACGTATCCTACTTCACACAAGTTTTGATGTACCCTTCTATATTTGTTTTATAGTTGGCTTCATATTTACATAATGTGAAATGTCTATATAGAAAGTCATTAAAACACACCAATTTATGTGCAGTGACTGAGGGTGAATCACATCTCTAAACTATAGGGGTTTAATTATCATTTTATAGTTGAGATGATTGTTATCTCTTTGTACATATAAGTCTAAAAATTTTATACCTTTCAGTATGTCTTCCTGTTCAACAATCCAATTTAAGAGTGATACTTGTACGAGCTCTTGCTGAATTTCAGTTATTTGACACTCATGTGAGCAAGTGAGGACATCATCTACATATTTCACATGTATTAAGTTAGGTGTAATTAAGTCCTCTAATTTTGTAATAGTGATGCTATATATGATGCCACTTATTGGGAGGCTCATGGGCCATCCTAATTCCATTGCATAATATTGTTTGCCAAGCTGTGATATCCTCATTATCAATTTTAAACAACTACAAATGTGGTTTGATTGGCATCATAATCTGCACTTTGTAGAGCATCTTTAACAATATCAAAACACGAAATAAAAAAAGGATAGTTTAATTACATCTAATGGTGCTAGTTTGTAGTTTTTACCTATATTCAAATCTTTGATCTTATTAATGCACTGGAAAGATTTTATAGTATATTTACCAAAGCCAATAAACACCATCAGCCATTTGATGACTATTTATGCTATCTTATAATTATTATTATATTTAATAAGTTTCATCAAAATCCATCATAAATTATATGTAAGTGGATTTATATATATTTGCAGAATTATTAAAATTATTATGTAATTTTATTAATGTGACTTCTTGAAGTGCACATATTTTTAGGTAAAGTACCTTGAAAATGACCATAAGTTTTAGTCGAAACAAAAGCGATTATCATGATATATTGTGCATATAAATGTTTTTTAAGAAAAGCTTAAATTCTATATACTCATTTTCTTTATAAATCTTCTTTTACTGTATGAACAAATTAACATACTGGAATTAATGAACCAATTTGAAAGAGGAAAAAAATATTTTTATAAACCGATCTATTAAATGGCCATTCTATTAATAAGAAAACTTAATTCAATGTTCTGCAATGGTCAATTTAAGAAAATTATGTATAACATAGATAAGAAGTGAAAACATTTTGAAATGAAAAAATGTATATATGGATAAATAAAGGATTCGGACTTTTTATTTATTTTGATTATATGTATTTATTCTGAATAATGAGGGCAATATATTTCCTAAACTAATCAGTAAAACTAAATCTCATTATCACAAGGTTAAAAATATATCATAAACTTCGAATGCCTAATTTAAAAAAAGAATTTAAAATGGACAATTCAGGATAATTAGTGAATAAACTTTTTGCTCAGCATTATATTGATCAAAAACACTAACTTGTGTGTAAATGAAATGTATAAACTGTTTTAATAATTAATAACACGGTGCACACTTGGATGGGGGGGGGGAATAATTCTGGTGCTTGAACTTCTTATGAATTCCCGAACAATAAAACCAATAGCCCGTTTTTTTATACATATAACATTGTATAGAGATGATAATAGATGGGCAATTGAAATTTTAAACTGGATTCCAAGAGATTGTAAAAGACCCAGAAAGAGACCATATATGAGATGGATGGATGAAATAAGAAAGTGTGCAGGGGTGATGTAGAGAAGAGAAGCTAAAGATCGGAGAAGATGGATTGAACTTGGAGAGACCTTCATCCTGCAGTGGATTGATAATGGTTGATGATGATGACGATGGTCGCGAAGATTTTTTTTAATGTGCCATTAAACATTTTATCAAGATGTGATATCATTATTTCTTGAAACAATATAGAGGCCAACAACCTGTCGCAATTACTATTTATTAAATCAAACTAAGATAAATTTAAAAAAGAGTTTAAGCTAACAATATAGGTTTTGTAATTTATTTTTGGTGCATTTATATATTATGATATATATACAATCACATAATGAATAAAACTTGTAACATTTTTTTTTTGCAGTGAATTGAGATTTTATCTGACATTTCATTGTACACATGTTTAAATCAAAGGAAGTAAGAAAACATGTTCTAAATAACATAATTTACATAAATTTATTTTTGATGTGCACTATGTATTACATACTTATTTATTTGCTGTGAAAATTTCATCATACAAAGTAAACACTGCCAATCTAATTGGTATTGTGAACATGTAAAACTAATAATATATATATATGCTTTATGTATTTTTTGATGCATTTCATTATGTGATCAAAGCCCCCCCCCCCCAATTACATAGTGATAAAAGTTTAATTTCTTTTTTTAATGAACATATTCATATTTATTAATAGTATCATATGATTTTCTTATATCCTTCCGAGATTAGTTAGTTATCTCCCCCCCCCCCCAATATGTCAAATGCGTTGCCGGGAAGCGAACCAGGGCCAGCTGCTTGGAAGGCAGCTATGCTAACCACTAGGCCACCAACGCTTGACTAGTTTGTTATCTTCACCCTACTCTAGAGCTACTTATTGTAACCTTGAGTAATGAATAGTGGCCGGATGGTAAAGTGTTATAAAATCTTTATTCTCAGATTGAATTTTGGCTTTTGTCGTACTCACTAGCGATCTAGTTTTCAATGACGAAATACATCGTCCGGGTTCACTATGAAACACTCTTTTTAAAAGGCATATATTGTCCATTTGTTTTACATATCCAATCCAACAAAGATGTGATTTTAACAGTATCGGATTTGAAGAACATAATGATTGGTTTTATGACCTTGTCATAATAATTTTAAAATTTTATAGAGCACCCTTAAATGAAATTTTCTAATAATTTTATATTGTTTCAGTAGGGTTTCTAATTCTCACTTCTGTATAAAAATATCAGCTCTTTGAAGTTGCATAGTTCTTTCCCCGTGATGAAATACTCTTTTAACGAGTTAAAAGTAGCAGCAGCATATTGGAATCTGTGCAGCGCCTCATCACCTAAGCCTAGCTTCCTGCTTATAAAACTATCAAGACATTTAAATAGAGAACTTTAAAAAAAATACAGAATATTTAAAAGGTATCATTGTTTAAATTAAATACAAATCCTTTACTTCTTTCTACCTTTTTTTTTTTAAAAAAAAAAAAATGAAATGGGTCAACTTATAATTTTATTACTCCTTTGTAAGCCAGTTATTTAATTAATATAGGGGATTTGAAAACAGACTTTCAAGCAATCTTTTGTTATTTTTTAATGACCTATTTATTTCCAAAAAAGATAACACTTTTATGCCCTAAGCAAAAAAATAAAGGAGCATATAAGTAAAAATCAGGTTTTTGACATTGAAGGGTTATCACACAAACAAACTCCCATTCTTATTTTTTTAAATACCCATTTACAAATTCTTTCAACAACTTCCTCTTTTCAGTGACAAAGTTCTTTTTTTTCTCTCGGTATTATACTATTTTACTCATGCAAAAGTAATTATTTCCAACTTCAATGAAGTGGGGAAATGAATAAATGTAAAAATTCTTGCCTAAAAAAAAAAAAAAAAGATCTGTATTTGACATCTTTTAAAATAAATATAGTTAATTTTTCTTACCAGTTCATTACAAAAATTTATAGCCTTAGATAAAACAATTTATTTAATGTTTTATTCCATCATATTTAAAAATTATTTACATTTAATCGAGACATCGTAAAATTAAACCTTGATACCTTAAAAAAAAAAAAATAATAAATTTAGAAAAAAAATTTGGTACTTACGTATTAGACCTGCTTGCCTGTGTTTACAACAAACGAATGCTATAGTTGTGAATTTTTAAATATGTATAAGTATTAAAAAGTCACACTACAACATTCTGCCGTCGCAAATACCCTCCCCCCCCCCCAGTAGAGAGAGGACGGTATTCTGCTATCTCAAACACGGACAGCAGGTCTAATACTTAAGTATCGAAATGGTACAATTCATTTAAAAGCAAGTTCTTTTCAAATTATTTAACTATATCTTTAAATGTATTTCAGTTATGATCTAAACCTGGTTCTCAACCCTTTGTTGGTCATGCCCCCTCCCCCCTAAGCATCTCTAAAATTCTGATAACCCCCATTATCACGTTACACATAATTACTATTATTCAAAAAGTGACCTCATATTCATGTAGAGTAAGCCTAAAAGACCAGTTAAAATACAATATAGTTTCACGCCACTTAACTTATTCCAAATAACAATGGAGAAGTAAGAAATAACTATTACATAAACAGAAAAGACCCCAAAAAGACGATGGAACAAAAAGAGGGAAATTTTAAAAAGTCTAAGTTTAATATATAAATAATAAAATGTAAGAACAATTAGTGGACTTTTAAATTCACTATTAACAACTCAAAAGAATTCACTATTAATAACTCACTCTTGAATTGCCCCCCATCTTCTTTGAATCAAATCCCCTCCCACCCCATGTGGCGTGTGCCCTATGTTGGGAACCATTGATCTAAACAAACTTTTATTTTGGCAAACAAATAAGAGTCATTAGAAAATGCAAATCGCCATCGCAACACATTTTGGGTGAACTAATTAATCTCTCTGGAATAAGCCTGGCATTATTATATTATCAAATTTTATTTTATTTATTATAACTTTTTACTCTAGAAAAAAAAAAGCGTATATGCATTTGATTCCTAATTTACTACAATTAATCTCTTCTATGTTCTCATAGCCTTAGATAAAATAAACCAATTATTCAATTACATTTTAACATTAAAAAAATTAGTTACATTTAATCAACATATCATTAAATTAATCCATAATAATTTAAATAACAAGAATTTTTGATAGTTATTCTTTAATTAATTAAGGTGAATTTGTGTGCGTGTGTGTGTTAGATAGTTAATAAAAGAATCTCTCTTGTTTCAAATCAATTGATAGAGACTCTAGCGACTTCATAAAATCTTTCAATTACCACTGAATCCATGAATTACAGTCATTAACTATATGGTTCATAGTTTATATTTGTCATCTATATAAATCTATGTCTGTTAAATCCCATTTATGAGGCAGATACATGGGCTCGCCTGAGTCCGTTAACATTACATAATGTTCCAATACTATTGTTGTTAAATATAAAAACAAACCGATAACAAAATCTTTGTTTACATGAAGGTGGAAAGTTAGATGTAGAATTCAGTGTAATTCAATCAATGAAACTTTATGAAAATGGAAAAAAATAGCAACCAACTTCATTATCTATTTGTTTTTTAAAAAAAATAATGATGATGATAATATTAGTAATACCACAGCACTAATCATTCTAACAAATTAGACATATTCAGAGACAACCTGAGAAAAGTCAGGACACAGTTGCAATGTTTTCATGCAGGGCTTCGATAAAAAATTGTCATTTTTAAAATGCTATCTTATTTGCAGATATAGATATATTTCTTTACACTTAGTTTAAATAAGACGAACAAATTCTCTTTATTAATTTTTTTTATTTATTTTCCATGATACTGTTTTAAAAGGTATATTATAATTCACACTTTCTCTAAATTCAAGTTGCAATTCAGCCAAACTTCTTTGCTTTTTTTAAAAAAAAAGAAAATAAATTAATTAATTAAAATTATATGACATCGTAGATAATAGCTATCATTAATAATAGTTTAAGAAGTATTTGCTATTGCAGTTCAGATGGAAAGTTAAGCTTAAGATAATCCAATTCTGTGATGTTTGAAAGATTACATGTTTCTATATATATAAATTCTACTTTTCAGAAGAAAAAAAATGAAAATAAAAAAGTAAATTGAAATTATTTTGGAAGTGAATGGTAATATTCAAAAAAGTCTAAAAATAACCAATGTCAACTGTTCATTTAAAAAAATTAGGCCTAAGACATTTCATTTATGCAACAATATTTAATATTTGAAATACAGGCATTCTTCATATACCTGGAACTTAATTGTAAATATAGGGGATTTGAACACAGACTTTCAAACACCCATCAATAATCCACTCTATCTCATACCACTGATACACATGGCCACACATGTAGAAAAGGTAAATAATCACCAATATATATATTTCATGCTGAACCAGCACTCATCAGTTGGTCCAGATTATTATCTCCCACACATATATATAATCTGTGCACAGTTAATATTAAGATAGCATATCTTCATACTTTAATGGACAGGCTTCAATCTACTCCAACCTCCAACTCTTCAGCCATCCATACCATTGAAAATCTGATGATAGCATGTCCAAATCCCATGCTGATGCCGATATTATTATGCCCATGTTGACCTCAAGTCACTCTTGGCACTGATTATATATATGGGTGGAAGATGAAAATCTGGACCACCAATGAGTGCTGGTTCAGCATGAAATATGTATATTGGTGATTATTTGTCTTTTCTACATGCGTGAGATTGTGTGTATAGGTGGGATGAGATAGTATGGATTGTTGACGGATGATCTGTGTTCAAATCCCCTGCATTTGCAACAATATTTACTAAAATTTGAAAGATTACAAGTTTTATCTCTTACAATAGCATTTTACAAAGTATTGCATAAGCAATGATGATTTAATAATAAGAAAGAGAAGAAGGAGGAGCAGAAGAAGAAGAAAAAGAAAATAAATAAGTAAATACAAATTATTGCATTATTACTATAGTTACAAAAAGAAACAATAAAAAATTCCATTAAGAACAAAATATTCAAAAATATTTGTAAACATGGAACCATTTTCCAATGCTCTGTGTGATTTAGTGCAGTGGTAGTCATATTTTGAAATACGTTTTTCAGATCTATTTCAGTGCTGGTACTTCCTGTGCTCAATTTTCTTACATTATTCCTGAGCAAACGATAACAAATATGATTTACTATTTTGCATTGGACTTTGCACATTACATGTATAAATATTTGATTCAAACAGCATTTCTGCTGTACTTAAAGCACAACTGAATGGCTGACCATGTATGTTATATTGTCATATTCTAAATAATAATAATGCAACATTTGCAATCAATGACATTTAAATCATGCTAATAAATTGCACAGTTTGGTTCAAATTCTTTTAAAGTAATATTTGTTAATAAATTAGATTTAACTTCACTTAAATCCTTTTTAAGCAATATTTACTAAGAAATTGTGTTATATAGGGTATATAAGCACAGACTTTCACATGAACCACCAATCTCCACACTATCTCATAACACTGATACACTTGAACCCATATATGTTGAAAAGATAAATAATCACCAATATACGTATTTCATGCTAAGCCAGCAATCATCAGTTGGTCCAGATTACCATCTCTACACATATATGCTATAAGTGCTCAGATATATATTAAGATAGCCAAACCTCATACTTTAATGGACAGGCTTCAATCTACTCCACACTCCAACTCTTCAACCGTCCATCCAATTGAAAATCTGATGATGGAATGCTCGAAGGCCACCCTTTGTTTAATTAATATTGACCTAACTTTAATTTTTCCTCAATTAGTAATCTTTTTCGATCAACAAGTTGTAACTAGAGATACTGTACATATCCGCATGTCCATGTTTAAATTAATAAAATATTAGAGTTCAAAATGGTCAATAATTAAAATCTTCAGAATATTTATATTCAATAAGTGTACAAACATCTTAAATGAAAATATAAGTGTAAGTCATAGGTTAAATCTGGAAATTCTTAGTATAATTTATTTTAATATTTTAGTTATTAGAACCACATCATTAAATTTCATGAAACCTTAGTATCATTAAGATGCACATTATATATTTAAAGACTGCCAGCTTATAAAAGGAAGAAACAAATCATAATTTTCCTTCAATTTTTTTCTTTTAAATTTAAAATATTTTCTGGGCTTATAACTGTTGAATTCAGAATTGGAAAATCTGACGTGCCTTTGTAAGGTATAATCTCGTTTACAAAAATTTCCCACACAGCTTATTGCAATGGTAAAGTGACAAATTTGAAAGCTAGATTCCTAAGTTAAAGCTCATCATCACATGACCTTCTATGTAACTAAACAGTCAACTGTTTTATGTAATCATCTTCATTTTCAACATTTATCAGTCTCTCCAAGTTTAATCCAGTTTCTCCAATCTCTAGTCTCTCATCTCCAAATCACCTCAGCACACTTCTTTATTTCATCCATTCATCTCACATGTAATCTTTTTCTAGGTCTTTAAAATGTCTTGGAATCCAGTTTTAAGATTCCAATTGCCCATTTACTATCATCTCTCGTAACAATATGTTCAGTCCAGCTTCATTTTAGTCTCTTACTTCTTTCACTGATATCAGTAACACCTATTTTCTCATTCACCCATGTATTTTATTTTCAATCTCATTTTATTTATTAAAACATATGTATAATAATAATTCACTTAAAAAGTTAAGTGACATTCGAGCACCAATAGCAGGATGTGCATAACAGTTTCATTCTTTCACATAGTTAATAAAATTGAGATTTTTTTTTACTTTACTCAGCTGAAAATCAAATCAAAAATCTTTAATATAGTCAAGCGTTGTTAGCCAAGAGGTCATCGCAGCCGCCTTGCAAGCAAGTAGTTGGTTGCAGACGGTTATGGGTTCGCCTCCCGGACGATGCTATGACATATGAAAAAAAAAAATCTTTAAAATATAAATCCATTCACATTTACTATTTGATTAAAGAGCATTCTATATTGAAATCTATAACAAGTTTCATCTTCTATCATTTAATAATTCTTTATATGAAAAGTCTTTTATCACCTTTCTATATTTTATCATAATTATTACTGATTTCCAATATCTAAGCTGCCCAATAATATTTATACTGTAATACTGGTAGTTGACTAAGATTGTGTGATTACCATATATACAGCATAGAAGAAAGCAAGTACAAACTACTTCAGTGTGCAAGATTTATCTACATACATGATCCATTCTGCAACTTTTTGAATGAAATAAATTCTACATAAGTTGAACTTTTTCCTTCATGGGCACAAATTTACAATTAATCATGGTACAGAATATGAAAATATTCATGAATAGTTTCTTTTTTCCAATTTTTTCTTTTTTTTTTTCTTTCTCAGTGATGAAATGTTTATTCATCAAAAAAACAAAAAAACAGATACAGTAAAATAAATGAAATTACAGGAGCGACATAGTAAGAGGGGAAGGATACATGTAAAAAGGGAATGGGAAGTGGAGGGGAAGGATACATGTAAAAAGGGAATGGGAAGTGGAGAGGGGAAATGATGTGTAGTCCAGGCCGGTCAGAAATGCATGTCTTCGTGATTGAGTCCTATGACAGAGGCTGAGAGGATGGGAGTTGGAGGATTGCCCAAGTGTCTGTGAGGAGTGGAGGTGGGGCTAGTTTGGTATCTCGGGTTTTGAGAGTGCGAATTAGGTCCAAGAGCTTTTGATTGACTGGATGTACTCTCTGGTCAAGGATAATGGCACATTTTTCCTACTTCATATACGCTAGAAATTGTTTGTACATAATTCAGGTTTATATAAGCATAAGACTGCCTGTACTATACCAAAAGGTTATGAATAAACTAACTGATGTCAGTTGACAAAAATAAAAAGATAGATATAAATTCTAAAAAAAAAAAAATAATCAAATAGTTTATTGCTTGGAATTACATAAGAGGTTCATCCACCGGAAGTGACATTTGGAGCCGCGATCCATGACCTTGAGTTTCAAGGTTCGCCACTTTATCACGGCACTAAACGAAGCATATCAAGCGTTGTTAGCCGAGAGGTCATCGCAGTCGCCTTGCAAGCAAGTAATTGGTTGCAGACGGCTGTGGGTTCGTGTCCCGGTCTATGCTATGACATATGGAAAAAAAAATTACATACCCTCCTGCAATAAACTGGTCCCCATAAAAAAAACTGATAAGTCAATTTTTGTTTCGGTTATGAAATGATCTAAAAATCATTTTTTAAAAAAATCAGTTTTTTTTTTTTCAGATTAACGGTTTTTTTATTTTTTAAAAAAAAATCTAATAAGATGTTTCCTCTTTACTTTGATGTGAAATGAAAAGATGAAGAAAAAAAAGATTTAAGAGGGGGGAAAAATCAATAACTTTGCAATTATAATTTACAATGCTTTAATCTTTAAGCAAAATAATAAGTGAATTTAAATCAAATTTCAATAATAATAATCATTATCAGCAAATAACCTCCTGCAATTATGAGCATTCATCAAAACTCAAATAGAAGTTTTATTAAAAAAGTATATATATATATATGCATTTTGCTGAAGTAGACCAAATTTAAATCTTTAATGCATTGATTAACTGCAGGATATGTTCACATTAGTGAAAATTAAAGATAATAAATAGAACATACGAAAAAAATGTATACAAAAAAGGTTATAAAAAAAAATATACATATGATTATTTAATTTATAAAATTTATACATATAAACATAGCTAAAAAGTAAACAAAACAGCATTTAAATAGGCCACTGCAAACCAATAATCATACAGGGTTAGTGAAGGCAAATGTACATAATAATAATAATGTGATGTTTGACATATACTTGGTATAGCCGTAGCCCATTCACCCGCTATGCCTAAAACCCGGGTTCGAATCCAGATCGAATATAATTTGATTTATTTTTTTTTGTATCTTAATTAATCTACGAACAAAATCCGTTCCTATAGTTACCGTACGTGACTCAGATTTATGGAAGCTACCTCACACAATATAACAATGTTTGTAAGTGTGTGTTTACGCAAACACTCAAAAATTTAATAATTAAAAATTAGTGTAGTGATTTAAAATATCACGTAAACGACTATTTTAAATAATATTAATTAAAATTTAATCTTATAAAAAAAATTCTGACAATTCATTTTACAATATATTGTTTTCTGCATAATTAGCTTCAACTCCACCCGTCTGAACTGCAAAAGAAAAGAATCGAATGACAAAGAGTGTGCTTCTCCACACTGGAAAATTCTTTCAAATAAAATAACATTTCCCACAATTCTCTAAGTGTAATTATATAAATACGATTATAATGACAAAAATTAAATTACATAAATTGAGTTAACCTGGATATGACTTTTTAGTCCAATTAAAATGGATCTATAATCACATACTGCATATTCATACTTAGTCATTTGCGCATGAAATCAAAGACTACAATAATTGTAACAGGATACAAATTAAGAGAGAAAAACAAATACAATAAATTAAAAAGTAAAAGATTGACTACACTGAATTATTAGCACACATAAAAAAAAATAAACACTAACAAAGCAAACAAAAAAAAATCAGATATAAAACCTACATAAAACAGATAAATATTGAAATAAGAATAAAAATGACATATAGACAATAAATTATTATGAGTGGGGAGGGAGGGGTTCTACTAGCTTATTATTTAATTAAGTTATAAGATGTTACAAATACACAAATTCAGAATTATGAAGTATGACAAGATTGGTTTCAAGAGAAAAAACCCTCATCAGCTGTGCCAAAGTTCTAACGCTGTTAACCACACATTAGAATAATCTTGAATCTTATTTATATTAAAATCCAATGACTCCTGAAGATGTCATACGTATATCTAATATAATTTAAGATTATCAAGATTTTTACTGCAATTATTTTTTACTTTTGATGTGATTTTAATCTATAACACAATACTCAGATAACAACAACAACAAAAAAAAAACATTTAAATTTTTCATAAAAATATTATTTATTTACATTTGTAACAATATAACTGTTCTTTCCCATAATTCCTCCACCAGCAATCTGAAAATATAACTTGCCTCACAGAAAATATATAATAAAGCTATTAAAAAGATCACACCTATCACTAATTCAAAATAGAATTTAAGTCAAGATCTGTTTTCTAATAGTTCCACTAAGAATCTTTTCAAATAATTGGACTTCATCTTAGAAAATACTGGAATCTCACAAAAAAATTCCAGATCACTGGTTGTAATTGATCTTAACTGCTTCAGAAATGGAATTTGAGTTAAGTTCATGGCTATCAAATCTATGCATACAGTGATAAGATAAAATTTTTAATAAAGCACTAATGAATTTACTAATTAAAATCTCTACCAACTTTTTTACAATATTTGTCTGTAGTTACAAATCCATATATTAAATACACGAATTATACTAACAGATTGCTAGTTATATTATAAATTATTTTTCTTGTTGTTACTTTGTTGGAGAGCGACTTCAAATTACTGTAACAAATGTGATTCCGTCATGAGTATAAAGCAATAACAGATGATCAGTTTGCATTATAGCAGGTGCTAATGACATTGGATTATGCCATAAATGTGAGAATAATATTTTTATTAAAGGGGGAGCATTTAAAATTTTCACAGCTTTTTAAATAGCAAGAGTTAAGATTTATTTGTAACATATTCAATTTAATCTTAAGTAAATTAATATACACCCATATAATAAAAATAATATTAAAAAAACAATAATTGAAATAAACCTGAAGAGATATCAGTTCCAATTATAATACATTTTTTACTATAGCTACTATACTACATGAAAAAATTGACAAATAGGAGCCGGAAAAGAATATGTGTCAGACAAGAAGATTCGAGCTGCCATCTCTTCAGGATCATTTACATCTAATTCAAAGATGTTATCCTATTTATTAACCATCAGAATAGTTAGTGGATTAATATAGTACTCTGATTGGTGGGAAAGTATTTTGATTAGGTCTTTTTTAGTTTGTTGTTTTGAATTTTGTGATCTTTGATTGTAGAAACCCTTTAATCATTCGGTTATTTATTTCTTATACAAATGTTATCTTACCACAGTAAAATAATAATAAAAAGACAAACTTTAATTATTAAATATTATTAAAATTCAGAAAAAATATTATTGGAAGACAGGAAAAACTAATCAATACCTTTTTTTATGTTATTTTATCTTCCACGGTTTAGTGCAGGGGTAAAGTCAGACTTGGAAAGATAAGGTCCTCATCAATTCCAGTTCTGGCATTTATGTTTCCAAGCTTCTTATAAACTTCTGAGCAATAAAATCATTAGATTACTGTTGTAGTGTTTGTAAAAATGGCAGACATGTTTGTGCACTCCAGAAAAACTAGAATTTGTTCGAGTGGTTGTTGTAGATCGCACGCTGATAATGGAGGAAGTTAAGTAATGTAATGGCGGACGATAATTCCAAGAGATATTTGCTTATTGCAAATATTTCTGGATAAAAGACGTTACCTGATTGGACAAGGATTAATTGCTACAGTTATCAGCAAGCAATAAAAGACGGTGTAACAATGATGCGGGGTAAGGCAGTATTAGCAGCCATATTTGGAATACAATGGCAGTAGATGTCTAGTAGTTTTGAGTAGAGATATCTCACGTCAGTGCTTGTGGTAAAAGACCAGCGCCCAGTGGAAATGTAGTCCACGGGTGTAGCTGGAAGAGCCCACAGAAATGGGGAGACTACAGCAGAGTAGAGCATTAGTTGCAGAGACGAGCATTAGTTGCAGAGAAGAGCATTAGTTGCAGAGAAGAGCATTAGTTGCAGAGAAGAGCATTAGTTGCAGAGAAGAGCATTAGTTGCAGAGCAGAGCATTCATTGCAGAGAAGAGCATTAGTTGCAGAGAAGAGCATTAGTTGCAGAGAAGAGCATTAGTTGCAGAGCAGAGCATTCGTTGCAGAGTAGAGCATTTGTTGCAGAGCAAGAGCATCCGTTGCCAGAGAATTATGGAGATAGAGTGTTGCAAACTACTCGCTATTCAGACTGAGTAAAATATTGTGTATATTTATTTGATGACCGCAAAGACATTCTTGCGGATATAACAATTACTTTAGCCCTACATGGTTTAGTGCTATGATAAAGTGCCAGACTCTGGAATGTGAGGTCCTCAGATCAAACCAATGCAATTCCGACACTCAAACTTATGAAGTGAAGCAATAAAGCTATTAAATTCTTTTATGTTTTTGATTTAAAAAATGATAGACTGATATATAAATAAATGCTTCATCAATATACTAAACATTTCAATAGATATTTAAAAAGTAACAGTTCTTAAAGGTGTACTAAAAACATGAGATATAAAATAAGGTGGTAGAAATGTTTTACATTGGTCTATTTAAACATTAATTACCTGACTTTTTTAGATCTAAAAAATTAATTAATCCACCAAGGCTTGAAAAACCAAACTGCTGACTAATAATGTTTTGCCTGTGATAATAATACAAAAGTATATACTAACATGTAAATGTATTTAGGAATATGTAGAAATATAATATAAATTGTGATGTCGCTATCATGAATATTTAATATCTAATTCAATGATTAGTTTCAAAATAGTAATATGGTTAGTTACTTGGGAGATCAAGGGATATTTGAAAACCAAATGACAGGCTCAGTGCAATGTTTCATTCAATTATTGTTTTACTTTCCTTAGCTGGAAATCGATCCAAGTACTTTCCTCTTAAGCCCATCAGGTTTACCTTTTGCTTTAAACTAGGCTGTTTAGTCATATATATTACTGAATATTAAAAAAAATAACAAAAATTAATTAACGCGAAATCTTATAATTAAATATTTTGATCAAATGAAATAGATAAATCAAATATATAATATGCATTGAAATATACATTCCTTAATTCTATTAATTTTAACAACTCTCTAAACAAATCCTGGCTATTAAATATACAGCATTGAAAATATATGATACTATTTATAAAATATATATAGACCTGAAAATATATAATAATATTTATAAAGCAATAATTTTAAACACATTTATCATAATATCCATTTACAAAGTAAATTTCTAGTCATTAATATTAAAAAAACTAGCAAATAACACTCTCTCTAATCAATCCATTCATTAATTAGGCAAAAAGGATTTACTTTTACCTAATCGCCAAAGGAATAGATTGATCATTGGTATTTTGGTAAGGTGGAACTTTATAAATGATCTTACAAAATCTCTCTCTAACCAATCATACTTTCAGATGACAGTAGACACATTTTGATAACCATGCAAATAAACAATGCTTTTAAATATGGAATACTGAACATATTTTATGAAGTATCAATCTTCAAAAGTGCATTCTATTTTACAAGTCAGGGTTTCAAGATCATAAAGACCAGATTAAAAAGTGGCTTCATTTTTTTTTATGTCTAATTAATAGGCAACATTGATATGAGAAGGCATTATTTGTGAGTTACGAAAAGACTAAAAAGTCTAACTTGTAACATACTATGCGCCTTTGAAGTTTATTACTTAATATTTTTTCTATAAAGTTCTATAAAATCTTCTTTTGGAAAATTTATAAAACAATATAATGCTTTCACCATGATTGGCATGGCAGTTTGATTACTAACCTGTAATAAATACTTCTGTTGCTGTCAAATGAATAACTAAATTATTACAACAACGATTTACTTATTTTAATATTGCACTTTTCATATTTAAAATAAATAAACAAACACATAAGGTTAAAATATATATGTGTGTGTCTTTATTCATTAAACCTACATAATTAAGATACACACATACAATAAGATAAAATAAAAAATCAATTTTTTTTAAAAAAAGAAAAATCTAACCGAATGAAAATAGATAGTTTTCAGACACTACTCAGGACGCTAATATGATTATTAGAGTACTAAAGTTTATTATTTAAGATTTTAATATAGTTTCTTTTGACATACACAATATACAAAACTTGTTTAATTTGGTCATTACAATAAAGAGGCTGATCGATGACAGCCTACCCAAGGCTACCCTGCAAGAATTATACATTAGTATGAGAAAGAACTTGCTTACATATAGAAATCAGACTTCATTTAGTTTTATTGTATTTCCATTACTTGGTGACAAGCAATTAATCAATTAATGTGAATTCTGATAATATTATGCAGGAGAACCACAACAGCACTATAGGGGTGAGGTTATTAGGCCCTCAAAATGAAAAATCACTACCTGGTAATGGCAACCATAGAACATCCCAGTTTCCAGGTATATTCTCTACAAAGTGATTTCTTCACCTAAAAAAATAAATGTTCAACACAACATAGAAATATTGTACTTCAGGAGGCTTATCATTCTTACTAATAATATGTATGTTCTTAAGAATTTCTGGATTGCCATTGATTCTTGATAGAATAAATACATTCAAACATGGTCACTATCTTCATTTCAAATTAACTTACAAAACAAACAACTTAAACGGAAGAACATCTCAGTATTAACCTGCCCTACCTTCTTTTCCCACATTAGAAAGTTCAATCCTTATAACAGTCTTAAATAAGAATCGAGCAGACTATCAACTTTTAGAATTTATAAATTTAAATATTACCCATTTATTTTAAAATGCAAGCAAGAGATAGTTATTCTATTCAAAAAATTGGATCATTTTCTCCAAAGCCAACATAAACCAGTTTAATCATTACTCTGTTTGGAGATGGAATTTTAAAAGAGTAGACTAAAGATAATATATTGGATATTTTTAATAGAATAATAATAGTTTCTTCAATTCCCTCTTCCTATGATGGGTTTAACGAAAGAATATCAAAAGCAATTGATTCCAAATTGGATAATTAACGAAAGAATATCAAAAGCAATTGATTCCAAATTGGATAAAAATTATGAAAAATAAAACTTTACACAATCTTGTAAAAACAACTCTAAAAGAACAACTACCATCACAGCTGGTAATCAGTAGAACAAGAAAAAACATCATTAGAATAAAACTATGATCTTCTCTCTAAACAATAATCTTATTTTATTAATCTACAAAAAACTCTGTTTTGAATCAGAAAAATTTCCAACAGGAAGCATACTTCGAGAATTTCTAAAAATTTTGAATCTAAAAGCAAAAGTACCATGGCAAAACTGTTCCACAAATTTGATATAAAAGCAAAGCTATAGAATTTTTAAAATTCATCAAAAAATGATCATTTAATATCATTATTGTGTTATTCTACAAATTATATAAAAGAATTGTATTTACAAAAATTATGCCAATAGTTGAAATCCAGTTACTTGATGAGCAGGCAGGATTTAGGCCAGGAAGAAGCTGCTGTAAACAAGTTGTTTCAAAATAAATTAAAAACTGGTGTTGTGTTTATTGATCTAACCTCAGTTTAGGATTCTTTTTGAACAAATTGAACTTCTAATATCCTTACATGCAAAAAAAGCATTGACTTCATTGACAAAATATTCTCCAAGAGAAAACTTCACATAGCAGATACAAAATTTTACAGAATGGTCTCCCATGGGATTCAATCTTATCACATATTTTAATATATTCATCAGTGATTTTCCAGAAAGTCATTTATAATAATGATATTGTTCTGACAAGAGCATTTTATGAAATGGAACAGTCTCTCAATAAAAATATAAAAAGCTTAGAAGTCTTTTTCAAAGATTACAACTTTACTCCAACAAGACAATGCCTAATTTTTTTATCCAAAGAACTGGCTAATATCTTGTAATCTGAATATAACCCTTTTGCAACAATAGGCTGAAACATAATCTTATCTCGAGCCATTTAGGAATAACCTTAGATTATAACAACTTACTTTCCTCATTTTTCTAAAGCTGGATCTAAAATATATCTAGGAAAAACCTCCATGGAAAACTTGCATTACTTAGGGTTGTGAAGAAAGTGGTTTATAGATCATTTCCATAGCATTAGCATATTTTATTGGTAAATGTTGCATTCCTACATTGAGAAAAAGTACCTATTCTAAACTTGTGGATATTCATTTAAATATTATCATAAAATAAAATACATAAAGCTGTTAAATAAATTGGATTTGATAACGAATCAAACCAATAGCGCCTTTCTGGATCATCAGCCAAAAATTTATGATCAAAAAAATTAGGGCATTTATGAGGTAACAAACAAATTTCTTTTTCCAGATCCAATAGTAAAACTACCTGGATTTTACTGTATTAAACAATATTGAATTCTCATATAAAAAGATTTAGAAAAATGAATAAAATTTAACACATACTAATCTATGTATATATGTACAAACATAAACTATGAATCATAACAGTAATGATTCATAAATCTATGGCTAAAGTCACAGAATTGAATGATTTAATAAAGTTAATATTGATTCTCTCCTGGTTGGAATATCTACAGTTTTCTTTATGATATTTTCTTAATCATTTAGCTATTTACTGAAAAAGAAATATCTGTGATATAAAAATTATAGAATATAAAATTACAATTTTAAGATATTTCATAATACTATGTGTTAAATAAAAAAATATATATCTGTTATCATTTAACTCTATTTTCATTTATAAACTATGAAAAGCAAAAGACTTATTATTCTACTAAGGTTATGAAACATAAAACAATGGTTCTAATCATACTAGCATAACATGAGTGAAATATATCCATAAGATATCTATATCTTACCTTCCAAATTGAAAAAAAAAAAGATAAAAAAGTTTGAAGAAGGCAATGAATTGGTACAACATATATTTAAATATATACTGTATTAAAAAAAATTGTAGCACAAGGTAGCACATCTGCCTATCATACATATAATTTAGAGTTTGAACCCAGGTCAAATGAATCAAGAACCTTATGATTTTTCTCTATAAGTATATATCATAATCTATAAGATATCTACATCTTATGATCCAAATTAAAAACATATTTAAAAAGTTTGAAGAAGATAATGAATCAATAATATATATATTTAAATATGCTATGAATATGGAGACTTGAAGTTCTCTGAAAGCGCTCAGCCGCATAATTCTTTTCTAATAATACTAAGCTTCACTTTTTTGTGTAAAGCGCAATTTAAACCTTACCACTCAAAGGTGAAGTTAAAAACAAGGATTTTATTAAATATATACTGTGTAAAAGAACTTGTGGTACAAAGTAGCACATCTGTCTGTGATAACTATGATTTAAAGTTTGAATCCAGATCAAATGAATCAATAGCCTTAAGATTCTTCTCTATAAGTATATATCATAATCCATAAGAGAAGAAAAAAAATATTAAAGAAGAATTTGAAGAAGACAATAAATCCATAGAATATATATATATTGTAACCAGTTGGGTTACATGGCACACTGTAACATAATTATGTGTGTGCATATATATTATACATAAAAGAAAGGAAAAGTAGAAATAAACACAGACATAATTTTTTGTAGATATTTTTCTACATTTCTTAGAATAAAATAATCCTATAAAGGGTTAAATAACTCTGAATGTAAAATAAAATATCATTATGAAATAAATAGTTAAAAAGGGTACTTTGGTATTAAACCTGTAATGTAGGGGAGATAGGAGGCCTTTTTACACCAACAATAAATGTGTAATGTCGTGATGAAGTCAAATCGAAAGGAACTAAATCCTGCGAGTATACGTGTAGAAATGTATTTTCTTTATCAATGCAATCTTTTTTTCATAATACCTCAAAATTTTCAGTCTCATAAATAATATGTATTTTTTTTTGTTTGTGTGTGTGTGGTTTTTGTTCCTTTTTGGGGGGTGGGTTAATTTGTTTATAACAAAAAAATATGTTTATTAGCATTTCTGTTGAAAATCTCAGTCCATGTGGAAACATGTTTTTCTTTACCAAAGGGATTCGATTTTTTTGTTTTACTTCCACCTTTTCAGTCTCATAATTAATAGGGTTTTTTTTTTTTTTTGTGATTTTTGTTCCGTTTTTTTTTATTTAATTTGTTTATAAAAAAAGTACATTTATTAGCATTTCTGTTGAAAATCCCAGTATACTCTGCAATCATGTGCTACATTTTTGGAGGAAAACTTTTTAGAACAGATCTCCATTTTCTGTGGTAATACTAATTTTTTTTGTTTCAAGATGACAATTCCTGTTATATATTACACGGTAAATATCATATGAGTATACTTAATGTGTTTTTATAAATAGTATTTAAAAACCAAAATCATTTACTGTTTGTTTAGTAACAATTTTTTTGTATAATGGCATCATTTCATTAAGATTGCAAATCACTTTTTTTTTTTGATTGGGAATGCCATTCTTAAGTTGTACGAAAAGTTAATGTCTTTTTATAAATATTATTTAAAAACTAAACTCATTTACCGTTTGTTTACTGCATATTTAAACTAGCAATATTTTTGTGTAATGCTGTCATTTCATTAAGATCGCAAATCACTTCTTTTTTTTTTGCTTTCAAATGTCATTCTTCTTTAAGATCGCAAATCACTTTTTTTTTTTAAGTTCAAATCTTCTTAAAAGTTGTTAGTGTCCAAGTCATACATATTTGAATGTCTTATTTAAAATTATACATTTCTTATTGAAAATGATAAATATACTGTTTTTATTTTTATTTAGTCCTGCAACACGGAGCATGTATTAGACCTACTGCACTTGTTCACATTTGTAACAACCTCCTGATAACTTTGTAAATCTTGACAAAATACCATGTACAAGATCCATGTACATGTTTTTTTGCCAAAAGTTGTGTACAAGAACCGTGTACATGTTATTTTGGACAGATCCCAAGATTACAAAGTTATCAGCGAATTGATATGAATGTGAGCAGGTGTAGTAGGTCTATAATACATGCTCTGTGTTGCAGCTCTAATACCAAAGTACTTTAAAAATGTCTAAATAAATATTAATATTGTACTCTGATTTTGAAATTTAAAAAACAAACATGGTTTATTTTTGAAATCTTTTAAATAAAACTTGTATAAAATATTTTTTTAATTAATGCTTGTATGCATTTCTACTATCTAGTTAAAAAATTTTGTAGATTATAAAATTCCAAAGGATTAAAGTTAAATCAACTTTTTCCAATCACATTTTTGGTAAAATTTCAAAGTTGTTTTCAAAAGGATTAGAAAGATAAAAACAGTTTTTAAATTAGTGTTTTTATCATCTCAATTACTCTTATAAAAACAATTGATAAAAAGATTATTTTAGTTTGGCTTTTAGTTTTTGTAAGAGCTGGCACCAAGTAGCTGGCTAAATTGGCCAGCTGCAAGTTTGGATAGTTGGCTAAATAGTCTAGATAATTTTTTTGAGAAGCAGTTGGCAAAGTTGGCAGCAATTGGCTGGCCAAATTGGACAGTTGGTTTTAATATTTTTGAGAAGCAATAGGTCAAATTGGCCAGCTGCAAAGTCTGATTTTAATAGTTTGCTGTAGTTGGTAGAAATTAGCTGACCAGAAGAGTTGTTTAGCAGAGATGATTTCCAGAGGAGCTATACAGATAGCTCCTATAAAGATGTAGCTGAAGTCAAGACAGAAGGCAGCTGCTGATGATTCACTATACTGAAGTTTGGAACTTAGAAGGAAGACCCACTTCTCTGTCTCTAAAGCCTTAAATGTGGACAAAACAGTTTTTTGGCCTGAAGCTCATCAAATCCTAGACAGTAGGGAACTGACTGAATGCCAACATACCTGATTATGCCTTTTCCAATGCTGACAATTGCCTGGACTATGCCTCTCCTGATGATCATACTTACCCACAGCTTGCCAAAGAATTGGTAGATGTATGCTGCTATGTATATATGCAAGGAACCACAGACAAACACATCATGTCGCATATATATAACATGAGTCGTTTAAATTAATTTTTGAAATGACATTTTAACAGTTAGAGATATATAAAATGATTTTATTTTTCATTTCTTAAAAAAAGAGAGACATTTTAAAAGTAAAATGCAAATAGTTTTGCTTGGATTAAAAATCTAGGAGTAAAGATATAACTCATTGACTTTATATTTTTAAAAGAAAAAAAGGTGATAATACCTTCTTTAAAAGAAAAAGAACTTATAAACTGATATTTTTTTTTAAAAAAGGAAGAAACTATAATCATTAAATATAAAATTTGATCACTAATTTTAAATTATTTTGGAGTTTATTGATACACACGTGTATGTGTGACTTGGAATGTATTTTAACCAAGGAATTAACTATGAAAAATAATATTGTAACAAATTAAAATAGGTAAACATCAGTGGACATATATACACACACACATTTATGTAAAATTTTAATCATTTATTGTATTTTATATAACAATTCAAATATGTGCATATATTAATGAGTATCAAATAGACACCTAAAATGTAACTATTTTTTTGTCATTATTGAATGTCAATTGAAATATATTCATTTAATAGTAAAACACATGGCTGTGTGCATATATGTGTGTTATATTGAAACAGTATATTCCTTCCCTCAACCGTTTCACCTATTTTCCTCACAACTTCATATGTGCCAGATTTAAACCCTCTCTGAGTACATGTAAATAAGCTTCAACACAGTTATATAGGTATCATCACACATATATGTGGACAAACTACTGTAATATCATCAGTTTATATATATATTAGTGCGTATATTTATTTTGAAATAATATATTTTATATTATAGATTTTATTAAAAATTGATTTGTTATTTTACATTTGAAATTGCGTGTATGTAGATGTGGGCTACACATGACCGTGTTATATGTAGAGTAATATTCTCAAAAGCTATAATGATTCTTAATTTTAATTGTAAATAAGTCGTAAACAAAAGCCCTGCTGAGAGCATGTTTTAATACAGCTTGATGAGGTAATTTGCATTGTCTATAAGTAATAATATTTTTTCAAAAATGTATAATTTTAGTAAACAAAATTACTGAATTGAAACTACTGAAGTCATTAGAAATTTAAAATGGTCAAGTTTAAATAAAAACAGCCTGTTAAAAAAGTAACAGGAAGGTTTAAATGAATTAAGTTATAAAATTTCAGAGGATGCTAACTAATTCTCAAGAAGTAAATAGTCTTGTTGTCAGCAATGTGTTCTAATCCTTGAATTGTATAAATAGGCCATATTTCTTGCTTCAAAGATTCATTCTATATTTGTACGAAGCATTCATTACATACCAGACTAACATAAGTTTGCCATTTCTCAGTCAGGAGATGGCAATCTCTGTTCACCCCTACATCCCTGATAGCATGATCATCATCACAGAGAGGGGAAACCTTCCAGCAGCCTACTGCAAGAAGACACCTTAATCAAACTATCTATCCCAAGAAGAGTGCCACTACACCTGATGCACCTGCATTATAAGATACAACCAAGAAGATCCAGTAATATTCCTTTCAAAGACTGCAGAGCTCTATAATTTAATCTTTAAATCTGTAATCTTAATATTAAACTAGCTTATTTACAGTAAATGAACATTCAATCTTATTTCTTAAAATCTGATAAATTAAATCATTTATAAAATAACTGTAAAACTTGCCAGAATTTATCTTTATCATGTAAAATAATTTATTCTTCTAATCTATAAATAACTGCAATCAGTTATGACTTCAATTTCTTAAAACTGTGGTAATGCCTAGATTTATTGTTTTAATTATTTTATCTAAATTTATTATATATATTATAATATGCCCATCTTTCAAAACAGTGAAAACTAATTGTTAGCGAACTTTCAATGCAGATAATTAAAATCTCCACTTTAAATATTTTAAGAATGCTACTTCACAGATTAAATCACAGTTTCAATCGCTATACACTCATTATCATGATTTTATACATGTTATAACTGCATTATATTTTGTGAGGGTTTGTTCAGTCAGTTATTATAAATTATGACTTTTGCGAACTGTTGGTTAGAGGTGATATATTAGCTAGAGATGATATGAAAGTACATTTGTTAATGATTATTAATGCCTGTCAAAAAATATGTTCCCTCCTTGATTACAAAAATATATATGCAGATTCAGTATTTTAATTTAGGTTATAACTTAATTTAAGCTCTTCTTGTTAGTGTAGTTATAATGCTAGTTTAAGAGCTGGGTTGTGTTAGTTTGGCAGATAGAAGCTATCTGTTTTCAGACACAAGTAATTATTTATACATATAAGTATTAGTATTTTGTGTGTGCATTGCGAGTGTCTTTATGAAGTACACCTTTGTACATTTACGTTTTCCTGCATCTGTTTAAATGGGCTCACGGTGACCAGCCATCCCATATCTTAGTTCAGATATGGCTATCTTTATTAGAACTGGAATACGAGGGTCCAGACCATGTTTCTAAAGCCAATCTGAACGTATCTGTTTATATATTAATTTTAGCAAACCGTCCGGTCTCAGAATGCCAAGCATTTGATGCTGAAACTCTTGAATAATTATTCACTCACACCGCACTTTATTCAGCACCATTTCCATATAATGCGAATCTAAAAGTAACTGGTTCTTTTCCACTTATTAATCAACTATTCAGCATTAAACTGAAACTCAAATCTTGTTCACCAGGTTGCATCTGAATTATCTTGAAGGTATTTATTCGCTTACACTGATCATCATCTCATCTGGACTATTATCTTGTAACAATAGCAAACCATGCATAATAGGGTAGGTATATTAAATGATTATAGGCATGATTTATTAACTGCACATACACCTATTTTAATATGTTAAGATGAGAGTGCTATATTGATAATAGTCTAATCCATGATGTAAATGCCTGCATGTGTTGATCCCACATACTTAACACTATATAATCCTTGTCAATTGCTTTTACTTTATTGTTTTAATAAACCTGTTTAAAATATAAAATTTATTCCTTATCTTCCTTGCTCATAGTTCTATTTCAATCCAATCAATATTATCTTATTCCAAATTATTTAATGATTTTCCTTGTCTAATATGCCTTGTTCTAGTTAAGTTAATTAGTATGATAAGTAATCTATTTCAACTCATTAAGTTAATTGTTAGCCAAGCCTGGAGTCTTGTTTCTCCCTATTCAGAGCCAGCTCGCAGATTAAATTGAGATCCATGTGTAACCGCAAAAATATCACTCATAAAGTGTTGAATCATGGAGTACTGGCAAAGTAGTTGAAGTTTAGTTGGACTTGAGACCTCACATCTCATTTCAGTCAACTTTGGTATACTTTGCCTGGGCTTTGGATTTTTTTACGTGAATGTACAAATCTGACCATTACAATATGTAAACCACCATAAAGTAACTTTAATTTTGTATATTAATCATATAAATCACAATGTAATAATTTTTTTTGTATGTTAATCAAAATCAGAAGATATATATGTGTATAGCCATATTCTAGAGACCTTAATTTCTTTAATTTTTTATTGTTGTTAATAAACATGAATTCAATTTTTAAAGTTGTATTGCATCATTTCTTGGTCACCATAACAGTATTTGAGCTTGTATTCTTCTGAACGAGATTCATGCATAACAGTCTAAATATATGAATGGAAATATATTTTTGGAGCAGGGGCATTCAGTTGACAAGGGTCCTGTTTTGGCACAAAGTATATTCTTTAAAACCCATGCACTATATTTTATTTTAGTTTAGTCTTAGAAATAAAATTTATAGTTGGCCAGTACTTTAATGGTACTAAGTGGCCAGATGACGATCAGCATATTGTAATATCTCAGCATTATTGTTTTGATGATTATGTGTTAATAATTGCTCCAAGCTGGCAATGGCTCAATAGTTAGCCTGGTCTAAAGTAGACCCATTTCAAATCCAGTCACAAGATCTGTTGATTTATTGTATCGATGTATTTTGATTGATCATTCATGATGATGAAGTTATTTTTCTTAAGTATTACTTATACGTACCTATATTTATTGATAATGCTGGTTGATGTATGGTTAATCATAGTTGCTCTAAGGAGTTAGCTGGCTGATCTCTCAAAGAGACTCAGATCTCTTATGCTCTCCTTAATATATTTCTTTAATATCTAAATCTTACTTATGTATTTTAAATATTGTTTCTTTATTTGAAACATTCAATGTACTTAGGGTTGATGATGACTTTCCATGACCCCAGGTCACTTTATATCACACCAGGTTCAGTCCATCAACCCCATTCTATTACAATATATATATTTAAATAAACACTATAAAAAAACTTTTATACAAGGTAGCACATCTGCTTGACACCTATGATTTGGTGTTTGAAATCAGGTCAAATAAATCAAGTCTTTTTTCTTAGATAGCTAGTTATGCTTACCTAGAAGTTAAAACAAAGATGAAAAATAGCTCAAACCTCCATTAAGCTGGGTTACTTACTATTTTCTCCTTCACTATTATTCTAAGATAGCCTGTTGAAGAGGTCCTTAATTCTATAATTGGGTAGATATTAAAGGGGTCGTTTTATTTAAATTCACGATATATCTAGATGCAATGAAGGATTTGCTATTGGTACATATATTTATTTGCTGTTATTGTTTTTATCATATTTCAAAAAACAATTAGAAATTTGTCTTTATGTAAAAATATGCATTTAATAATTATTGATTGTAAATAATTTTAAAATTAACTTCTATAATTATATTATTTATATCACTATATTATAGAATTTGAATAAACTGCCGTCTGTTTTTGATTTCTATGAAATTATAATAAAATTCATTTAACGAAATTATAATAAAATTCATTTAACAAAATTCACATATAATATTAAACAATTCAAAATACAGCAAAATCATGTGATGTTTAGTGGTTTATCACATATAATATAAAAGAGTTATCAAACGTGAATTAAAAGAAGTTAACTTCAAATTTCTTGATCAGATTCCAAGCATAAATGGAAACCTAATATGTAAAATTAATCATACTTTTAAACTTGGATGGAATGATTTTCATAGAAATAACTTGGTACTCTAAGACAATGTGTCTGTGTTTGCAGAGGAAGGTTTTTAATGTATGTGTTTTATCAGTTCCTACATATTGATCTGAAGTTTGTAAACTTAACAGAAAAGAAATAGAAACTTCAACTCATTTAATAATGTATGGAGAGATATACTTTGGAGGTAATCATGAAGGATTGAAACACAAGAATTGAGAAAACATATATTAAAAATAATTAAGAGACAGAAATGTAGCTGAGCCATATATGGGCAGTTGAAGTGGAAAACTGAAACCCTCAACAGTTGTAAAAGATCTAAAACGAGATCATGGATGAAATAAGCAAGTTTCCTGGAATGATATGTAGATGAGAGGCTATAGATCCAAAGAATTTGGATTAAACTTTATCAAGCAGTGGATCAATAATGATTGAAATTAGTCTTAATTCCATATATACTGTATCATTAAATAAATAATCAAATGATCTTATTATTCCAAGTTCGTAAGAAGTTTGAACATCAGATATGCCAAAAGTGGAATTGATCCAAGGGTCTTATTGTCAAGAATCTGTCACTTTACCATTGCAATAGTCCATGTAGAGCATTACATCAATTATTAGTTAAAGGAAAATAGGTGTTCCTGTCAAAAGATGATTGGTTCTCTTCCCAGGCTGCCTGCAGCACCAACTCTGAGTCAACACATGTAGCAACATAGTTTAGCTACTCAGCACAAACATTTTAAGGTTCAACCATGCCTGAATCATGAGTTATGACATAAAATGAGACAATATGTTCCCTACAACTATAGATCATCTTCAATGCTTTATCTGTCTACAGGAAATCCTGCAAATAACCTAGAAACTTTATTGCAAATCCAATTTCACTGCTATGCAGTTTGAATTACTTCAAACATTTCAGTTAGTAGTTTGGCCCTAGTTTAGCTACTCAGCACAAACATTTTAAGGTTCAACTATGCCTGAATCATGAGTTATGACATAAAATGAGACAATATGTTCCCTACATCTATAGATCATCTTCAATGCTTTATCTGTCTACAGGAAATCCTGCAAATAACCTAGAAACTTTATTGCAAATCCAATTTCACTGCTATGCAGTTTGAATTACTTCAAACATTTCAGTCAGCAGTTTGGCCCAGTTTAAAACAAAATTTAATGTTAGTGCACTGTTCTACAAAGAATTAAAGTATGAAGCACTGCCACATTTTTTACCATAACATCCAGCTTTGCTAATGCTTTAAAATTTTTGCAGTGGATGGCTAAACTATGTGGCTAAGCAATATGTTACAATTCAGAGATGGTGCTGTAGGAAGCTTGTACAGAGAATCAGTCACTTTTTCACTGGACTATATATAAGTTCTTAGATATAGTCTACTGAATTGGCAGACATGCTATAAACTGATTTTAGCTGACCGCTAATTTAATAAAACTAATATTTAAAACAGGCAAAACTCTCTATACGTATTGCCACTCAGTGCAAGCTAGAGTAATCAATGGATGCCATAAGACTTATCCATAAAATCCCCATCTAGTGCCTACTCATCCACTATCCCCAGATTAGTTTCTGGCTTGTGGCCTTCATCAGTGAGGAGCCTTGGATCTGAGAGCTCTGCACCTAGACCTTAGGATCTAATGCAACCCTCCAGCAGCTACCTTTTATCTCTATTTAACTACAAAATTATGAGACTTAAATTTAAAACACCACAATATTTTCAATCCAAGCTCATGAGCTTATATAGTCATATAGGTCTGAACTCAGTTCAGTACCTATACATTTTGGTGTCTTTGGTTCTTTAATAACCATAGCCACCACTATCCTATTATTAGGCAGGATGGGTTTTAAGCCAATAAACATCACATGATCACCATTTCTTATGCTTGCTTATAACTGTTATTAAAACAGGTAAAACTCTATATGTATTGCCACAAATTTGTCCATCGAGAATTTCATGTCCTTTGTCACTAATATTAATGTTTTATCATTTTTGAAACAATTTTAAGAAAGTATTTGGTACGGATGCATTGAACTTACCTGATTCGGTAAGTTTTATTTGTATCTGAGATTATGCTTTTATGTATAAAAATGGCAGTTTTTAGAACAAATAGGGTTGCTATTTTCCTGTTAGTTATTAGGATTTGAATTGTATAGACAGTCATCATGTTGATCAGAAGCTATTATTTATTTTTGTATAATTTCTATATTTAAAATCTATTTTTGAGAACTGTTGCAAACTTCATATCAGTTGATTTAAAGATATTACCTATCATTTTTTCTCTGTTCTCTCTTTGCTACTTACTGTAGCAAATTAAAACTTTACTTAAAAAAAAATAATGCTGATCAAAGGAAATATGGTACTCATATCAATTAGGCAGATTAATTTACAGGTATTTATTTAAAAGCATTGTCATTTCCTTTTAAAATATGTCTAGACAGTATTTTATTAAAATGTATCTAACAATGTACTAATTTACTTAGTGAATTGTGTTTATTTTTTTTATTGTAATATTTATAAAATCAAGATTAAATAAAGAATATTATTGAAATTGTAAACCTTGCTAAAATAATAAAATCAAATAGTATAAAAATTTAAATTTCATTGTATATAATTTATTTGGATAGTAGAAAATGCCAAAATATAGAAAGCCATTAATAAATTATTCTTTCTGTATTTTTTTATTATTGAAAATATAAAAAACTTTACAACGAGCTTTATTACTTAGATCAACAACAAATCACACAACTAAAAAAAAAAAAAACTTTTTATTTCAACCACTGAATTCTGAGAAATATATATTTTTTATTCCACTTGCATAATTGTAGTTTCAAGATCCTCATCAATATAATATAAATCATTGTAAATAAGTAAATATTTTATCTAGCACCGTGTTTGCAGTTATATTTCATTCCAATATCAGCCTTTCAAGCTAATTGAACTATATCTTGGATTGAAGAGGAGAGTATTCATTTATTTAACACTCTCAAAAGGCGTGTGCTCAATTAGCTTGAAAGGCTGATATTGGAATGAAATAAATCACTGTATTAAGTTTCTCCAAATGTACCAAACACATTAATTTCTCCCAATTATCAAAGCAATAATAGATAATTGGGTGGGTTGACTGAGACAAATACCCAAAAACAAAATCTTAAACCTATTTGTAACTTAGAAATCTTTAAGGATAACTGATCCCAACCCCCAAGTTGTTGACATGGTATCCAAAAACTTTAATCATTAAACCGTGTTAGAAGCATGTGTAAAAATAAAATCTAACCTATCATCAAATATATATTCTCTTTATTATGTGCAAAAATTCTATAAAAAACTATTTCTGAATATCCACTATCATTAACAATATCAATCTGATCCACACTTTATGAAATGTCAAATTATTTTCATTTTTAAATTTCTCGTATATTCTCATCTCATAAAAATTTCCATAAATGCTTTGTTTGAACAATCATTTAAAAGAAGTGATTTATAAGCATTTATCTTTCTTCTAATATCAAACCATTAAAATAATTTTAGATATATTGACAATGAAGTCGGCAGAATGTTATAATCTTTTGTCATCATATATATCTTTTTGTTTTTGCTAAATCTATTTTCCACTTCATTCTAACATTTTCTATTGTTAGAAGTTTTTGAAAATGCTCAATATTTCATTTTTACATAAAACTTTACTTCATATTAAAACTCAATATGTTTGACTTTATTTCTTTTTAATTTAATCTTATAAATGAAAAATATGCTTAAAAAATCATATTTGAACTTTGTAAATATTGAAAAAATGAGTTCAAAATTAGAACAAATAAAAGTAAGAATTCTTCAAAAAAAAAGAATGTGAACAAACAAATGTATATTTATAATAAATCTATCAAATTCTGCTTTAAAATTGAATATTTGCTTTATAATTTTTACAATATTTGAAGATTTTAACACTATGCCAATTCTGACAGGTGATGAAGTTATGTGATCAGTTTCATGTAAAGCATGGTCAAACCTATGGTATGATTTTCTTTGTTAATACTAAGTTTATTAACTCCTACTTTTAAAAATAAAACATATATGAATAAAATCAAAGTGTATATGTGTATTATTTTTATTTTAAATAATTACCAACCAATTAGAGTGTAAAAATAATCAGAAATATTTAATAAACAAGCAAAAAAATCCTATTTGTTTTATTCCAAAAAAAATTGTGTTAAAATGAGATTACAAAGAAGAAAATATGTCAATATCTTGTATAAAATCATTTATTTCATTTATCTTCAATTTTTTTTTTAAATTATTAAATCAATAAAAGCAGAACCACAGAAATAGCATTATAAAAAAAACCTAAAATACCATTAATTAATTTATAACAGTAAAACAGCAATGTAAAATGGCAGAACTACCATACTACTTCTGAAATAAACCAGCCATGGAAATTAAGGGAAATGAATGCAAAAAGGTTAAAACAGTTTAAGGCACAATCATTGAGTGAAATTCATCTGATCAAAATAATATGGCTTTTTAAGGAACAAAAAAACATTCTAAATATTATCTGAAAGTTTAGGATGATTTCATTTTACTCATAGTTATATGCCAGATTATTTCCACCATCTAGTTCAGGGCAGCAATCCTGTGGAGCAGGCACCGAGTTTGCTGCATTGTGGAATTGATTTTGCTACAATGAATCTCTAATTTTAAAAATCCAAAATAAAAATAAATCTTGTAAAGCAATACAGGGAATAAAATAATAATATTCAGGAAAAAATGTATAATACAAATTGAAATTAAATATGTCAAACAAAAAAAAATGTTCCGCATTCATTTTATAAGCAAACATTTCACCCTTATAGCTTCTCTCTCAAGCACTTCACATGCTTTTAATTTTATATATTTCATACTTATCTAATTTTAAGGGTCAAACCAGAGTAAATATGTAATTGTTTTCAACTCATATTATTGTTCACTCTTTGTAAACCTTACAACTTTGTTCTTTAATACCATTTAACACAGGTTTCTGTAGTCACGTTTTACAGTGCATTATTTTTTATTTATTTCTTGACAATATTTTCTAACAGTTTTGACTAGCCAGCAGTTTTGATCAATATTTGAAAGATAATGAAACTCTGATGATGATTGCTGGCCAGTTGAAATTATTAGAAAATACTGTCAAGAAGAAATAAAAAAAATTTGAAAGGTAATGAAGTTCTGATGAAGATTGCTGGGCAGTCGAAACTTTTAGAAAATATTTACAATGAAAAAATAAAAAATAAATGCAGTGTAAAAAGTGACTAGAAAAAGTATATTAAATGATATTATATATAAGTTTGATCATTATGAAAATTATTTAAATCAATAAAATTAATAAAAAATAAAATAAAATGAAGTCACATCTGAATGATTTTAATTTGAAAAATGTTCTACTTAACTCCAAACATTAAAAGTCTGGTGAAAACACAGATTCATAAGTGTCATTAAAGTAAATAGTATTTAAACTTAGTTTTTTCTATTGGAAATTATTAGACAATGAAAAAAAATCTAAATATTATTTATCTATATATTAAATTTTATACAAAAAAAAGAATAGTGATATAAAAGTTGTATGATACTTGTGAACTCGTGGGCGAAAAAAATGGTGCATAAATTGTAAAATGTTCACCACTCTTGATTTAGCTGAATTGTTAACCTTTTTTTAAAGAGAAATTCAAACTTTATTCAATAATACTACTCAGAACACTATATATATTAAACAGTGTGTTATTACTAACAGTTGACTACAGTGGGGAAAATATAGTTCGCATATAATAATAAAAATAACAATATAAATATATAGAAATATGTTCAACAAATAACTCCAAATTCTTAAACAATGTCGATCAAAACAAAATAATTTTAATAAGAAAAGAGGGAATCTAAATATTTTAAGTGTTTGAGTTATAAAATACTGCATTTCAACAAGTGATCCTAGCATTAAAAAAAAGAAAAAATGTTGAATGCTTTAAATTTATTATCTAAATGACAGGAGCATTTAGAATTCAGCAATTTTTATTTGTTTAATTACTTACGTTAAAATTAATGAAGTTGTATTGAAATTTAATGCTCAATAATATGCATTCCCTAAGATTTATTATGAAACTTCATATTAGTAAATATATAAAATATTATAATACTTTTAACACTTAATATTTTATAAATAAGTCTTATCTGGATTTAAAATGTCATATTTTCTAATGTTACAAAAATGAATAATGTTTCTATTAACTTCAAATAAAACACAAAAATATTATAATAAATATACATTTTTATTTATTTATTAAATGCTGTTGTTTTCATCTTTAAATTAATAAATAAACAAAAGATAGAAAAACATTATTTACAATAATAATAATCAATACATTGTACAGGCTTAAACCTGCATTTATATATGTAATTTATGCGGGATTCGACCTCCATCAGGTGGGTCAGCAATATGAGATGGCACTGAGAGTAGTGGGTCGTGTGAAAGTCTGAGTTCGAATCCCGCATATGTTACATATATAAATGCAGGTTTAAGCCTGTACAATGTATTAATTTATATAAATAGTGTGTAAAGGGTCTGCCCATCCCTCGCATATGTACGTATGAATGGATTATTCTCCTGTACATGAGGGGTCAGAATGACTAATATGTCAACATGGGTAGGATGACAACCTTGGCACTAACAAGGGCTTTGAACATTCCATCATCAGATTTTCAATTAAATGGAAGGCTGAAGAGTTGTGAGTTGGAATAGTTTGAAGCCTGTCCATTAAAGTATGAAGATTGGCTATCTTAATATAAAGCTGAGCACTGATTATGTATATGTGTGAGGATAGTAATCTAGACCAACTGATGATTGCTGGTTTAGCAGGAAATACGTATATTGGTGATTATTTATCTTTTCAACATATTTGTGATCAGGTGGGTCAGCAATATGAGATGGCACTGAGAGTAGTGGGTCGTGTGAAAGTCTGAGTTTGAATAATAATAATCATAAATTTATTTAACGCAAATTGAATAGTAAGTAATATTTGCTAAGGCAATAAACTTCAAGAATGAGCGCTTTTCTTCCATAGCGTAAGCTTGTGGTTAAGACCTGCAGAGGTCCCTACCTTCGCATTTTCAAGCACGCATTCTTGAGGTTTATTGCCATAGTAAATAATAACAATCATATCACAGAATATTCTAGTTCAAATATGTTACTTATTTTCAAGCAGACCCATAACAATTCATTTTACTAAACTTGCAAATACAATTTTACTTTTCATTTATCAATATCCATTCATTTAGTCAGATAAAAGAAAACCCTACAAGTTAAAAGAAGAATTGATCAGACTAAATGAATGGGCATTGATAAAGTAAAATTGTATTCAGTCTGATAAAACAAGAATTGATCAGACTAAATGAATGGGCAATGATAAATAAAAAGTAAAATCGTATTTGCAAGTTTAGTAAAATGATTTGTTATGAAGTCTATTTGAAAATAATTTGCATAACGTATTTGAATGAGAATGTTTTGTGGTATGATTATATATAATTCAAAACGTTATATATTTAAGCAGTAGTAAAAGTTATTTACAAGCTGTTGAAATTAGTAATAAACAAGAACAATAAAGTCTACCTAATTATAGTTATCCTATTGTTTTTAATTGCCAATTGTGCATTTTAGGCTAAAAACGGGAAAAAATTACATATGTTTAAAATGTACTTAGAATGAAATGAAAAGGAAGGCACCCAGGAACTTGTAGAGTGGTGGCAACACCTCTTCCTGCCAATTTTATAACTTGGGTTCAAATCTAGGCCATTTAAAACTTGGAATTTCTTTTTTCATAAAGTTCAAATCAAATTTAGGATTTTTCTTTCTAGGATTTTTCTTTCATATAATTAGACTATAACCAACTCAGCTAACTATTCAATATTGGTCAGTAAAAGGGTGTGCTATTCATAGCTAGAATATAAAAAACATGGAAACCCAGCCAATTCTCATGTAGCAATTGGAAATTCAGTTTGAATTCTGACGTTTTCTTTATTATTCCTTTTACAGGAATATGTTGGAAGAGCTTTGCAATTCAGTTTGAATTCTGACGTTTTCTTTATTATTCCTTTTACAGGAATATGTTGGAAGAGCTTTACTCCTGCAGTGAGCTATTATTGGCCACTTTACCCTTGTTTAGCAAATGAAAAAAGCATTTAAATTTTTAAAAAAAACATCAAATTAAATAAAAATAGATATTTTCTTAATTGATATTTAAGATATATTATACATTTTTAATTATGATCTTTTTTTGCCATATGCTTATAATATATAATTTTGTTTTTAATTTAGTCACCATTATCTTTATGAATAAAATGAAAGTTTTAAGATATAAAAGCTCTATCAAAGTTTAAATATATATATCAGCAAGTATTTAAGACCATTTAACACTCTAGTCTATATGCAGTAAAAATAAGCATTTTTATGAAACAACTTGAAGAGTTAACTTTTTTATTTTATTAAAGTCATAAAACATAATACTATTGATAATAATTGCTTTGACAAGATACAAAAAGTATTTACTATAATCCATAAAATCAACATTTATTTTAGCAAGAATCTATGAAATACTGTAAAGACTGAGTTAAAAAAAATGTTGGAGTGACAAGTGATAAATTTATCATATTTTGCATTATATATACTTTTAAAAATATTATCAAATATCATCATTTAATTTAAAAAATATATTTTTAAAAAAAACAAATCATACTTTGCACAATTTACCAAAGTTAAGGATTAACTGTACAGGCTTACACACACCTGCACATATATAATGTAATATATAGGGGTTCGAACTCAGACTTTCACACGACCCTCAACTCTCCAAGCCATCTCATATTGCTGACCCAGCTGATCACATACATGTTAGATGTGTTAGTAAAATACATACATAAATACTGACACGCACATATATATTCTATTACAGTTTTAATTAACTGGTAAACAATCTCTTTTTATACTTTTTTTTTATAAAAAAAAGTCAGTAATTTATTTTTATTTGCATGAAAACAGTAAGCAATAAATATTAATTATTAGTAATTTTAGAAGCAATTAATTTTGATAATAACTATTTACATCATTACATTACAGAATTTTAATTAACTGCAGCAAATTCAAGATTACTCGGAAATTTGTCACCTTATTTATTTATAATAAAACTCATTCAACTAATTTTACAGCTAAACATATATAAAAAAGCAAAAAAAAATAATGCATGGATTCAATGCTCATATATAGGGTTCATCCCTTATTTACTAGTGCTGAAGGCAGCATTATATTAGTTATGCTTTTGTTTTTATCGCCTTACATCATAATAACCATAACCTTTACTCTCAAGCCGATTATAACTTGATACCCATTTACCAACCAATACTAATTATTTGCTTGTGGTAAAAATTTACAAGTTTCACACAGTCTAAACTCCAACCTATGGCAACTGACTGTAGTAACCATTACATCACCAAGTCTTTCCATATATATATATGTTAAATGTTTGTTTGTTTTTTGAGATAGTTATTCAGAGATAGCTTTCTATACCCATTAAAAGAAAGATGGAGAGAGTTTGGTTTAAAAAATAAAATGTGATTAAAGTATGATAATTGTAGTGTTATTTGATCACTCTGACATGACATTTTTACCTTCACCTGCAGTTTTATGTAAACTTCAAAAAGCCAATGGATACTAGGGAACATAGAATTAATGCTAGCAAACATCTATAACTAATCATCATTAGTCTGAAGGAAAACTGCTCAACAGAGAATTACACCCACCTAATGTCTTTTCAACTCTTATTACACTCTAGTACATAAGTTAATGATCTGAAAATATTGATCTCTTGGAATTAGATTATGAATTAAAGACGTTCAGTCAAAAAATACTCATTTAGTTTGCAATGATTTTCCAATTCTTACAAAAACTCTAACTGAAAAATCAACTTTACTATAATATAATAAAGAATTTGTAAATAAAGGTGTCTCATGGTGCAATAGTAGGTCATCCACTTGTCTCCCTATAATCTGGGTTTGAATCATGCCTGGAGGATTCAAAAAGTTTTTCGGGTTCTAATCAGACTTGGAATTTTTCTTTCAGGCAGCTGGATCATTGCCAACATAGCCAATCATCCAATATTGGCCAGTAAATGGATAACTAGTATTCTTATTTAAAGAATAAACAAATTCTCAAAATCTCACCACTTAGCAATTGAAAAAACTCATTTACTGTACAACTTTGCTTTATTAAGTGATTTCTTAAAGATTTATTTACTTGAATTAAAGATAAAAGTATTACTTTACTTTAAAAGAAAGCAATTCTCAAGAGAGATTGCAATGACCAAATGCAATGAGTAAGACACATTTCTGTGGGCATTAGTCATATTTCATAATTACTTCAAAAAAATAACTTATTTACTTTCTTCAACATTGACAATCCTATCACTGTAACTTGGTTTTTTTCCTATCTTTTCCGAAATGCACATATCAAAAGCCACACTCTGTTCTATATAAAGTTTACTTTGCAACAAGTTGCTTCTTAAATCCAATCTCAATGTGTTCCAAAATAGTTTTCTACCTTTATTAAAACCTATTTTAGACAATTCAATTCTCATTCTGGAATCTTTGTCTCTATTTTCATATTAAGCAATGCTTCCAAAGTCTCTCTCTTTAAAAGTTTCCAATAATTTAACTGGGATTTCATCAATTTCATATACTTTGCCAGTCTTCATCTCAATTATAACTTTATAATCTCCAGCTAGAGCTCGTCAATAAAGTCAAAACCCAGAAATCAATCTGGAGATAAGGATTAAATTGCACTATCACTGGAAATCACTGATAACTCAAAACATACAATAGATGATGTTTGAGTACAGACAGAAGTGCTTTAGCTAATGTGGTAAACTTTGAAAGACAAGTGATTTTGAGCTGGTATTAAATTATCCTTCATTATGACAAACCTATTTCATTCTAAACTACCTTACTTTCTTTTTACCCAACATAAAAAAAAAATTTGTCCTTTCTGTCACATAAATCCCTTATATATTCCTTCAATCTTACTGAAAGCCTATGGTATTTCATTTCTGACTGTTCCTTTCTATCCAAAATATTCATATCTCTTCTATATTATTGTATACACATTCCAACCATAATTACATAATTTCTCTTAAATTTCTATTCAAAGCTTAATTTTTATACATACTTTTATTTAATTCAGTAATCATATTTTTTCCATCTCATTCTCACTATCAAATATTAATTATCTTATTAACCCAAGGTTTTTTGTTTGTTTGTTTTTGCTCTTTTGCCGTTCACATTCTCTAAACTTTGTGTTGGAGCTGCTTTTTAAATTTTCCTTTATTATTTTCTTTTATTTGATTTATATTATTATATATCTTATAATTATTTGTACTTATTTTCTGTCTTTTGTGTCTCCCTTCACTATTTTTTTAAAGAATTAGTTTTAATTCTACCACTATACACCTGTGACAATTCTCGGTCATCATCAGCAGAAATTTGCCACTGCTGGCTAACAGCTTAATGCAATTTATCTTAGCATCACAATATTTAAAACTTAAAGAGCAGTTTATATTAAAATCATTAAAAACTTTCAGATTTTGAAATATTAGATTTTTATTAAAAACAAATATTGTTAAAACAATTTTTTTCCAATAGATTTTTTGTCTGCACTCATTATTATATTTACAGGAATAAACTTTCAATGTTCAACCTAAAAATATAAAACACATGTTCCATGACCATAAGTTAAAACAAGCTTGATAAGTTGATTAAAGTGCTTTTTTATATTTCTTTAATATCTTATCTGGTATTAACTGTCAAATATTAATTTTGCCCAATATTATTTCCAAGCAAATGTTCAAACTTGTTAAATATAATCGGCAATTCTTCATTCCAACACGCCTCAAAAAAATATGTTCAAAATGCAAATGATTTATTTTGAGAGCTGACTGAAAATTACTCATGTTTCTTTTTTTTTTTTTTTTTAAAGTACTATTAAAAGTTTTCAGACAAATTATATCACCCTGATAGACATCTCTTCCTACCTGAAATTACTCAATATTTTCCTGTAAATTTTAGTGATAACTCTTGTAAATAGTATAAGGGTTAGCATAGATGTTTTCACCCTACATGATTTAGTCTAGTGATAGAGTCACAGACTCAAGACCTAAAAGTCCATGGATCACAATAAGATCTCATTTCCACTGTATAAATTAAATTGTCATATGACTTCAAGCTATAAATCATTTGAATGCTTTTTTAATTTTTTTATAGATGTTTTCAATTTTCTTGCTTCTTAAAGCATTAATCACTACTATTTCCAGTGCTCAAAACTTCTTAAAAATCCCTGAGCAATAAATCATTCCATTATTTACTATTACAGTATAAATAAAAGCACTAAACATCACATGATCACCATGTATTATGCTTGCTCATAGCTGTGATTAAAATAGACAAAACTCTCCACACAGTAGTGCCACTCAGTGTAAGCCAGAATAATCAATGGATGCAAGAAGACTTGTGCATAAAATCCCTATCTAGTGCCTACTTATCCAATATCCCAAACTACTTTCTAGTTTGTGGCTTTTGTCAGTGAGGAGCCTTGGATCTGAGAGTACTGCACCTAGATCTTAGGATCTAATGCAATCCTCCAGCAGCCACCTTTTATCTCTAATTAGTATAAAACTATGAGAATAAAATTGAAAACACAATAATATTTTCAATCCAAGCTCATTACCTTACATAGTCATATAGGTCTGAACTAAGTTCAGTAACCATACAATTCAGTATCTTCAGTTCTTTAATAATCATAGCCACCGCTACCCTATTAAGCAGGATTGGTATTAAACCACTAAACATTACATGATCACCATTTCCTAAAATCTAGGTGCAGTGCTCTCATATCAAAGGCTCCTCACTGATGAAAGCCACAAGCTAGAAACTAGTCTGGTGATATTGAATGAGTAGGCACTAGATAGGGATTTTATGTACAAGCCTTCTGGCATCCATTGATTACTCTGGCTTGCAGTAAATGGCACTACTGTATGGAGAGTTTTGCCTGTTTTAATAACAGTTATGAGCAAGCATAAGAAATGGTGATCATGTGATGTTTAGTGGTCTAATAACCAAAGACAACAAAATATATGGGTGCTGAACAGAGTTCAGACCTATATGACTATGTAAGCCAATGAACTTGGATTGAAAATATTGTGTTTTCCAATTTTAATCTCATAGTTTTGTACTTAAGTAGAGATAAAAGATGGCTGCTGGAGGGTTGCATTAGATCCTAAGATCTAGGTGCAGTGCTCTCAGATCCAAGCACTGGCGAAAGCCACAGGCAAACAACTAGCCTGGGGATATTGGATGAGTAGGCACTAGATAGGAATTTTATATACAAGCATTCTGGCATCCATTGATTACTCTGGCTTCCACTGAGTGGCATTACTATATGGAGAGTTTTGCCTGTTTAATAAGTTATGAGCAAGCATAAGAAATGGTGATCATGTGATGTTTAGTGGTTTAATATCTATAAAAATAATCAAATACCTGTTCTTAATTATTAAAAACTTAGCATATGATTACCTAACCAGTGGCCTAGGGAATACATGCACCCTGCAAAGCAATTTCTTCTGCCCATGATAGTTTGACAAAAGATAAAAAGACTGCTTGTTTTTGTGATTTATAATAAAACAGAAATATCAATGTAAACATTTTGATTAAGATATTTATAATTACAATATATATACAATGAATGTTATAATTTCAATAATAAAAATTTACATCACAGTTTCAACGTTACAATCAATCCAAATCAATCATGTGGTGCATTGAAAAAACTGAATTGTGTTGTCTAGCAGGCTGTTTGTATGACCAAAGAAAGATACTGCCTATGTGTCCATGTGAATCATAGCAGTGCAAGTCCATAATCGCTTGCTATAATCAATGAACGATCTCTGAAATCTCAGTTGAATATGGATCCAATGTCATAAAAATGTACTCTAACTATGAGAGAAACTCCCTTTTTTTACTGCCAAGTTTTTACTTTTGTATGTTTTTATTCAATAAATTTATTTTTAATAATGCAAGTAATTATATAAATATGTTTTTAGAAAAGCTATTATTAATAATATATTTATTTACCCATAAAATATCACTTTCTAAGATAAGAAAAAAAAATGCTGAAACAGGAAGAAAATTCCAAAAAAAAAGGCATTGAATTACTTCATTGAAATAAAAAAGAAAATTGTGAGCATTATTTCTAACAAAACTAATTAGTGTCATCAAATATGAAATGGCAATATAATAAGATTCACAAAGAATAAGATTCATGCTTTGAGAGTAAACAGAAAAAACAACAACAAAGAATTCACTTCAAAATCAACAAATATTTTCAAAAATTATGAAAGATGATGAATGAGCAAAGAAAATGAATTATGAAATGAGGTACTTATTGGAGAAATATGACACACCTTTTAATGATAGTTCTGTTGTTATGAAGTTTATGATAAAATAATTTAAAATGTCTGTCCTAAAAACTATTTGCGATATTTCTTTACCCAGAAATATTATGATCAAAAAAAACAACTGAAATGGCAGACAATTTGCATGACCACTTATAGGAAATATCCACAAAAATACATAGCTTTTCCATTGCATTTTAACAAAAATTCCAGCATGATATTAATATAGCTCAAGTTGCTCTATTTTTTCAGACTCGTAATAGCAAAATGATTATTGTTAGAGATTTCTTGGAAATGACAGTCATTATGCAGAGCATTTTGGAAAATTACTAAATTTTTCTAAACAGGTTAATATCTATAACAACCAAGTGCTCAAACAATAATAGGCAAAATTAAATGTTCTGCATAGACTTATAACAAAGTTAAACAATCTGCATTCAGACCTTCCAAAAGTGCAATCTTTCACTGCACTATTCATCAATGCATCTCATATTCTGAAGTATTAACAATGAGCAACATATTCAAGGTTGTGTACATACACTGAATTTTCATTTGATCCAAATGTCTCAATTGCCACCAATTTGAACAACTTGTTAAAAACTTGGAAAATAAATTTGAAGGACATCATATTACTCACCTGTTCATTAGTTATCTCATCATAAAGTTCCAAAAAGCCTTTTTTGTATTTTTAGTGAATATTCCAAGAAATGAAAAATTGTGATGTTTCATTGCTTAAGGATCAGAAATGGCTACAAAATCTAACATTTTTAATTGATATTGCAGAATATTTGGAATAATTTAAATGTCAAACACCAGGGGGAAAGATCAGTTAATAATACACTGGCAATAGTGTGTTTTAGTTGCAAATTGGATTTGTTTCAAAATGGCTTTTAAAAAAACATCTATGTGTACACAATTCAACAATAAAAATCAAGTTTTACCTTTTATTAATATTGTTTTAAATATTATTCATTAATATTGATTTCAAGATTTTAAAATCCTTTTTCAAAAATGTCCATGTCCCAAAAATATGCACTTATTTAAATCAAAAATATTTACAAATAAAAAAGTTTGCAGCAAAAATTCCATCAGTTCAGAACTTGTTTATGCAAACAATTTTTCTCAAGTACAAAAAATAATATAACAGCCCACAGATCTAGACTAGCTCTGTCAATCTTTCAGCCATAATAAAGGTCATATACTCTGACTGTCATATGACCTCAGTTTGTCAAGCTGATTAACCACAAACTTTGTCAGGTGACAGGTAAAAAATAAAATACTATAACTAAATTGCTTACAATTATGATAATTATAATATTTTATAATTTTTATGAACTTGTTAAATACAAACTATGATAAAAATATATTCTTTATTTTCTATGTTGCCATAATCATCATACTATTACTTAATATAAAAGGTAATGACTTTTAATAAATTAAACTTATTTATTATTCATTCTTTCACTTTCTTTCAATTCTAATTGGCACTGCTTGTTTTAATTCACTTCATATTACTCCAAATGCCACAGAATCCACGGTGTGGCCTCTATAATGTAATGCATGAGTTTAATTCCTAAATCATTTAAGTTTTGATTATTTAAAAATATTTTATTAAAATGGCCCAAATTTATGTGGCTGCTGTGTTAAGGAAGTTACAATTAATAACAAAACACCACAGATGGGCAAATGAGCCTATCATAATATCTTGCTACCTGGTCACTCTACCTGCTTTTGACAATACACCTAAATGTGGCTTCTTGCAAGTCCGTTATCGCGAACCTTTAGGGGTTATTTTCTAAAAATTAAACAATCTGTCTCCTGCTTCATTCCTTTTTCTAGACACATAATTGCCATTGAGAACAATAAATCACATAAACAAGTTTTTTTTTTCTTTCCAGAAGACAAGCATTTAAAATTATAGTATATAATTTTTAAATAAAACGGATGATAAACTATAGTTTTACCTTACCCATCTACCTAAATATACAGTAAATTTATTTGAAATTAAATAATTTATTTATTCAGAATACATTTTGTTTTATACGTCGATTATATATTCTCTTTTATTGCTGCTCTTTTTTTTAAAAAAAAAAATTCACTGCAGTATATATTCTTTAAAACATAATTTACTACCATTAATAATAATAAATCATTTTAAACCAGTGTAATGTATATTATGTAAATAATGTGCAAAACTGAGGGAAAGTGCTAAAAAAAAATGGAAAAAAATTGATATCCTTCTCCATAATCCGAGAATTAAATAAATCACTTCAAATACATGTACGCATATATATATGTTATGATTATTTTTATTTTATTCTTACTATTAATATTTGATTTGGAAATTTCCAAGTGAACAAGCTACAGTGAAGTCTCCCTCAATCGAAACTGTAGACTGTGGTAGGAATATTAAAAAAAAAAAAAAGAGCCTTCAAAATAGCCATTTCAGTTCAACAAACTCTCCAACAGTCACCGTAGAAGAATCGTAATGGAAAAAGCATTACTTGGATCTGACAATTGATGTTTTGAGCACTTGTGTTCAGTTTTTCATGTTTGTAATTATCTTCTAGCTAAGGATAGCTTATAATTTATCAATTAATATTAAATATACAAGTGGGTCAACTTCGCTGTTTGTGTTAAAGAAAAATCATAAGCCTGAAAAAACTTCAAACTTGTTTTTGGAACCCATATTGTAGGAATTGTAGGTAAAAAAAAAAGCCTTTGTAACATATATAAATTCAAAAACAGGCAAAACTCACTCTACGTATTGCCACGCACAGCAAGCTAGAGTAATCAATGGATGCCAGAAGGCTTGTGCATAAAATCCCCATCTAGTGCCTATTCACCCAATATCCCCAGACTAGTTTCTGGCTTGTGGCCTTCGTCAGTGAGGAGCCTTGGATCTGAGAGGACTGCACCTAGATAGGTGGTGGTCACTTATTCCATTCTAAAAATTGCATTAACATACACATGCATAAACCACTATCACAGAGGGCAAAATAAAATAAACACATTAATCATAAAGCCAACGTTAAACCATGTTAATCATTCATTAAATACATAAATAATCAAATGAATTTATTGCTTGGGAATTCATAAGTTTTGAGTGCGTGAATATGATGGAAGATCCAGTATGTGTTGTTTTACAACTGTACCAGACATCATAGTATAGATTCAGTATCTGTTGTTTTACAACTGTACCAGACATCATAGTATAGATTCAGTATCTGTTGTTTTACAACTGTACCAGACATCATAGTATAGATTCAGTATCTGTTGTTTCACAACTGTACCAGACATCATAGTATAGATTCAGTATCTGTTGTTTTACAACTGTACCAGACATCATAGTATATTAAAAATAAATAAACAGACTATTAATTAAGAATTGAATGATATCTCAATAATATACATATAGTTCTCCACAATTTTGGTGGTAGGGTGATACGACAGACTCAAAATCTAGAAGTTCCTAAATCGAACCCAGTGCATATATGTCATGATTTCCTGAATGATGAAAAATTTGATTATTTTTATTTTTATAATTAAATTTCATTTTCATTTCACATTTACCTATACTTGCTTAACAATGATTTTTTTCTACAGAAATAATACAAGAAATTCCTGATTGAACTCTACAATAACTGAATTATTGTCATACATTAATAGAAATCTGCACTGATTGTTATGCTACTTACTATACCATCATCCTGACCATTGATGAATCATGAGATTACAGTAACCTACTGCACAATGATCAAAATAAACCCTGTATAATTAGGACATCATTATCTACTAGGTTTTAGTCATCCACATTACCAGAGACAAAATGGTTCTCTGAATATTGAAAAATAAGTATCAAATACATACTTGAAAAGATTATCTTTTAGCAGAAATCTGATTATTCTCTATAAGATCAAAATAAAATGCTCTTTAACAACCCCCAATAGAAGAACAATGAAAAGAACCTTACTTACAAGGCTTGCCAAACACCAGATAAGATGAGTTTCAACAGTGTTTGATCCTTGCTTTATCCTGTAGCTAAGAATACTTAGAAATATATCAGGCAATTAAGTATCAATGGTTAGCTGAGTTGTTATGAGTAGCTAGCAGCAAAAAACTTAAGTTTGATTGAAACTAAAAAAAAAAAATTTCAACTTTTATTAAGCCAAAATTGTGGATATAAAGGTGAATGCACTTCCACTATATCATGCCCAGCCTACATCAATAATCAAAACTAATAAATAACAACTGATTTAATATCATTACAGATAGCTTAACATGGCTTAGCAGTGAAAGAACCAGTAGTTCCTAGATCAATTTTTGAGATGTAAAAAAAAAAAAAACAACAAAATCTGTCTGAATTAATGTATTGGTACTCAAACAAGAAATACCCTACCACCACCACCACAACTATCCACGCAAATGATTTATATATTATTGCCATTAAGTTGCTTTCTTACTTTAACTTACACTATCTAAATATAAAAGCACACACGTGTATCAAAATCTAATGGCAGCTTACATTGACATACATGACATATCAATTATCATAAAAATGTGCCTGAAATAAATTAACATCAGATTCATTATCTGTTATTTGTTTTCTCACTTTCCTATAAATTTCAAACCATTAAATAACTACTCATTACATATTTTCAAATTCCATATCTCTTCTAGTTTGGATACAATATTTTGTTTGAAATGGTGGACAGACTGTTTATTAATTTCATTTTGGCAAATATTGATTTTTCATAATTAATTACATGATCAATTTCTCCATCCGAAAATATACTTTACAACTTCTATTTTAGGCTTTCTATTAGTTTGGAGAGTGTAAAAAAAAGTTTGTTCTTAACTGGAAGTGGATTTTTTGCTTTCTCTCTCACATCAAACTAAACAAGGCAAACTACTAATAATCACTTTATATGTTTATATTATTGCAGCTGCGTTTGGCAAGGTCTAGTGTAGCAAAAGACTAGTAGACTCTGGGGCTCCAGATCCATGAACTGTGTCTCCAGCTATCACTGCCAGAATTTGAACTTCTGGTTTAACAATAAAACATTTTATTATTTATGGCAATCATTATTACCATGTGATTATCCCATGGTAATCAATATATGACAGGCTGTGTAACCAATATGCATCAGACAGGGTGGCAAAGTTACTAGCTTTTACTTCTGAGTTTAAAACTAAGAAAACACTGTGAGCTCTCTTCTCAAATACCTGACAATCAATGAAAGAAACATTACAACCAACAAATTAATTATAACTAAACAATATGGTACTATGGTCAAGCAATAACACTTGATAATCAACATTAGTAGTTTGCCACTGCTTGCTGACATCAAAACAATTAATTTAGCCCTTCAATATTAAAACTATATTACGAACTTTAATAAATCCTTATTTATTTAATGTATGAATGTTTTTTTTAGATCATTTAACTATTAACAAAATCTCATAAAGAAACCCAAATAGATTCCAATCAACAATCACTAACTATATGGTTCAAATTTTGTGTTTGTCTCTATCTACATAGATCAGTGATTCTTAAATTCCATTTATGAAGTGGATAAAGGCAATGACAATGGGTCACCCTGAATCTATTGAAAAACATTTGTTCAGAATCTTATAGAAGTCCATTTCTTATGCCATAATTCAGTTGTAGATTCTTGGTTGAATATCCAGAAAAGGGATCTCGATTTGAAATAAGACTTATGATGAAACTATATCTTGAGTTATTGGCAAGTCTGATCTAATTGACAGTTTTTTATACATTTTCTATGAAGCAATTTAAGAACAGGAAGCAATGTACCAGTAATCAAGAAATTTAATGTAGGTAAAGTTCCAAGTCCAACCATAAGTCACGAGAGATTATGAGTAGCAATAGACAATTAATTAGTAATGCATATTTATTGATAAAAAATTTGCATTTCTGTAAGATGAGACAATGTAAATATACCTAAAGCATAATTTAATGACAAATCAGGTTCAGACTAGAAAATGAGCTATTACAATATTTGTCAATTCAATTTAAAGAATTAATTAATAATCAAAAGGCAGTTTTAAAAAACAATAAAATCAAACAATGCTGTCAAGCGTTGGCGGACGAGTGGTCAGCACAGCTGCCTTACAAGCAGTTGTCCTAAGTTCGCGGGGTCGCTTCCCGCTCGATGCTTCTGACCCATTAAAAAAAAAAATCAAACAATGTTATTTTCTGAATATTTATATAAAAGTAGGCTATACTTTTAAGTCTTAATATTCTACAAGTTGTCAAGCGTTGTTAGCCGAGAGGTCAACGCTGCCGCCTTGCAAGCAAGTAGTTGGTTGCAGACGGTTATGGGTTCGCCCCCGGCCGATGCTATGACATATGAAAATATATATATATTCTACAAGTTCTATATTTTTTTTAACCAATATTGCTGATTGCATATATATCTTATCATTTTGTTAAAAAAAAAAAAGCTAATTTTTTTTCTACTTTTATTCATCTAGAAATACTGAAAAAGTATATACAGAATATGTAAAACTAATAGATAAAAATAAAAAATATTATAGATCTAAAAGTTATAGGTTTAATAATACTCATGCTAAAATTATCAACAATTAAACCAGGAATACTTGAGAAAAGAGATATACTCAAAATATTGTTTTACCTAACCTGTGCATTATTATGAACAGTAAAATGTACTTGGAAAAATTATGTCTGAATATTTCTAAAAACAAATAAGAAATAATCCAACATATATATACAAATAAAATGCCCCCATCCCAAACATCCAGAAGAATCTACTTTTTTTTCTTTCTTTTGCAACCACTTCAAAAACAGATAAATAAAGAATGGAATAAAATAAATTGCAGCATATAAAAATGAAAACACCATAATTTAAAGTATACGATGAAATATATATATGAAAGCAATCTGAATATACTAGAAGACAAACAAAAAAATAAAACAAGTCCACCAAGAATTATATATATTTTTTTTAATCTGTGTCAACGCAAATATACAAAATATGATGGCGATATGATCAAGATAGCCGATCTGATGGGTGATGTCATAAAACAGCTGTTTCAGGCAATAAATTGAAAAAGTGATAAAATAAAAATATATTAAAAATTATTTTTATTAAATTAGAAGCAGAAAAATATCTAAATATATTTTTTTTTAAAAAAAAAAAAAAGGGGGGGGGGGGATTAAAGGCGTTTTTAACTACCCCTAATCTCTTTAATCAAAAATCCTTCAATTCTTTTTTTTTTCATTCACTCTTAAATTTTATTGAATAATTCTTTAATTAAACAAGTAAACAGCAGAAATATAAACAAAATTTTGAGGATTCTACTCTTTAATCTTAATTATGAATAAAATGCAATGTTTCTCAAGCAGTCAGAATACATGATAAAATTCATAAGTGGTGACATGAATCATGTTTCCAAAACATGTTAACAACATAAAACTAAATATGTTATTACTGATGGGCTGAAGAATGATTTAATATATATGGATTTTTTTTATTTGTGAGGTGTTTTTTATTTATTCCATTTTTCTGCATTTTTTTTTTGTTTTATAATTTATATGTGTGTGTATTTTTTTAATAATTATATTCCTTTTGTATAATACTTTTTTTTTTCATTTTACATTTATTGATAGGATCAATCGTTCATTTTAAATAAATAGATGGTGAGGATTTGAGCATTTTCCACTCTTGTTTTACCACCTACCAAAGAATAGTTTGATATCATTTACTGACCAAATCGGATGATTAGCTAGATTGCCTATGGCCAGCGATCTGAGAATGAGATTCAAACTTCTTGAAAAAAGATTCAAACTTCTTGAAAAAAAATGATTTGGCCTAAATATGAATCCAAGATCAAAGATAAGGCAAGCAGATGCATTATCTTTACACAACAATGCCCTTCTACATAAGGACAGGATGGCTTCAATAATTTTAAAAATTACAATTTTTAAAGATTACTTCAGATATCAAAAGTGAATGACCTAGACATGACCAATAAATTTATAATGACTACTTGTCAATAAACAAATGACAGTATGTGATAAAATGAAAAATTTTTAAAAGGACAACACAGAATGAAAAGATATACAATGGAATCTACTATAATAAATGAATTGGTTCCAGAATGTCATTAATTATATCACCCATTTGTTGTATCTTACATTAAAAGTACATGAATTTAGGAATAATCCAGTTACCATCAAATATAATCATTAAATAACAATAACATGATATGAATTCATATGCATATGTAAAAATACATATGAAATTAATTTCTTGCATTTAATGTTTATAAATTGTGCTGCACATATAAAATTGAATATTTGATTTTAGTAAAACTAAAATTGAATTTTTAAAAACATAAAAAAATTTAATCCTAATAAACAATTATAGTGAGATGGAAAGTGATGGGTTATCCGTCTTAATTATCTTAAATGACTGAACTAAGAGTAGATTATCAATTACAAAGCATTTATCTATCTTTTATAAAAATGAATTCAGAGTAAACTGTTTTGTTTCTAAAGTAGAGCATCAGGACATATACAAGCAAAAACCAGGTAACAATCTTTTAATAGTTTGGGCAATGCATTCCAGTTAGAGACCATATGAAGATCCTCAGTAAGAATGCTATAACTTTTCCCTTACTTTCCTCATTCAAAGAAACTGTGCTTTGCATTAATGTATGCCATTTTTGTAAAGCTTTGTAAACTTTTTGAATAATAGTGCACTTCTGTGTTTCTACTACACTTTTTGCACATTATCCTCATTAATCTTCAAGTCTATAGGGCTGTCCACATTCACAATTTTCTGTATAGCTTATTCTATCTAACTATTAAAATTAACTTGGTAGCACAGTATCATAATGAACAACTTGTTGTGAAATAAAATGGTCTTTCTTGACATTTTTTCAAAATTCCTTAAGATGACTTGTCAACAAACCGAACTGTAGCAGAAACTTCATCATGCCTTTAACTTGTAGTAGTTTTAGCTAAAAGTCCCTCAAATAGCTAGTTGATCTTTTCATGATTACTTCACTGTTGCAGCCACCAGTATTTGCTTTTGATTAATTCACATTAGCAGAAGACCTCATACTTTCTGCATATTATGATGTAAACTGTTCAATCTGGAAATCTCTGTCTATGCACTTTTTAATTTGTACTTTTTTAAACAAACTGTTCAGTTAGTTTCTAAAGCCATATCCCTAATCATAATTTAAATCATCGATCATTTTAAAATCACTTTCTCTTTTAGAAATGATTTCAATTTTTCCTACAATGCCAATCATTTTTCTGACTATTTCTAAGACTCATGATTAAAATTAATATTTGTACAAAATGAATTTAAATAAACAAAAAAAAAAAAGTCAAGGATTATAATATAAACTGCAGAAGAAATAAGTTACAATAATAAATGTATTACCAAAACATGATAAAGATGTGTGGTGCTTGCTGAAATGCTGTAAAGTCTTACGCATCAGCTATTTCAAGATTAGCACTTACATTTCCACCATTATAATCATATTTTTGGCTTTGAATTATATTTTTTTATTTCAACGTTAATCAGCATTCAAATTCTGCTTTTGTGATTCATGGCTAAAATTTTTACAATATATGCACTATGAGTACTTTTGGAAAAAAAAAAATTATACTTTTTGAATGAATTAAACCAATAACTAAGTTTTATGTGGCAAAGATGTATCTCATTCTTATGGGAGTTGAAGTATTCAGTGTTTTGTCCAAAGCCAAGTGAAATATGAATTAAGGACAAACAAATGCTTTAGTTGATTTAAATAAATGTCTATCCAATTACCAACACACACACATATATATAAACAATGCTATTATGTACAATCTTTATAGACACTTACGATGACATTAAATATTAATGTTAAAATATTTATATTTAATTTCACAAAAGCATTTACAAACAATAAGACCAATAAAGTTGTTAATTTACCCTAGATCTGTTTTTAAAACCATTAGAGATGGTTCTCTCCAGTACCTGCATTGAAATGCCACAAGGTACAGTGTAGAAGCAGAAGAGTGATGCTATAAAAGAGTAGGAATCCTTGATCTGCTCTTCTATTTGTCACTTTAAAATGTATTTATTTCTTCATTCTGTGTAATAAATTCAACATGCAGGAGGTAAAGAAAAGATTATTTAATTTACTGTAATATTGTTGGACAAGTTACTTCGATTATAGAACACTACAAAAATCTCGCGCAAACGATTTCTAATCCGCCAATGACATTTAACAATTTACCCACTACCACTTTCACTATATGTTCACTTTAAAACAATATTATTTTTTTTGACATCAACACTAATTAGAATTCAAATTGTGCTTTTGTGGCTCATGGCTAAAATTATTACATCATAGATTATATAAACACCTAGAATTAATACTTGGTCCTGTTCGGTTAGCTATACAGTGCCTAATAGTTTTAAATAAATAATATATATAATTATACAGAAAAATATTTTTGGGCACATATTTTATGCCTTTTTCAATGTTAAACATCTGTTTAACAATTAATATATTATTGCATCTATAGTTTTATAATAGCAGGAAAATAACAATAGAAAATAAATAATTAAAATAAACTATGAACAAAAATAAAATTAGAGAAAGCAATCCAAACTATTAGAAAATTAATAAAAGTTGAAATAAATTAATTATATAACATTAAAAAAAAACAGTATGGATAAAAGTATATTTTATACAACTTTATATATACTATCTTGTTACACAATTTTCCATTCATTTTTAATGGACCAACTTATTAATTAAATTTATTGTAGTTTTATATATATGGGTATAACAAGAATAATTATATGAATATATATATATATAAAACTTTAATAACTGGTCAATTAAAAATGAGTAGCAAATTATATAAGGTAATATATATATAAGGTTATATAAATTATGTTTTTATCCATATTGTGTATTTATGTCATGTAATTAATTTATTTCACTCTTTACTGAACATCTAGCAGTTTGGATTGTTGTATCATAATTTTATTTTTATTCACATTTTATTTATTTATTTATTATTCTTTCTATTATAAATCAATAGATATTGCTCTGTTTGCAATAATATATTAATGGTTAACATGGATGATATTTACCACTGGAAGCGGCATAAAATTATGTGCTAAAAAAGTTTATATATATATTGTAATCACTATTATTTATTGATATTTTCAAGGAGGTACTAAAAAAAAAACAAATTGATCTCTGGTGGGTGATGGTAATGTAGTATGTTGTTTCAGATATTAGATACCTCTTGCAGGGTATCTCCCTCCTATTATTCTGTTGAATGGCATCATCAAGTGAAATTGTGCTACTACATGGTCAATGTTTTTGTTGTGTCTCACTTATTTGTCGATTTTTGTTATGACTGAAAAGTTTGAACAATATGAAATTGTTTTCTGTTAGAGAAAAAAAGCAAGGGAAATGCTTATCATGCTTGAAGCACCTTACAAGCAAGACGGCTCTGAAAAAAATACATGAAAGAGATCAAATTTACCAAGTCTCAAAAAAGTGCTGCATTGTTCACTCAGATTTCATTTGTAATGGTCAGGCATTTTATCAATGAAACATTTGTGTAATGTGTAAAATGAAAACATCCCGATTTGTGGAAAGTATGGGTACAAATTTCATCATGACAATGTATCAACACACAAAGCCTTGAGCGTAAAACAATTTTTAAATCCAAATTAGCATTTGTTAGCTTATCTATCCACCATATTCACCTAATCTCACTTCATGCAATTTCTTTTTCTTCCCCTGAATAAATGACTCAAAAGAATAGTTTTGCAAACATGGAAGTAGTGCAAAAAATGGAGCCATTAAAAAGCATCATTTTTCAAAAGTTTCAGGACTGCTTTAAAAAAATGCAAAACACATTTAGACTAGCGCACTGCATCAAATGAACAGTACTTTGAAGGAGAGTCAATTTGTAACACCTAAAACTACACTATTTTTTATTATAAAATTCCAGGGTTTTTTTTTTTGGGGGGGGGAGGAATCCCTTCACATATTCATCATTATCATCATCAACCATTATCAATCCACTGTAGGATGAAGGTCTCTCCAAGTTCAACCATCTTCTCCGATCTTTAGCTTCTTTTCTCCACATCACCCCTGCACACTTTCTTATTTCATCCATCCATCTCACATGTGGTCTCTTTTTGGGTCTTTTACAATCTCTTGGAAACCAGTTTAAGATTTCAATTGTCCATCTATTATTGTCTCTTCTAGCAATATGTCCAACCCAACTCCAGTCTTTTAATTTTTTCAATGAAGTCAGTAACACCTGTTTGTTCTCTTACCCATAGTTTTCGATCTCTTCTTATTACTCCTAACATGCATCTCTCAATACTTCTTTGAGTGGTATAAACAGCATAATAAATTTTCTTTATTTCCATTTTTGATGATTTTTAAAACAAAAATACAAGTACATTTTTGTCCTAGAAATAAAAAGAGATACACAAAGTAAATTGATCACTTTTACATGGCAAAGAACCCTGCCATTCTACAGTTCGTTGTATATCTTTGCACTTACAGTAGAATTCTTAATTTATTTGGGGGGTGTTTATTCCACTAGCAATCGGCATTTGAGGTCACATCAAAAATAATCAGGAATCTTTATTTTCACTATAATAAGATAAATGGGAAGGATGAAAATCATGAAAGATTTATTTTTTTCTGAAAGCTGCATAATCAAAATACAGTACTGCTTTCTATATAAATTATTTTGTAATCGAAAAAATATATAACATTTTTTTTTTTAAAAAAATAAGGTGCTCAGGAATAAGCAAATAGTTCCATTTAACCAAACTGAAATTATTTTTGAGTGACTTTATTCAGCTGGGAATTGCTCTACAAACATTAGCTCTTAAGCCTGATACTCTCCTTATTGAATTAAGCTGCACAGGATATAAAATTTGAATTATCAAAAATGTTATCTGTGATCAAATACATATTGAAAAAAAAAAAAAATCAAGTGTATAAAAAGATCACATTAACTCTGAATTAATGAAATAAATATAATCTGGAAAAAAAAAAAAAAATGTCTTCAAGTGTCGGAAGATATAAGTACTGAAAATAACTATTAGCAACTACTTATGAATTACTGAGCAACTTGAACAAGTATTTTCAAAGGTTTCTAACTCATAATTAACTACTTTGATTGTTTTTATAATTACACAGAAAATCTTCATTCACATTATGTATAAAGTTCATTTCTAATATGCTCTAATTATCTAATATCTTTATCTAATTGGAGCATCAGGTATCATAGCGAGTCAGAGAATGAACTACCATATCAAATTTCATTTAAAAACAGCGTTATGTAAATAAATAAATAAATAAATATTATTATTTAAAATGAAATATGCACATTTTATCAAATTACAAAAGGAAGAAATAAACAATTTTAAAAGCATTATATCTAAAGATGTGTCATGGATATATGTAAGCAATGAAATAAACAACCATTAAATAATTTGTGGGGTAACAGAACCCTTTCAAAATGAAATAAAACAATGCATTATAAGCAATTCCTGGCTGGTTATGAACAAACTTATGCCGTTGTTTTATATCAACGCCGTCCAATTCCTTCATAAATTTTACAAACAAAAATTAGACTTCACAGCATGCTGTTTAGGGATTATATTATTATTATCAATAGAATTACATTTAGAATTATAAAATTCACTAGTGAATTCAAATGCAAAATCAACGAATATTCACAGGACTATTTCAGCTATCAAAGGAAGATAGCTTCACTCCACTCCAGAGTCATAATATTATAAGCTCGTGTAATCAATGAATACTAGCTGGTAGTGTTAATGTATCTATATACATATTGGTTTCTGGCTTTTTATCTTTATCAGAGGAATTCAAAACTGGAACAAAAGAAATAAACACATACAAATACTAACATCTCCAAACAGTAAAAAAAAATTTGTCCTTGCAGATAATATAAAAAAGTAGTATTAATATTAATGATGAAAGGTCATGCATAATAGTCTATTGTATAGTTGCCTGTCAGCCCATAAGTAGAGCTCAAATCAAGATAAGTGACCGTGAAAAAAACTTTTTTCAGGCCGCAAACAGCCTAAAGATTTTTCTTTTAGGTAATTAGTCTAAAGCTAAACTATACTGGTCAGTGGATGGCTATCTACAGAGTAAGAGTCAAGTTGATTAGAGTTGGTCAGATGAATGTTCATATATGGCAACTGTAAAATCAACAACAAAATTGATTGTAATATAATGCAACCTTCACCGTCAATGGAACAAAGATTGCACTCCTATGGGAATTGTGCCCCCCAGACATTTATCTTTAAAAAATGAAACCACACAACAACTCACAAAGATAAAAAAAAACCTCTCTTCAGCTAATTTAGATGAATTTTAATAATAACCAACCATATTAATACTGTTATTTATGATATCAAATTTTGAATAATTGACAGGTAAACAATATATATATATATATTACTTATATAATTGAAATCAAATTTATAAATAAAAATAATCAAATAATTTGGTACTTGGAAGATCACATGATGATCAAGCACCAGAAGTAACGAAAATGGACTACAGTTCGTGGATATTTAGCTCTCAAATCCGACACATTATCACTACACTAAACCAAAAACAGAAAACAAATTCATTCATTTTTAAAAAAAATTGTTTTTAGATTTAATTTAAAATATCAAAAGCATTATAATAACAAATAATTGCCATTTGGGAAAGTGTATGATGTTCAAGAATCTAATGTGACGGAGTTGAACTTTCAACCATGGAACTTTAGCATTAGAGTCGGCCACTAAATCATGTGGGATAAAATAATTAAATGATTCATCACTCAGGAAACCATTACATTCAATCACTGAAAATATCAGAGTTTAGTTGCAATCCACAGACTAAGATCACAAACCCATCATTCTACCCCTGCATTAAACTATGATGGAAGCATTAATATGATAAAAAAGAAACAATTATGCCTAAATCTTTTATATGTATAAAAGAGTTATAAAAGAGCTAATGCTTACGAGTGAATAAAGTACACGAATAATGGAATATTTATGACCAAAAGATAACAATCAGTGATATTTATCAAGATCTTGCCACAATTTACATTGGTGCTATGAATTCTATATGAGTTTTAGCATTTTTTAACTTCTATAATTAGTTAGAAAGTAAAAGGAGGGAGAGAAAATGTTCACCATTCAGCAGTTGACTGGACTGGTGAATCTTTATTAACTTCATAATTCCTCAGTACAGACATTTGGAGAAGCCTTTGACTGCAGTAACCTGTTTTAAGACTTTTACATTTTGTCATAAACAGTTGATGCATTTTGGTATTAAAATATATCATTATGAAGTCTATTATAGCATTGAGATGCTTTTCTCATATCTTAACCCTAAAGATAAGTCATAAGTTCGTTACTTAAAAAATATTATACCCCCCAACTATAGTAAAATCCAGGGATTGACACTCATGTGACCAATCCAGATTAACTTGAGACCTTTACTTCCAAATAGAAGCAGCTTGATTGACTATAAACTGAATATTGAGAGAAGAATTACAAGTCTCTTTTGAAGTGAAAAAATTTCAAAGTAAATCCAGCTAGATTCAAATTATGAATTGTGAATACGAAAGATAGATACATTAATCACAACTTTCCCAAAGTCTTTCTATTCAAAAATTTTTATTTCCAGGTAAAATGGTCTTCATAAAATAAAACAAATTAAAAAAAAATCATAAAATAAAACAAATATTTTTTGGGGTTAAAACAGTTTTCTGGATTAAAAGCTATGGTTGAAAGCTGAATAAAACTTAATTCCTGTAGATGTATTTATTCCTCTCATCACTGCCAAAAGTTCTTTTATGATTCTGATATGATTCATTTAATTGACCCAAATCATCTTGGGAATTACTATATCTTCTAGATAAAATTAATCAATTTCCATTTTAAAAAGATAATGATCACCTATAAACTAAATGCTCAGGAGACATTAAAAACTTTGTTAAAATGTGTTAGATTATAATCAGGTTTCTATTTTATAAGGTCGATGCATCAACACTCCTGTGGGTATGATAGATGAGCATTGATATGCTTTCCATGAAGCAAAACTTGACTTCTAATATAAAGGAAACTTTTATACTTAGTGACGGAAGTCATGCTCTTATGTAAAACCATCATCTGGTTGGTGTAAAAAAAAATATATGGTAACCCAAGATTATTTTTTTAAAAAAAAAACCCTCATAAGCAGGCAATATATATTTTAACGGTCACTGCAGAAGTCTTACCGTATCTGCCGTACGAGGGCGCCATCTAGGCATTTGAACCTAGAAAAATTTATATAGTAGGTAGATACATAAGTTAAGATTCAAAAAAAATTTTTATATATATTATTCTGACCGTTTGCCCAATGTCACCAGCTCATAGAGTAGCAGAGATTTTAAACATTTTTTATAAGTTTTAATAAATTTAGATTCTCAAAATATATTAATATTTAAAACAATAAAATAAAAGAAGCCACTGCCAGTAATTAACACACAAATAGATTTTATTAATGCACATTTAAAATTGAGGAATAAATTTATTTTTAGATTTTAACATTAATAGTTTTTTTTAAATTTAAATTCAAATTACTATTTAAATAGATCGCACAGATGGATATTTAAATTATATTTTACTTTAGTATGTCGAGCATAGATAGTCTACATAGATTTTTTTCACTTAAAAACTTATCAAAACATTCATTCAATCTCAGACTAAAAGTTTGTAGCCAACCCAATGTCAGCTTCCAGATATATATTTGCAACCAATGTAATATGAAGATGTTAGCATAAAACCATGCTGACAGGAATGTGCATCTGACAGCGTGATATTATTTGAAGGAAATGATCCATGTCCAGAACAGGAAAGTGCATCTGCCTGACTAAGGAATCATGTATATAATTTTTTTTAAAGAGTGCTACATATGGGGGAGAGCGGTCTTTCTGCCGTCTTATAAATCCCTGTCCATAGAGCTAGAAGGGGTCAATGGCACAGGAAATACATCTGCGACCATTTTCAATGATATGACTGCCTCTTTGGGGTCATGCATTCAGTTGGGCACATTGCCCTGTATGCTAAACACGCTTCACATTACATTAATATAAACACCCATATATCCCTCCACAAGCATTGCCTGCATTGCCCTAACTACGAAACAAATAGCCTGAAATTAAAATCCCTTAAATTAAACATAAACGAATTTAAACATAGTTATTAATCTTTATCCATGCAGCTATCTACACCCAACTTTAAATTTAATACATTTTAGTTAAAACATAATACACACACAAAAAAAAATGAAATGGAAATGATTGCTTAAACATCTGCATAAAAAAAAATATTAACAATTGAATTTGCATTTTTAATTCAGATAAGAGTTCTTATTTTCAGCTATTAATTCATTGCAATTTTAGAAAGGTTCTTATTAGATAGACACAGGAGTTCATACTTTACGGATTGAATAGATTGAGAAGTCCATCTTCGTGATCACTTTCGTAGATTATGTCCTTCTTTGAAATGAAACTGCGACTTGCCATGCATTTGGTCAGGAACTGTCATCAATAGGACTCAGCTGGTTGTCCAGAAAATTAAATCTATTGTAGACTTCCACATCGTGAAAATCTGCAATATAGCTCGTTATAACAACATATTCATAGTCAGCTCTCAGATCCTAATTATAATAATCCTTTGGCTTTTATATTTTTCTTAGCCTCTTATCATCAAATCTTGGGATTCAATCAGCAAGACGTCACTAATCCTTTCGTGTTTCAGTTATGGTCCGTGCTGTCATTTTCGTGCTTGCATTGGTCATTTAATTTCTTTGTATTCTCTTACCATTTAATTTATTTTAAGTGCCTCAAGGGCCAGTTTGCTTTTGAACAATCATTTAATTAATAAAACAATCATTTCCACTTTCTAAGATTATAGAAATCAACATTATTTCTATTTTTAAAATATCAATCTTTATATTTTTACTTTTTTACAAAAAAAAATACTTTCAAATACTTTTTCTTAAAATAGTTTAAGTTTTCCATCTGCGCGACAATATATATATTAAACAACTTTTAATTTTCAGTTTTTAAGTTTTTTTCTTTTTAATAAATCAATTTTTATTACGATCTTTTTATTTTCATTTTAAAATAATGTAACGGGATATTATATTCCGTTACAATATATAAATACATTACTTATCTCCTGAGAATTTACAGAGAGTACGGTAGCAATTGTATATATATATTTTAAGTATAAGTATATTTAACATACCTGGAGACTAGATGTAATATAGGGGATTTGAACACAGACTTTCAAACTCCCTTCAGCCATCCATTCTATCTCATACAACTGATACACATGACAACACATATGTGAAAAAGATAAATGATCTCCAATAAGGTATTTCGTGCTGAACCAGCACTCATCAGATAGCTCAGATTATCATAGCCCACACATTTATGTGATCAGTGCTGTGTTTATATTAAGATAGCAAATATTCACACTTTAATGGACAGACTTCAATCTACTCCACCCTCAAACTCTTAACTATCCATACCATTGAAAATATGATGATGGATCACCCAAATTCCTTGTTAATGCCAATATTATTGTCATGCCCATGTTGACTTTAAGTCATTCTGACCCCTCATTTATAGGACCTCATTCATTAAGAGGAATGGGCAGGATATGGGATGAAGTAATATTGTTAAATACAATATACTGTAACCAGTTGGGTTACATAGCACACAATAATATAGTGTGCATATATATATTGTAATGGGCACATACGTACGTTACATTGTTTTTTATTATTAATCATGCAAGAAAAATAAAAAGTTCGCATTTAAAAATTTTCTTTAAGAATTAAAAATTGAAATTAAATATCATCTTAAACTCGTATATATAAATCGCACAGATAAAAAAAAAAAAAAAGAAAAATTATTAAAATAAAACTTTATTAAAGAAAAAGTATTTTAAAACTAAATTTTAAAAAGATTTGGAGATAAAATTATATCTTTAAATTTATCTTTAAATATATCTTTGATTTGGAAAACAGGTTAATTAATCAGAAATGGAAATGATAAATTTAATTAGTCAAATGTAAACCAGCCTTGGGCATTTAAATGTAAAAACATCGGTCAGATAGGAAAACAATAGAAACTTTTAGCAAATGAAATAAATCCATTGGGAAATCGGACCTCAACGAAAAGGATCATCACATCGATGACGTAATGTTAAGTCAATCTTTCAAAGTAATATAAAAGGACAAGTTTGAAAATTATTAGGTAGTTAATGATAGATTATTTACGATGTGAGAGATAGGTGTTAGTGCTGAAGTGAAGGAGAAGGGATTGAAAAGACAGCACTCTTCAATCCCTTCAGTTCTGCTAAGTAAGAAAGAGAAATGAACTATCGTTTTCTACATTGAGGACTAGTTAAAGCAAAAATCTCCGGATGGATAAATAAATCGGCCTTCAGAATATTAACCTCTTTAGGATGGCGTGGGAATTCACGTTCATGGCAAGCAACGGATAAAGTTGGACATTTTAAAAATCGTAAGAACTTTATATTCACTTGAAACAATAAGAACTCTAAATTTTAAAACTTTTTAGTAAATAATGCAATAGAATCCTATCTGACCAAACTAAATTCTTTATTAATAATGTTATTTGATGTATTTTTTATTTATTTACTTAAAATCATTTCCGTTTATTTAATTTTGTTCTTTAAGTTTTATTATGATTTCTGTTTTCCATTAAATTAAAATATATCAATGTTAAACTTAAGTTGGGCGTGAATGGCTGTATAGATTTGTAAAGTTATATTAGGGGAGGGGAATCTTAGGTTATTTATGTCATTGTTAAATTGGGTCAATGGATTGGATATATTGATGTAGTTAGTAGATGTAGTCGGAGATTCGCTACTGGCAGAATCGTTTATATATACGCCACACTCACCCATTTGCCTATGGAAGGAATTATAAGACAGAGAACGCAGTTCCTTTCTATGGAGTTTTTTTTTTATTGTTCTTCTCGTTACATAGATGTAATATTCCTATCTGATGAGAGTCAATGTCTTTTCTTAATTTTTTTGGTGCTGCCGTATTCCGTATTACATTGAATACATCGATGTATCAGATGAATTGATGCCAGTTTGACTGCGAATTTTAGCCTAAGGTTAAATAGGGATAGAATATTTTATTTTCAAATGCAAATCTACGTAGTCTATTCATACTCGACCCTAAATAAAAATGCATTAAATTTAAGTTGTTTATAGACGCTTGCATGGATTGGTTAACGGTGAATTGTGTTTCGGGTTTTCATATTTGATCAAAATATATAGACATTCGATAAATAATGATACCTTACGGGGAGTATCTAAAATATATTTATTCGGATGTCTTTTAAGTTATTGGTGACAATGCAAGTATCTTATGCTGAATACTAGAGGGTCTTATATTTCCCTATGCAATTGTCAGTAATCAATAATTTTGTATTTTGATCGTTTATGTTTATTTTGAAATGTTTTTGACCGTTGAAATCTATGTAACCGATCTATAGCAACATATTAAAACAAATTTTTATAATCCCATCTGTGCGAACTTAATTAAAATGTAAACTTATAATATAATAGAAATTAAAATGTAAATTAAAATCTAAGGTAAAGTTAAAAATAATGTTAAATGTTAAAATGTAAAACTAATACTAAAATAATTTTAAATCTTATATATATGTGCATAAATAAATGTTTGTATGTTAATTACTGGCAGTGGCTTATTTTATTCTTTTTTATATATATACTCTTATATTATATTATTAAATCTCTGCTATTCCACTGAGCTAGTGACATGGGCTAACGACCGGATGCAAAAAAAAAAAAATTTTTTTTGACTTACGTATCTGCCTACTCTATAAATTTTTCTAGGTTCAAATGCCTAGATGGCGCCTGTAGTGCAGATATGTTAAGTCTCTAATTTCTCCGGATCGTTACAATATATAAATATGAAAAGTAAAGAAAAAATAGAAATAAACACAGACAAAAATTGTAGTATTTTCTACATTTCCAGGAATAAAAATAATAAACAAAAGGTTAAATAACTCTGGCAAAATTAATATTTTTATTCTGATTTTAAAAATTTAAAAATAGGCATGTTTTCTGATATGTCTATTTTTAAAATCTTTTAATTAATTGGTATCAAAGTAAAAACATGTATATAGATCACACCTTTGATCAAATTCCAAAGGATTAAAGTTAATTGAAAACAGTCACTATGTTTTTATCATCTGACCCAACCAAGATTATAAAAAGACTGATAAAAAATATGTTAGTTTTTGCTTGCAGTTTTGTAAAAGTTGGCCAGAAGAGTCTGGTTTTAACATTTTAAGCAGTGGCCAACTAATCCAACTGCAAAGTTTGGCTTTAATATCTTTGAAAGGCGGTTAGCAGAAGAGTTAGCTGTAAAGTTGGTTAAAATATTTTGTGAAGAGTTGATAACTGCAGCAGAGAATGGCAACAGTAAAGCTAGTTGCAGAGACAGCTAGTAGAATTATACAGAGAACTGCTATGAAGATGTAAGAATGTGAGGAAGTATCTGCTCTTTAGTTCACTGGTGGAGTTTAAATTGACACGAAAGTGTCAAGATTCTTTGTAATTCATAGCATTAAAAGTGTTCTGGAAAACAGCTTGCTGACCTGAAGCTTACCACAAAAACCAAGTCTAAGTGGAACCAACTGCAGAAGGGACAAAGCCAACCATACCTGAATTATATACTTTTACCTGATGATGACAATTGCCTGGATTGACAAACAAACAGCTTGCCCAAGAGAAACACCAGCTGAATAAAGTAGTTATATGTATGTTGCTGTATCTACATGCAGAGAAACACAGATAAATGTTTATACAAAAGTGAGTTGTTTTTAAATAATTCATTTGGGTGACATTTTAAGTCGATATTTTTAAATTTAAATACATTTATAATTAGTTAAGGGATAACCTAATAAAAAGCTTTCTAACCTCTTGAAAATTAACTATATACTTTTTTTAAAGAATAAAAGAAAGCTGTAATAGAATTTGATAAACTGATTTTTTTTAATATTGATACACACACACATATATATAAATTTTATGTATATTCAAATAGAATTATTAATTATGAATATTATTGTTATTTATTGTTTAACAAAATTAAATTTGTTAATAATCTATGCAATTTTATATAGTGTTTTAGTAAACCTAGCATAAGTATTTGTATTATTTAAAATATAATTTAAAAGCTTAATCATGAATTATTATAGAACAAATTAAATATGTTCAGAAATTTCACGAACATGCATAATATGTGTGCGCAATACATGTCAATTGTATTGCAAATACCAATGCTTGTCAAGTATGACTTATATGTAAAATTTTAATCATTTTTTTTAAACAGGCAAAACTCTACATACAGTAGTGCCACCCTGTGCCAACCAGAGTAATCAATGGATGCCAGAAGACTTGTGCATAAAATCCCCATCTAGTGCCTACTCATCTAATATCCCCATATTAGTTTCTGGCTTGTGGCCTTCGTCAGTGAGGAGCCTTGGATCTAAGAGCACTCACCTAGATATTAGGATCTAATGCAACCCATTAGCAGCTACTTTTTATCTCTACTTAAGTACAAAACAATGAGAATGAAATTGAAAACATATTTTCAATCTAAGATCAATAGCTTATATAGTCATATGGGTCTGAACTCAGTTCAGCACCCATACATTTTGGTATTTTTGGTTCTTTAACAACCATAGCCACCACTATCCTATTAGGCAGGATTGGTGTTAAACCACTAAACATCACATGATCACCATCTCTTATGCTAGCACATAACTGTTATTTAACAGGCAAAACTCTCCATACAGTAGTGTCATCCTGTGCCAACCAGAGTAATCAATGGATGCCAGAAGATTTGTGCATAAAATCCCCATCTAGTGTCTACTCATCCAATATTCCCAGACTAGTTTCTGGCTTGTGGCCTTCGTTAGTGAGGAGCCTTTGATCTAAGAAGACTGTACTTAGATCTTAGGATCCAATGCAACCCTCCAACAGCCATCTTTTATCTCTACTTAACTACAAAACTATGAGAATGAAATTGAAAACAATAATATTTTCAATCTAAGCTCAATGGCTTATATAGTCACAAGGTGGCACAGAGAGGCACTATTGTATGGGTAGTTTTGCCTGTTTAATAAGTTATGTGCTAGCATAAAAGATGGTGATCATATGATGTTTAGTAGTTTAACACCAATCCTGTCTAATAGGATAGTGGTGGCTATGGTTATTAAAGAGCCAAAGACACCAAAATGTATGGGTGCTGAACTGAGTTCAGACCCATATGACTGTATAAGCTATTGAGTTTAGATTGAAAATATTCATTCTCATAGTTTTGTAATTAAGTAGAGATAAAAGGTGGCTGCTGGATGGTTGCATTAGATCCTAAGATCTAGGTGCAATGCTCTTAGATCCAAGGCTCCTCACTGATGAAGGCCACAAGCCAGAAACTAGTCTGGGGACATTGGATGAGTAAGCACTAGATGGGGATTTTATGCACAAGCCTTCTGGCATCCATTGATTATTCTGGTTGGCATAGTGTGGCAGTACTGTATGGAGTTTTGCCTGTTTAATACCAGTTATGTGCTAGCATAAGAGATGGTGATCAGGATGTTTAGTGGTTTAACATTTTTATTATTATTATTAAATGTCTATTTAAAGACGTATTAATTGTATATTAGAAATCACGTGTCTGTGCGCATATATATGCAAACCATAGTTATAACTTGAATTGTGTATTGTAATTTTGTAAATCATAAATGTGATTTTTTTTTATTGTATAGTAATCAAAATCAGAAGGCTTAATTGATATGGGAAGAGTCATAATACCATTTTTTTTATTGTTATTAATAAACTTATTCAATTGTTAAAAATTGTTTCCATCATCTCTTGGTCATATATTCTGAGCTAGATTCGAGCACGGGATGAATATGTAAATGGGGATATGTATTTAGTGCTTTTGGGCAACCAGAGATGATCAATCATCATCCTGGTTGGTGCAAAAAAGAGAACTCTTTAAAGCCCATGCACTACCTTTAATTTTAGTTTAGTCTTATTAAGTTTATAGTTGGCCAGTACATTAATGGTATTTAAGTGGCCAGAGCATTGATGATGATTAGCATGTTCTAAATGTCCCAGCGTTATTGTTTTGATTTCTGATTATTGTGTTTAAATAATTGCCCAAGCTGGCAAAGGTTCAATAGTTATCCTGATCTACAGAAGATCCATTTCCGATCCAGTCACAAGATGGACTGTTGATTTTATTATATTTTATTGTGGATCATTCATGATGCTGAATGGTATTTTGAATATTACTCATACTTCCTTATACTTATAATTACTTTTACTTTCTAATGCTGGTTGGTGTTTAATTATGCTTTTAGTTGCTGGCTGATTTATCAATGATCTCACAGAGATCTCTTGATCCCATGCTCCCCTTTAAATATATCTTACTTATATATATTTTAGTAAACTAATGATTTACTTATTATACTGCTTGTAAATTTTATATTAAATCATTTTATTTGAAATATTGTTGACTTGGGAGTGACGATGATTTACCATCACCCCAGGTTCTTCCACCTCCTAACACCCCATCCCGTTACAATATATAAATATATATTTAAAAATTAAAAAAAAATTGACACCATAATCAACACCTATAGAAGATAAACATCATTTGTCAAAATAGTTATGTTCCTATTAACTCTAAGCAACCTTTATCTTAATTGAATGATGAATAAAGTAGTCCTATGTTTGCTAAGAAAGGCCTCAACTACTCCGGATTTGAATGACAGGTAAAAAGCTAATCCCAAACAATGACACCTTCATTTTTCTGCTTTCAATTATTAAATAATAATTATCATCATATTTAAATAATATATTAAATAATTTGAATAAAGTTAGTAAAATAGTAAATTTAAAAAATATAAATAAAAGATGAAATGTAGATGACTTAAAAAAAAAAAAACACTTTTTTTAATAAAAAAAAAAACTATATACGGCAATCAAATTTTTTAAAAAAAAAAAAAAACAGTTGATTATCTAAAATGTCATGAAAGGATAAATGAAATGTTGCTAGTTTGGATGCAATATTGTCATTAACAGAATAAGAGAAAACAACAGTCTGTTGTGAACAGTCAAATGGGAATGATTAACAGTTGGCTTCTGTTAAGTGTAACGTGACTCCCATCAAACAGCAGCCTTTAATTAACTCATCACAATATCAAAGAGATGCAGCAATTAATGCTAAAAGGATATGTGATCAGAGACTCAGTAGCTATTACATCTCATCCTCAAACATTCCTGACCTACTCACATAACTCAATTAAAAACACTGGCAAAAATAAAGAGAATAGTGAAGCAGAAATAAAATTACCTCAAATAACAAAGGCGTTTCTTTTTATTTATAAATCTTAAAAAATGACAAATTAGAAGAATTAAATCAATTTAGGTATGTAATTTTATGTTATAAATATTCATTTGTACATGTACAAGCACGCACATTTCCATCATTGCTTTCTTATAATTAGAGTAGCTAAGAGGCTCAACTAGATCTGTTTTAAACAGGGGGGGGGGGTCCTTTTGTTTTTTATCAAATAAAAATAAACCCCAAGCTTAATGCTCATATCTCCCCAATTAGCAGGGAAGGCGAATCTATTGCAATACGCTGTTTTTACAATCAGCGCAGCGAAACTCGTTGGAGAAACCCAGATCGATTGGGTAACCTTTACTATCCAGTTAATAATAATTAAATACCTACTAACATGGATGGTTAATTGGGTTGGTTATGGTTCGACCATCAGATGAAAAAAAATCTTAATATTTGCATGTGATCGGGAAAATATCCGATGTTGATCTAACTTGGATTTGAACCACATATTGTAATCATAGCTGATGTGCTAACTATTATGACACAAAATCCTTTCTTGCTTTCTCTATACATAATATATAACAATTAAGTTAATAAAAATGAAAACTTAAAATATTTTACTTAACCTATATTTAGATTAATACACTGTACAGGCTTACACACACCTGCACATATATAATGTAATATAATGGGAGATCAGCCATTTGTTGAATCATATACTCCTTTGTCAATAAAAAAAACCACCCATCCACTGATCTACTTATTTATTTATATACACTTGAACACATCACAGTAGGCAATAATTAAATCAAATACAAAATACTTTATCACTAATGAGAATGGTTTGACACAGCTTAACACACACATATATATCTATCACATGAAAGCAATTCATGCTTATCAACACCAAAATCTTCCATCTGCAGTCAAAGCAACCTTTTATTCATAAAAAGAAATAGTCCTATGCTTAAGCAGTATATAAGTATAGTTTTATAACTATAGCTATAAAAAAAAGGACTATAAGTATTTATAAGGATCTGGAAATATATGTGACTTTTATTTACAGTATGCAAATAGCTAACAGAATTATCACAAATAATCATTATAATTTTAAATCGTGATCAGAAAACATGGGCTCATGTATAAATAGTAATTTGATATGCTCTTATCCTTGCAAAAATGTTAAACCATTAAACATCACATAATCACTATTCAAATCCAAGGCTTCTCTCTGATGAAAGCCACAGCTAGAAACTAGTCTGGGGATATTAGATGAGTAGGCACTAGATAGGGATCTTATGCACAAACCTTCTTGCGTCCATTGATTACTCTGGATTGTGCTGAATGGTGCTACTGTATGGAGAGTTTTGCCTTTCAAGAATGCTAAACAAATGCAAATTAGCTCCATATTCTTTGAAATCTGTCCATAATTTAATGAATCTCCCTTGTATTATTTGTCCTTGTATAATATCAAAAATTAAGATTTTTCATCAAAATTTTCTTTCAATTCACTTTGTATAGAACTCTTCATTGAAATTTTTTTTCTTTGATCGCCAAATCTTAACAATATTCAGTACAGCATACTTTCAAATTGCCAAAATGTATCAACACTTCATTATCGCATTAAGGCTGGCAAATATATATGACTTCAGATCCACAATCTGATGTTTTTGTTTTTCCAAATCCTGTTTCCAGTTTGTAAAAATATTCCTTCTTCTGGCTACTCTTTAATTTTATTTTTGACAATCATTCCCACTTGTAACATTATTTCCGAGATTCACAAAACTTTCCACATTATCTAATACACTTTAATCAATTTGAGTATGGTCGTCATTTTTTCTTTCCTAAGTAGTACTGTGTTTTTTTTTAGCCAAACTATGATGCATAGAACATATACCTTTGTTTTTTCATTTAACATAGTCCAATTTGCATTTCATGATTTTTCATCTTCTTCAATGATTATTAATCATTTGCTTATCTTATTTATTTTCCTTCCATATATTGATGTTCCTTTGTATCTTTTTTTGATAAATAACCATTAGTATTTCAGGACAAGTGATGAACATGACTGATAAGATCAGACCTCCTTGTTATGTCCTTCACAATTTCAAACTTTATTTCCAAATTCTCTTCACAGATTTATAACTGCTTTTGAATTATCACAGATATTCTTCAGAACATTAATTAATTTGATATCCATTCCATAAGATTAAAGCACTATCCAAGTCATTTTTTTTTTTTTTGCACAGAAGTTAAATTCTCCATAATAGCTCCACCAATGCAAACCATGGTAATCAATGGATGCAAGAAGGTTTGTGCATAAAATACCTATCTAATGTTTCTATGAGCAAACCTTCTTGCATCCATTGATTACTCTGGCTTGCACTGATGGTGCTAGTGTATGGAGAGTTTAGCCTCTGCATAAATAGCTTGTGTAAGCATAAGAAATGATGATCATATGATGTTTAGTGGTCTTTTTTTTTTTTGATTAATGCTTTATGAAAACCAATAAAACACAGTTACAGACATAGAGATTTAGGCATTTGATATATTTAATTCATCAGACAAGTGAAGATTATTTGAAAAATGCTTGCATGAGTAAGAGATGGCCTGAGTTTCTGTGATCACAGATGGTTGTGATATGACAAAGTGGAAATAAAAGATGCACTAATAAAAAGTTAAAATAAAATAAAAAACTTGAAAAGGACAGATATAGATTTTTTTCCTTCTATATTTCTCTGCAATAGATAAAGTGATATACTTCTACATTCTCTAAATGCAGTTTGTTTATCTACCATATGTTCTTCTAGAGTTAAAATGCTCATTACAACTTCTCTTGATTAATGAAATAGTTCAATTATTATCCCATTTTCTCTCGCTTCCCTTTTTGTAGATTGAAACTACTAATGATTTTTGTCCATGCTTTAGATATATTTTATTCCTGTGCATTAAGTAGTAGTTGTTTTTTTTCTGTGCTGCATAATATGAATTAAAGCAGCGAAATATTTTATCCATTTTTATAATCACTCAACCATAATCTTGTGGAATTGAGTTGAATGAGAATTTGAATTAGCAAAGATATCGTTTGTGATTACATATTATACAAATTTATTTCATTTAATGTTAAAAAATTAAATAATTAATGGAGAGTATGATTCAAAACGATGCAAATTTGATGTCAACAGAATGTGTATTGCATTTATGTGTGCTATTGTTAATGAAAAAATATTTGAAACTGATAAAAGAAACACAGTACAGAAGATAAAAAAAAAATATGCGATGAAAAATTTCCTTTAGATAGACAACAACAACTAGATATGTACAAAGAAAGATTTGATAATAACATCAAACATTAATAAATGGTTTCTCATAAATAAATATGGTAATTCTAGCTCAAAAAGGAGAGAGAGAAAAATCTTGTGAACTCAAAATACATCCACATGTAGAACATGCTGGTCTAGTTTTTTTGTTTACTTGATATTTTACAAAGATGTCTTTTAATTTCTTGAGTATAAAATTTTTCTTTCTAAAATGCTTTGGTACAATGTCTAATTGTAGCTCTCCAATATATTTTCTATTCTCTGACATATCTTTTCACTGATTGTATATCTTTGGAGATGATTCTTATAACGTAGACAGGTCTACCTTTCCCATGACAACCATGCTGAAATTCACCATCATTGGTTTGAATGTCCAATTCAAAGAAGGTGTGATTTTACAATAATGGACTCTATGGTAACACATCCTGCTAACTGAAGAAGATATTGATTGATTTATGATTTTGCTATCATATTTTTAAACTTTTATGGAATATCATTAAATAACATTTTTCTAACGCCTTTATGTTATACTGATAGGGTGTCCAAGTTTCATTTCCATACAATAAATTAGCTAAAATTATAACTCTATGTACAACTAACTTGTTTGCAGTAATTATTCCCCTATAATGAAATACTCTATATTTTAACTTCTAAAAGCAGAAGTGCCCGGCAAGTGTTGTTAGCTGAGAGGTCAGCGCAGCCGCCTTGCAAGCAAGCAGTTGGTTGCAGACGGTTGTTGCAGGTTCGCCTCCTGGCCGATGCTATGACATATGGAAAAAAAAAAGCAGAAGTACCACATTGGTGTCTGTTGTGCCTCAGTATCTAAGTCCACCTTTCAACTCATAAAACTACCAAGTTAATAATTATCCAAGCTAAAAGTTGTTGAGGATTTTTCTTTGATCAGTAACTGATAAAGAATTTGTATTTTTGAATATTAATTAATAAACCAAATTCTTTATATGCTATCTTCAAAATATTAGGTACAATCTGTAAATCCGAGTTTTGAACTGAAAAAAATAGTACAAACATCAACGTATTGTAAATCCAGAATCCAAAAAGCTCTTGTTTTCACTTTTAATGATTGAAATTTGTAGCAGATGAAGTAATAATAATGAAAAGTGCCATATAAATTTTGAAATCAGTGGCAACAACGTTTAGAATACTTATTTTCTTTGCTAAATATATGATGACTTTTTATAAAATGTGCTGGAGAAGCATTTATAGTAAAATATTAAATTAATATTGTAAATAAAAATAATCAAACGATAAGTCATGTGATGTTTGGCACCATAATTGACAGGTGAAGCACTGACTGTGGATCATGCTCACATTTGTCACAATTATATAAATTAAGGAGTGTTAATTTCTGTTTTTTCTGAAACATTAGCAACCATGGCTGGCCCTGAACTTACTAATGAAACTCCAATGACATGTAGAAAAATCAAATTGTGCTAATTTTACTGTGAGCATTGGGAGGAGAACTTTTTTAGGGCCTCACAAGATAATATTTCAGTTGGTTAAAGAAATTCTTTGTTAAGCATTCAGAAAAGGCATTGTGATTTGAGGCATGACTTAAATTACAAAATTATATCATAAGTTAGTATAAAATCTGAGTTACTTGTGTTTTAATATCTGCAGAGAAATATGTGAAAAGCTGGAATGATATTGCTGAACAGCGGGAATTTAATATACCAATAATATTTCTCATGTGATATTTAAAAAAGGTAAATAATTGTCAGCATATACATAGTCGGTCTCGCAAGCATGTACAACAAATATCCCACCTGAAACCGAAACAATAATACTTAAAAATTCATCACTAATAGTTTGTGCCTACCTGCTATGCCATTAACATAATTTATCTTAGTAACTCAATATTTAGAGTGCTATCATAAACTTTAGTAAGTTATTTTTTTTCCTCTACACTATATTAATAAAAAATGTTCAGTGCGATTTAGTGCAGAAGTGGCAAACTCAGAGTTAAGCAACATATTTTTTAAAAAAAAAATAGCTTAAATGTACTATTATGTAGACAATAATTCTAGGGGGTTCAAACACATGGCTTCGCAAATATTTTACCATATTCCTATTACTGTATCATTAAAAACAAATAACACTTATTTACAAACACATTCAAGCCAGAAGTGGAAACAACAATATTTATTTTAATTTAAATGTCTGTATTTCTGTAGTCTGATTTACTACTCTATTTTTTTTTTTTCATATGTCAAATGCATTGACCGGGAAGTAAACCCGGGTCAGCTGCTTGGAAGGCAGCTATGCTAACCACTAGGCCATCAATGCTTGACTACTACTTTAAGCCACTGCTGGAAAGCAATGGCAAATTATTACTGGGGATGATCAAGTGCTATAAATGATCTTCTTATCTTTAATTGGGAAATTTGACAGATGCAAATAGTACTTTTCTTATTTAAGCTATTATCATATTGTTTAAAAACAAGATGTTGCAAAACAAACACACAGAAAAAACATGCATTAGCAACATATATTAACCATAATTTGTGCCTTATATTATAGAAGTCTTTGTGCAATAAATATGTTTGGTATTTTCATTCTTACAGTCTCTTCGCTAAAAAGAAAATACACACAAATAGAAAAATTCAATGCATAAAATGCTTTGGGTACTTGTGAGTTTTCAAGTAAACCAAGATGGCAGCCTGTATTTTTGATAAATGTACAGTTTCGAGGGCCTATAATCTATCGAAGATGTGTTAGTTGTTAAATTAAAACAAAATTAATTAATTGATTGTTAAATTTTAAAACAGGAATAAATTTCATTAAGAAGCTTTATTTCAATTTATATATATATTATATCCTACTCTCCCAACACCGCTCATATGCATTATATGAGCAAATGCCCAGGGCACCAGTTCTATTAATGAATGGAACAATATAACGATATATCTACACAAAAATTATTACTGAGACTCTTTAACTATGTCTACATTCAGCTCAGCTCAGTGGGATGCTATAGGAAGTTCATAAGATATATAATTATAAGTAAACGAAAGAATACCATAAAACATTAAATATAATGTAAATCCTTAGCTAACTGCATGATAAAGAATCACAATGTTTATTAGTACATTCTATTAAAATATACCTTTCAACTTAATTTCTTCCTTCATCCAAGTATAACACATATCAGCTTGATTTAATTACATCACTAAACAATTCTATGACTTGGCATATCATCATCTAAACATCTACCTTAATGCCGATCAATGAATATACAATAAGATCTCAGGGAATTTAAAAACACAGTTGAATTACATAAAATACATTGGCCCATAATCTATAATTCTAATTTATAATAAAATGTAATAAGATAAATTGACTAAATGTTTTACTGTGTTTAACAATTAGATAATGACAAAAATAGGGTATTTTAATCTCACGTCATCATCTAACAAATATACTAATTGGGCAACCTTTCTAATACGTTTATCAAGTAGCAAATGTTCCTTATAATGTTTGGATTAAGAAAACAAGATTGTCAGATATCAGAAAATTTGATATTATAACTATAAAATAATATATCTACTTTATAATAGATGTATGAAATGTGGAGATGTGGAAATTGAAACACGAATGTATACAAGAATAACTTAAGACACAGTTTTTAATAAATAAACAAATCATTTATTACACTGAAAATTTAATTTAATATACTTATTTACAATAAGACTGCTTATCTTAATAATTTTAAATTCTCAAACAAACCTTGGACATCAGTTTGGGATTATCCCTATTATATTACATTATTTATACCTTTTTGAAATCAAAATTAACAACAAAATCTTTTCCACACACTATCTATTCATCAAGAAAATATTAAACAATTACTTCATTTCGGACAATGTCGTAAACCAACCAACAAAATAAGACACCAATATTATATCAATAATTTAATTTAACTATTTATCTGGCCACATACTAAATAACACAGAGCTATATTTTCACGATTATATAAACTAAACGTTCCAAGGGAAATTCACATGAGGAGCAAATAAACTCTTTGCTTAACACTTTGACAAACTTATCTAATTCTGAAATACACTGTTGGTGTGGGCCTTTTCCTCATCACCAAGACTCTTAAGAAAAACATCACTTAACTTCTTAAATATCATTTCATACTTCAACAATAACTCATCTAATTCTGAAATATACTATTGGTGAGGGACTTTTTCCTCATTCACGAGGACTATAAGAAAAACATCACTTAACTTCAAAACCATCCTTTCATAATACGCATATAATATAAACTAGGCTCTACTCATGGAAAATTATTAAAAATACTACACAGGCAAAATCTCTTATCCCTACAAACATAGAACACATTCAGAGTAATTTCCATTCCCAAAGCTCTTCTACATATCTAACATTACATATACGCCGGCAGATAAATACATACAGATAACCTACAAATCCCTTCAGTTCTCTAGAATACGACAACATCCGAAATTTATACATGATATTCACAAATTGAACTTTTATCAAACAAATGTTATAATTGTGCAAAATAGAACACACACGTGTGAATAAGAATGTATATAAAAAAAAAATAATCAATTCCAAGTTATATATTATGCAACCAATATGGTAATTAAATAATACATTAAGGTATAACTTTTAATTTAGAATAAACTTTAAACTATTTTTAAAATTTGATAGTTATAATTATTACAAACAAGATTTCTTTACCGTTTCTAGCAGACTATTTCTATTATAGGTTCATTGATTTAGAGGCCAGAATTCTCACTTTGAGATAAGAAAATATACAAAAATAAATATAAACCTCTCTCTAACAATATAATAAAACAAAAAAAAGTAACATATTTCTTTCCTTTACCTTCGTAAAAGAAACATAAAACATATTTGAACAAAATCAATTTGTACCAGCATATCCACAATTTGTGAATACGCAATCCCGAGACGATCTAGAAGTTCATAATAGCACAAAATTATACATAAAACATAATAATAAATATGTCTATCTATCTATTATATACAGTGATGATGACAAGCAATACATAAAAAAAATAAAGAAAACAAAAATCATTTTGTTCTTTGGTTTAAAATAAACAAAAAAAAAATTCACTGGCAAAATCTTTCCGAGTACATTAAATGATACGGAGATAGATTCCAAACTGAGTTTGAACATAAAATGAATTTCTGTAGGCTAACCAAAAAAAATAATAATCGTAACGTAACTATGATCTAGCATCTCCAATGTTCTAGCGTAGCTACTTGAGCTTGCTACATCACACATAAGTAATCACTTTTTATTATGACAGAAATATGAAAGACATTTTTAGCTACAGTTATACAAGAATTATTTAATTCACTCCGTAGTAGTTTTTTTTTTTAAACTAAGTAAGCAATTGTTCTTGATAAATTTCTTAAATAACATTTGTTTTTCCGACATTTTATAAGCTAGTATACATATAGTTTATTTTTAAATATTGCAAATCAATACATCATAATCCGTTGGTAATTCCACAACTAGTAATAATTTATTTTCTAAATACATCCATATCGAAGAGAACAGAAATACACTGCATTCCCGTCCTTCCATTCTATTTAAATACATATTTAATGAGTAGTATCCTTTGGTTATTTTAGAGTAATTCATATTTTATTTCTTTCATAAAACATATATTATTTTTAGGAATACTAAGTAAATAAATACTGTCATTTCTCCATAATAAAGTAAGACATAAGATATAGTGAAAAATTAAAATAAATTCTGTAAAACTGTTCTGCACACATTTCCAAACGATATAATATGACATACGTAGATTATTTAGATAATTATAAAATTCATGCATTTTATTTTCCTTCTTAATGATAAGTAAACAAAATAAGGCAAGCTTAGTATTATCGATATACATTTTAAAATATTAATAAGTATGAGGTGGTTAATTCAAACGTTTAAATAGGTAAGGGAACAAAAAACTGATATACCTTCTTAGATTTTAGTCTTGCATTCCAATTGAAGACCTTTCCATAATGAATTTCTTATGGCTTTTCCAGAAGTTTGCTCCAAAGCCTTTTTAAAATTAATTTGACTTCAGGAAAAAATATATTTATTATAGCAGGGGAGAATAATACCCTGACTGCAATTATCAACAATAATGAGCACTTTTTAATCTAAACTATCTGTTAAATAGACATCTCTTCCTCCCCCATTAAAAAGGTCATTTCCCTTCAAAAAGGTTAACTCCCACCTTTTTGCACTTAAACTCATTACATATGCAAGAAATCTTTTCTTTAAAAAAAAAAATCATTCTGATTTTTACAATTAAATTAAGACAAAAATAATAATAATAAAAATAACTTTTACAAACTTGAAAGAAATGAATATTAATTAACTGTTAAACAAAAATGATTAATCATTTATTTAATTTGTAAAATAATCCATTGATCCAAATATCCATTAAAATTAAAAAATAATATATTTGTGAAATTATTAATGATAATTACTGTAATTTAGATGTCTTCATGTTAAATGTACTATTGCTTAATGTTATTAAAAGATGAAAATGAAATGAAACATAATACAGACATACATGCATGCATGCACATGTACTGCAACCTAAATATTAAACTATCTTGACTAAATATAATTGAAATGGCTATTAATGTTGACAAAAGGATAGGTAGCAATGAATAATGGATTAGGAAACCATTCAATCCAATACTACACTAAAATAAAATAACTTTGCATCCTCCTAACAAAATATACCAATTCCTATAATAAATAATCCCTCTTTCTTGCATTAAATACTTCATTAACTATAATAATAATAATAAATGCTTATAAAGTGTTTAATCAAATGCATAAGCAATCAACATCGAAAGCTTTAAACAATTTCCAGCAAAAATTTTAAAATTCTGAGGCTATTTCATTTTTTTTTTAATACAATACAACTATTCACTACAGATACAAAGTATCTCAACTCCTTGTGCCCACTCAGAAGGTCACAATATATAACATGGGAAGGGACAAGACATTATTAACACTACCGTACCTTGGTTTAATTTATTATGTTTCTTTATGTCATCAGTGTTTGTGGCAAATTGTCATAATGAAAAAAAATTGAGTTCTTCCTGTCATAGAACATGATGCAGTGGACTATTTCCAAAGTTACAAGATCCTGCCCTCCCAAAAATTGTGCATTAATGGTCACAATATAATTGCATGCTGCCAACATAAATAAATATTTATCAAGTGTTTTATGATATATCTCTAAAATTATGCTGCTAAAATAAATTGTTCTTAGGAGAGTGGCAGAATGGTAAACTGTTACCAACAATTACTTATTTAGGGTTAGGATTTTTTATTTTAAACAGTTAAACTATTAATAAATTATCATAAAAAAACTGTAGAGATTCCAACTATGATATATTCTCTAATGACTATTAAATCCTTCAATTTTACCACTATAGCTAGAGGTTTGACAATAATTAACTATGTGGTTCAAGATTTGTGCTTGTTTACATCTGTATAAGTCAATGAGGTGTTAAATTCTATTTACAAAGGATATAAGTGTAATGACAATGGGTTATCCTAAATCTGTTAATGAGATTCCATTAATGTCTACGAAGATCCAGTCCCGCTGGCTTTATTGTTGGATCTGGAAAAACAAACTTGTTTGGAGCATCATAATAAATCCATTTTTATGCCATAATTTTTCATTTATAGATTCTTAGTTGAACAACCAGAAAGGGAACCTTGGTTAAGCAAGTTATAGGCGAAGAAACTATATCATGAATTAGTGCTAAGTAGATCTACTTAACAGCTGATATTAATTATGATCGCATATTATTAGGATTAGTTGTAAAATTCAATTGGCCATACTAACTTTATCCTCCTTCACATAGAGAATACTGATTTAAAATATACATTAGAAAAAAATTTATATTCAAATATGTCTGATATCAAAAAAACAAGAGATAATGATTTAAATATATTCATTTAAATCATAAATAAGCAAATTTATAACTTTATTTCTATAAGTGCTATTTACTGTTTTTTTTTTTTACAAAAAATCTTAAAAGTTTATCAAATGATGGTAATAATCTTAAATTTCCATACTTTTCTAATGATTTTGCCTTAGCTGCAATCTATTTTACTGCACAATTCCAGAGCAATCTATTGTGATGTAATAGAATTTCTGTTTCCAGTTCCGATACCGGTTATAAGCTGAGTGAATCATGCAAGTGCCCCCCACCCATATAATATTTGTTTAATTTTTATAACTATAATAATAGTTTTGTTTTCTTCGTATTTTGCACATTTATAAAAAGAAAAAAGTATAATGTTCTCAAGCAAACCATAAAAGCCATTTTGTTTGCAAATAAGCATCAAATTTAGTAAAAGGTGATTAAAAGTAATTTTTCCATACATTTTTTTTTTTTTTTACAACCTTGCAACTTTAAAATATGACTTAGCCTAACAATCTTACCCTCACTGTCCTGTTGATCGTTTTTTTTTTTTAAAAAAATTATTATTATATTGCAATAAAGTAATCAAAATAAGCTAGAAGGAAGTTAAATTTTCAGAAAATTTCATTTCAATAAAAATTTTATTAACAATAAATAGTGATTACATACTAATAAATGATAAATAAATGAATAAATTGTACAATAATATGATTATATAATGTTCTATATGTCATCTGGCTAGATTATATTATGAGAGCACAATGTTATACTCTTATGTGGTTAGGTATAGTGAAGAGAATCAAAGAACTTGTTTAATGGTATTAGCATTTTTAATATAAACATGAATATTTTCTTTAAATTTTATTTTGTTTAATATTCCAGTAAGATGAATTTTACTCTAGCTAAAAAAAAAAAATTAATACTCATGCCTTTCAAGCTCAAAAAATTTAGTTTAAACACATTCATACATAGATAAGCAAAATTTGAGTATCCAATTACGCTTGATAATTGCAATTGGCATTACAACTGTAATTAATTATTAGCTCTACCTAAACGTAAATATAGTTTTTCATTTATATACTATATACGTGTATATTAAAGTTCTAACTAGGTTTAGGATTTTTTTTCAGATGGTTGGACCTTAGCCAGCCCATTGACTCCATGCAATATTAGTCGTAAAATGGTCTAGAGTGTAAAACAAGAATCAAAAAAGGTACTCAAACTCTCATCATCGGGAATAAATAAACCTGACTGATTTTTTTTTCAATGTTTCTTTATGGCAGTGATGTAGAAACATTACCCTATAGTAGGTTATTTAAAGACTATTTTATACCTTTACCTATCCATACGGGTCATCTTTAATGTCAACAATTATTTATATCTAAATGTAATAACTCCTCGTTGAAATATAATAAAGTCAATACTAATACTGTACATTCGGAGAAGACGTGAACATATTAAATATAACCTTGATGCATTGGCGGGCGTTGAGCATTCTTTTCAAGGGAATCATTCTAAACAACCACAAATGATTGTTCTTAATTAAAATTTTCAAAGTTTTCTCCAAATATAAAGTATTTTTAGCTAATTGTTTATATTCTACACAACATTGGAAGAACGTCTAGAGAAAGAAATATTGAGCAATTCCTTGCAATGAAAAATCTCTTAACATGTTGACCTCTCACTCACTGGTCAGGAAACAGCCAATATTTAAATAATCAGAAAGACCATAGCAAATGATAGCGTCATCTTTATGATTCCAAACTTAAAATAGTAGAATGTGTCAGGTGTGCAAATTGTGGTGTTACTATCATTTTGGAAGATAACGACATTATATGAAAACAATCTATATATATTATGTGGAGACCGATTACTCAAAAAAAAAAAAGTGATTTTACGCCCAGAAATCTTAAGGATTTTTTTTTAAAAAAAAACTTAGTTATTAATGATTCGACAGACCTAATAAATGATGTTAACAAACAATCAATATTTTATCCCGAATCAAACATTAATGAACCTCAATACTGAGAGAAACTATTACTGCGAACAGATTCAGCATGGTGGCAAAAGAAACCAAGATTAAAAATAATGACAAGATGACTTCTACTATCTTTTTTTTTTTTTACTTTCAAAAAGAATTTTATTATTGCTATAAAAATTATTACATTTACTCTTTTGAGTCATTTTGCATATATATGTTTATATTGTGAGTAAAAAAAGATAATATGGTTATATACATATGGGGAACAGGAAGAAGGGAATAGTTGGCCAGTGTTTTTTTTTTTTTTTTAATAATACAAATTAATTTCATTAAAAAAGTCTCTGAGTGTTTTATGTAGACCATTTGGAACAAATGATTTTTTGGTATTTTGTTGTTCAAGAAGGTCAGCAGTCTTAACAAAATGATCTCTATTTCCTATGTGGTTTGAAGAGAAAGGTTCAGTTCCTTCCATGAATAATTATAGGGATGTTAGGATGCTGTGGATTTTGAATAGTCTCCAAGTATTCTCATAAAGAAACTTTGTTGATATAATTTCATCTTTTTTTTTAATCTTGTTTAAAGTACTGATGAATATTGTCATTGCATTTGGTGGTGGGATATTGAAGGTGATTTTGCATCTAGTTATCCACAGTGAGTATATAATAAAAGTCGATATTCTTATGTGAATGAAGTTTCGGTCTTTCATGCAATCTTTAATAGACAGCATCTTATAAAAGTCCATTGAGGTATTTTGGGCTATCATTAGCCGTACAGATGTCAAGCCAGTACAGGATAGAATCATATGCTCAAAGGTTTCTTCCTCTCTATTACAGACAGGACAGCAAGGATCTATGTTTTTTATAAATCTTCTGTAATGGAGGAAATAGTTTGTTGGAACCGCATTCAAGTTAGCCTTGATTAAAAAATCCAAGAACTTTGGCTCCATCCATAAGAATTTGAATAGTGTAGTAATTTTTTGATTTGTTACTCCAAGTTTTGGTCTTAATTGTGAAGGTTGGGGGTTCATTAATGAGTGGGCGGTCCATATGGAGATTTTGGTAAGAAAGCACTCGGAGGAGTTGCCATTGAATTTGTAAAGATGGGAGAGGATTTGGTCTATCCAAGAGGACTTCTCAGGTGGAGGCGTATCTGTGGGAGTTATTGGTTCTGTTGCAAGGATGCTATCGTATTTTTGTATCAGGTTGACTACCACTGTGTGTGCTTTTTGATAGAATATTGCCTGAATGGAATGAAGGGACATTCCATTCTGTTTTCTATGGAATTGCATTTTTGCTGTGCTGATGGATGAAGTACGACCCTTCCAAAACAGTCTTGCACATAGTCTGTAAACTTTGGATAGGAATATCTTGGTGATGGTAATGAACGGGAGGTAATAGGCAATCTTGGCCATTACTTTCATATTTAACAGAGCGACCTTGCCCTGCAGAGATAAATAGACCTTCGAAAGTCCCTGTGTAAGGTGGTCAGCTTGTTCAATGATGGTATTCTGAATACTTTTGGTCATGGCGAGTTGAGATTTATATATAGGGAAGCCCAAGAAATTTTGGGGCTCCGCAAGAAATTTGGAATGGATTTTTTTTCCATTTAATATTCGCCATGTAGAGGATTTGCTGTGATTAATGTGTAGTTGAGATGAGCTAGAAAATTTGTCCAGTAAAAGGTAAAGCGGTTGGAGATACTTATGTGATGGAAGGAATATTATGACATCATCCATATATGCAATGGAGGTGATGGATTTCTTGATTCTTGGTATATGAATTCCAGGGAGGGAGTCTTCTATAGACCTTAAAAGAGGGTCTATGTAGCATGAAAATAGCAATGCACTAAGCGGAGACCCTTGAGGTATGGAGCGCTTAGGCGTGAATCCATCTGTTAAGGTTCCGTTAAGTGTGAGGTGAATGAATCTGTTATGTAATAGGTTATCTAGTATTTGTATGATCTGGGAAGGAATGTTGTATTTCCCTAGAAGTTCAAGCAGGATGTTGGGATTCACTGTGTCAAAGGCCTCAGCTATGTCAATCTGAACTGCAATCGGTTTTGATAGTCTATTAGATCTGACATAGTCGAGGAGTAATTTAACTTCTGTCATGGCAGTAAGGGTTGATGAACCCTTTTTAGCATATTGATTTTTTGAAATATTATGAATGATTTTGGACTCTATTTTCTCTTTAATGACTCCTTCTATGATTTTGAATAAGATAGGAGTCATTGATATCGGTCTAATGCTGTTGATGGAAGTGGGTTCTTTGTTTTTCTTCAAGAACGGCACCATTGCAATAGGGTAAAGATTAGGAATTACCCTTTTTTGTGTTGAGAGGTGTTTTATCATTCCCATTACAATCGGAATCACAATGTTGCTAAGATGTTGAAGCATAAACTTAGGTATGGCATGTATACCAGGATGTACATGGTCAGGTAGGACTGCTAAGCGATTCTTTATGTCAGTCTCTGTGATGCCATGTCTTTTTTTTTTTTTAAAGAAAAAAAAGATTAATCTTTACAGCTTTCTTTATGTTTTATTTTTTAAAAACCTCTGACTCACCGGCAAGAGCCGACTTTTTAAATGGTAACCATAGAAACTGAAAAAACTAATAAAATTATGCTATTTTAAAATTTTAAAAGTAAAGAAGTAAAATTACTCAAATTCTATTACTTTCAGTAAATACGATCACGAAAGACTTTAATTAGCATTAAGGTAAAATAAACCATTTAATTCTTTAATTACTCCACTGCTCAGAACAGTTGGCTCGGTAACAGGGCAGATTGGCTCAAAATTTAATGATTCCTATATCAATTCCCAAATGAAAAAAGTAAGGCGAATTATAAACATATATCCATCAGATCGTGGCTCCGTAAATCACCTTAGTGTTTAAAGGCTGTCAGTTAAATAAAAGCAAATCAATATTATCCCTTGTCGATCAAATGTAAATGAGTTTTATAAATAACTCGTATCCAATTATTCTCATTTTTTAAATATAAATTATAAGTAGCACGAATAAACATAGCTTATAAAAGTTCTTAATAAATATCTCATAGTTTACCTGTACAAATCTTTTTTAAAACTTTCTTACAAGGATACGCAATACTAAGAAGCTTAAACCGATTAAGTTTTTATTACGATTTTGAAAAGAAATTGATTTCAGATAAAATTATTAACTCAAAGCGCTTCCAGAAAGAGTTTACGCGTACGCGATAGCGTATCAGCCTACCACGCCTATAGCGTATCAGCCTACCATGCTTATAATTTGGCTTCGAATCTCCCTAAATAAAAGTTGATCGAACTTTTTTTCAGATTTCTAATCAGGGTTTGGGATTTATCTTTTCATTAGCCAGCCCGTTGATAAATCAGATAAATATCCAATAAATAATCATTAAATTGATAAGTAACTATTCTTCACTAAAACATAAAACAAAGATGGAAAATTCTCTTCTTATCCACCAATTGACAATACTGATAGATAATGTCTTCTCTTTCACTAATCCTCTATAGAGAATTAATAAAAAGTGTTTGTGCTGCTGTGAGCTATTTATTTAAAAGCTGTTTTACTATATTTATCTTGGTATCTCACTACATGGAATACTTTTTATGTATATATGCACATATACTTAAAAAATAATACTCCATACAGAGAGATATCCATGATAATTAGGCAGTGAAATTTTATTATATTATTGCCAGTATCTTCATTTTCAAGCATTAATTGTTATTTTACTGCACTAGTTGTCGACAAATCACAGTTCTGAAGCAATACTTCCCCATATAATTTGACAAATTACAGCTCCTATGCACCATTTTCCCATATAGTTTAATTATGTAGTAAATAAAGATTTGGCAATATCATTTAGAATCATGCTTTCTCGTGGAATGTTATAATCATTCATTTTTAAACTTTAATTCACTCCAGTCATATCTATGCATGATAACATTGTAGTACTTACTTTTAAAACATTTTAATTATTAATAAAATATTAAAAAACCTGAAGAGATTTCAACCAGGAAAAAATATCTCTAGTGGCTTTTCTAAGTCCTTCAATTCTGCTATTACCTATAGATTCAACAATCATTAATTATGATTTATAGCTTTTTACGGTTTGTGTCTATGTAGGTTGAAGACTTAAATTTCATTTATGAAACAGATAAGTGCAATGATCATGAATTATCCTGAATATGCTGATGAGTTTTCCGAAAAATCAAATACAGTTGACTTACTGTTGTATTTGGAAAAGAAATCTCTTTGGAACCTCATATGAAATCCATTTTTTATGTCATAATTCTTTAGTCATAGATTCTTGGTTGAACATCTAGAAATGAGATACTGATTTGAGACTAGCTTTAGATGACAGAACTGTATTTTAAGTTATTGGTAAGTCCAATCTACTTATCATCAGCCTTATATACATTTTCTGTAAGGCAATTTCTCTTCTTATAAAAATATTTATCATGTAATATTTAATTGAGTACCCAGAAGTTTAATGTGGGTAATTTTTCTTTAGGTAGGCACAATATTGACTTTACCAGTAGAATAATAATCTATTGTTAACAAAGCTATCTATCAAGTAATAGAATCATAATCCCAAGTATTGCTAATCAGCTTTCCAAGAAAGTTATTCCTAGGAATTATTTTACATCCAAATTTAGATAAATGAAGAAAATATAAGTTAGGCTTCAATCAAGATTAGGATAGAATTAAGTTTCAGTCTTTATTTTCTTGAAATAAAAGAAAAATAGATGAACATGACATTTTGCAGAAATTTTTACAAAAGCCAAGAAGCAGTACAAGCTGCATTATCAACAATACATCTCGTGACCTTAGCTTACACATTTATTTATATTCATGAGCAAATACTTCTCACTATAGTTATGCTATATACTGTAAGCTTTAGTAATCAGCAATCCCAGATGGTAGCGCCTAATAAATCTTTATCCAGAGCTGTCTTATCCCAAATAATCCCAGATTATATTCCTAGCTTATAGATTTTATCAGTGAGGAAAGGTGCATTATATCCATACCTTTCAAAGATCCAAAACCTCTTCACTGATAAAAACCATAAGAAACCAGTCTGGGGATATTTCAATACAGCAGCACTGGGTAAAGATTTATTAAGCATGGGTAAAAATTTTATTAAGCATTACTATCTGGCATCTGTTGATTACTGAAAAACATAACCATAACAATAGAAGAATTTGCTAATAAAATATGCATAGCATCACATTGCATCTTTTATGCACACGTATAATGGCAGTGATTGTGAAGTGTTTTGTTTTAAAAATCTAATACTTTAAACTGAAGCATGAAGTTCGCACAAAACAAATAATCCGCAAGTAACATTTTAAAATTTTCATAAAGATAAACAAAATCTTGAAGTATGATTTCAAAAACCTTTTCACTAACATCTTATAAGTATAAATACAATAAAAAATTTGTAATATATCTAATTACTAATTAATATTAATCTTGATTTTTTTTAAACATGTAATTATAGTAATATTAAAATTATACATACATGTACACATACACATTTTGCAAATCTTTTCACTAACATCTTAGAAGTATAAATACAATAAAAAATTTGTAATATATCTAATTACTATAATTAATATTAATCTTGATTTTTTTAAACATGTAATTATAGTAATATTAAAATTATACATAGATGTACACATACACATTTTGCAAATAACAGGTGTGGTATGTTTTGAACCAAATATATTTCAATGAACAATAATCATGAAATTGTTCTTATCTATAACTTTTAATGTTTTCCTGGTGCTATAATCTTCCTGTATATATTATTTTTGTTCTCCAACTCTCCAAAAACTTTGCATGGGGGGGGGTCCTTACACACATGTATAAATCGAAAACCACATGACATTAAAATATTATTAAATGACAAATGTAATAGTAAAATTCTATCATGATCATATATATTTATTCATATAAAAGGAATAATTACTTGCAATGTTTTTCTATCTACTACTCATTTAAACTTTCCTTTACAAAAAAATGGAAATGAATGCTCATAAACAAACTGATAAAAAGACAATGGTGGCAGGGACGTACATAATTTTTTTTTGAAAATACTTTTACTTCTAATATTCTGATAACTGCTTGTATAATAAATGATACACGAATATTTAAAAAAATTTTATATAGTTCATTTCAGTTTTTAGAATGTCCTTTTTTTAATTCCATTACATACTTATCGCAATATAATATATAAAACTTTAAGAAAATTAATAGTTCAATCTTCATGCAAGCATTATAAAATAGAAAATTTTAAATCAGTATTAAATATCTATTGCAAAAATATACAATCTTAGCCAAAAGATGCATCAGGTAAATAAAGATAACCATGAATTTAATCTAGAATTTTTGTTGCTTAGTTAGCTTTCTATTTAATGATCACTATTGGATGATTATCTGGATTTTATGTAGGCTAACTATCCAAAAAAGTGATCCTAAGCCTATACTATAACCAGCCTTAATCCAAAGCCCAGATTATGATCACAGCAGATAGGAAGTAACCATTGTGTCATTAGATTTTTTCAGATATTACTATAAACCAATTATTCAATCTGCACATAAAAATATCACCACATGAAATACACATTCAATTCTAACAGTTATCAAAGATTGCTTTAGAAGCACTCATGCCATAATCTTTATATTAATAGATGTATTTAGGCAGACTCATTAGTTTCTGGATTAAGTTTGTCTTTTCAAAACTTATATATAACATATTAAGTAGTTATAAATACTAAAGTAATAAACTTATGAAAATATAATCAAAAGTCTGAAAATAGTGGTTATACTAAAAGTTTATAATATATTATAGAAACAATTCTCCTACATTTTATGGACAAAAGCTTTTGCTTTTAAACTAACACTAAAATTTAATTGAAAGAGAAAACAATGCAATCACATTTTACTAACTAAGAACACTAACCAATTCAAAAACTTTCTTAATATTATAAGTCATATGAAAAAGTAAATTATCAATTTCAGTTTTTTCTAAAATCAATTTTTTTAGATTAAAAAAAAATATTTTTCTTTTCTTCATAAATCTTTATTAATAAATCATACTTTATTTTTTGTGCATTTTTTTATAATGACTTATTTTTATTTAAGAGTTTTGACTATCTAGCAGACTTCTTCATAGCTGATAAAACTGTAAGAAATAATATATATATATATATGTTAGATAAAAAAATAATATGAATATAATGCAACAAAAAAAAAACAATTATGATTATAGCACATATAAAACAAAGTGAAATTCCTGCATGTTTCACTGCTGTGATAGAATGGTAGACTCTAGACCTCAAAGATCATGGATGACAGCTCAATAACTTTCCAAGTAAGGAATTATTTAATAAATAAATAAATAACTGAATGGCTTTATTGACTGGCAGTTTATAAGAAGTTTGAGTGCCTAAAATGCCAAAACTAGAATTGATCCAAGGACTTTAAATCAAGAATCTCACAATCTACCACTATTCTAAACCATGAAGGACCAAAAAAAATTCAATGGCTTTATTGCTTGGGAGTTCATAAGAAGATGGAGTTCCTAAAGTGCCAGAACTGGAATCGATACAAAGACCTTAGATCAAGAGTCTGAAAATCTGTCACTATTCTAAACCATACAGGACAAAAACTTATTGAATGGCTTTATTGCTTGGGAATTCATAAAAAGTTTGAGTGCCTGAAGTTCCACAACTGCAATTGATCCATGGACCTTAGATCAAGAGTGACAATCTATCATTATTCCAAACCACACAAGACAAAAACTAATTGGATGGGCTTTATTTCTTAGGAGTTCATAAGAAGTTTGAGTGTCTGAAGTCAGAACTGGAATCTTATCGAAGGACCTTAGATCAAGACTCTGACAATCTACCACTATTCTAAACCATGAAGAACTTAAACAAATTCAATGGCTTTATTGCTTGAAGTTCATAAGAAGTTAGAGTGCCTCAAGTGCCAGAACTGAAATCAATCCAAAGACCTTAGATCAAGAGTCTGAAAATCTGTCATTATTCTAAACCAGGGATGCCCAACCCGTAGCTCGCGAGTCACATGTGGCTCGCGTAACTGTTTAATGTGGCTCGAATTGCACTCTTCAAAAAAATTGATAAAATATTTTATGTTCCTTGATGGCACATGCACACACTAAAAAATAAACATTTTTACAATACAAACAATAACGATATGCAGTGTCAGGTTTCACATTAAATAAAATATATTTTTCCTGTAATTGTAATTTATATGTATGTTACCAAATTTTTAATAAATAAAATGTATTTACATTTTTTTTTCTTTTTAACATATTACACCATTTTTTTTTTTTGCTGTACACGTTTGGTTTGGTGCTATATATATTGTGTTTAGTGCTCTTGTATATATTGTTGTTTTTATCGAGAAAGATCCTTGTAGACGTTTGGTTTGGTGCTGTATATATATTGTGTTTAGTGCTGGAAATAGTTTTTATCGAGATAGATCCATGTACACGTATATATTTTGCTGTATATATCGATGTTTAGTGCTGCAAACAGTTGTTTTTATCCGTTTACACGTATATATTTTGCTGTATATATATATTGATGTTTAGTGCTGTAAATAGTTGTTTTTATCGAGATAGATTCATGTACACATATATATTTTGCTGTATATATTGATGTTTTCATCGAGAAAGATCCGTGTACACGTTATTTTGGCCACATTAGAAACGGCGGATTGATACCAATGTGAATAGGCCACCCCCCCCCCACCTATCTCCCTACATTGCAGGTTTAGTACCCAAGTACCATGTTTATAAATGTAATATGAAAAATGTAATATATAATTGTGGCTCCCCAAATTTTTTTAAATTCTCAACTGGCTCGCGTCAAGTTAAAGGTTGGACACCACTGTTCTAAACCATACAAGACTAAAACTAATTGAATGTCTTTATTGCTTGGGAATTCATAAAAAATTTGAGTGCCTGAAGTTCCACAACTGCAATTGATCCATGGACCTTGGATCAAGAGTGACAATCTATCATTATTCTAAATCACACAGGACAAAAACTAATTGGATGGGCTTTATTACTTGGGAGTCCATAAAAAGTTTGAGTGTCTGAAGTGCCAGAACTGGAATTGATTCAACGACTTTAGATCAAGAAACAATCTACCATTATTCTAAACTATACAAGATAAAAACTAATTGGATGACTTTATTGCTTGGGAGTTCATAAGAAGTTTGTTTGAAATGCCTGAAGTGCCAGAACTACAATCAATAATCATGCAGGACAAAAATAAATGGCTTTGTTGCTTGAAAGTTCATAAGAGTTTGAGTGTTTGAAGTGCCATAACTGGGATCAATCCAAGGACCTTACATCAAGAGTGACAATCTATCATTATTCTAAACCATACAGGACAAAAAGTAATCGGATGGGCTTCATAAAAAGTTTGAGTGCCTGAGGATCCAGAACTGGAATCAATCCAAGGACCTTTGATCCAGAGTCTACTAATCTACCATTATTCTAAACCATGCATGACAAAAACTAATTGAATGGCTTTATTAGTAGGAGTTTCAAAAGACATTTGAGAGCTGGAAGTGCTAGAATTGGAATCCATCTAAGTATCTTACATTCCAAAGTCTGACATTCTACCAGTGAACTAAACATGCAAGGCAGTAATACTTAATGAAACTTCATTATTAAATAATTTTTTAAAAAAGAAGTAAACATTGCTAATGAATATATGAACACAGATCTAATACTCTTTAATGAAAATATATTGATTACTTAAGCTTACAACAAGAGACTCTGTGGAGTCAATAGTAAGCAGGAATCGTGTATTTCCTTGCTCATTATATATATCGTCAAAAAAAAAAAAAAAGCTGCTTACAATTAGTTTGAAACAGATACTAAAATATGTCATTAATGGTTTTAATGTCAGACCTATATAAAAATTAGTTTTGTTTCAAAACTTTAGGATGTATTTTGAATATCAAATTATAAGCTTAGATAGTATTAAGAAGCAATGGACATGCTCATGACAATCAAAAGCTAAAGGAATTGATAGTACTGCCATTTAGTGACTAAGAATTATTCATAAATTGCAACTGGAGTGAGATAAAATAAAATGTCGTCCCTAATGCAAAATCTTTATCTTTTGCCCAAAGTATGTTTTTGAAATTTATACTTAGTTATTAAAGCATCCATCTATCTAATCATATATAAAAAGATTTAAATAACATAAATGGTATTTTTAAATGCGATGTTTTCTTTAAAATGTTTGTTGCAATTTTTTGTTGCTGATGATAAATGCATATTTGTAAAGCTTTTAATTAAAAAAACTTTTATATTTCAAATTTTAAATGACCAAACTAAAATTAATGAGTCTTTTCAATTCCAAAAATAATAAATAACTAAATAAAATACAGAAGTAATTAGTCATAAATTTAGGAAGATTAAAAAAATACTTGAAATAAACTATTCTTTCTCAAAATGTATATATATATAACTTATTTAAAATATAATTCATGAGTAATTTCCTGAATTAATCCATACATAAGAGTCTTGCAGCTTACAATACCCATAACCTGAAATTCAAACCTGTGTTGATTCTTCAACTAACCAGATCATATCTAATCCAAATGCTCATCCAATAATAGTTCAGTAAATTAATATCCTGATAATCTCAACTATAAAGTAAATTATATCCAGATAATCTAGATTATAAAATAAATACTGAATGTAAGATTTACAACATTCATCATTAGTAAAGTGGTACCATGCATCTATGAGCATGGAGTACATGATATCCATTATAATTAGTTTTTAGATCATTACTTAATTTAATAAATTTTAAAATAACTGATTTAAGAATAAATATTACCTTTTGTTTTTAAAATAGATTATACATATGTATACATACTGCACTAGTTTACAGTTTAAAAACTAACCAAAATTAAAATTAAAAAATTCACAATTAATGGTTTCACTGACAAGGCAGCCATTTTAAGAACAAAGTAATGGAGCTCATTGGCTCCCCAAAGTGCCCCACAAATCAAAACTATCATACAAAAAATGAGCAATTATAATAAATTCCTGCAAAAGAAAGTTTAATTTGCTACTTTAAATACAAAATATATAAAAACCTGATTAAAAAAATAAAACTTGTCAAGCATTGGTGGTCGAGACATCAGCGACCGCTGCTTTACAAGCAGTTGTCCCGGGTTAGCGGGTTCGCTTCCCGGCTGATACTATGACACGAGAAAAATAAAATAAAACTTGAAATGGGAAAAATAATAATTAATGAATAAATATTTTACCAAGGATATTACTAGTAAAAAAAAGAAAAGTGTTAATCTGTGATAAAATACATTGTAGAAATCATTTCAGTAGTTACAATATATATATATTTAAAAAAAAATCATTTCTTGATTTATCCACCATCTTACTTTTTATCAAAACAGGCAAAATTCTCTATACGTATTGCCACTCAATGCAAGCCAGAATAATCAATGGATGCCAGAAGGCTTATGCATAAAATCCCCATCTAGTGCCTACTCATTCAATATCCCCAGACTAGTTTCTGGCTTGTGGCCTTCGTCAGTGAAAGCATATAAGGAGAAAAAACATTATGTACATATTAAAATTTATATTTGGTGCATTTTATGTTCTATTATGAAAGTTTTTATTTTATAATATTTAACCATTTCGTTTGGAGACACTTAATTTTTTTTATAAAAAAAAAGTTTGGAAATTTATTTTATATAAATGTAGTTAAAATTAATTAGAAATTATATTTAAAAAATGTAATGTATATTTGATTGTTTTAGTTTTAACAGAATAAAAAATTACATCTTTTTTGTTGTTGTTGATATTGCATTTTATGTTTGAAATAAAAGCTGCCATTATCCTGAATGTCAGAAACAAATTACAAAATTGATTTAAATTTGAGCGAATAAACGATATTTTAAACTTACATTTAGTAACTTTGGATCATATGAAAATAATTAATAATTGCAAATGCACGAAATCATTTTTTAACCAACATAATGATCATATTTTAGCTTTAGGATAAATTAATGTTCATATAAATTTAAACTGATGATTGATTGTGCAGGTCTACACTTTAACTAATGTATATATTTTAAAATTTATTATTAATGCACTATTTATTAAACTACGTTTTTGATTATGTATTGTACTGAATAAAACTTCATTTCTTTTTTTTTTACTTTTATACCAGTCTTTTTAAAAATGAAAATCTTTATGAAACATAATATTGTAATACTGTACAATGAACGATCTCTGTATTGTACTATACTTTTTTATTCTGAATGACATCATTTTATCCTCGGATAATATAACATTATGAAGTCATTATTATATGACAGTATAAAATCTTATAAATTGACCCCCCATTTTAAAAAATTGTTCAATGTTTTTTTTTTTTAATATATATATATATGAAGATCTTTGCAGTGAATAACTGATTGTAAATCAAAATACTAGATACAGATTGATGATGATTGTTATAGCAAATCATCACATAAAGATCTACCGTATAAATTAATCTACTTTCCAATAATTCTTACATTCCAATTACCTTTAATATTAAAAGACTTTTAAAATACATTAATAGCTTCAGAATCATACATTTTCAATAACAGAGATTCTTATTCCTTAATTATTCTTTTTATTTCATTTTCACAAAAGATAATTTTATGGCCTGTTTTATATCATGGATATATGGTGAAGAATTAAGATATTTATTTTTTACTCTACTTTTATTAATTTCCATTCTATCATTTAATTTTATTGATATGCAATAAAGAATCAATATATTTACTAGCTTTTTCCATTTAAGCTTAAATATAAGAATGAAAGTTCATAAAAGTAGAATAAAAAAATAAATATCTTAGTTCTGCACTATATATTCATAAAAGAAATACAAATCATAGGACTATGTTTAAGCAGACTAAGGTTGTCTTTTATTAATACAATGAAAAAACGAGAAGAACTAAAGAATTTCTGTCGTGGAAAATTTATGATTCTGAAGCATTAACTTATTAATTAAAAGTTCTTTTGGCATTAAAGATAACTGAAATGTGCATAAGAATTACAGGAAAGTAGGTATATATTTATTTTATGTTTATGTTCCTTTACAATTGAAAAATTTGAAACTGTTGTTTGCGAATTTTATTTTGGCTAGTTTTTTAATTATGAAATTGGTATAATTTATTTATTATATTTACTAGATTTTGGGCTTTTGATATTTTATATCTACACACATATTTAATGATACATCCATGAGATAAATTTGAATTTATACATGTAATTTTTAAGCACTCTGCTCAAAGATCTATGAATCACTACAACCGAGTGGTTGGGGACACTTGATCATCAGTGATAAATTGCTAATTCTTGCCACTATTTATGCTTGCATTTCAATTTTAGACCTACATCATAAACTTTAATGAACATTTTTATAATTAAGATGCAAACAGGCACTGCAATGGGAAATAATAAACATAACAATTATATTATTAAGCTTTCAATCTGTATTAAATAACTGCATAATTTAAGACCAGGCAGTATGTTACTAATAAAAAAAAATCATCACTAATAATATACATTATGTAATCCTACTTCAAAGTTTCACCATATGACAAAGGTATCTCCAAGAGCTCCTGATAGAAGAGAAGTAAGATGAACACAATTCTCATTGGACTGGTCAATTGCAGGATAGTTAGGATTTTAGCGTTTTTTCAACTTTTGTTTTACTTTATGGCTAACAATAGTTAGATGCCCATTCATAGACTAATATTAGACGATTAATTGAAGTGGTTGTAATCAGTTTCTTAAAATAAAAATCCTAAGTCTATCAAAAAATATGTTTGTTTATTCCGTCTGGATTCAGGCCCTAAACATACATATATAAACAATACAAATATCAAAATCAACATTTTTATTTATTTATTTTTTTTATTTTATTTGCTCTCGAAATACTGCTTTTTTAAATATTATTCCTCTCTTGTTTTTATTACACTTTAAACTCCATTAATAAGTTTTTTTTTTAAAAAAATTATAAAAAGTGTATGAATTAATAAATAAATAAGGTGACCATGGGAGGGGTGTGCGGTGCAATCCCCTCTTCACAAATGATTCTAATTGTATTTTATCATAACTATCTTTTTCTTTTATGGGTTCTGCATTTTTCACCCTTCAGTCAGAGTAAATTACACATCTATCAAAGAATACTGTATAACCAGCCAGCTTAATTATGGGCCAGTGACCTTTAAAAAAAAAATCAAACTTTCACTATGGTTTTGAACTCTATATCATATGCCAAGTTAATACATTATCTACTAATACTGGCCTCCACAAGGGTGAATTCTTGGTTATAGGTAAAAATTCTATCAATGTTACAGTTTTTGCCTTCACACACCAATAGGAACTATGGTTTCAGAGATAATAAATAAGATTAAATAGTGGTTAAAATATAAGATGATGGGACAGGTTATGATATAGGCAATTACATTACTCATATAATACTGGGCAGATAATTACATTTACTAGATAGTAACTCAGTCCTCCCATTTACCATGAACTATGCTGGTCACCTTAATATAAGAATTTTATACAGATTGTGGGGCAGAAAGATTTTTGAATGTAATAGATAGTGAGTGCCAGAGAATATGCCAAGGTTATTTATATATATATATATTTTTCTATGCAACGTGAATACACAAAAAATTTTAAGTAAATCAAAAATAACTATAAAATTTAAATTTATTGAAGTAGTAGTGATTAAATAGCTGACTACAGAAGAAACAACTGTGGCGGAGAAAGCATTATACATCGAAGCTTTTCCAATTGCCAGATAGTGAGGGTTTGAGCATTAGCCCATACTTGTTTTACCTTCTAGCAAGAAATAATTAAACATTGGATTACCGATCAATATCGCATGATTATCTAGGTTCGCTATCAGAAAGAAAAAGTCGGAAAAAAATTCAACCTTTTTTCAGCCTGGATTCGAATTCAGGTCATAGGCATTGCAAGCAGATTTGTTATTGATGTCTTTCCAAGGATGAGGGATTCGTTAAAGCACCCGCGCATAGCAATACAAATTATAATAATCAAAAATAAGAACTAAATTTCTTAAATTAATCACATACTGTAATTAACAAACTAGTTTGGCCAACTAATTAGTGTAGGAAGGAACTTGACAGGTTGCTGAACTGTATGTTGTTGTTTTTTAAATAAACATGTTTTTAAAACTGCATAAGATAGTTACGTTTTTAAAATTATATATAATTCACTTTTTTATTTCTTACTTTTTTTAAAAAAAATCTATTTTTCTTTGAATAAAAAGTAAAGTAGATGCGGCTGTAATGCTTGTTAAGATGTTTTAATTCTTATTCATTACTAAAATCTCTTCTCATTTCTAGCATCATTAAATATGCCCTCTAATAAAGTCACAGCAGTACTATTAAGATGTACAAAAACACTTACAAGACGCAGTAAAACTTGAAAATAATTTTCAACTTTTTTTTTAAAAAAAGTCATTTTATCACAAAATAAGAATACGCAAATAACCCTATATTTATTAGATTCAAAGTTTCTAGCAGAAAAAAAAATATGTACGTTCTTTTTTTCGGATTCGTTTGCGTATACATTAGCATAGCGTTTTGACTGCCTTAACCATTTTCCGGATCATTCATGAATGTTAGTAAAATGCCTGAATATCGAAATCACATTAACAATGAATGATCTCTACTGTTTGAAAATTGCAGGAGGGATAAGAATGAAATGCCGTCAAGCATTGGTGGTTGAGAGGTCAGCGACAGTTGCTTTACAAGCAGTTATCCCGGGTTAGCGGGTTCGCTTCCCGGCTGATGCTATGACACACGAGAAAAAAAAATGCTGATGTAATGCTAATATTGACAATGTACAAATATGTACACACGAATTCAAAACTTATGTTTAAATCCCTTTGCTTGAGAAAATTTTATTTATTTATTTGTTTAGCAACTATGAAATATGCAATATTTTGCTCCAAGTCCTCTCATGTTTAATGTAAATTATGCATATAAACCACTAAACATCACATGATCACCATTCTTTATGCTTACACAAACTGTTTATATGACTATACAAGTTAATAAGCTTGAATTGAAAACACTATTGTTTTTATTTTGGACTCAAAGCTTTATAGTTAGCTAATAAGGTAAAAGGTGGCTGCTGGAGGATTGCTTAGATCCTAAGATCTAGGTGCAGTGCTCTCAGATCCAAAGTTATTCAGTGATGAAAGCCACAAGCTAGAAACTAGTCTGGGGATATTGTATGTATACACACTAGGTAAGGATTTTATGCACAAACCTTCTTGCATCCTTTGATTACTCTGGCTTGCACTGAGTGGTGCTACTGTTTGGAGAGTTTAGCCACTTTGTATATAGCATATAATAGCTCATTCTGTTGACTTTTGATTTGCCAACCCTTGATTATAATATAATAAGTACTGAATATAGTACTATAACATACAGTGATAAAAAAAAATCAAGTCAGATGTCACATGACTTAATTTAATAAGCTTGTATTTACAAATGTTATATATAGAGCTCGCAAAATAAGCTCTTAACAAGCTTTGAGAATATCCTGTATTTTTAATCTAATGCTTGAATATCCTGGCACCTCACTGACGATGCCAGAAGCAGAAATTAGTCTGAGGTTGAGGATATTCTCAAAGCTTGTTAAGAGCTTATTTTGCGAGCTCTATATATAACATATAGTACTTTTCAACATGCATATATATTTACATAACAGATGCTTTATATATATAGTATCCATATATAAATTAAAATTATAATATAAACAAAAAAATTTAAAAAATAGTAATAATAAATTGAGAAAGCATATTTACATATATATATATTTATAGTAACAATGTGTCTCTTCAATCATTCAAAATTCAATTTCATCACAACTTTTTATTCAATAATTTTTTTAGAAACCTAATGAAAACACAGGCAGCTTTGTTATCAGCAGATGCTGTTTCATCCATTATTTTAATATTTTTAAGACTATAACACTTTCAGAAATTACACGACCATTTTGTATTTGCAGTGAAAAGTTTGGAATTATCTTATCCAGATTCATGGCTAAACTCTTCATAGAGACTTACAGCTTTTTAGCACAATACAAGACCATCAACTGGAATGTTCTTAAGATTCATATCATTTAATACCATAGATTTGAAGATCTTCTGCCATTTTATCCAAAAAAAATGTGCCTTACTTTAGTTTCAACTTTTGCTGTCTCAGGTGTACAAGCGATAGTGGCATGAATCTGCTTTTTATAATTTTTCTGATTGATGACTCTTCTCTTGAAACATACAGCTGATTTCAGAAAATGGGTTTTTACTTTTCCCTTATTACATCAATATTTTTTTATTTTTTTCCCATTTGATGGAAGAATCTTACAACCTTTTTTTTGGATTGGTGCTACAACAAATTTTACTAAAGATACACGTTTTGGATTAAGTCACAAAAAAACAAATTTGTACATGTTCGTATAAATATGCTAATGATTCTATTTAAATCATGAAGAAAACATAATTAAAAAATTCATATTTGAGATTTGAGTGCAATTTCTTTAATGAGAGAAAAAAAAAAGACTGCTACTACGCAGAGATTTGTAAAATTGAATAAGTTTCTCAATTTCAATGTTTGTTTACATTTTCTTTTCTTTTTTTGTTAGCATATAATTGGAATTGTATAATTTGATACAGCATAGCAGCTTCAGTATAATTTTTTTTTTTTCGACAAGTTAACTATTAACAAAATATTGTAAAGGAATTTGCAGAGATTCCAACAATGAAACAGATCCAATAGTAGCTGTATTAAGTCCTTGAATTCTGGCACTGTAGCCATAGATTTGACACTCATTAATTATGTGTTTGTGATTTGTTTGTCCATATTTATATAGATCAGTGACTGACAGATGCCATTTATGAAGCAATTGAGTATAATGGCCATGGCTTGTTCTGAATAATCCAGCTGATTTTATTCTTGGATCTATAATAAGAAATAACAATTCTATTTTTTACATCATAATTCTTCAATACTAGATTCTTGCTTAGATATCCAAAAAGGAGATCTTGATTTAAAATGACTCTTAGATTGCTTGAGTTATTATCAGGTCAATCTGCTTAACAGTATTTTTATACATTTTCTGTAAAGCTACATTGCTTCTGACATCTGATGGAGGAATGTGAAAGGGCAAAAAGTCACTGCAAAGAAGATTTCAGCTTACCAGTAAATTTCCTCATGTTTTGTGTGAAAACTTTTTCATTCAAATAGGAACCCAATATTCACCAAGCATGATGTGTTAAGGCAGCTGTCTGTAAAATATTTACACCCCATTCCCATAGTTCCAGCAAGCTTTCCAAAAAAGTTATTCTTACAAACTATACTTTTAATCTAAGCTGACCTAAATGAAGAAAATAGGTTAAGCTACATCCCGAGATTGCTTCTAAATACAATGGAATAGGATTGTTGTTTTAGTCTATTATTGCAGAAGGTTGTATTCAGATTATGAGATGTTTGCTTGTTGTTTAGATGAAAATTTGGAGCACACTGTTTTCAGTAGATTAAGAATAAAACTCAAGTCTTTGGAAAACATTTCTAATCTTTTCATATCCTTATTGAGAGACTTTTCTATTTCAAGAGAGGATCTCTTTTGAGAAGCCAAAATGATATTGTCAGCTATATGTATTTCCTGCATTCGCTTTTCGATAGATCAATGATGAACATATCAAAAAGAATATATGAGTAAACTGCATTTCGTGGAACAGTGATCTGTAAAATATTGAATCTACTATGAATATCATTTAGTGTCATTTGAATTTCTTATGGGGAGCATTTTGTCAAGTAAATCACCTGTTAGAAGAGCATTTTCCCTAGAGAACTATACATTGAAGTTAAATCAATAAAGATCAGTTTTTAATTCGTTTTAAAAACCTTTTTCGATATGAATTGTCAAAGATAAAATTTGTTCACAGCAGCTGCTTCATAGTGAATATCCAGTAAAAGTAAATGATTCTTAACTATTTGCAAAATTCTTGCTAATACGATTATTTAGAAAAGTTTATATGGAAAACATAATACTGGGCAAAACGTTTTTGACTAATTGCTAATTTTATTTGATTTTAAGACTACTATACTTATGTTTTCATGCCAACTTTTTGAAATAGTATCTTTATGCATTATGTTACTGAATAATTATGCTAAATATGAATTGGAGATCCTAAAATTTTTAAAAATTTTGAAAGTATGCTATTTGCTCGTAAGGCTTTTCCTGCTTTAAGATAACCAAGGGCAGGTTTAAGTTTATGACAATCTACTTTTATCAGATTGATATTACTGAAACATTGTTAAAGAGAAGCATATAATTCTGTTCTAATGATGTTGGATTTACAAGTCTGAAATATAAGATTGGCAACTTCATTAGCAGTAATAATATATGGGATCTCTGAATTTAGTTCAGGCTCATATAGTTTCTTTGGTTAAAGAGCTGAATTTGAAGACATGTAGGTGTCTGAAGATTTGGATCTTTTTCTTAATATTTAAGAATTAGATAAATGCTTGGCTTGAGTTAATATTTTGAATCTTATGTCCTAGCTCCTCACTGATGAGAGCCATAGCTTGAAACCGGTCTGAGGATGGGGACTATCATAGATAAAAGCTTCATGTATTTTCTCTTGTAGCATTTATCATAAAAAATAAAATAATTAAGCTTGTTTAGAGCTAGTAGCAGGCTCTTTATATATTACATATTGGTAATACAAGCTATATAGGTCATGTGATATATGACTGATTTTTACTAGCCATGCAAGGAAGTAGTTGGTTGCAGACGGTTGTGGGTTCGCGTCCCGGCAGATGCTATGACATATGGAAAAAAAAAATAATAATAATTCTTTCGTAAATAGTTTATATGCACTAAGACTTTGTAAAAGTAGTCAGGCCTAATGACTTGATCTTGACAAGTTTTGCTTCATCATGGTTTTCTCTATGCTTTGTTTTTCTGTCATCATCCAGTGATTTTATAAGTTTGTCTGCCATTTTGGGACCATTGGTGGGCAAACACTGACTGTAAAAATGACTGCTAGTTTTGTTCAAACTTGAAAAAAAAAATGCTTTCGAAATATTCTAAAAGGATGAACTTTCTGGCAGATGTTGTTATGAGTTTGTTAAACTTATCATAACCTATCATAACAAAAAGGAACAGAAGAGATTCTATTAATATTTTTTCCCAAAATATCCAATATATCAATTCCGACTAGCTTTTCTTAAATTCCATCTCAGAAGAAGAAAACTTTCACTTAAAGAATGTGGATTCTGAGATTGTTTAGACTTTATTTATGCTGACTATGGAGAAAACAATCTAATAGCTGTACAGCAGATAATAGTAAACCATTTTTTGCCAAAACAAACCAAATCAGGAGTTGTTTTTCTTTTCCTATCTGTTTAAGTATGATGTTTCTACTTTTCTGGAATCACAAAGTAATTATTTAAATCCATACATTCTAAAAGTTAGCAATTTAAAATTGGAAATCCATAATATAGAAGGTATAGAAAGATCTGGAAGGGGAAGTTTGTATAATGGTTTGTGAACATTGCAAACATAAAAAATTATCTAACCAAATTGTGATTACAATATCATTTGAACGATCTACAGTACAAATTGTTTGTTTTACAATGTGATCAGATACAAAATTAGTTACACCATATTTATAATGCATTTTATCAATAATCAATGTAAATAGAAAAATTTTAATAAGATATGCATTATTAGAAGAATGATGATTCTTCTAAAATACAATTACATCAATGTTATGCAGAATAATTAATTTGTAAAGAATCACCCTTTTAATTTTGATATGCCTTTAACATTAAGTTGAAGCGATTTTATTGTTTTGAAAGTGAATACATCATTCTGTAGATGGTACATCTGGCCCTTGTGATGTTCCATGGCTGCTAACATCATCTAACTATTTTTCATTTTGAGAGCTCAGCACTTGATCTCCAGTAGCAATTCTTTCCATACAATAGTGTCATCTAGTGCAAGCTATAACAATCAACAGTTGCCAGAACATTTACGCATTTAAATTTCTATCTAGCAGTACTCATCCAATACCTTTAAATTAGTTTCTAGCTTATGGGTGTTATCAGAGAGCAGCCTTGGATCTGAGAGCAATGCATCTAGACTTCTGGATCTAATGCATCCCTCAAGCAATTGCTTTTTATCTATTTAGTCAACTATAAAGAAATGAGCCCAAGCTGAAAACACAATAACATTTCCAATCCAAGCTAATTTGCCTGGACTACATGCATTGCTCTTAGATCCAAGGCTTATTGATGGCAGCCATAAGCTAAAATCTAGTCTGGGGATATTCAATGAGTAGGGACTAGATAGGGATTTAAATGCACAAACCTTTTAGCATCTATTGATTGCTACAGTTTACACTAGATGGCACCATTGCATTGAGAGAATTGCTATTATTTTAATAGCTTGTGCAGGCAAAAGAAATGTTGCTCATGAGGTATTTAAGACTTTACCTCTGTAGTCCTGATACAGTTCACCACATTATCACCAGAATTCATATTAATAACTTTCTTGAGTAATTTCACAGTTTGCTGTCTTTAAAATCATTAAAATATCATATGATTTCAACATATTCATTGCTGTTTCAGTAGTATTGAACTGATTTCAGAACTAAATGACTATACAAGCAAGCTGGTATAAAGTGAAAAACATTTCAAAGTTTTTAAGTTTGGGCTGATGGCTTGGCTGTTAAAAAGAGAAGCTGCTAAAAGGAAGGTGCATTAGATCCTAAAGGTCCAAATGCAATGTTCCAAGATCTGAAATTCCTTACTGATGAAAACCATAAGTTTGAAACTAATTCAATAGGCCAGCAATGGAATAGATATTATTGAGTACTATCATCTGGCAACAGTTACTTACTAAAGCTTGATAGGTGGCATAGAAATATGAAGTAAAAAAATATTATGTTGTCTTTAACCAAGAATAATCTGGTTTCCAAGTGGATACTATTAGTTTCATGTACTAGTGTACATTACTTGAAGAATAGGCCATGAGAAGAGGCCATCCATCCACTTTCCATCATTTTAATATAGACATATAAGAGAATAGTACAACCTAGACGAGTAGTAGAGTGCAGATTTAAGAACTAAAAATCTTGAAATCCATTTCCAGTTAAGGAAAGTAAAAAAAAACTATTGTGTTCAACCCTGCCATTATGAAATCACATGATTTTCTGAGTAACTGCGCACAACATAATAGTTACCACAACATCTACTTATTATGCCCACAAATTCAGATCAGATTAACTTTACACATTTTTTTCAGGTCACAAACAGACTTAGCATTTTCCTTTTAAAACTCCACAGCCAGACCAGCATGCTTTCCAGCTAATAGTTAGTAAATGCATAGTTAATATTATTAGCAAAAGAATAAAGATCTTGGATTAATCCGACATGTGCTGATAGGATGAGTGCTGATAAACTGACTGTAAAAATTAAGTAAAAAAGATTCACCACAGGCTCTAAAAGGCAAAAATGTCAATAATTAGAAGTGTTTAGATATCATAACATGAATGGAAAGGTCATACTTTTCCAAGCACTAAGCTTATAGTTTATCTTTTTATTTTTGCTTATATGACTATGTACATAGTACCTAAAGTAGCAAACATGCCTATACCAATGAACATATGTTTGATTAGGAAACAATATTAGTGAACAAGAAAAATAATAAGAAAATTTAAAGAAACTGCTCACTTAGTAATAGAAACCAACTCCATAAGTCAATCTAGTATGATAATCCATATTACTTGAAACCACTCATTAACCATTAAAAGAGAAAATGAGAGAAAAAAAAGAGGATTCTCATAAATAAGTATATAAAATTTATCCTGACTGTTGTCTTTGATAGAACAGCCTAAGTGATTAGAGTATCATATTATACGCAGTATTTATGAATCTAAAGATCACAGTTTCAATTCCCATTTCTAGTATATCGCTGCTCAGGCTGGCAACAAGTGAAGAAGATATAAGAGCAATATCATTAGAAATGTTGTGTTCCATATTAATTTGCATAAATGAATTTAAAATAGTATATAAAATTTAATTTTTTCTTAAAATATTTAGCAATTCATGTAGATGATGGAAATGGTCCAACATATAACTGCAAGTAGAGTACCACAAATCTTCAGACAACTGTATACATGATGTCTATAAATTTAAAAATAAATAATATTGGGCAGAAAACATCACCAAATTGCTTTAAAAATGAAGTAAAAAAGCATAAAATTTTTCCATATCCCAACAAAAATATATCACATTAAATCATTAAAGTCGGTAAATAAAAGCGAATAAAAGGACACTTCTTAATACAAATTGGTCAAATTTAGACACTATATATTTCAAAAGATTGGCCTTTTGGGTTGTTATGACCTGTAGGCTCCAATAAAAAAAAAAAAGAGATTATGATATGATTCCACCAAATTTTATTTTGATGTTTTGCTATAGTATACTGCAAAAATTTAATATTGCTAAAGATTATCTTCTCAGCAATGAACTGTGGCTCATCATTCATAAAAATATGACATGTATTATTGCATCAGAAATGATGGACAACATTTTGTTTTTACTCATTGCATTTATAGATACAGAATAACTTATAATCTTTACCAGATAACTAATAATAACTAGATAACTAATTTACAATCAATAATGACTAGGTAAGTCAGTTATGAGCTACCAACAAAAAAAAAAGGACAAAATCTGCTTGAGACTTAACGAAGTTCACTTTACCACAACTCAATTCCAGATGGTGATCTCATATCAGATGGATGGACTAGAAATTTTGCCATTATATCTTTATACTAAAGTTAGACTAGCTATTGAAATCATCTCATTCATTTTTTGTCAAATGGAACCTTGTCTGGGGCAATTATGCAGAATGAACAGCTAACTACTTAAAAGTATATAATCGTAAGATAGTAAGTGGTTTAAGCAGTAAACCATATATAAAAGATATATAAAACAAAGGAACAATTACATTAATCAATTCCATTAATCTAGAACCAACAAACCTAAGTATAAGTAACCAAGGCATCTTGCTGATGAAGACCACTAGCTAGAAATAAGTCTGGAATTTTGAGTGCCCACTAATTATCCAAGACTTCAGTAAATAGTTCCGTAGTATTACTACTCTTAATGCAGACCTGAATGTAAACAGAAAAGGGGAAGTGATGATTTGCTTGGTGTATGTCATCATTGCCAAAGAATCAAAGATGCTTACAGCAAGTGTATAATTGATACTGTAAAAAAATATATACAATTGCTGAATAAATGTTAGATCTATAGAACTGTACAAGCAAATTACTTTGGTTGCAATATCTTATGGCATTAGATATTCTAACTTATTAGCTTGGGTAGTGTAAAAGAAATCCAAGACTTCCATTTGGTAACTATTATTATTAAGCTTGCAATAATTGGCTCTAGAGTAATAAAAAAAAATTGAGAAGATTAATATTACTAATGCAGATATCATATATATTTATTGCGGGGGGGGGGGGATAACATTTTATTTTTATCTTCTATGTATGGAATCATTCTTCTTTTTTTTTTTTAATCTCCTAAGAAATATTTCTCTTTAAAGTCATTAATAACGCATTTTATCAAAAAACAAACAAACAAAAAGGAAGTAAGAAGATAAATCATTATTCAAAACATGGTTTGAAAAATAAACGAATGCATTTATAACTAATTAAAACTGACAAATTACAAGATCTAAAATAGAAGTTACAATACTCGAATTTTCCTGAAGTAGCACAATAAAATATTATGAGCGTCTCTCAGAAAATTAGATGGATAATGCAATTAATAATTGTCTGAATAATTTTAGCTGTGAAAATAAATAAGGTGTGTGCGCACTTATTTACACAAATTACTTTCAAACTATTTAAAGCCAAACTTGGTTCAGATATAAATCGATGTACTGATTGTAAAAGAAAAAAAAAGATTGTAATATAATATAGTGTTTACCAATTATTGGAGAAGGGGTATGTATGTTAAACCTCTGCAGGAGCTAAAACAATAGCTATCTTCTATAAAATTATGCCACCTTATTGTTTTACTATAGCAATATTATTATATATAATGCCCTGGGTGTGGTGGCAGAGTTACAGAATCTGGAGGTCAAGGTCCAGGGTTTGTGACCCAGTTGTGATTTTCCTGAAACTTCTTATGAACTCCACAACAATAAATCATTGGATTGTATATAGATATTTATACTTTACAAGTAAACACAGATATATTATAACTATTTTTATAAAAAAATACAATTTATGTTGTAAGTAGTATTTCCTAAATTTTAGAAATGGTTATGCTAACACTAAATTTTCCAATGGAACTGTTATTATGTTTTTTTTTATATAGTTGTATGAAATTATCCAAATAAAAATCAGCCAGTTAATCATTCTTCAAAATTATTTATTTAAAATCTAAAATAATATTTAGATCAGGGGTTCCAATCTAGAATACCCATTCTCCAAGCATACGGGAAGCTTACCCAGGTGATACAATCCATAGCAAGTAAATAAGTATATTATGCTATTAATGTATTCCAAAAACAGTTATGTTATCAATATTTCTGGGCTATTCCATATTGGTACTGCCTGTCAACCATACCAACAAAATTTTCAGTCACTTTTCAGACATGGATACAATGAAGTTGCATAAACTTTTTCTCATTGCAGGATCCGATAACTTAAATGCCCAGTTAAGATTTATTTATCTAATAAAACTTTTGTGAAAACTTAATTAGTTTATTTATTATAATGAATAGGGGGAAGGGGTGCTACCGGATAATTTATTAAAAGCCAAGAGGGTACAGAGGCCAAAAAGGTTGGGAACCCATGATTTAGATATGTAACACAATTTCAATCCAAGAATGGATACCACAAAACTACAACCTGCAAATGTCATGAATCTATACAAAACGTCAATACAATTAACTAATAATGAACAAGTATATCGATTTGTATAATGTTTTGCATATGTAATGATGTAGTGTACACATGCCCACCCATTATTAATTTTCATTTATAAATAAGTGTGAATATCAAGCACACAGGCATATATAAGTATATGATTATAAAGAAAACATACTGTGTATGTTCTTTACACACGCTGATATTCATAATCATTAATCATGTAAACAATAAATAGAAGAAAAAAAGTTTTATTACTTTTATTTTGTCAATATGTTTATAAATGTGTATTGTTTTAATTTTTTTCCTTGCTATATAATATTATAGGGAATAAATGAGAGAATGGGGAAAAGAAGAAAGAAAAAGGAGAAAGATTGTATTAAAAATAAAAAATCTACAAGTTGATATATAAAAAAGCTTGTAAATTTATTGTATATTTCACTGATAAGAGTAACAAAATTTGGTTGAAAGAAGCTTTTATACACTAAATGATATTTATAAGCTTTTTCCATTTCATTTATTTATTTAACAAAAATATATTTTTTAATAATAAGCCACTCAAAAATGAGTATGGCCATTGCAACTCAAAAAAAAAAAAAGAAGAGAAACTGCTCTGGGAACAAAAAAAAACAGCAGATTCGTTAGTGATTATATAGCTGCTAGCAAAGATCACAATTACAAACAGTAAAACAGCTATGCCTATCCCCATCATTGTTTTTTTTTTTTGTGGGGTTTGAGTTAAAAAAAAAAAGGGGGGGAATACTGATGTCAAAAATATGTCCAACTGCATGAGAGACTCACAACAGGAACAGAAAAAACTATATCAGGAAAAGTACTTAGCTTTTGATGAACCAACACACTAACCTACAAGGCAGTAGGAACTCTTAGTCGGGCACTATTTAGTTGGCCTTTATATCTAAAGGCCACTCACTCTATTATCTGCCATCTGTGGAGACAATCGGTAGCCTGAATGCATCAGTGAGAAAAGCATGTTGGTTTATTCTTAGATTTCCATTACTTCCAAAGGGATTATGGCAAATAGTTCCTGTCTAGAAACAAAAAAAAATAAGCTGTTTATAGAACATGATCAGTCCTCATACTTAATTCATATTGCTTTTGTTCTTTGGTAATGATATTTCTATTTTCATTAAAAAAAAAAAGTTTTAATTTTTTTTTTACATATAAACATAATTAAAAGTAAATTCTTATTGTCATTAAAATTTCATCATCGTATAGCACATACAACTTAGAAACAAATGCAATAAAAATCTTTAAACTACAAAACCTTTTCATACAGGTCACTTATTTCAAGTCATCTTGACAGAATCGAAAATGTGAAGCCATTGATATAATAAATACCTCAATAGTATTTGCGTTGAAGACATCATTAGTTGTTTTATTATGATCAAATTCATAGGAATAATCTTAGAGCTTCGTTTTGAAAAACCTTTTTTGGATTCTTTAAACAGAAACTGAACTAAATATTTTATTTACAAACAATAAACAAGGGAATTGGAAGTTGATCTTTCACTCATTTCTGCTTGTTAATTGGATACGTTGCTGTTTTAGTAATTCCAACAATGTCATATTAAAACATCAATAGTGTTATATTTAATATACAAATTTATACACAGCTTGACCAAGAATTTTTGGCAGACTAGGCAGATTTCAATCTCAAAAGAAATTTCATTGACTAATCTTTTTCTATTCCCCATTATCTCTTGTTTCTTGAAAATAAATGCCTTCTTTATTATAGATGCATTTTGCATAAATAACCTGCATACCTACCTACATGTAACAGCTCCATATATATATACGTTTAATTAAAATAATTGATATTTCCTTTAGTTGATGCTGGTTGCAGCACCACTAGATTTTTGTGCCCAGATGACTGCCTAATACACCTACAACTCATGCTAACCCTGTATTTTTAAAAGGAATATTGTTAATAAAAAAGTGGATAGTAAATACTACAGTTTTAAAACACACGAAACAATTACTTTATCACCCAATTCAAGTATAAATGTTATTCATCTTTGACAAAATAGTAAAAAGTTTGCTGTCAAGAAGAATCATGAATTAAAACAGTCCAAAAACCCAAATGACAATAGAACAATGATTGAACAGACTGTGGAAAATAACAGACTGTTAATTGTGTATGCATTGCAGCATCAGCCTGAAAGGAATACTTCAGCTACAGTGAAAACATTTTATCTTAAAGTTTATCTTCAACTAAAATTATTAAGCAGAATTTATAATTCAATGTGTGTGCTAAAATTAATAGCTTAACTAACCTTTCACCAGCACTCGATGAAAGTGAAGAAGCAAGCTGTACAATTCAGATAATTATTTTTATTTGTGAAATAAATAAGAATTTTGAAGTTATCAAGGAAATAGTTGCACCACTGGAAGGTCTGAAAGACACCCACTATGGAAAATATATTTTGACTGTGTAAAACACATGAAGAATTGGAACTGTATTTGGAAAAGCAAACTGATGGTACAAAAAAAATGATCAGTCATAATACGAATTAATAAATAATTTGAATCTAAAAATAAACAAATTCTGCTGCAATTATAGCACATATTAATTCCACCAACAATTACTGCTAGTTAATTAAATTGGTTCCCAAAAAAAAAAAAAACTCTTAAAAAATTCTCAAGATGTGTTGTCCACTTAGCTTTGAGGATATTTGCAAGGTAGGCACATGATAGGCACATGAATTAACCATTAATTCTTTCTACTACGGTTGTAATCTGTCAGAAAAGATGGATATTAACTCCTTAATGCTTAGCATGGCGCTGTAATTCTTAACTTTTTTGAATTGGGACCAAATTGTCTGTTCACAACTTACTTATCAAAATGAATATTTAATAAATACAAAAATAAAAAAAAATACTTCTCTCTCTCTTTTTTTTTTTTTTTGTTCCTAAAAGAGTGAAAACTTCTAGATTAAAAATATGCTAGAATTTCTGCATAAAAGATAGCTTCAAATTAAAATAATTTTTTAACATGCTTTTTTTTTAAAAAACTTAAGTTTTTTTATTCAAATCTTATTTTTCACTAATATTTTACATAAAAATTGAAATCAAATATTTTCTTTACATAAAAAATTGTCAATAATCAAATAGAAAAATACCATGAATTTTGAAAATATCTTTGATATCTTGAAAGAGTATATACTATAAACAAAACAAATTTTGATGCATAAACATAGTCTCCTGTATGTTATTTCTATATAATATGGAAAAAAAATAAGACATAATTTATTTTTATTTGTTGTTACAGGCTTTCGGATATGAAAGCTGAATAATAAAATTAAAGGGTAATGGTGTATCAATCCACATTTAGGTCATGAACCTGAAATTAAAAGATTAGTATGTAGCAATAAATCTATTAAAAAAAATCTATTATCTTCCAATAATTAATTAGTCTTATCAGTATAAACTTCACATTATAAACTTTTAGATACAAAAAAAAAAAATTATGATTATTATGTCTGTATTCTAGAAAATACAATATTCTTACAGAATATACATTTTTACAAAGAAATTCATATGTCACATGACCTAGTTTAACATTTAATATACATTTTTAAAAACGGCTACTTGAAATTGTCAAGAATTTATGATAACTGAGGAAAACTGAAGTCCTAAATTTACTATAACTGAAAAGATTGTAAAATGTGAGAGGGATGGTAAGATAATAAAAATTTACTGAAGGAAACTTGGAGAAAAAAGGTAGACCTTCATCCTGCAGTGGAATGATAATAGTTGGAATAATAATGACATCAATAAGTTCACAGTGAAATTTGAAAAAATAACAAATATTGCAATGGTAGTACTACATTAAAAACTATACATTTATTCCGCTAGAAAATATGTGAAGCCGCATTATAGCCTACTTCAATTATGTGCTATTCAAAAAAAAAAATTAAATAAGCAAAAATAATAATAATATTAAAATTTATCAATTTAAAAAAATTTATGATTTGACAAGCGCCATTTTTACATTTCAGAATGCTGTGTCTGATCACTTTTATTGATAATTTATTGGAATCATGTTGAAAGTTCATACATTTTATTCTTAGCTTTGATGTGATATGGTATTTCATGTAATAAAATCTTTACTAATCATAAAGCTAAAAGTTTTACAAAATTTAAGAAAATTTGTAATCTTTCTTGAACAACAAAATGAAAGTTACTGATTTAATAGTGGTAAATTAAGAATTGTAAAACATTCTTGTATTATGTCAAAAAAGCTTAAAATTTAAAGAGTTTAACTGAGAATGTGAAATAAGTAATGAGAAGGAAAAGTGACTGTATGAATTCCAAAACTAATACAGACGTAAAAACATCAAACAACTAGAAAGGCTATTATCGGCTAATGAGACTGCTGTTATATTTTTATTGGTTAAAAAAAAAAGTTACTTTAAGAAAAAAACAATATCTTCTAGTTTGTTTAATTGCAATGAATGTATATAAACCACTTGGCTGTTCATTTTATGTTTAAAAAATAGATACAATATAGTAAGTTTTTTTTTATTTTTTGAGCGAGACATAAATGAGTGAACACATATTTATATGTAAATGTGTTCTCTCAATTTATTATTAAAAACATATTTTAAAATTTTTGTTTATACGATATATATATTATGCATACTATACACATAAAAAACATGTGTTGGGTGTGTGTATTATAAAACTGTACACTTGCAGTTCAATAAACAATATTTATTCTATTGCTATCAAAGCTTATGAACAAAATGAGATATTGTATGATATACAATGTGCATGAAGGAGACTTGGAACAAAATTTACCAGATATTGCAGATATATTGTAGTCTAAATAAATAAAGTGAGAGCAAGATGTTTTCAATAAATGAACATGTTGAGAACACATGAGAAGTATGAACCAATCAACAGAAAATATGTTAAATAAACACAGTTTCAAATGATCATCTTCATTTTTTGTTTGTTATTTGTTTTTACAAATTATTATCCAAAAAAGACATATAATAAAAGCAATTGCAAACAAAGGTGAACTATGGCCACACCTGTAAGAGTGTGACCTTCATCATCAATGGTGAAGTCTACATCATACTACTTTTTACAGTCACTGCACCAATATTTATCAAGAAAATTCAGATTAAGTTGAAGCTGTTATCCTCTAGCTCATAATATAGTACCAACACACTGCATGGCTACCTTGGTTGACTATGGATTGCTTACTAGAAAAAGTTTCCAAGATTATTTCAACCAATCTCAGATTGACAGAGTGATTAGTTAGAATAACCACTATGCCATGATGACCTGTTACTAAAAATGCTTAATTAATTATTCTAGAGCCATTTAAGCATAATAATCAATTGACACCAGATGGCAATACCAAAAAAATCGCACACTAGTTTCTGTATTTACGCTTTTATAAGAAAAAAAGTAGTGCAGATAATAATAACTTTTTAAATATATATCAATATATAATAAATAATAAGGTAGGATGTAAATGGGCTATTAAATAGCCAACTGGAGAGTTAAAGATTTTTTTCCAAATAGCTCTTCAAAGGAAAACAAGGAAAGAGAAGACATTACCAGACTTGCCAAATATTGGGTAATATTGTTTATAGTTAGAAACCTATTCACTAACCAATTTCAGATTAGCTAAGGAATACCCATCAAAAAAAATCCCTAAGCCTGATTAAAACATGAAAAAATTTCCAAGTCCAAACTTTTCTGAATTCAAATAATAGGCTGTGATGCACAGAAGACATATGTGCTACCACTATGCTGTAAAGTCCTTATATGATAAAATCTGTAGAAGCATACTTTTTCTTTACACACAAATACCCCCCCCCCCAGGTTAAAAAACAAAATGCAAAACAGCCTTCAAAAAATTCACTGTTGGATAAATTCAAACCTAGATTTATTTTTGGAAATGATTTTTCCTTCTGAAATAGACATTTTATTTACTGAATTCATATATTTCATATATCCCAATACATAATATATATATAGCAGTTTTACAAGAAGTATTTTGGGATTAAAATATTTAAGTTGTCAAGCATTGGTGGCCTAGTGGTTAGCATAGCTGCCTTCAAGCAGCTGGCCCGGGTTCACCTCCCGGTCAACGCTTCGACATATAAAAAAATATATATATTTAATTTGACATTTTACAAATGATGTGGTTGTTTTCCCAAATAATACTTTTGAGCTTCAGAAAATGTTGCAAGAATTATCAAATGGAATTAAGAAAATGCCATTAAAGATAAATGCTAAAAAGACTAAAATAATATTCAATGGATTTTCTCAAAAGAAAATAGAACTTAACAACACTAAATATGTTGATCAGATTATTAGTACAGACAGAAATATAATAGATAAAATTAATCATAAAATTAAACTTGGATGGAGTGTTTTTGGTAGAAATAACTTAATATTAAAAGAAAATATGCTTATATGTATTTTTATATTGGATTATTTCCATCATCTAATATGAATGTCTTTAGAAAAGTTTAATTTTAGTTAAATATTCCAAATTCATTCAACTGTTAGTAATATCACAGTAAACAGGTTAGTATATGCACTAACTGTTAGTAATATCACAGCAAACAGGTTACTATATGCACAACATTTCAAGACGTATTTTTCTCCCCTCACCTTAAATTTCAATAATCAAGAATCTAAGGACCCAGGTTCGAATCCCATGCTAGTACTGTCACTTGAGTTGGTTAGAGCGTTACCTTAAATTTCAATAATCAAGAATCTAAGGACCCAGGTTTGAATCCCCTGCTAGTACTGTCACTGGTCAGGCCAGCAACACCTGAAGAAGAGGGGAGAAAAATACCTCTCGAAATGTTATGCATATACTAACCTGTTTGCTGTGATATTACTAACAGTTGAATGAATTTGGAATATTTAAGTAAAATTAAACTTTCTAAAGACATTCATATTAGATGATGGAAATAGTCCAATATAAAAATACAGCTAGAACACCATCATCACAAACCTTCAGAAAAACACAAAATATGCTTATGTGTTTGGAAAAAAAAAGTTTTTAATAAATGTGCTTATGGGTCTGAGGTATGAATAGTTAAGAGAAGAATGACAGAGACTTCAGATCACTTGACAAAATATAGAAGATATGCTAGGAGTAATAAGAAAAGATTGAAAACTAAATTACATGATTGAAAAAACAAATAGGTATTACTGATATCATTGAAAGTATTAAAAGATTAAAGTGAAACTGGACGGGATATATTTCTATTAGAAAAGGTAATAATAGATGGCCAGTTAAAATCTTAAATGGGATTCCAAAGAATTATAAAAGATTTGTAAAGAGACCTTATGAGATGGATAGATAAATAAGAAAGTCTGCTGGTGTGGTGTGAAAGAATAATGCTAGAGATTAAATCTGAATACTTTTATCCTACTGTATATCGATAATGGTTTGAAATTGACAATGAGAAGATGAGGATAATATATACAAAAAAAAAAACTGGGCATTTTGATTCAATTGATAATATTTCTAGATGTCTATATATAAATTAGACATCATATAAATAAATGCATATATATATAATTTACTACAGGGCAATGTGCTTTTCAAAAATCCTCCAAAGAGGAATAATGAAAAAGACATTATTCACCAGGCTAGATTTTCCTCCTTTATTTTACACTAATTAAAAATAACTAGATATCCATTTACTAACTAATACCTAATTGCTAGCATCATTGAAAGAATTAAAGACTGAAGTGGAGTTGAGCTGGACCTATTTCTAGAAAGACTGATAAATGGACAGTTGAAATCTTAAACTGGACCCCAAGAAAGTGTAAAAAATCTAGAAAGAGACCACATGTGAGATGGATGAATGAAATAAGGAAGTGTGGTGTGAAGATGTGGAGAAGAGAGGCTAGAAATCGGAAATGGATTGAATTTGGAGAGATCTTCATCCTGCAATGAATCGATAATGGTTTAAAATGGTAATTAGTTGATTAGCTACCTAGATTAGCCTGAATGTAACTTCCCAAAAATTTCCAGTACCACTATGAGGAAGCATCTTCCGGATACTGACGTCATTTGTCCAAGTTATAAATGATTCAAACTAAATGAAAAAAATCTAATATTGTATTATAGAGAGAGAGAATTATTTTCATCCTGAAATGTAACGATCGCAAAACAAACTTATATTATATAGAGAGAGATATTATCTAATTAAACGATTCTCCACCTCTTCAAAAAAAAAAACTGTCGTATTACAATCATCATTTGTATGAAGTAAAAATTTAATAAAATATAATACAGAAACATAAAAAAAATCCAGAAATTGAACCTCTTTTACAAAAATGTAATCTAAAACAAGTACCAATTTACTACATACACATTAAGAAGACTTTTGATGAAAGTGCAGCAGATGTTAAAAATTCAAATGCCATTTCTTGATTAGCTTTCATGGGAACATAATGTCGATATTATTTAGAATTTTTAATCTTCGGGGATTTTCGACAATTTAAAATGTATGTTATTTCCTTCCACGGAATTAAATAAAAACTGCAATTAATTCCTTTCAATGCCCCCCACACCCCACCCCAATCTTAACCGCACTCTTTATTCTTTCCTATGTATTTATTATAAGGATAAACATGACAATTAGTGAGATATATAATCGATGTATTACACCTGAAGTCTCTTTAAAAATAATAATAATAATAATAAATTATATTTCTGTGTATTTTATTTTTTCTGCTTAAACACTAATTATGAAGCTATATTACAGAATCGAATATCAAAATGATTATTAACTGAAATACAGGTTTATTATATACCTGTATCAATATATGTAATATATAGGGTATATAAGCACATACTTTCACATAACCCACCACCCTTCACCCTAGCTTATAACACTGATACACTTGAACACATATATGTCGAAAAGATAAATAATAATCATAATATATAGGGTATATGAGCACAGACTTTCACATAACCCACCACACTCCACCCTATTTCATAACACTGATACACTTGAACACATATATGTCGAAAATATAAATACTCACCAATATATATGTATTTCGTGCTAAACCAGCAATCATCAGTTGGTTCAGATTATCACTTCTATATGCAGTAAGTGCTCAGATATTATGAAGATTGACTATCTTAATTTATATCTGAGCACTTATTGCATATATGTGTAGAGATGATAATCTGGACCAACTGATGATTGCTGGTTTAGCATGAAATACGGATATTAGAGATATTTATCTTTTCGACATATGTGTTCAAGTGTATCAATGTTATGAGATAGAGTGGAGTGTGGTGGGTTATGTAAAAATCTGTGCTCATATACCCTATATATTTACAATCATAAGATAATTAGTATATATAATAAAATCATAATTCAAACTTTTGAGAAGTCCAGAGTAATAAAGCCATTAGATTGTTTAACTTATTTCGAAAATTAGTTCACTATTTATAATACAAATTACGATTTTAGTTAGTTCTGCTACTTTACCTAGAAGCTATGTATTGATTTATGAAATATTTATTATTAAAACACAGTGAGAGGAATTATATATATGTATTGATTTATGAAATATTTATTATTAAGACACAGTGAGAGGAATTATATGAATGCTATATGTTTTTAATACTAAGATCTATAGAGAGAAGCAACATTTGAGAGAAACAGTCAATAATAAACCGAAATATTTATTATTAAGACACAGTGAGAGGAATTATATGAATGCTATATGTTTTTAATACTAAGATCTATAGAGAGAAGCAACATTTGAGAGAAACAGTCAATAATAAACCGGAATTCAAATAAAACCCTAACCAGTTAACCCTTTGATTATTGGTTGGAAAATTGGTATCTAAGTATTCTTTGCTAGGTGAAATGAGGTAAAAAAATTTGATAAACATTGGAAACCTAATATTGTATTTTCTTCCACAATTTCTCTATAATGGCATACTGTAAATAATTTTGTTCTACATTGGATTATTTAAAGGCTATATATTTTGTATGAGTAACAATGAATGTGTTGTGGATACTTCTTCCCCAAGTTATGGTGGAGATTTTAGCTTTTTAAAACATTTATATCGAAATATAGTAGTTTCAACATTATAGTTTCATCATGGACTGTAGGTTTTTTTTAAAAAAAATTTATTCCAATTATGTCATTTTACACACTACCAAAATCAGATCCTTAAGGCATCTACTGTAAATTAAGTAATCAATGGACACCAGATGTATAATGCTATAATATCCACCATTTCCAGACTGATCCTAGTTTTGCCTTCATCAGTGAGAATACAATTCAAAGTTGAAATTAATGTAAACTATGCAGTTAACAATCATATTTTACTCCTTTACAGCATTCACCATAATACAATACAAGTTAGTTTTTATTGAATTTCAAGCCAAAAGAAATAAAAATTGGCTGCTAGATTTAAAAAAAAAAAATGCTATTAGGTTCAAGTTCTGAATTCTAAGTAAAAGCCAGAAACCATTCTGATGGTCTGAATACTATAGTATTATACCATATGGGTTTCAATGGTTATTCAAGCTTACAATAGGTGGCTCTAGTGTAAAGTGAAAAGATCTGCTTTTGACATGAGTCATATTATATTGTTGCTAATAAGATATTTGCACCATCTTCACATTAAATATGTTCAAGAAAGAAAATATTGTAAAAAGTGTTACGAACAAAATTTTTTGTTTATTATTAAGTTCACCATAAAATACAGATGTTTAAAAATATTTCAAAAATGTATAGCTAAGGGCGACTCCACCATTATCCAACTACAAAACCACAAGACAATGATGGGAAATGGCAATCTGATAAATAGACTTCCTATCTGATTTTCATGGTAGCATATTGAAATAAAGGTAAAAGATAGTATGATGCTTATTCACAAAGTCTTATTTTTCTTTACTCTCATGAATTCAATCAAATATATCAGGGGCAAGCAAATAGCAGCCTGTGGCCACATGTGGCCCACTAAGAGTTTTTTGTGGCCTGCCAAGACAGTCAGAAAAATCCACCTTGAATGGAGATTTCCTGCCCATATGCAACCGAAGATTCATCTCATATTTTCCACTAGGATGGCCACATCAATATTCATGCACAGTGTAGATATGATGCGCAGTGCTTTTCCAGTTGATCTAGTTAATTTCAATTTTGTCTTTGCAACAGTAAATATATAAATTTCCAACTTTAGTGAAACCATAAACTCTCCAAAAAAACAAAATCGGTGCTGAATATCATGTGTTTAATAAAGAATGGACAAACAAATATTTTTTTGGTAATACAGGGAATAAAGCAGTGTGTTTATTGTGTCATGAAAAAAAAGTGCAGCCTTCTGCTAATCTCCGTTTCCACAAAGTGGCCTCCAACACAGCCCTCCGCTTTCATAAAGTGGCCCCCAAGCCAAAACAATTGCCCACCCCTGAAATAGATCATTTCTCAAACTATGGGATGTGCCATAGCTTGGCAGAGGGGGTGTCGAATAAATGAACAAGACATCAGATATATTTTTTTATTAATTTAAAATATAATCAAAATGAAAGTACTAAAATAAAACACTTCAGGGTTTGGTTTTAGATTTTGAAGCAGCTACAACAGAAAAACTAATTTTACAAAGGTATGAAGTGGGAAAAGATAACAATATCTGAAGCACTTTTGCTTTAATAAGAGAATAATTACAAGACAGTTCAATCCAGAAATTCTGTTAAAGACTTAATAACAAAATTTGATTTTTCTGACCTACTTAAATAAAGATCTATCAGCTTTTTTTTTTTACAGTGATAGGCCAGCAGGTATACTATCAAATAGATTTATTATACAATTCTAATCTTTGCAGAAATTATTGCTAAAGTTCTCTAAATGACCTCCACCGTTTTTAGCAACACTTTTTTATGATTCTCTTCCAATGGGTAGATCTGGATAAATTCACACATCATGGGAAGCATCTCAAAGTAGTTTTCTTTTATTCTGTTATTCAATAACTCTATTTTCTTACAAAAAAAGCAATGAGCCTTTCATTTGAATCAAATATATTTGTATTATTTCCCTGAAGTTGAAGATTAAGTAAGTAAGAGAGCTTCATTAAAAATAATGTTCTTCTGCATGTTTATGTCCCTCTTTGCTTAAAAAATATTTCCTTTCTCAGTTCGTAGACATGCTTGAACACCTTACCATATGATAACCATCCGGATGAAGAATAAAACAACAATGATTTATATTCAGCTCTCATATCTTCACACAGTGTAGAAAAAATCCTTGATTTTAGGTCTGGGTTTTATATGATCAACTATGTCAATAACTACTATTAAAACAATATTTAGCCCAGGACATAGCAATTTTGATGCTAGAGCATTCCAATGAATCATGCAGTATGCAGACTCCTAAAGATTCCTTATTTACAAGTGCTCTTAAACTGTTATATCTTCCAGACATAGTTTGAGCTCCATTAGTATAAATCCCAACACAATCTTTCCACTGCAAGTTTGCACCAACAACAGCATCATTTGTAATTCTGAACAACTTGATACCAGTTGCTCTTTCTTACTATTTTGCAAATGTATTTTAGCAACTTTACAAAATCTGATATAGCAAATCAAATGGGAATGATTACTGATGTCTGTTGCCTCATCAAGTTGTATGGCAAATAATTTTCCAACTAATCCAGATTCAAGCTATTGCTGAATAGCCACAGAAATACCATTAATTCTTCATCAAATTGTATCGCTTGACAGAGAAATATTCTTAAGTTGTTCGGCATAGATTTCACCAAACATTGTTTCTACAATGTCCATAGTAGCTGGTAAAATAAGTTGCTTTGCAATAGTATGTGACTTTTTACATTTGACTATTTTATAAGCCACTTTATACTATGCCAATAATGCCCTTTCATTTAATGTGAGAACTTTGTGGAAATTTAATCTCAGTTTTTCTGCAAAAAATTTAATGGGAATTATTGGTATATTCTTTAAGCAGGATTTCTAAATGCCTCTTCAATTTATTTGGTCTCATACTATCTGCAGCAAAGATTTTGAAACAAATAATACATTGAGGTTTTTCTTCACCACTTATTTCAATGCTTACAAACCTAAAGTTTAAGTATGCTTGGTCATATTTTCATGTTTTGGGATTTTATAATAGAATTAGCACTGGTATTAGGCATTTTTGATAAAATGTAAGCATCTTCACATCTTCAAGCTTACGTTTGCCTCAGATTAAAAATTTATCCATATTTTCAGGAGTATGTAAATATACAATTTTTTCTCAGCACAGTCACAATGGAACAATTAATAACTCATCAGCAGAAGCACTGCTTTTATAATTGCATGTTTTCAATCTCAAAAGTTTGAGATTCATTGGTATCTGCTATAACGTAACGGTCAGATTCGTATGATTCGTTAACATAGTGCAGAATTCGACCACCACACAGAACTGCAGCACCACATAGGTAGCGAAGCCACCCGTAGTACTGAGTTCGAACATAGTTTATCGGTTCCACAATACAATCTACGAAACATGCATCTGATGCTACATTAGTAAATATTTCTTTAGGCACAGTGGTCATGGAGATGCAAAAAATTCAAGACTTTATTTTCGAGTTAGCCAATAATAACATTAATATTAAACATTTATAATTTACAGAATCAATGTATAGTTTAAAGATTTTATACTAAATCAGCTAATTAATAATATTTTGTTATAATTAAAATCTCAGTAGCGGTATTTCCGATACTGTTATATTTTACAAAGAGATACATTTATTTGGCTGACGTAATCTAGCTACCTAAATTCTCGAGCAAGTATTTCAAGAGCATGCCTTCGGGATTTATATCTTTGCAATGCAAGAGTCTAAAGTAGAATTAATAATCGTAGTGGCGGACACATTTATTTAATTAAAGAAGATATTTATTAATTAGTATGGATAGACATTTATTTGAGTGAGTTATGTCACTAATGCAGAGACGGAGTTATATATTGAGTAATAAAGTTAATAATCAAAAACACGTGGTACGTCTAGAAAGGCGATATAAGGTTGGCAGTATATTAAAACCGCAAAGCCGTGGATAAGTTTAGAACAATGGGCTGGCATTTGCCGTAGGCCCAAAGAGGTAAGATGTCACATAAGCATAATCAGGGGCAAGTGGTTCGTGCCACGATTACTTCCTGACTGCGTGACGGTGTCAAGCTCTACGGGAACATTTATTTGTCCGCTTGTGTAGGACGACTGGGATTAATTTAAATCCTATAGAATCCGGAGTATTCAAGGCTTATAATAGGTCATCGCATCTCTAAAATGTAACACATGTATAATTTACAGACTATTCTGTTAAGATTTAATATATTTTATAACTCGGCCCTACATCATCAACATTTAATAAAGAACGTTATGACTCTCAAAGAAATGCGATTTACGGAATTATTACTTAAAATTTAATAAAATATAAAAACAATAGGTAAGCTGGGTGAGTATTAATAACTAATATGTCAGCCATTTACTAAGTAGTAGACCCCTGCATTACAATAAATGAAGCACTGAATGTGTGTCGATTTATATGAAAATATTTAAGTAATTTATAGAAGTAAATATTAATGAGGATTTGCAGGACATGCATCCACTGTTTCAAGCAATCATGGATTTGCATTAGAAAATTATGGAGATATCCGAGCCAACCAGCCAATGTGAGTATATAAAAGAAATATATTAATAGGTTGCTGGACAAGATGGCAACCATCTTGATTAAAATCTATATTTAAATTTGGTGAGGTCCGATCGGAAATCTTATAAGCATGCTATAATTAGATAGTAAAAAATGTAAAATTTAGAAATATGTACCCAAGAAAAGATAGAATTAGGTAAGCTAGATTATTAAAGATATAATAAATTAATCATTAAATTCATAATTTTACAATTTATATAGAGAGTGAGCTATAGCGTGATTATTAATTAGAGTACTCTAGTCCTTGGGTACAGGTACCTTTTTTTACAAAGTTTTCAGATTCAGTAGTCAGTAGCAAATTATTCATGATTTCAGAAGTAGCAGTTCTTTCCAGCATTTAGGTTATTCATTTATTTTAACAGCAGCAGCAGCTTTTTAATTGTTTGGGCAGCAGATCTTCTTGGTTGACTTTGTGGAGGGCATATGTGGAGGTTCGCGACATACGATCGACCATCTCCGAGGGGAGAGTAGTCCGGGCACTTTCTACTCGAACATTCTGTGGTGAGTAAATTAATTTAAGATTTCTGGAGCCTCTCAACTGATCGAGAGTAAGCTAAAGTCTAACTAAAAGTTCTTAGAAAATTCAAAATGTCCTCCTTTCTTTATCTTATCTTTTCACTTTTGTTCTATTTTATTTTTGGATCCACTCATTTGCCCCGAGGAGAATCAATGCATTCTTGTAAGTTTAATTTATCTAAAAAGCTGCATTTCTATTGTTCAAGTTTATTTTTACATTTACATTTTGTAATTAAAGCTTTTAGGGAATTTTTCTTTTTAATTAATCTATTATCTCTCACTGACCATTACTTTCAAAATTTTAAATACAAAAGGGAATATACAATTATTTTTACTTTTATTTAAATTACAATCAATTTCCAAAATTATTATTAAATACGAAATTTAAACACAGCAATAAAATAACGAACTTTACAGTTTAAAATAAATAGCTAAAGTTATATAAAATTACATAACTAAAAGAGAAATCTAAACTATATCAATTATTTTTATTTATTGCTTTAAATTTGTTATCATAACGTGTGTGTGTTTATGATGAATTTTACATATATTTATACATTTTTAATATTGCTACACACACAATTTGATACCAAAAAGTTTAAATTTGGGTAGGAGAGGGTGGTGGGTGAGAGATGATAGAAAAAGGTGAAACTTAAGATTCAAATGCGAATCTTACTGTTTCAACACTCAGATAAAAATTAAATCACATAATAATATGGTGCAATTGTACTACATCAGTAGCATTCCTTAAGTTTGCCAAACCGAATTTAAATTCCCACCGATTGGGTTACTCTCATTTACCTTTTAATCTTATATTATGCAGGAGCCTCAGAATTAGTCATGGTAACAAGAGGGCGCGAAATACAAAAGATTGTGAGAACTGCTGAAAGAGATATTGATTAATATTGATATTCTTGCTTAAAGAATTGTCAATAGGCTACATAAAAATTATTTTCCTTATATAGTTATGTGGGTGTATGTAAAAGTGTGTAAATGGTCTACCATGAGCAAATAATCTCCAAAATCCCCCCCCCATAGGGGAACAATGAAGAATTGAGCTTTATTTACGAGGCTTGCTAACAGTCAGATGGTGTTTATTTGAGCAGTTTTCCATCTTTGTTTCATCCTATGAATACATATGATAGTTATTTGCTACCAAGACTGGATAGGTTTATCTGGATTGACTATGGACAAGCTATCTGAAAGAAAAATCCTTACCTCTGTGTGATTTAGTCACATATTCGGTTAAGGGCAAAGATTCCTAAATCAAAGTTCACCCTCTCATTCCTAGTGCTGGAATGTTACATTAGCTTTTCAGCAACTGATCACTCAATTATTATTTATTTGTTTATCTAGCTAAGCATATCTAAACACTCATTTATTGAATGATATGAATAGTTATCCGGGATAATTAATTTGGAGGGGGAAAGCTTAATTATAGTCTGATAACAATATTAAAAAGCTTTATCTGATCTGGATTCAAACTCAGTTAGAGTGTCTGACATGTAAATATTACACACTATATCCACATAGCCTTTAATTTCCCCAAATTACTTGTTTGCTTGTTTACATTGTGAATAATAAACTTTTATATTGTTTGTACTAAACGGTTAAGAGATAATTTTGAAAGCGTTTATTTATTATGCATTTTGCTACCTATGCTTTTGCAATAAAAGTATTAAATCTATTACTAAAGAATAATATTTCTGTAGAGCAATTTTCAGAACACCGTTATCACACAAAATTACACTACAGAAATATTATTAAGTGATATAAGTCGAAGTTATAAGAGCAGCACATTAAATTATAGCAATTTGATATATATATATATACTGAACAATGATAAAGATATGTGTAAATATCATGATCTGGGTCAATTGATGAGTGCTGGTTCAGCACAAAATGTGCATCTTGGGGATCATAAATCTTTTTTGCCACTTTCATCACACGTTTACGATGACATCCCTCCACAAAGTGTTAAAAGCGGACAGAAACCAGTCCCTACTTTGTGCAAGAATGGTGTAATGAAAATTATACTACAGAAATATTATTCATCATTGGATAATCTTTATTCTGATGAAAGACTAATAAAAATTATTAATATACTTTCATTAAGATACTTATCAATTAGACTGCAATAATTTGCTATCTATATATATATATACTGAACAATGATAAAGATGTGTAAGAGATTAGGTCTGGGCCAATTGATGAATTCCATTTCAGCATAAAATGTGTGTCTTGGGGATCATAGATCTTTTTCATGTCTTTGGTCATATGTTTATGATAGTAAATAAAATCAAGTCATACATCATGTGACTTAACTTGATAACTTTGTAATTATTGTATGTTTATAATTACATCATTCCACAAGGTGTTAGAAGCAGATAGAACTAGTCCCCTAACTTGTGTGAGAATAGTGATGAAAATTGCACTACAGAAACATTTTTATAGATATATTAAACAACCTCCATACTTCCCCATTCTTTTTAAATTCATATAAATAAAGATACAATAAAAGACAGATGACCACCAAGATGCATTTTGTGCTGAACCAGTTCAGCACTCATCGGTTGGCCCAGGTCATTATCTCCCATATACATCTCTATATGAAGAGTATTTACCTATAGTAAAGTGTTACATTTTCATTTACCATTGTCAAACTCAATCCACTCACAACTTTGACACCATCCACCTCAGATAAATACAATAATGATTATTAAATAATCATTTTCTAAACTAGAGATTATATCTAGCATAGATATAAACTTTAAACCTCAGTTAAAGATTAATATATCTGATTTTTTAATTCTAAATATATACACACATGGAGTTATTCATCTTTCTCTTTCCCATTTGTAATATCACGTTTAAAATGAATTCAGGCTTAAAGTTTATATCTGTGCTAGAGATAATCTCTAGTTTAGAAAATGATTAGTAATAATCATTATTGTATTTATCTAAGATGGATGGTGTCAAAGTTATGAGTGAAGTGAGTTTGACAATGATAAATAAAAATGTAATAATTTACTATATAGATAAATACTCTTCATATAATAGATATATATGGGAGATAATAATCTGGGCTAACTGATAAGTGCTGATTCAGCATGAAATGCATCTTGAAGGTCATCTGTCTTTTATTGTATCTTTATTTATATGAATTTAAAAAGAATGGGGAAGTATGGAGGTTGTTTACTATATCTATAGAGATATAACACGGGGAAAGAGACTGGTGAATAACTCCTGTATGTTTAAAATTAAAATATCAGATCTGTGCTAGAGATAATCTCTAGTTTAGAAAATGATTAGTAATAATCATTATTGTATTTATCTGAGATGGATGGTGTCAAAGCTGGGAATGGAGTGAGTTTGACAATGGTAAATAAAAGTGTAACAATAATCTCTAGTCTAACAAAAACTATTAAATCTATTAAATGACTGAAATTGCAAAATTTATAAGAAACCAAAAAAGAAAACGTAAAAATTTTGGAAAAAAAAATTAGGTGAATGATAGATATAGAGTTAATTTAAAAGATATAATCCTACTCACCAGTCACAAAAATTATTGTTAGATAACTTTTATATTTTATTTTTATATTATAAATAAACACTTTAAACACAATTGTTTTGGTTTTTTTTTTTACAATTTATTTGTTTTTAAACTATTAAAATACTGCTTCTTTTTGAATTGAAAAGATAATTTCAGCATATATTTGTCATCTTTAAAATATGTAAAGCAATTACGGTAGTTTGAATTAAGGAAGCTATAAATCTTAATTTGTTGATATTAATGGTTCATCTATTTAAGTGTACAATTTAAATGTTTCACAAACAGATATATCATAAACTTCATTTAAAGCTGACTGTTCTAAATAGAACCATTTTTACACAAGCACTATAATTCATTTATCAAAAAAATAATAATAATTAAAGTTAATGACTTACGGTATTTAACCAAAATTTAGGAAACATTTTAAGAAAAAGGCCCCATTTTAATTATTAATAAATTTGCATTCCAATTTTTTTAAAAATAAAGACTTTTCTTTTTTTGTTTAAGAAAAAAAAAAATTCTTGCATAAAAAATTAAAGAGTATACAATAGTTCTAACAAGCTTTATATTGCTAAGGTTATTAGTATATAGTAAGACTGAAGAATTCTCAGTCCCATATAGCTATTTAATTGGATAGCTGGGTTTGAAGATATGCAAGTGTCTGAAATTTTCAGTTTGTCTGCTTAAATGTTAACTTTCAGAAAAGTGCTGGCTTTGAGTTGGTATTTTTAGATCTAGTGTCTGAAATGTCCTAGTACCTCACTGACAATTGCCAAAGCATGAAACCGGTATGGGGATAGGGATCATTTCTAGATAAAGATTTTTTTAAATGCTTTCTCTAGCAGCATTTATTGATAAAGCTTATTAGAGCTATTGCATGCTCTTTAGTTTTCTATCATTACAAGCTTACTAAATTAAGTCATGTGATATATGACTTATTTTTAGCAATTCTTGCATATCTTGAATGAAATTTGTATCAGAAATCTATCTTGTTGAAACACTAAACAAGGGAATCCTATTAGAAATATATAAAAATAAATATCATATACATACATACATATAGAAGCTACTTGTAAACATGTACAGTCACTCCGGCTGTAGAGAAAGAATAAAAACCTCTAGAAACGATTTTTGCAATGACTATATGAACCAATCTGTGAACCACAGATATGTCCATACATAAATCATACCGATTCATTTTTCTGTCTGATATTTTGCAATGCTGTCTTTTAATTTCTACAGTAGAAAACTGTTCTTTCTGAAATACTTCAACACCATGACTAATTGTAGCTATCCAGTGTATTCTATTCACTGTCGTATCTTTCCAATGAAAACTATCAATATCATATTTCTTTAAAATGACTTTGCGATAAGTCAAAAATTATATTGTTTGACTGTTATAAACACTGAAGGCACATATAACGGTTAAAGCCTTTCTCTATTTAGTTACATATTTCCTAAGCACTTAATAAATAATCAGAACGCTATTGCTACCATGTAAATCATGGTCAAATTTTGCCATAGAATATCGTTTCAGTGAGTCTGATATTGTTCATTTAATTTATACCAATTCAACAAATGGGTGATTTTACAACAGTGGTTTCGATAGTATTATATCGAGCAAGTTGAAAAACATATAGATTTTATGATCTTGCCATTATATTTTTAAAATTTTATGAAACATCCTTAAATGAAACTTTTCTAATGCCTTTATGCATCGATAGGGTGTCCAAATATTACTTCCATATACAATAAAATAGATAAGAACTCTCTCTCTATATATATATATAGCTTAGTTGCAATAGTTACTTCTCTTATATGAAAATAAAATTAAGTTAAGGTAGAGTTAATAATACTAAACTTTAAGTTTATAAGAAATAGAAGTAATTAGGAGATTATTAAAACTAATAAAAATGAATATTTAAATTAATAATTGTTTATGGAATACACAAGTATAATTTATATTTATTTAGTATATTTTTATTTTATATGTTGGATTTGATTATACTTATTTCAGTTTTATTGTGTTTTGTTATATCTTGTGTTTTTTTTATTGTTTACATTTTTTATGGTATTATGTATATAGTTATGTATTTTATTTTATTTTGTTCATTATATCATAGCTCTGAAGAAGACTGCAGGACAGTCGAAACATACGATTGTGTATGCATATAGGTACAATAAAAAGCTTTGCTAAAAAGTATTTAAAGTATAGTGAATAAATTGCATTGATATAAGATATTAAAGAAAAATTAAGGAAGTGGTGAATTTGATAATATTTATGAAAATATCATTTAATTTGTTAATAGCAGCAATAGCACACTGAAGGTCATGTTATACCTCAACATCTAAGTCCACTTTTCTATTTATAAATCCATCAAAGTATTTAAATTGGTTTACCCTGTGAACACAGCCAAGAAAAGTCAACTATATAACTAGAATTCTTTTGGGTCCTTACTCAAATTTTCAAAAATACTCTTTTTAATATTTACCTTATATTTTTAAAGATATAATGAATTATTTGGTTCTAGAAATTTGTTATATCATCCGTTAATTGAAGCTATCAATGAAACACATGTATTTAGGTCTCCAGAAACAAACATTTAGCTGTACATACTGTGCAGCTAAATTTTAAATGAAAACTAAAAAGAATAAAATAAAAGCATAACTAAATCTTCAAATCTTTGATTTCGGAACTTTCATGTTCTTGTGAGATAATGTTCAATAGTATTTTCAATGATGTCTTAAAAACTATGCAATCTAATTCTTTTTCTGAATCTGATGAAGCATAATTTGCCATCAAATGTGTACTAAGGGTCTAAGAATAAATTTATCAATTGCCTGACCTTTTAACATGATTATCTCATTGATATTATTAACTGACATTTGCCTTGATTAATCTATGTTAGGAAAAGAGTTACTATTTTTTTCTATAATGCAACAACATAAACTGCTCAATATGGAAATGTTTTAAAACGAAGCATATCAACAATTTAACCATACCGTATTCAAGAACAAAAATTATTAATCATCTTACAATTTTCTCTTTTAGATTTGACCACCATTTTTATATCTCAATTTTCTGGCTCATAATTAAAATTAATACTTGTATGGAGTTTTTAAAAAAAAATGGTAAAGATGAACAAACTGCATAAGAAAAATAAATGGTGATTAAAATATTTAATGCTTTATTCAAAAATTTTATGTTACATCAATCCATAGCACTCTTGTAATATTTATTGTTTCAAACTGTGGTATTCTACAATATAGCAATTCCAAGTTTAGTTCTTAGATTTCTACCATTTTTACAGTATATGATCTTAATCAACTTTCAAATTGTTTTTATGGTTTATAGATAAAATTATTGCAGTATATGCAAAAAATATATGCAATATTTTTACGATTAGAAATAGAAAAAAGGTAAACAAACTAAAATGATAACAAGTCTTATGTGATAAAGATGTCAGCCATTCTTAAATTCCATTGCATGTATTTGCATTTGCTGTATAAATATTATTTTGGTCAGAATAAGTGTTTACTGTTCTGTTTGTTTGCTTTATAAATATTGCATAAAACAAAAAAAATCCCTAAGACCAAATTCATGGAATTCATTTATTTGGATTGTGGCGAATTTGACTCTTCCATTAAATCACTCATAAAGTTGTGTTTTCCCCAGAACAACTTTCTATTAAAATAATTTCAAGCATTACAATTATTTTTCCCTGCCATTTCACCTAATAGAAAACAGAATTTCACATTCTAATTTTTCAGCCATCACAAAAAGTGATGAATGAGTGAGACACAATAAAAAAAGTCATTATATAATACTACTACTTCACTTCATGATGCAGATTTAGAGACTAATGCATGAGTTCACATAAGAGGTATCTAAAAGTGGAAGTATGTACCGCAAGAGGCTTAACCACTAGAAAATGGTTGGGGGGGGGGGTAATATCCCTTGTATGCATTAAAAATGTTAAAAATGACTAGAAACGAATCCCTTCTTATCATGAGAATGGTGGAAAGAAAGTATCAAATTGCCAACACAGGCAATGGAGAATGGGAAGTTTGATATCTCTAGTTCACCTGATAAATGAAGTTTGTTAATGAAATGCATGCATAGTTAGTGAGGGTGGTCTGAATTTCTTTGCTGGAGGATAGAAACAATATGGTGGAAGTGAAATGCGGGAGGCAATGATTAAAAAAAAAAAAAAATTTGAAAATATATATGTAAATGTTGTTTTTGTTTTTTTTAATGAAGATTTTATCCTTGAAAATGATTAGAAACAGATGTTGAAACGTTCAGCTAATCTGCATATTTTCTGCAATTTTTGCAGAAATGACGTCTCTAGCAGTGGCAGGACAGAAAATAAGAAAGCACCCATACTTTTTATAGAACTACTATTCCAAAATTCACTCATTTGTAAATAGTAAACAAAAATTTTAAAAATTAATTTTTTTTAAAAAAGAAAATGAAATTTTGACTTTCTAATTCACATTTCTTTGCTTCATGTTGTTGAAGTTAATTTAAAATATCATATTCTCGCATATTATTTCTTCCTCTCTATAAAATGTAGATGACTGACATTACAATTAGTAATTTAATACTATTTAGATATTATATCTTTAGCATTTTGTCACAACCAATTTTGATTACAAGAGAGGAAAAACTAAAAACAGGTTGGTAACTTTTTTATTTTCGTAATGTGTTACATACTTTTTTTTTTTTTTAAATATCACTAGTGGTAATATATTAAAATAAACCAACAACAGCAATTACGTTCCAAAAGTTAACAAAAATAGTTCAAAAAATTGGAATAATACTATCATTCTTTTAGTTCTAGTAGTATTTAAATATAGTTTACTGACAATATTATAAATCAAAGAGTAAAATCTGAATATTAGTTTATGTGCAGTGTAAATGATCTGAATTTACTACTTAACTCTTCAGAAGATCAAAACAGTACCTTAGTTTTAACAACTTGTAAATTCCAAATGAAACATCAGTTTAATAACCTGATTGATCAAGCATCTCTAAGTCTAGCAAAACAAGGCTTTGTTGTGAGTAATGTTCTTTTTGTTTTACTTGCTGGGCATAATTTAGGGCAGAAATGTTAATTTACAACAACAAATGATTTTCCAACTGACTTTGAATAGATTTTATTTTTTCGAATGCTATTTAAAAAAATCTACAATTGATTTTGTATTGTTTTGCTAGCTAAATATGAATTAATTTTATTTTAAAGATTAAAAAAAAAAAAAAAGACCCCACAGCACAGTAGTATCCAGCCTACTGGATGAATCTAGACAACTTCCAGTTATCAAGCAGGCTAAGGATTTTTCTTTCACATAACTGGCCCACAGCCAATTCACTTAATCTTTTATTGGCAGTAACTTGTTGTCTAACTTTTTTTTTCTCTTATGTGTCATAGCATCAGCCGTGAAGCGAAACCGCTAACCCGGGACAAATGCTTGTAAAACAGCTGCTGACCTCTCGACCACCAATGCTTTACTTGTCTAACTATTATATTGACTAGAAATCAGACACATGTAGCAATATGTTGAATGTAACGACAAAAATACAATCTTTACATGATTCAGATCACTACTGATGTTATGTCCTAAAATACAATGCATCTATGATTTATTGTTATCTTTTGACTAGATTAATTTTGATTTTCTTATGTAGAATCTCTTTTAAATGCAAACTATGAGAAAAATGCATTATGCATCAATGAGGTTCTTTTCTTTTTCGCTACTCATGTCTACCAGCATAAAAAAAAAAAAAGAGAAAGAAACTAGTAGCAATTCACATTTAGAATAATATGACTAATAACGGCCAGATGCAGGAGGGGGGGGGTCTGAAAAAATTAACAAATAAATAATCGAATGAGATTATTATTCAAAATTCATACAAAGTTTGAGGGCTGGAAGTGCCTGAATGAAATTGTTTCAATCTGAAACTCTACTGTTGCACTAAACTATATATGGTAGAGGCATCTACAGAATACATTAAAAATGAATGAAAAAGAATACTTGTCCCAAATATTAAAAAAACTTATTATTTAATAAAAGTTAACTATCATTTAAATATAGGGGATTTAAATACAGACTTTCAAGCACCCTTCAACTATCCACACCATTTCATACCACTGATACACATGATCACACACATGTAAAAAAGATAAATAACCACCAATATACATATTTCGTGCTGAACCAGCACTCATCAATTGGTCCAAATTATCATCTCCCACATATATATATAATCAGTGCTCAGTTTATATTAAGATAGCAAATCTTCATACTTTAATGGACAGGCTTCAATCTACTTTAACTCTTCAGCCATCCATACCATTGAAAATCTGAAGATGGAAAGCCCAAATCCCATGCTAATGCCAAAATTATTGTTATGCCCATGTTGATCACAAGTCACTCTGACATCTCATGTATAGGACCTTATCCATTTAAATACACAGAAGAGGGATGAGCAGGATGCAGGCCTAATGTAATATTTTTTTCTTTTATCACGTGTCATAGCATCAGCCGCCGCTAACCTGGGACAACTGCTTATAAAGCAGTGTCGCTGACCTGTCGTCCACCAAAGCTCGATTAATGTGTAATATTTAAAATACATAATTTTAATTTAAACACCCCCATCCCCCGTTGTTTGTCTTTGAATTAAACAAGTTTTATTACAGGGGAGTTTTCTCCATGCAAAATTTAAAAATAATCTATTATATGAGATTTGCTATAATCCTTTAACTACATGTAACTATGCACAAAACCATTAAATAAACGCTAAATTATAATGAGAGAATAAAAATGCAATTGATAAAAAAATTATAAAGTCAAAACTTTATAAGTAGATTCAATTTTATAAAGCGATAGCTAAATTTAGAAATAAATATAAATGATTAAAATTTTTATAACGACAATCACGAGCTATTAAAAATGTATGTCTTTAGTGAAACAATATTATACATCAATCATGAATTTCTCAGAATCAAAATTCAATGCTGATATCATAACACAAAAATAGAAATTTAAATTTGGATAGATTTTGCCATTTAACATATTGTAATAAATGAGTTTAAGCACTAATTATTTTTGGCCAATTAATTAAAGAGCAATATAGAGATTTCAGATCATACAACGATGTATGAAATAAATAAATAAAAATTGGTGCCAATTTAGTTTGTGCTCACCGCCATTTTGAAATTTAAAGACCAGCCAAAACCACAGATGACCCATCCAACCAATAAATGACATAAATATTGAATAAAAGTATTTTAAATTCATATTTTAGAAATTATAAGCTAGTAAAAATAATATGCTTTATTTCATATGGGTATATAGTATAATCTTTTAGTATTTGGAAATTGTAGGATTAGTTTGATCATACTTCTGCAACTTTTGACCGATACTTCATATCGGCCAAACCACCCACCCCCCGCAAATTCCAGCGCTTTGCACCATCATATTTCAAATATATTATGAAGGTAAATTTAAAAAATCCTAATAAAATAAAGCGTATTATTTTTACTAACTTATAATTTCTAAAATACGAATTTAAAATACTTTTATTCAATATTTGTCATTTATCAGTTGGATGTGTCCGTGGTGGTTTTTAGATTTCAAAATGATCGTGAGTGCAAACTAAATCAAAACCAAAAATTTTATAAGAAAACAAACAGGTATCACTGACATCAGACTCCAGAGCTTAAAGGTTTGTGAATCGTACTCAATTATCCCTTCAGCCCTCAAACTTTTTATGAAATACTGAGCAATAAAGCCATTAGATTATCTATTTAATAAAAAAATTAACAGACTAAAATGGAATTGGGCTGGATGTGGCGTTAGAAGAATGATAATAAATAGAAAACTGAAATCTTAAACTGAATAAGTAAGTTTGTTGGAACAAATGGAGAAAAGGATTGGAAACTAGAGTAGAGACTTCATTTTGTAGTGGATTAATAATTATAAAAATGATGATGGATGTCTATATATAAGCATACGACAATTCAATTGAAAAATGAAATTTTATAGTAAACTAACCAATGGCTTTTCTCTGGAATAGGTCTATCATAAATTGGTATTTGAAAAAATATTTTAGCTATAATAAGATAATGACATTGTTTTAAGAACTATTTATTTTTATAAGATCACAAAAAAAGAATTTTAAGAATTGTTGGAGAGAAAAAAGCCTCCCTAAATAGAATTTAAAAAAAAAAAAAACAAATAAAATTCTTTGAATGTGAAACTAAACTAATAACAGTAAGAATGAAACAACAAAATTTTAACATTTTTAAAATAGTTTTTAAGTTCCTGTGTATTTTTAAGTAAAAATTAACAAATTTTTCCATTTGATATTATTAAATAAATTGAATTTTTTAACTGCTATTATTTTCAAATAAAATAATTTTAAATCATTTTTATTTTGGAAAGGGTAAGAGGAATATATAATTACAAGATTTTTATAATTCCGACCATGACAAGTTTTTGATTGCCAATCACTGATATATATCAAGCTAAACTACTAAAATCCGATTCATGAATTTTTATTTTGGAAACTTTCAGTTATGTGAAGGATAGCTAGACTGAACATGATAAGACTACTACAAAAAAATTCTGGCTATCTGAAAAACATTCTACTTGTTTCAAATCCCACTGATACTGTGTTCATTATGGAGACCTTTTTTAAAAAAATAGAATTAGTATCAGATAACTTTTGCACACATCTAAAAAACAAATCTAACATGTTTACAAGCCTTCAGATAAATCATTATTAAAAAATTCATTTTAATAAATTGAAAAAAAAAAACTATCAATACAGAATCATTTTGTAATATCAAGATCCTCTGGTAATAAGGATGAAAAACTTCCTCATGTAATTTAAAAACAATTTAAAAGTAAGTAAATGATGCATATTAACAAAAATAAAAAAAAAAATCGATGATCACTCAAAAGTTGGTCTACATGCAATCACCTCCATCGAGCACTGTGTGAACCCCAGGACTTATTCAAGGATTAGAATTTCAATATTCATAGTATACGCAATGTGGGCTGTTCACTGTAAATTGGTCTTTGGGGTGTGGAACAAGAAGAGGAGCTCTTCTTTCTCAGGACAATGTATAAAATCAAAACAAGAGATGACTTTCGCTCCTCCAAGAAATTATTTGAAGACACTTGGTCCCTTTTTGAGGTTCCCAATTTAGACTAATCAAGAGCAAAGTGATATCACAGCTCAAATGTTCATAACTCATTATCAATGTTTGTAAACTTTGATTTTTTTTTCATGCTTGTTTTTCAGTGTTGATTAACACAATTCTTCTGTATTAATAGATTTTTCAAAATAAAAATTATATTTTTAAAATAAATAAAAAAAATAAATGATGCATATCACATGCTTTCTGCAGTTATTAATTTTAATAAAAAATATGAAATTTTATAAGTTTTTTGAACTTCAAAATAAAAAAATACTATTGAGCAGGTCATAAAAATGTTAAATTAAATTACTAAAACAAAACAAAGAAAACCCAGAAAATTTTTATTTCAATCAAAAAAATAGATTTCAGAATTATAGAGACAGTAATATACGTATATATAAAAAAGCTATAAATGATGATGATATGGGGAAGAAATAGAAAAGTATCAACTATGAAGTCTTATATACTCTCCCAAAAATTTTATTTATATTCATTGTTAATTTTTGTAAATAGATTTTGTTGTTGTTGTTGTTATTGTTTTTCTATTAATATATTATATATACAAATACAGCTAAGTAAAAATACAATGTACAAGGATGCAAAATAATATTTTGAAAAGTAAAATTGGAAGCAATTGAACTGAGACATGAAATAGTTGAAGAACAACTGACTTCCTAAAAAAAAAAAATTATAAAAATTTAAATATGCTTTTCATGAGATAGACAGATTCTTTTTATATTAAAATAATCAAAAAAGCAAATCATATATAACGTGACATTACTTTTATAAGCTTGTATTTACAAAAATGCAATACAGTGACCATACCAATAGCTCAGACAAGTTCTTAATTAATAAGTGCGGTATGAGAAAATATTTAAAATCTCTATCCAGAACACTCCCTTTCTACTTCAATATTACGTATGAAATAAGTGCTGGGTTTTGAGTTGATATTTTAGATCTAGTGTCCGAATATTCTAGCTCTCCACTGATGTGAGCCATAAGTTCGAAACCAGTTGGTCTGGAGATGGGAATAATAAAAAAAAATCCAAGCATATCAGAGGCAGCCTTCATTACTATTGAGGAGTATCTTATGCACTGCAAGGAAAGGCTTTCTCAAACAGCTGAGGAACAAAATTGATTACTTATCAAAGTTTATATAATTTTCTTTGTACAGAAACTTGTCGGGGACATAGAAAAGTAATTTTTTTCAAAAGATAACTCCATATAAATACATATCCTAATATATATTTATCAGATATATATATATATATGCCTGTATAAGAATATATAAAATGGTTTGTAAATATATATATATATATTCTATACAGAATATATAAAATAATATTTCATAATAATGTGATAATAAATTTCAAAACATTAGTCTGGGTTTTGAAGCAAAGCAGCTTTACTAAAGCAAGACTAAAATTAATTTTAGCAGAACTAAATATATATATAATAAAATAATGAGTTTGCTAATAGCTCTAATAAACTTTACCAATAAATGCTGCAAGAGAAAGCATTTAAAATCTCTATCTAGAAATTAACCCCATCCTCAGTCAGGTTTCATGCTATTGGCAATCCTCAGTGAGGCACTAGGATATTTCAGACACTAGATCTATCATTAAAAACCAGTCAACACTTAGACAATCCCAATATCAATAACAATCAATAATTTCAAACTATTATCAAAGTTACGTCCTTTTAACAATAAAGGTGGAATCCCTTAATAAAGGTGGGATCCCATTTTAGGGACTCCACTTTATTGTTAAAAGGAGGTTGCCTGACAATGGTTTGAAATTGATGATTGTTATTGATATTGGGATTGTCTAAGTGTAGATTAGTTTTTAATGATTACTTAGAAACCCATTTAGCCTTGAGCATTATTAGTTATTATATATATTATAAATTGAAACACCATTTTTTGTTAAAAGGAATGCTAATAATTATTACATTAATGGAATCGGTTGAATTAATTATATGCAAATTTCTGTTTTTTTTTTAATATTTTTCTTCAAATAAATGATATAGCAGGCTGATTTTTTTTCTCATGAGCAAAAAAAAAAATAGGAGAATTAGGTGCACTATTGTTTTTATCTCTACTATATACATGAATATGCTGTGCATTCCTTGATTTTTGCTTATGTCTTTCCAATAATATTTAGCATTGGAAGTCTGACAACCCAGGGCATAAATCATCTGTGCTTTGCCATCAGTTTTAGCCTTTTTTTAAATTGTTAAATAGTCTGTTTAAAGATAAACCACATCAAAAACAAATATTAAACCCTTTGTTATAAAAATTAAAGACATATCAATGCATGGTTTCTTAATAGATATTTTATAGTTTTTATATATAAGTTGTTTTTTTATTTTCTTATTTATTTGCTTAACAAATATGATTTTAGAATATCCAACTCTGATCAAGCCATTTTTATTGAAGACTTTCAAACCTGTCATTTTACAATAAAATGGAATAGTAATTATATGTTGGATTAAAATTCAAACTATTTAAACTTTCTAAATACATTCAAATTTTATGTATAGTTCTCTCTTTTTCGGGTATTTTTGGTCTGGCCAGTGACAGTACTAGCATGGGAATTGAACTGGATCTTTACATTCATGAATATTGAATTTAAGATAAACTCTAACAAACTGAACAATTCTGCCAAAGATAATAGTTAGTAGAAATTTCATACATTTATATGTAAGGGTCCGACTAATTTCTCTATTTTTTCAGAATTGGTGGCTTCCAATCATTATGAATTATTCCACTAGGTTGAACTATGGGGTTTATTTGCAATTGTCAAGTGAGCAGCTTCTTTGTTATTTTTTGTACTTTTTCCCCCTCTTATATTTTATAATTTCCCAATCCAACATACGTTCATTAATAAATACATAGTTTGCCACTTTAGCTATAAATGTTTTTTTCTAATTATCAGTTTGGGCTATTCATCCCTCCACATTTGCATGGTATTTCACAGAAGCAGTTTTTGTTTTCAGCATTTCAAAGTTTAGATTTTGTAGATGTTAGAATTCCCCATAGTGCATCAATAGCTTTGTAAAGCAATTCTGATATTATACTGATTGCAGAATTTCTTTAGTTTGTCTGCAGTACTACATTATCAATAATTGTGTTTTCGTTTGATGTTTCTTTTTGTTGTCTATTTAAGGTTTTCTTAATGGCAGCTGAAGGTTAATCATTCTTCATGATAATTTGTTCTATGCAGAACTTCTCTTTTCCAAATGATTTGGTTTCTGAACTAACTTCTTTTACTTTGTTCCATAGTGATATTACAACTCCATGTTTTGGGTTTCTGATGTGGATGTATATGTTAAGTGATTTCCTGTGTATGTAAGTTTTTTGTTAACTGTTGATATGACTTTGCCATGAGGAAACATCTAAGAATGCCATGTTTTGTTCTTGTACAGATTTTATTATTAATTTAATTGAAAGTAATATGTTAGATTGTTATTGTGTATCAAGAATATTTATAATAGTGCTTTACCATGTGGCTCTACAATAAATATATCATCAACATAGTGAAGTCAAGCTTTAGGTGAATATGGAGTTCATATGGCTGTGGTTTCAAGTTCTTCCATGCAAATGTTCCTAATCGCAGACAATAGTAGTGAGACTATAGCCATCCTTTGATTTTGTTGGCAGAATTTCGTGTTATATTGAAAGAATATTGTTCTTATGCAGAATGTTAATAGTTCCATTATACTATCTATAGGAAGAATATTTGATAATGGATAATCTTAATACTTACCACAGAATGTCTATTATGAAACTATGGATTCATATGCCCTATATATCTAATTTTACACAGAAAAATAATTTCTATTATAAACAAAGAGTTTAATAAAGGTATTCAAATGTGTCCTTTACCTTTAAACAGGATAGTTTCTATTATAAACAAAGAGTTTAATAAAGATATTCAAATGTGTCCTTTACCTTTAAACAAGATAATTAACAATTCTATGGATAAGCTTGAAAATAATGATAAAGCACAAACGGTTTATGCTCTGGATTCCAAATTTGTAATTCTAAATATCATGGGGAAACACAGGCAAATTTAAAGTCAAAAATTGCATAACATGTAAAGCTTAAAAACAATAATGCATATAATTCTATATTTTTGAACATGAGAGAAACATCAATCATATGTTTAAACCCATTACCCCCAATAATCATTTGTCTGGAGAAAAATAATAAATATAAAAGAAGCCTGGGCATATAATTAATTCAAAATTTCATCAATGTAAAAGCCAATAGTATTCCTGATAATAACTAATTTATAATTGATATAGATACATATTTAAGTTTATCAACATAAATTGTAATCCAGTTTTTGGTAAGGATGCTCTGTACTAAAAATCTGATTTAGCAATTTTTGAAGTATATCACCGTATTATTTATTAATTGACCATACACCTCGTGAATGTAATCTTAAATAACAGTAGCTTACTGGATAGTATGTGTAATTCAATCTTCATCCCTACAGGAGTTTTTGGTTATTGCCTTTATTAATAAAGACTGAGATTCAAGTCTAAAAACAAATGAAAGTTATGCATCTGACATTCATTTTTAATTTGTTAATGCTGATATATCATTCAATTAGTTTGGTTTGCTATGGTAACCTTCTTTCTTTATTATTCTAGCATTATCTGTGTCTTGCCAAATGGCAGCGCAATTCAAATCTCATCTCAAAGAGATGGGGAGGGGGTTAAAGGTAGACTGACAGTTTAACAATTGCACTGGCTCAAGCTTCGAATCCCAAACCATCACTGACAAAGGCAAAAGCCAGAAACCAGTATGGAGATGGGAATTGAATTGCACTAACATCTGGTAAACCAATGATTATGTGAGTTTATACAGATGACACCGGAATAGTGAAGAGAGGCTCTGCTTGTTTACAATTTAGTCTCCCCCCACCCCCAAAAGATGTCAACTATTAGAATAGAAATGACGTTTCTAAAATATACCATACAACTATGACTTAGTAATAATTACATTCATATAATTACACAAACAAGTTGTTTTGCATTCAAAACCATATGGTTTTTGGAGTTTCAAGCTATTAGCTGGCTAGTAAAACAGAGAATTAAAGGTGACTGCCAGCATAACTTACATTTGTTCCAGATTTCAATCCAAAGTGCTCATTGATAAGTGCAAAATCCAGAAACTAGGCTGGGGACAGCAAGTTAATTGCACTAGTACTGGAAAACCACTGATTAGCCAAGCTTACAGCAGATGGTACTAAAGTAGGACAGTAAGAAAACTGCTCTTGCTTATACTACTGTAAAATGAAAGACCCAAATGATGAGATGTTGGTACATAATTATAATTTATCTCATAACATTTTTTCTTATAGGAATGGATTTTTCAATAACTGATTAATTTTTTATTAAAAAAAAAAGAAATACATCCAAATATTGTAGTATATAAAGTAGGAACTATGATATTTAAGGAAGGTAATAAAGAAGATGCTAGAATTTATGAACGTATCAATCTTCTATCAGTTGTATACAAAATCTTTACCAAGGTAATTATAACTTGTCTAAAATGAATTTTGGATTCTAACCGACCAAAATAACAAGTTGGATTTAAAATTGGCTTCAGCATATATAAAAGTTATTGAAAGAACCAATGAATATGAGTCGCCATTACGCTTTTAGATTATAAAAAAGACAATTGATTTATTAGGTATTTCCATAATAATCATTAAAATTTTAGATCAACAAAATATAGATCCAGGATACTGTCATATTCTGAAAAATATTTATCTGCGTGATGATGATGATATTTTTGTAAATAGTAACTTCAGTGTTTCAGGAAATGTTGCAAGCGCTATCAGATGAAAGTAAAAAAGGATTAAAAATGAATGTGAAAATGATTAAAGTAATGTTTAATTGACTTTTCTCAAACGAAAACGCAGATTAATAATTAAGAATTAGAAGTTAATAACTATAAATACCTTGGACAGATTATTAATTCAGGGAGAATCATAATGAATGAAATTAATCACAGAATTAAACTTAGATGGAATACTTTTGATTGAAATAATTTAGTATTAAGAATGTGTTTGAAAAGATAGATTTTTAATAGATGTGACTTACCAGTCCCTACTTATGGATCTGAGATTTGGACACTTAAATCAACAAACTGTGGAGAGATGTATGTAGGAGAAACAAGAAGAGATAGAAAACAAAAAATTGGTGAGAGAACAATCTTATCATTGGTTACACTGAAAGAATTAAAAAGACTAAAATGGAGCCAGCTAGTCAAAATGATAATAGTTGAATAGTTAAGTTTTAAATTGGATTTATATGAAATTATAAAAGACCTAGAATAAGACCAAATGTGAGAAGGCTCAAAATAAATAAATTTGCTAGTGGGTTGTGGAGGAAAAAAGCTATGAATAGAAGAAAGTGGATAGACCTTCATCCTTGGATTGATAACATTGAAAATGATAATGATGATAAAGTCTTATGGTGTAATGATTATCACTTTTATCTGCCTTCCTTGAAATTTGAAGTTGGAATCTAGATTAAATAAAGCACAGAAATTTTTTCAGGTTTCAAATAAAATTTGGATTTTCCTTTTGAATAGCCATCCCAAAAACAAACCTGGCTAAACATTCACTCATTTATTAGTGATTAGGCCATTTAGCTGTTTTTAGCTAAAAGATAAAACAAAGGGAAAAAAACTGATAGCAATGGTAATTGGCAAGCCAGGTATTTCTTTCTACTTCACTGTTTCTTTTTGAAAGGCTAATTGAAATACTCTTGATCTGCAGTAGGCAACTTAGACTACATTTTATTTTGCAGAGATCATTTACTGCAAGAAAGCAAGTTGTTTAATTACACATAAGTGTTGATAAACAGAGCAAAACTCTCCATACAGTATTGCCACCTGTGCTAAACAGAGTAATCAATGGATGCCAGAAGGCTTGTGCATAAAATCCCTATCTAATGCCTACTCATCCAATATCGCCAGACTAGTTTCTGGCTTGTGGCCTTCGTCAGTGAGGAGCTTTGGATCTGAGAGCACTGCATCTAGATCTTAGGATCTAATGCAACCCTCTACCACAGGTGGCAATACTGTATGGAGAGTTTTGCTCTGTTTATCAACAATTAATGTGCTAGTATAGGAAATGTGATCATGTGATGTTACACATAAGTGCTGACAAAGAACATCATTGTTCAAAAAAAAAAAAAAAATTCAAGAACATATACCCAATATACAATATTTCTGTAGTGTAATTTTCACTACACCTCTCTCATGCAAGGTAGGGGCTGATCTATCCACTTTTTAAATATCTTGTGGAGGTGTTTAATCATGAATGTATGACCCAAAATGTGAAAAAGATGTATAATCCCAAAGATGCCTATTTCATGCTGAACTAGCATTCATCAGTTGGCCCAGATCACAATCTCTTGTGTATATTTTTATCATTGTTCAGTATATACATTATATAGATAGCAAATTACTACAGTTTAATTTATGTGCATGTGCTGCCCACACAACTTTGACACAAACCACTTAATAAATAATATTTCTGTGATATAATTATCACTACATTACTCTCACATAAGGTAGGAAATGATTTCTACTCACTTTTAATACCTTGTGGAGAAATGTAATCATAAACAAGTGACCAAAGACATGTGAAAAAGATGTATGATCCCCAAGATGCACACTCATCAGGTGGCCAAATCACAATTTCTTACATATATTTTTATCATTGGTTATCTATATATACTGAACAATGATAAAGACATATGTAAGAGATTATGATCTGGGCCAACTGATGAGAGCTAGTTCAGCATAAAATGTGCATCTTGATGATATATCTTTTTTAGGTCTTTGGTCATATATTTACGATTACATCCCTACACAAGATGTTAAAAGCAGATAGAAACCAGTCTCTATCTACCTTGAATGAGAGTGATTACATAATACACAAACACTACATTTAAACTTATAGTTTTATGTTGTATTGCGACTTTATGCATATTCATCCATAAATAAAATTTTGAATGAGTTAAATGAAATCATCTTTGAAAGTTAATTTTACTTAGTTAATTAAATGCTATCAAATATTCAGCAATCATGGATAATCGTAATGATTTTAATGAAAACTACCGCTGGACTAATAAGTACCCTTAATTTTTTTTTCCAATGATGCCAGTGGTATCTGATTATTCTCTCATCTATATATATCAGGAGTTGCCAACAAGTCGATCGTGATCCACTGGCCGATCGAGGCCAATCTGGCAAGAGCTGTCGGGTAACGAGTGAAACAAATTAAGTCAAGATTTTCAAGTTTTTTGTTATTTTTGTTCTATTTTTTTTTCTTTCAATTCTAGATAGGTGAAGTCCACTAAGTCGTATCATTATTGAAAATAATATTTTTAATCTTGACTTAATGTAGCTAATTTGAACACTGTTAATAATTACTCATGTTGCTTTAATTCTCCTGACATGAGTTTTTTGGTCCGTTAAATAATTGTTATTTTTTACTAGAATGATATATAAAAATAGTATCGCAACACATTTTTAAAATAAAAAGTAATCTTATGAACACAAAAGTTAGTCATCCCTGATATATATAATTTTTTATTGCTGATCCCAATGTATATTTCTCCATACTTTGCGGTGAGGTGTTTCTATATTGCTCTTTTATTATGTGTTTTACATTAAGTTATTTCTATTAAAAGCATTAATCCATTATATTACTATTTTAATTAATAATCTTATAAAGATATCTATATTTGTTACTTTTATTAATTTATTACTTATTCATCTTTATTTTTTCTTTCTTTGAAATACCATTGAGCTTAGATTTTTATTTAGCATTTATTTTGATTCCTACTTTCCCATTTGCATCCATAATTCTTTAAAATAAGTAAGTCCGAAAGGAGCCATATTCTCTGCAAAATTGAGGTAACTTAAATAATCTCCATTAATTTTTATTCTCTTAACTTCTAATAACGCATAAACTTTACTTCCTGTAAAAAGTTTTCACCCTGTCCATTTTCTCATCAGTGTTAATCTTATTTGCGTCAGCACTCAGTTGCAATTTTAAAAAAAAAAACCTGAATTTTCTCAACACACCTTTCCTTTCACCAGGTTGTTTGCGCGTATATTTATATAGAAGGTGATGATTAAAAATTTCAACTAACAACAGATAATTAAAATACACTTTCTAATCTCATTTTATCAAAAATAAATATGAACTCGTTTTTAGGAGCAGTTGCTGCAATGTTATTATTTTTCGGCCAAATAATTATTTAAATTGTTTGGACTAATTTTTTTTTAAATATATGAACAGAAAATAAATATGTGGTTAATTTGCAATTCAAACGTAACATATCGAACACATAAGATTCGTTTATTAATAAATGTTAACATTCTAACCATAGTCAAATGGTATATTATAAAATTTGATAATAAAAAAAGTTTGATGAAAACCAACGAATTTTACCTTTTTTAAAAAAATTTAACCAATAAAAAATTGGATGTAAGAAAAAGAAATGCATTAAATTGTGCAAGGCATTTAAACAATGTTAGATATAGAATGAAAGAGCTCTGTCGATAATGGTAGAAAGAACCTTCGCCTGCCGTCATGCATGATCTGAGGTTCAAATCTCAATTTAAGATTCAAAAACTTTTTTCAAAATAAATTTGCTTTAAGGATGGTAAATATCCAATCCAAGCAGCCATTCAAAATTGGTCAGGTAATGGAAATCTAACAACTCTTAACTACAGATTAAAACTATGATTGGAAAAAAAACCATTAAAACACTCATCATCAATATATGACAAGTCTGCTGAACATATCTTCCCCTTTAGTGACTGACGAGATCTTTGCCCAGCAGGAGGACCGTTAAATTTATGATATAGCTCTAAATATTGAGATGCCGAGAGTCATTTTAACTCAAGTGTTTGGATTCAGAAAAGACAATACCTAGACTGATTCCAAGGCAAAGGGGAGAGAATCCTCAGTTACATAAAATAAATATTGTACTTTAGTATCACTTTAGTGCTCATTATATGACTCTCAAAGCACCTGATCATGCAATAAATACATTCAATGTATTTCCTAAGAAATAAATAATGTGCACATTATTGAACAGAGCTATTATTTTTTTTTCAAATCTTGTATATAAACACGACCACATGTATGGATAATTATGTTCGCATTTTTGTTTATTCATTTCTGGAAATTTTGTTATGACAAAATAACACAATGAAATATATACTTTTTTTTTTTTTAATAATGACTAACTTTCATCAAATCTTTTCATAAATAGTATCCTTAGCTTTACTCACATGACATTTTAGTTTATTTTTTTATCATTGTTTGATTACTTAAAACTTTTCTTAAATATATGCACCTAAATTAGGAATTACAATCGATATCATATATTTCAAACATAAAAATTGCATACTTCATCAAAAGCATTAGCACAGAAGAGCTATCTAAGATGGAGAATTTGGCAATACTAATCATTGTCTCTGATGTTACACTTCATATGTTTTCACCTGGCTGCATATTAATAGACACTAGAAAAACATCTTATAAATTGTGGCCGTAGCAGAATAGATAAAATGTCCTAACATATTACAATGTAATAAGTTTATTACTATAGAAGCTTTTTGAAGTTAATATCTAATCACTCAAACAACACTAGAACAGCTTTTCCACTGTAAGAGATTTTTCAAGTATTTTTAAACTACTTATGGGAAATCCCTCTAATCGAACAAATTGCAATGAAAAACTTTTTGTTTTTGTATAATTTTTTCCATGCGTACCAGTAAGGTGATTAATACAACAGTCTTATAGTATTTTTTTTTAATCCTTCACTAAAAGCATAATGATAACAATGGCTAAAAGCATGTGTGTAGTACAGCCAGCAATGGGATGTGGGAAAAATATATATTCAATTCTGGTTTACTTATTACTAGTTGACCTTTTTAGCCTAATGAGTTATGTTGTTTATAACCACAAAGCTTAATATAACAGATCATATAAAGACAACACATAATTTTACAAAAGTAAATAGCATATTACATTTTTTGAAATGAGGTCTCTTGAGAAACAGTAAAACCAAGCTGTGTGTGAAAGTAATAACAAAAAACATTAAAGATTATTTTTCTATCAACACTAGAATCATAAGGCAAGCGTTGTTAGCCGAGAGGTCATCGCAACCGCCTTGCAAGCAAGTAGTTGGTTGCAGATGGTTGTGGGTTCGTGTCTCGGCCAATGCTATGACATATAATAAAAAGAATATAAAAAAACACTAGAATCATAAAATATTTTTCTACATATCTTGTGTGACAGTGTTTTAACTCATGATGTGACAAATTCGGCAATAGTTTGTATTGGCAGATTAGCACAATGGCAGAATAACGGATCATATACATGAAACCCCTGATCAAAGTTCAACCTGTCACTTTGTTGCTCAAATATTATATGACTTCCTGGGCAACAAACCATTCAATTTTTATTGGCAATATATTAAGGAGTAATGGTAGGAAATAGAGAAAATGGTATTTTTCAAATCAGAAAAAAATGAAAAAATTCTGCTATTTAAAGCAATAATCTCCAAGATATATAGTAAACCCAATAAAGTTAATTTAAAACTATAAGATCTTAGCTTGCAATATACATATTAGATCTGATATCTGCAAGTTGTTTTATAGAATGCTTAGCTAAATAATTGGTTCAATTATTAAAATCCATCTTCTTTATGGATATTATTTGCAATCTCTTCAAAATGAAGCAGAAGTTACTGTAATTCCCATAACTATATATATATACTAATATAAACCGATCAATAAACAAAAAATTATAGAACAGACCTACCAGTAATTTAGCCCCAATCATATTTAAGCATTTAATTTGTTGACATGTTACAACAGAGAGCATAAATTCTATATACTAACATGATTTCAGTACAACTGTAAGCCATTCTGAAATCATTAAAATGATCAGTAAATTTCATGCCTCATTTTTAACAACCTCTGATTATTAAATTAAATAACAATTAACATATGTAAATATTAATTACTATTATTATTTCAATCTCTATAAATTAAATAAATGACTTGATATATTTTCATAGAGATACTTCGGGAGGATTAGTAGGAAAGTTTATTGGCAGGATTAGGGAGGATCAGTAGGAAAGTTTATTTGAATAATAAGGAAATTTGTTAAAACAAATCAAAAAACAATCTTGCTAATGTATTTTGAATTAAGATATCCCTATAATAATTGAAACTAACTATTGTTGTCATCAATATAGATATCAAAATAAAAAATATCATATGATAATGTCATAATGTAGAAAAATCAAGAGAAATATTGTAAAGAGTTGTATAACTAAATTAAGACTTGAAGTTGTGAACTGACCACAGTTTGAAAGTAAATGTAAACCATTGATCTTAGGTGATAATAATTTATTTTTTAAATATTTAACAAGTCACATTTGTTAGAAACTGTGAGTTTGTTAAAATATATATACAAGTAATAATTAATAATTATTTTATATATTATTTAATTATATTTATATTAAACAATTTTTATTTAATGCACTTTGATATTTAATAGTAGCTTGCATGTCTGCCCAGCCCTCATATATGTACTTAAATGGATTATGTCCTGTACATGAGGGGTCAGAGTGACTTATGGTCAAGCTGGATGTGGTGAGAATGTTGGCAGCAGTGTGAGCTTTAAGAGTTCCACCATCAGATTTTCAATAGGATGGACAGCTGAAGAGTTGGAGGGTGGAGTGGATTGAAGTCTGTCCATTAAAGTATGAAGATTGGCTACCTTAATATAAATCTGAGCAGTTACTGTACATATGTATAGAGATGATAATCTGGACCAACTGGTGAGTGCTGGTTTAGCACCAAATACATATATTGGTGATTATTTTTCTTTTAGACATATATGTGGTCAAGTGTATCAGTGATATGACATAGTGTGGAGAGTTGCGGGTCGTGTGAAAGTCTGAGTTTAAAATCCCTATATATTACATTGTTTGTACAGATATATGTAACTGTTAAATAACGAAATGTGTGGTTTATATATGTAATAAAGTCAGATATTCTACGGTGATATCGCCACACAAACTCAAATATATATTATTATTCTAATTATTTATTTCTTAAGCACTTTTCGAAGGAGCTATGCCTTCATTTTCAAAGCAATAATAGATATCTATAGCTTTGAAAATGAAGGCATAGCTCCTTCGAAAAGTGCTTAAGAAATAAATAATTAGAATAATAATATATATTTGAGTTTGTGTGGCGATATCACCGTAGAATATCTGACTTTAGTACAGATATATATATATATTGTAACCATATATTTTAGCATAAAATATAATAATTGATGTAACTTATTAAAAAATTTCTCTGTCTTCTTTGGTGATTTGATTGGCTTGATTTGCACTTTGAACAGATTACTCTCTTATATTATTTTAATAAATTTAAATTTGCTTCGTTCCATATCCTAATTCATATCAGAATGTTTAACTTTTTTAAAAATTTTAACAACACATTAAATTTGGTAAAATAGTATTAAAATATAATATTTTATTTACATTTGTTTAAAGTAATCTTAAAAATTATTTCTATTGAATTAACAAAAAACCATTTGTTCAATTAAAATAAATTATTAAAAATAAATACAGCAATTACGTATGCGTCTCAATGTAAAAAAAAGAAAAGAGCGCGAATTTAAGAGAAGATCGTCTGTTAGTTTGCTTTTGGAGGGAGAGAAAGAAAAGAAAATAGTAAGAAGGCAAATGGTGTAAATTTGATAAGCTTATTTTAAAATAGTTAACAAGTAAACTGATTACCACAAATTTTCTATAAACGTAAAAATAACATTGTGGTATTTAATTCTAAGATGAATTGCTAAATTTAAAAGTCTGTTCAAGTCGGCTGGCCAAGTGGATCAAATCACCGGTAATAATTTCCCAATATTACATTTAAAATGTCGGAGCTTCCCAGTTTAAAAGAATTAATTGCAAGAATTTGGTATGTTTTAAAATGTTTATTGTTCTACAATTTGGAAAATTTAAATAAGTATTTTAATTACAGAAGTTTTATAAATATGAAAATTTGCTTTTTAAAAAAGAAGAAGTTTAAATTAAAGTAAAATGTTAAAGTTATCAACATAGTTTAATATTTCCGTTTCTAATTCTAATAAAAATATAGTATTGATTGATATTTAACTTTATAATGCCAGTAATATATTTGCTAGTTAATTTGTTTGCCATTTGGATAATAAACAGTCTTCAAATAATTGATCAAAGCTATTTTCTAAATTTATCGTCAGTTTGGAATGATTGAATTAATTGCTGTAATTATTATTCCTAGATTTAAGCGTGGATAAATAAATATTAGCATGGATGTAATAAACTTGGAACATTTTTAATAGAGAAATGTAGAAATTAATAACTTTTGAAAAACATTTTCATTTAAGTTCTGCTTGTCATGTCTTGAAATTGTTTCTTATTTATGGAGCCACGTAAAATCGTTAATCTAATAGTGATTATGATAACTAACACAAATGGATAAAATTGCATGTATGGAATTCAACCATAATTATATTTATTACTTCGTACATTATTGTTCGACACATCGTACATGGATTCACGGATCATATTTGTAGTTATAAAATGCTATACAATCTAATTTGTGACACACACACCTGCTAAAATACATGTATTGAACTATAAAATGCTATACATTTAATTTATATCACACATACACCTGTTAGATTTTATGTATTTGATGAATAATTCATTACTTTAATTTTATCGTTATATGAACTTGCATGTGAAGTTCATAAGTTATATTTTATTAAGTTTAAATTAATAGGGGTTGAATAAAATACTTATTCAAGAGAATAGCGCTTGCGAAAGGGCTTGAAAAGTACTAAATGAATTTATGAGATGTATCAATTTTTCATGAGGTGTTTTGTGAGTCTTTCCAGATTTATATTCCTATACTAATATTACTTATATTGCATTACACATGTTTTATTTTAAGCAAGATAAGTTAGTACATTAGTTGACCTGATTAGTGTAACATTTTATTATGCAAGAACCCACATTTGCTAAAGTGTTAGTGTTTCCGAATGATCAGAGTAACTGAGGAGGATGATTTTGCACTTTAATGTGAAGTAAATAATAATGTTGTTTTATAATGTTGAAAGGCATTAATCTGTGCCGGTGGTTAATCCGCAGATTATTTAATTGCCATTTTTTGTATTTTACACTCATTCCAGCGCTGGTGGTTAATCCGCGGAATTGTGTAATTATATGTATTACTTTATGATGGTGTATCAATCCACAAAGTGTTTAGTATTATTTAATTCCTATGTGTAGATGAACGCATCCACAGGAATATGTTTTACTTCATAGATATAAGTTGGGCAAAGTATTTTAGTTAATCTGCTAAATCATCTTCTTCCATTTGTAAGTATAATTCATAAGTTAGATCGTCAAATTGTAGCAGGACATTCTATTCAAGTTACTTCCTAGTAATTAACTGTCGGTTGATTATTATTTACCGGAGTGTAAGTTTAAATTTTCATTTTATTTGATGATTGCATTATAGCTAATCCTACAGATATAATATTATTTATTATATTATTATAATTTTACGGTATGGATTTATTGAATCTGGAAATGACGTTAAATATTTCATGAGTTGATGTTGAATTTAGTATAATTTGCTCAAGATTCATTATATCAAATTGAAATAAGGTATGATTAGGTTTTTAAAACCGTACCTATGATATGTTAGTGAAGAAAGTCGATGGAATTATAATTTATTTATTTTATTTGTTTATTTATGTTTTTTAATTATAACATTGGAATTAATTATTTATTATTCATAAATTTGTAAATAAACGTTGATTTATAATTAAACTTACTGTGCCGTTGCTATGTGTCATTCTTAAAATCAGAAATCATAAACCTTGGATAGAGCATACATGAAGTACATACCATTGTCAACATGATATCAGAGTTTAGTGATATTTTGAGAAAACATTTGGATGCTTTTAGTCTTTGGTAGTTTATGATGTGTAGGGTACAATAAAATCCCATTTACCTTTTCCATCATTTTGGCTTTGCGTAGTTGATCTAGTATACAATACAAATTGATTATTAAACCTGTAAACAGATTTACCAAATAATGATATGATTGAATATATTTACTTAACATTTTAAATTGTCATTTGTCAGTATAAAAAGAGTCTCAGTGATATAGTAAACTATAAAAAGAACCCAAGTATTTATGTTTATTTATTGCAAAGCTTTACCTGGACTAGCATTTGTATTAAAAATCATATAGATTGTTTAAAATTTCATAATCTTATGTAGTTCCACAAATTATGCCATCTTGTACACGGTCGGCCATCGGGTCTCATACAATAAAAATCGCAAATTAAGGTTTGAAAATAATAACATTGCACTTATAATTTGTTTACTGTATTTTATCATATTACTATGATAGGTCTTCACGGTACACCCTGGCTGCGATCAAATTAAATCATAAAAGTTTATGTTAGATCATTGGTTTGGTCTGTGGTAAGTTGCTCCAGATATTGGTTGTGGTCCTTGGTGCATAAAATAGATAGCATAATATGCTTTTGGATACAGCTCTTAATAGCTGACAATGTGTAGCGGGAATTGATCAGTGATCGAGGTTACGATTCTCAGTGCACTTACGTTAAGGAGTTGACCACACTTTAGAGGGTTACAATATATAGCCAGTATGTTAGATATTAACACACTTTGAATATTCTCATTTACATATATCAAGTACATTTTCACGAAGGCTATGAGTATGAGGCACGGTTCCTCGAAAACGTTCAGCCAAATTTATTACTAACTATATTTTTTCTCTAATAATTTACAATTAAGTATTTTCATTTTTACAAATAAGGCGAAATTAAAACCACATTTATTACACTTTGATAAAATATTTTTTTATATCAGAATATTCTTTTAATTACGAGTTTATGTGTAAACTATTAAAATCTTTATTGATAATATAAAAAGGTTGGTCTGGTTCTTGCATAAATATTCTAATATATTATCTTTGAAGTTTTTTTGCTATTGCTATTTATATAATTTCCAATTACAAATAGCTACTTTAAATAATCATCATCATCATCATTATCAACCATTATCAATCCACTGCAGGATGAAGGTCTCTCCAAGTTTAATCCATCTTCTCCGATCTTTAGCTTCTCTTCTCCACATCACCCCTACACATTTTCTTATTTCATCCATCCATCTTACATGTGGTCTCCTTCTGGGTCTTTTATAATCTCTTGGAATCCAGTTTAAAATTTCAATTGTCCATCTATTATCATCTCTTCTAGCAATATGTCCAGCCCAACTCCACTTCAATCTTTTAATTTTTCAATGAGGTCAGTAACACCTGTTTGTTCTCTTACCCATACATTGCGTTTTCGATCTCTTCTTGTTACTCCCAACATACATCTCTCCATACTCCTTTGAGTGGTCTGAAGTCTCTGTATTGCTCTTCTATTAAGTGTCCAAGTCTCAGATCCATAAGTAAGAACTGGTAAAACACATTTGTTAAAAACCTTCCTTTTCAAACACATAGGCATATTTCCTTTTAATATCAAGTTATTTCTACCAAAAGCACTCCAACCAAGTTTAATTCTATGATTAATTTCCTCTATTATGTTTCCATCTGTATTAATAATCTGACCAAGGTATTTGTAACTCTTAACTTCTTCTAATTCATCATAATCAATCTTTATTTTCATATTTTGAGCAAATCGATTAAACATTACTTTAGTCTTTTTAACATTTATCTTTAGTCCTACTTTCCTACTTTCATCTGATAACTCCTGCAACATTTCCTGCAGCTCGGAAGCATTATTTGCAAAAACAACTACATCATCTGCGAAATCTAAATGACTTAAATAATCTCCATTTACTTTCACTCCTTTAGTTTCCCATTTTAATCCACAAAATACTTCTTGCCGCACTGCTGTAAAAAGTTTTGGAGATATGGAGTCACCTTGTCTTACACCTTTCTCAATGTTGACTTTCCCAGTATCATTATGTAATCTAATTGTTGCTGTTGCATTTTTATAAATATTCTTTAAAATATGACAATATCCTGGATCTATACCTTGATGATCCAATGCTTTAATCACTGAAGAAATGTTTATAGAATCAAATGCCTTTTCATAATCTACAAATCCAAAACATAATGACAACTCATATTCATTTGTCCTTTCTATAACTTCTCTCAATACTTGAATATGATCTACTGTACTAAAACCACTTTTAAATCCAGCTTGTTCTCTTGGTTGGTGAAAATCCAAGGTTCTCTGTAGACGAGTTGTAATTATCTTGGTAAAAATTTTATATAAAACTGATAAAAGGCTGATAGGTCTGTAATTTCTAATATCTTCTTTATCACCTTTTTTAAATATTAATATTATTACTGCATTCTTCCAATCATCCGGTACATCTTTATCATTTAGACATTTGGTATATAACTTTGCTAATATTTTTTCTGTTTCTTCACCTGCTTCTTTTAATATATCAATTATAATTCCATCATTACCTGGAGCCTTTCCTTTTTTCATACATTTAATTGCATTTCTCACTTCTTCATTTAAAATTCTGGGCAATTCGGAAGATGTAATAGATATAGGAGGTACTTGTTCTTTATTACTATATAATTCTTGATAAAAATCTTCTACCAATTTCATAATGTCATCCCTCTTTTTAGTAATAATTCCATCTTTTTTCCTTATTGCAGATATAAATTTCCTACCAATACCAAAATGTTGTTTTACATTCTTAAGACTTTTATTTTCTTCTACAGCTTTTCTTGCTAGTTCACAGTTATACTTTCTTATATCATTTTCAACTCTTTTCCGCACCATTTTACAAAATTCGAGATATTCAATTCTTTTTAATGCATCATTCTTGCATATCTTCATATTCCTTCTTTTCTTCATAAGTTCTCTAGTCTCAGTAGAAATTTTATTAGTCAATTGCTGCTTTTTTCTACCAGCTATCTTTGTTGCAGTTTTTAAAAGTGTATCAGTTATTTTCATATTAATTTCATTCAAATCTGAATCATGTTCAAAATCTACTAATACTTGAAACCGATTTGTAAGTTCTAATTTAAATTCATTAGAATGTTTCTGAAGATTAGGAATATCAACTGTAAATATAGTTTTCCTTAATAATTTTTGTCTCTCTAGTTTTACATTAACATGTATCTTACCCCTTACTAATCGATGATCACTTCCTGTGTTAAATTTATTAAGAACATTACAATCTTGAAATATGTATTTCCTGTTAGTCAAAATATAATCCAATTCTGCTGTACCTTCATTTGGATGCTTCCATGTCCATTTCCTTCTAACATTTTTCTCAAAAAAAGAATTCATAATATAAAGTTTTTCCTTCTCTGCAAACTCCACAAGTCTATGTCCTCTCTCATTTCTATTACCATAACCAAAATTACCTACAACACTTTCATCTTTCATTTGTTTACCAATTCTAGCATTAAAATCTCCCATAACAATTTTAAAATGTTGTTTACTCTGATCAAAAGCCTTTTGTACATCCATATAAAAATCTTCTACTACTTCATCACTGTGAGAACTTGTTGGGGCATAAACCTGAATTATCTGCATTTGATATCTGCTATTAAGTTGTATAACTAATCTTGCCACTCTGTCTGATACACCATCAATCTCCACAATATTGTTCTTCCACTTTTTATTTATAATGAATCCTACTCCACTTGTATTTCCAATATTTGTGCCTTTATAATAGAGCATATGTCCACTTTTTAAATCAATTGTCTCTTCACCTTTTCTTCTAACTTCACAAAGTCCAATAATATCCCATTTAATATAAGAGAGTTCTTCTAATTCTTGCAATCTTCCTTCACTTGAAAGTGATCTGCAGTTGTAAGTACCTAAATAAAAAGTCGTCATCAAATGGCAGCCTGGGTCCGCCTCCAGGATATTTTTAGCACCCTCTGCCTTCGGCCACCAACCGCTGCCTTGGTTGGTGACTTTACAGCCTCCTGGGATTAAGGGCCATGCTTTATTTTTGTCTGTCATAATTGTATAATTGGGAAAAATCTTTATCATTTACACAAACATTCAGTCTGCCTTATCAGGCACTGAGAAGAAAGACCATGGTGTTTCTTGATCTTAAACTCAGAGGTAAAAAGCCAATAAACTCACCACGCTGGCTAATGCGTGTTGGTGAGCAGCCCATCCATGTTCGTATACTATATGAATAAACATATAGTAATAACAGCTGCAACGACAAGAATGTATGGAGTGGACATTAAGAATTTGCCCTGCTCGGTTCCTTTAAGGCCTCCAAGAGGAATCAAAGGGTCTCCTTTCAGTTAATAGCAAACTCCTTTCTGCAGCCTTTAAATACTATTTATTAATTTTCTGATTATTAATTAAATATTAATGTGTTAACTCTTGATGATTTCTTTTTCTTTATTCCATTTTTAAGAAATTATTGTATCACTATGTTCTCAGGTTTCTACACTTAATTCAAACTAGGATACAGAATAATGAAATTATATGTATGAATGGTTACCTATTTAAGCTACCAAACCACTTTATGTAATTGGAGGGAGTTGAACTCAGGATTTTTCAGTCTATTCATCCTCCGTGTATTTCATGCAGAATCAGCACTCACTAATTGGGCCAGATTATAATTTTCTACACATATATACAATCAGAATTCAGTTTATATTAAGACAGCAATTTCTTAAACTTTAATGGCCAAACTTCAATCTTCTCATTTCTTCAATTATTCAACTGTCCATTTCATTGAAAAACCAACAATAGAACTATCAAAGCCTTTATTGGAATTGATAATGGAGTCATACCCATATAGACATTACATCAATCTAATCCCTCATATTTTGGACCATTACATATTCAAAAATATTAATAGGAGAGGGATGGGTTGAACTTAGATGTAATCTATTTCCCAAACAATGCGTAATTCTAAGATAGTATGTAATTTGCTTCTAATTACATATACAAGAAACATTTAGCATAAGCAGATTACATACTGCCTTAGAATTACAATCAACTTTATGAAAGTTGTGCTGCCCATGTGAAACCGGTTATCTCTAAATAGAGCTGCTGATACTAATTATTATTAAATATAAATCTTATCACAACTGGAGGAATAAACCAATTAATAATTAGTTACAAAACATATACCATAAACTGATTAGTAATTAGGTATAAAGCAGATACCTTTACATAATTTGGTGTTAAATGTGATGGGCCTGTATATTTACTGCTACTTATTTATTCCATTACATATTTTACATAACTAACTTTACAATTTAGATCAGTGAAACACAATCATACATTCACACAGGGCTGGTACCATAGTGAGGTGATGAAGCAACTATCTAGCGAACTGAAAAGCAATCATACATCCATATAGGGCTGGACCATAGATGAGACAGTGAGGCAGATCTCAAGTGGTGAATGAAAATGGGCACTAAAATGAGACATTTGAATATATATATATATTTAAATTAATGTATTTACTTTTTATTTAATATATATATTCTATTATATCCATTTGTTTAATAGACCATTTTAATAATTTTAAAATGCATAAATTTTTAAAGATTGTTTCAGGCACCAAAATTGATAAGCCCGGCCCACTGCATAATTGGCTTTCCAACTTGGGAATAAGTTAACCACTATCCACACATACTTATTCCTATTACAGTGTATATAGAGCATTTACATTTTAAATATATATTCTTTTCAATTAAAACTGTTTACTTGTTTAAGACGCTATTATTGGTTAATTAATTATCTTTCAAAAGTAAGAAAGATTTTAACAAGCAGGATTTTATAATTTTTACTGCTACAAAAACCACCTTATAAAAATCTTCAACACCTAAAGTAATTTAAAAGAATCTGTCACATCACTGCTCAAATTATCAGTTTTAAGTTCCTGTCTAGAAAAAGCTATAGATTTCCAATAAAATAGAATTATCAATTTACACAAGGTTAAACATTTATTAGTTTTTCTCCTGAATTCCCTTTATTAAAATTATAAAATAGCAACTGAAGTAATTCTAAGCCAATTCATTACTTGTTCTTTCAAATAAAGTTTTTAAAAAGAGACTATAAAAACTCTTTTTTTTTCCCAAAACAAGATTTGAAAATATCATCAGCAGCAGCAACCAATCATAAACTGAGTCTAGAGGACAGAAACATGAAAAGAAGGAAACTACACAACCCAGTGATCCATAATCATGTACATATTATATCATATGCTGGTCCTTTAGTCTGGTTTTAATAACTTGTAATACTGTGTTTTACTTTTTCTTTTAAAAAGACTTTAACACCCTATTTAATTCTAGCTCTCCATTGTATTCTATCCCTTGGCATGCTCTCCAATAAAAACAATCAATATTGAACTTCAATCTCTATTTCTAATAAGTTCAACAAAAAATGCTTTTTAGAAGGTTTTCATGTGCTTTATGTGCCCATCCTTTACACCCATACAAGAAAAATGTCTTACAGGCGATGATTCAATATCTTCAGATCGATCTTATAATCTTTCAGAAAATTTTAATGCATTTATTCAATTTATTTTTCCATCATCTTCGCATAATTTCTTCATTCCATGCAATTAATTTGGCAGAATAACTGCACTATACTATATACAACCAATGTGGATGAATACTTGTAGCCCAGCACTATAATGATAACTCCCTATCTTATAACTTGCTAAACATGCCAGAAATACAACTGGACTTTAAGCTATATCTCTGCATTCCTAACGAAAAAGTTAGCAATATATTTAAATCGATTCATATTCTTAGGCTGAAAACTATTAAAGTCAAATGCTACTGAAGATTTTTTTTCTTTCCTTATGGGCTAATAAAAATTTAAGTTTTTTCAAAATTTTAATTACTAAATAAAATAAACAAATATCCTTGTTACATTGCATTCAAAAAGCAATAAAATCATTCAGCAGATCATTTTTTTTGAAATGGTAAGACCAAAACTTAATAAGCATGCTCTAAATTTTGGACCTAATAAGATAAAATACATGCTTTTTCTCTTAATTTATTAAAGTTAAAAATTCAGCCAAAACAATATAGTAACATCTTGATGCAATTTACAAAAATAACTGCATAGTGTTACAAAAACCACTTATAAAAATTAAAAAAAATATTAGAGCTACTACCCATCCCTGTTTGTAATTTCCTTCCATTAATAATATCATCATACAATAGCTGCACAATTTGATCATTGTTCCAAAGTTATTGAGTTATATTTACACACCATGTATCTAAGTTAAGTGTCTTCTTATTAGTGTCAATATCTAAATCATTACAAAGCAAGATATAATTCATATCTGTAATCATGGAGCAAAAAAAAAAAATTAAAAATAGTACTGACATCATTAAAAAGTAAACCTTCCTTTTGAAACCTATAAAGGAGATTGAAAATTTTTTATTTAAAAAAAAAAAAAAAAAGGTCATTTTACTAGTAATTTTAAAATATATCATTTGAAAGAGATTGTATTAAAAGTAAGTTATTCTTTTCTAATATCATAGAGACAAATAAACCTGCTAAAATTACAAAATCAATTTCTAAAGAGTACTGTTAATGTCAAACTGCTTTTCTCCATCAGTGATGTTTGTACAAGCCTTCCACAGCTAATTAATTCATAACTAACTACAGAAATATTGCTACTAAGTGGAATGTTAAAAGAAAACTGGTCAAAGATTGGAAATTTTTTTTTTTTATGCCATACAAAACAAAAAATATGCCTTTAGAGACTTCCACCCTTAACAGATAATACAAGATTTTCTAAATTGTGACTTCCATACCTACACCTAAAATAAAAGACAAATAGTCAAACATTGGTGGTCGAGAGGTCAGCACAACTGCCTTACAAGCAGTTGTACAGGGCTAGTGGGTTCGCATCCCGGCCGATGCTATGACACATGAAAAAAAAAAAAAGACTGAAATAATAATTATCTGACTGTGTCCATGTCAATCATCCATGAAAGCAAATAAAGTATGGTAAAGACAATTTACTTTCCCTTCCCTGAAGATCTGAATGAATTCTTGATCCATGGTCTATACATGCATTGTTTTTCCACAATTATGATTTGTTTTCTTTGGCCCTGAAGTCAATTACATTTTATTTTTTATGAATCCATCATTTTTTCGAATCTAACACTGACAAATCATAGTCCCAAAGCAATATTCTTTTGCAGGGATAGTTTTTAAATTTGAAATGACAAATACTTTCTGTGGCAGGACAGATGAAACCACAAGTCACTTCATCTCAGAATGTCTTGCACTACGAGACCTCTGATCCCTGTTACTAGATATCACAAGATTAAAAAGTAACATTATAAGCTCATTGATAAGTAGCATCAAAAAAGGAGACTATCCCTATATTAGAACCTCTACCTTTTTGTTATTTGCACTTTGGACAATCAGATGTAAACTATGTTTCAGGCAAGAAAACCAAACACCACAAACACTAATATTAAACAAGATTATAAAAATTAAAAAGAGAAGTAAAAAATCACCCCACCAGCGATCTAGATCCACTTGGGAACTCATCAAGATCTAAGAAAGGAAGACAAAAAAAGTCTATATTAAATCTGTCACACCTACTTAAAATTGAAAGCATATTGTGACTGAATAGCCTGCGTCTTTCTCAATATATTACTCTCTTTCTCAATATATTACTCACTACCGCAGAATACAGTAACTTTCATGAACCTATAATACCCCCCCCCCCCAAAGAAATCAGGATAATTCAAGAGAAGTAAAGCTGAAGATACAGAGAAAACAATTTAAGTAACATTCTCAATATTACCTAACAAGCTAGTATGCCTCCAATCCACATTCATTTAATAATCAAATGTTATTAGAATGAAATAGCCTTGTAACCATTAGTAAATCCAAATAAATATTTTATTTGTTATTAAAAAAAAAGACAAAGACACACATACACATTATTATTAGTTTACTCATTGTTGAATAATGTTCTGGTAATTAAATTTTCATTATTAATTCCTAATTATATAAAAATTTGTATAATTTTCCAATAACCTTTATTATTATTTACTAATAAGTTTCTTTCCAATTTATTTAGTGTAAAGGATTTTGTTTTGCTAGTTTTCCAAACAGGAGATAAATTCACTAATGACTCAGGTCTTTCGCTAACTTTGACCATTAGAATTTTATTTTAGGCATTTCAGTATAATCAAAACAACATCAACATCACCAGGCTTCTATTTTTCGTAGATAATGCTTTAATTATACAATATTAAACTTCTCCTAATCAATAAATAACCCACTAAACTCTACATTTAAATAAAATTGGGATTAAATAAAATACAAAATTGATAAACTTTCTTTCTAAATTAAACAATCGTAATTATGGATATTAGGATTATACATATATGCATGCCTTTTTTTTTTTTTTTCAAATAATAAATGTAGAATGTGTTCAATTTTAAAATATGAATTTTTCAATGAAAAAATCACTTTATTTTAAATTGGTAATTTTTAATACGGCTCATCCTATTGCTTTTCCATATAGATAGTGGCTAAGTTTACCACAAGCAATTTAAGAGAGCTATACAATGGGGTGGAAAACATATTTCCTGTCAAGAGCCCATTTGGACATTTATAATATCATTAAACAGCCACATAAAATTATCAATTCACCCCTAATGTGATTACTGAAACTGCTTCTCTGCAAAAAACATGGGATGTTAGCTTATAGTGATGATCATACTAGCAAATCTTTTCCAGATTGGTGTCAGTCAGTCTAGAGTGCAGTTAACTCTTTGGTATGCTAAGTTTTGAAAAGAACTGTTCACAGCAGTAAGTTGTTCTGAACACAAATGCATATTTCAAGGGTCTCCTCAAAGTGGGAAATTCATCCTTGCTCATGTGACATTTATAGAGCTCAAACAGTGGAAGGTTATTGTATACCTAGTTTTAAGTTTGCCACTTTACAGCTGAAAAATATCATGTTGTAGGTTATCAGGCACATCACCTACTTCCACATTGAATAGTGTAGCAAAGCTGGTCAATTCCATTTGTTTACTTTCCACATTCTTGAATCTTTCATTAAGTGCCTCAATTAGTTCCAGACAATCACCAACATAATCAAGCATAGTAGAAGGCCTCTGTCCTTTCAGAATGGGAAAATGCACTGTGTTATTGTTTTTGAATTGCATTTTTCACAGCCTTAATTTAGCTTCAAAAGATTTCACATTCAAAAACAGGGATCTAAGAAGCTGGTTGGGGCCCTACAATTTACTGTTTAGCTCTAAAAGGTTCTTAGTAATGTCTACAATCAATGTTAAATCACACAGCCATTTCCTATCATTGAATTCACTGACAGGTTTTCCCTTTGTCATCATGAACTGTTTGACCTCATATCACAGTTCATAAAATCTCATGAGTGCATTACCATAACTCAGCCACTGCAATTCACAGTGATAAGATCACTAAATTCAGAATGAATATCATTCAATAACTCTTTAAAGTGGTGACTATTAAACCTCTGTTTTTCATAAAATTTATGCATTGATACTACTGTTGATATTACATTGTTGATCCGCAATGACTGTGCAGAGATTTTCTAGTTGCATAATTAAATCACTTGAATTTCTTTTTTGACAAATAGCCAAACAAGGCCAGAGTTCCATTTGTAGTAAGGCCATTTAACTTCTTAAATGTTAGCTCAAGTTTTTCCAGTGATAAAATAAGTCTCTAAAACAAGGTCTCACCTCTTGTAGTGCCATGCATGGTTTCCAGTGACAACAGTTCTTCTTCTGTGCCAAACCCTGCAGTCATCTCTCAAATGAAAATGGACAAATGAGTAGTATTTGTTATACCCATTATCACACCACAAACCAGATAGAAAAATTAGAAATCTTGCAGATCCTTCAGCATTTTATCAATATCTTGTGCTAAATTAATAATCTGATCTGATAGGATCCCCTGAGACAAACAATATATACCTCTAGCTTAGTGGTTCTTTAAGAAATGCATGCATAATAAAAGAGAATGGCCTAAGTTTCTGAGCTGGTAGAATTAAGATAAGGAATGCACTGATAAAAGACAAAAATAAAATTCTATATATATATATTAAATAGAATCAATGCATACCACTAGTTGAAATCTATATAAAAATATTTTTAAATGCTCCATAACCATATTCTTTCAGCTATACACCCCCTTTAAATAAAGAAAAGTTTGAAATTTTGCAGCTCATTCAAAACGAATACTATTACATGTATACTACAATGGCAATGATGTTATTTATATTGAAATTGAAGCTAATTTAAACAAGGAATGTGAAATTAGGTAAGGAAAGATCTTAATTTGCAAATAAACAAACGTTTAATTTTAAATAAACTTAGAATGATTCATAGTCAATTTTACTCCCCAAATGCTAATATATATAGAATCAATGTAAATTGCAGTATAAATTCAAGAGATTCCATTTGAATGAGCTCAAAATTCAGGCTTTTTTTTTTATTTAAGGGGGAAGTATGGCTGAAAGAATTGCTAATAAGATATTTAATTATAAAGGATTTGAACAAAGACTTTCAAACTCCTTTCAGCTATCCACTCTATGACCACATGTGAAAAAGATAAATGATCTCCAAGAGACTTATTTCATAGTGAACCAGCACTCATCACCTAATCCAGATCATCATCTCCCACACAAATATATAATCAATGCTCATTTTATATTAAGATAGCAAATCTTCAAATGGATAGCCTTCAATCTACTCCACCCTCCAACTTTATTTTTTATTTATACAAAATATGCCCATGTTTTTATTTTCAAAAGCTGAATAAAATTTGTTTTTACTTTTTAGGTTTTTTATGTAAATAATGGCTTTTTTTAAAAAAAAAAAAAATTATTATTACATATAATTAAAAAATCTTTGCTTCATTCAAGTGTATCCATACAAATAAATATACGCTCATGTAAGATATATGGTAAAACAGCCTTCAAATAACTTTTTGTAGTGTAAAGATCTCTCCATCAGTTCTTGCAGAGGATTTTAATAATTGAAAAGATATTATGTATTACACATGCCAAGTATAGTAATGAGATAACCCATTTATTGATTAATAATGGATGGTTATTAGGTAATGAAGTAACTCATTTACTGACCAATATTGGATGTGTTATTTGGTTCTAGCTGTGGGTCAAATAATTGAAGTTCTAGTCATAATTGAATTCTAAAAAAAAAACTCTAGTCTTATCAAACTTAGATTCAAACCCAGATTGCAAGTATAGCTCCCACATGTCTTTTACTAAACCAGGAGATCCTTATTGAAAACATCCATACAAATACATAATACATTTTTATATTGTGTCCATGAATAAATGACTAATTAATCAAAATAAACTCTTGATAACTGACTTTTAATATGAATAACAGGTAATTTTTATGAATGTTTGCACAGACTAATAAATATATGATTAAGCAAATAGATAAAAATAACACATATTAGCAGCTTTTCACATTAAAGGCTCTTTTGCAAAACAAACATGATTATCTTTTCATACAGAAACAGTTATGTCTTTATTATGACTTCTAGAATTATTCTCAATGAGTTTTATTTTACCACTCCCAGAATCTATTATAAATTATATAAAAATATTATTTTTAAATTGAAATTTCAAAGCTTACACCCATTCAGTTTATTGTTATATAAGCACATTTATATTAAAACTGCAGAGAAACTCAGAAACATAAATTCACATTCAATAGATAATTACTATCACATTGTTTTCTATTTTCCAAAAAAAATTCTATTTATACAAATATTTCACTCAATGAAGAATGCAGAGATATATGGATTGGGAATAACAAAAAGGTATCACAAATGAAATATAAATTCACATTCAGATTTAGAATTGAAATAAATTATATCAAATTTCATATTTTTCAAAGCATCATATATATATATAAAACACAGACAGATAAATAGACAGATATTTCTGATGACTCAACAAAAATGGAAAGAAAAGAGATCAAAAGCAAAATACTTGGATGAGACAAATATCACTGAAAAAGAATTAAAAGTCTGAAATGGAGCTGGGCTGGACAACTGCTTGAAAAAATAATGAGATGATCAATTGAAGTCTTAAACTAAATCTCAAGAAATTGTAAGATTTAAAAAGAAACCACATGTGAGATAGATGGATAAAATAAAAGTTTGTTAGTATGCTATTGAAAGAAGAGGCTATGGATCAGAGAAAATCTTGGAGATCTTCAACCAGTATTGGATTAATAATAAAAATGATGATGATGATGATACAGGGATTGTAGATATGAATTAGTTAATGCTTTTTGTATAAGTATGAAAATCTCAATAGTACCAAACTTATACTGTTCAATTTAATATCAAAAGGTAAAAATAACACTAAAATAAATCTAAAAAGCATTGAGCTAGCTTTTGGCAGATTGCTGCCAGAATCGTAGTGATGAATAAAACAGCACCATTAAATATGTATATATAGTTTAAATACAATTAATTTTCTGTTACATTATTGTACTTCTCAAAAATATGTAATAAGTTAAGCAATATTGATATCAATACATAAAATCTTCTAGCAATCATTCCATATATATATCACTATTATCATATGTGCAAAATTAATATTTAAATTCAGCAACCTCTTCCTCCACATACCAAGAATTAATTGGAAAAGTATAAAATAGTATATATACAATGCAATATTCAAATAATAATAAATAAAACGATGTATTTTTTTTCATGTGTTATAGCATCGGCTGGGAAGCGAACCGCCAACCCGGGACAACTGTTTGTAAGGCAGCTGCGCTAACCGCTCGACCACCAACGCTTGACTAAAATGATGTATTATATAATAGAATGAAATAAAACTACAATGCAATATCAAAATATTTTCCATCACACCTATTATTATTAATAAGATTTCCATTGTCTTGAAACTACTGATGAACTTATTGCAAAAATTTAAAAAATGAAATTTTTATATTATAATAAGATAGGGGAGCAGAATAAATATTTGAAGAAAAATCGTTTATACCAAGGTCCGAGAGAAAATTGAATTACCCCATATGTTAATACAATTTTTATTTCAAGGAAGAGAGTAAAGGTAAAATAGAATTTAAAAGAACCCACTTCAGGAAAAGGTCCTCCAGTATCCTTCTACAGAAAGGCAAGCAGTGAAGGTGAAGACACTATTCACAGGCTAACCAATAAATAGATGATAAGGGATTATGGTATAGTTTTTTTTACATATTTTGTTTAATCTTCTGGATAATAATTAGATGCACATTTTCTGATAATACTTCTTTAAATACAGATCATGTAATAAATTGTAGGGTGATGTAGGTTGAGAGGGAAATTTATCAAACGATATCTCATGATTATTGAAGACTATAATCAATATTAATCATATGATGATGAACAAGCTGATTGTTTGTAGAAAGAAATGGAAAAATTGATACAGTTGGCAGTGTTGTTTATGAATAGACATCTGAGAATGCCAACTTATATATTTTTTTTATTTTTAACATTTACTTTTTGAAATATAATACAATTTTCAAGCAAGATAAATTCTGTAAATCAGGTGCAATGAAATCTGCAACTTTCCCAGATTAATATCTTTATTAGATTCCATAAATACATAATCTCATATATATCACTTTTTATACATAATCTCCTATATAATAGTTGATTTTCTTTTCATAGATAATATATTAATTTTACAGTACATTTTGTAAAATCTAGTTTCTCTCAGTTCTTTTCATAAATATTTTATTTAAAATAACAAAAAAGAAAGCTCAACAGTATGTCTTCTAATTTTACAAAATTCCAGAAATTCACTCAGTAAAATAAAGCCTGCAAAAATTTAGAATTGTAATTAAATGATAAAAGAAAGTTTTAACATTCGTGATGAGAACAGACTAGTCTTAAATAGCTTAAAGAGCAATGAAAACATATGCAGTATATGTATGTGCACGCTTATGAAAGATGTTAATCCTTTAAAAAAAATCCCCATTGCTATGAATTTTGAAAATCCTACCAACTTTTGAAACAGTAAATTAAAACTTACATTTTAATGATTTAAAACATGTCATCCTATTTTATTTTTAACATGTTAAATCACAAATGGATTTTATTTAAAGGTCTACTTTTTTTTAAAACTATTTATCTTTACAAAATACAACAGACACTATACATTCTTAATACAGCCGAAATACTATTAACCTAATCATAGTGCAGGATTAATTAATTATGCAAATTAAATAAACATATTAATAATTCAACAATAAATCTCTTATCCTTTCAATATAACCCTTTCATGCCTAAATACATATTTTTTAAAAAGTACTAATTTTAATATTTCCAACTGTTTATATTAAATTTACTTTTATACTATAAAAATGTTTAAAATATATGCTTAGTTTTATATCATGTCAGAAATTTTATATAAAAATAAATATTTATTACTAAGATTTTCTCCTCTGGCTTTTCTAAATAAAGTACAAATATTAGTTGATATCAATAATGTAACTATTAGCCAATAAGAGTTATCACATGATCTTTGCTTTTTTTGCTATCTTATAGCACCCCCACCCCCCAGTATTTAATATACTGTTCAAAAATCCAAAAGCTGAACACTGTGGAAAGCCATAAATTGCAAACTAGCCTGGGAATATTTGGATGGGATAGCTCTGGGTAAAAATTTACTAAGCACAACTATCTGGCAGTCTTAATGATTACTAAAACTTTCACTAGATGGCACAAATGTAATAAGATTGGGGGAAATGCTATTTGATATAATGCAACTATTAACTGTAATTTCTTACTAAACATTTTTGATTTTTTGATTTGATCAAAAAATAAATATTTTCTGATTAATTTTTGCTTAAAATGCGGGTTCACTTATTAACATAGTTGCCCCATCTTTCCATTTACCAGTAAAGTTTGAAATTAGATTTAATCATTTTTAAAGAATAATTGCTATGTGTTTTTTAAGAAAAGTGAGTATTAAAATTATTCAGTTAATATTTTCTAATGATAAAATTGAAATTATATATTTTAAATAAATTGGATGAGCAAAGAATAAAAAATTTAAAAAAAACCATAAAAGATATTCATATTAATTAACTTATTAACTTGTAGGTTTTTGATGAACAGGAGTTCTTTCTTTTATTTTTAAATATGTATATATATCATAATATTTATTTACTATATTGAATAATCAAAATTAAATTTAAAATGTAAGTAAACTATAATTTTTGACTAATAAAAAGGGTACTTGTGTATTAATTATCCTGTCTACTAAGCTTGGTAGCCATTTTTTGTAATTATACAGTTTCAGAGGCATACAATAAATATTTAAAACAAAATGGCTGACAAAAAAACAGTTGTATTTAATATTTACAGGATTTTTTTATTATTATTACTGTATTTAAAAAAAAAAAAATTCTACAAAAATTAATTATATTTCCATTTTATTATTATTTTTTTGTATGAAATCAACTTATTAATATAAAAATATAAGAAACATAAAGAGTCATATCATGTCCATTAACAACAATCTTTTCATGACAGCAAGATCCCGTATTTTTGGAAATACTCCACTGCATGCTATTCTGTCAAAGGAAGATCTCAAACATTCATCATTTTGCCAAAATGATAGTGACAAAAATAAAGACACTGATTGTAAACAAACTATAACAATGTTCATAATGTGTTGGCATTTAAATGTTATAATATATATAAATTGAAATAAATATTCTGAATGGAATTTATAATCCATTTATTAATTTTTTTAAAGTTAACAAATAATACACATTTGCTAAAATAAAATTGAAAAAATACATAATCAAATATTTGTGACTCCTGAAACTGGATAATTTGGATAAATTAAAAAAAGAGCTGCCAAGCTTGGTAGATAGGATAATATACAAATACCATAAAAAGTCTCACAATTCTAATGGTCCCTTATTATTTTTTGTGAATGGCAAAAGTTGCTGAACTACAATGAACCATATTGTTAATATTCTATCATCAATATTCCAAAAAATGTTTCCAAGTGAAGTTGCTTTTGAAATAACATTTTAAATCAAACAAAAGATCACATGAATTTTGTTAATTTTTTAGTAGCAAATTCTTTTTCTCTCATTCCAGTTATGTCGACTAGTGTAAGCTCAAGTAATCAATAGATGCAAGTGTTTAATAAATCCCTATTCAGTGCTGGCCTATTTATATATTCAGCTTCAGTCTAGCTTCTACCTTATGGTTTTCATCAGTGTATCACTTTGGATTAGGGAATAGTGTGCCTGAATTTATCAGATCGAATGTATTTTTCCTTCAACAGACATCTTTTCCTTCTTTGTATTACTATCAAGATACCAACCCAAACAGAAAACATATTAATCTTTTCAATCTACGCCAAGATGCTTAAATTTTATTCTGAAACTAAAGTATTGCTGATTACCAATCAAACCACCAATTATTCAAATAATCATTCTCTTCCCTCAAAAATACAACTTCTTGTTGTTGTGCTGAAATATTCATATTTTTAATATGAAAATTTCATATTATACTTTCAACGCTTTTGCATCATATTCATGGTTAATCTACCGACAACATTAATTTTTTTCTGATTTGAATGCTATTTGATTTTGGTTTATTATATATTAATTTTGTGTAATGAACCACGCCTCTTATTTTATGTTTACGATTGTTTCTTTCTTTGTACATAATTAGAACAACCTTTGGATCACAATTATGGCCGTGTTCTCTTTCATAATTATGAAAGACCGATTAGTTAACAGCTTCAGACTCAATCTTAGATTTTTTGTATGTTCCAAAACTTGCCATGGTCTCACAATAATATACATATGGGCACTCTTTTTGACTGCAGTTTACAGCATAGACTATATTGGGCCAATCCAATGTTAAAATTTTATCCTTAGTGCTGTTAATAAGCTTGTTTAAATTAAGGGGAGTTCTGAATCCGACATTAAATTTATCCAAATATATTTGTGCTATTTTATTATCCCTATAAGATAAATATAATAGAGCAATCCAGCTTTTACTATTTCTACCTATCATCCATTTTATTAATTATTTTCGTTTTAAGATTGCATTTCAATTATTAATAAAATTAAACTTACAGTACAAAGTTTCATTTTTTGTTTTTAAATTATTATTTTTTTAAGAAAAAAAAATGTATTTTTAAAAAAGTTCATAGTATTTGAAACTTCATCTTTCCATTAATAGAACACAAACATTAAAGATAATGGAGAATTAGTATGTTGAAGGAAGGAAGCAAGCTTGCCCCCCCCCCCCCCATATATTCAACTCTGTTTTATGTTTGTTGAACAGAATCAAACAGAAGGGGAAATAAATCTACATTACAATACTGATTATACAATGCAAAAAATAAAAATAATGAGATTACAACAGCCTGTTCTACTTACTGTCCAATGGTGACTGAACAATGTAAAAAGAAATGTGAAAGGAAATGAGAATAGTCTGTTTGTTCTTTTATTATAAAGTAAAATTATATTATCATATTAGATCATTTCTATCTGCAATTTTTAAAAACTATTCATTCCTGATATTTGTAATTTCATTATTTTATTTTAACACCATTTTGAACATTATAAAAGTAATTTCAATCTTAGAATGCATTTTAAACTTTCATTAAAGTGTAAATAAACAGTTAATAATACCTGAGGGATAATTTTCACTACACCACTCTAGTGCAAGGCAGGAACTAATTCTCCACAAGGTACTAAAAGTGGATAGAAATCGTCCCCATCTTGCATGAGAGTGATGTGATAAAAAATTATACTACAGAAATATTATTCATTAAGTGGATAATATCTAGTCTAATGAATGACTAATAAAAATTATTAAAATACTTCCATCAGCTGGTTTCTGTCAAAGTTGAAAGGCAGTAAGTTCGACACTTATCAATTAAACTGTAGTAATTGGCTATCTATAAATATACCGAATAATGATAAAGATATATGTAAGAGATGGTGATCTGGGCCAACTGATGAGTGCTGGAGGATCTTGGAGATCATACATCCTTTTCACGTCTTTGGTCATATGTTTATGATTACACCCTTCCGCAAGGTGTTAAAAGCGGATAGAAGCTACAGAAATATTATATGTTAAATGGACAATCTCTAATCTAATAAATGAATAATAAAAATTACGAACATACAGCGATTCTTGAAACATTTTGTTTATTATTGACAACTCATTTCCAAAATTAATTAGTTTTTTACCGTATTTAAAAATGCAGTAGTCATACTCTTCTATAATAATATAGTCTGTTCCAAATAAACTTATCCAATCTATTTATTCTCATTTCATACTTATATATAAAAAGTAAATGACATGTAAAAAAAAGAATGCATAAAATGTGCAAAATATTTGAATTCAAGTTGGATTATTATTTAACTTAATGTAAATGAAACAATAAATAGCTTTCAACTTAGCAGCAAATTATCTTGACTTCTGTATTATACTAATTACAATTTTTTAAAAAAATAAAATAAATAAATAAATAAAAGGAAGGAAGGAAGGAAAATGAATTTTATTTCATTCAATAACTATTGAATAAATTTTATTAAATTATATTAAAAAAGTATATTCTTTATAAAATGTTTTTCAATAGGATAATATTCTTAAAATGTAATCATTCGAAGATGTGCTTCATTACATCACAGCAACAAAGGTTTCCTTTTTTATTTTGATTGTTGCATAAATGAAAGTCACATCAAATTTGTTGTATATTGAAGTACTTACATATATTTAACTTTTATTTTTAATCAATATATTGCAATCTACAATAAAATAGCCTGTAGCCCTGCATTTTGTCGAGTAGTCATTACAACAATGTGATTATCTGATATAAAAAAAAACAAGTTATTTTTATGCTCACTCAATTCAGCTATACATCTTAATTCTTCTAAATTTGTGCTCTGGAGAGTACTTTTATATGTGTAGAGCTCAATTTTTTTTTTTAATGTCAGTTTCAATTACTTCAAAATTGGGCATGTTAAAATCAGTCAATCAATAATTTATCTGATACACAGAAACCATTTCTGTAATCTATATTTACTTCAAAAGTTGTTTTTGAATTGGACTAACAATAATTTCCAAATTATACATATTAAAATAAATAAGTCATTTATTTGTTTATAAATAAACAGCTAATTGTGCACTTTGAATATTTGAAAGCCATACTAAAAATAGAGCCTAAATCAACTTATTAGCTAATTTTCCCTTATCAGCCTTAATACTCACAGAATGTTTTTTTTTTTTTTTTTCAGAACTAAAATGCATAAGACAATACTAAAAGAAATAAAAATAATAATTTAGCCATTATTGAACCAAATTATTTATTGCTAGTCTGAATATAGATGTTAGTAAATCATCTTGTAATTGAATATTTACATCTATGAAACAACTACCATATTATGCAAATATGAAAATAAGTTTTTGCAATTAATTGAGATTATAAACACGTTATAAACTGGATTTTAGTTAAATAAAAAAACTCAATTCAGATGAACCTCAGACAAAAGCATGGCAAAACACTTTGGCTGTACCAAAATTATTTTCAATGATTTTTTTTCATTATGCAAACATATAACTCATTATAATGAACTAATTATGAAAAAAAGTGTTATTCAATGGAACATCCATAAGAAGGGAATAAATATACATACTATATTTAGTAATAAATCATAGATTTATGCTTTGCGCTTGTCAAAATTATAATAATAATAAAGTTGTGCTAACACACATATAACGTAAAACTGTATAAATTAATGAAACATCCATAAGAAGGGAATAAATATACATACTATATTTAGTAATAAATCATAGATTTATGCTTTGCGCTTGTCAAAATTATAATAATAATAAAGTTGTGCTAACACACATATAACGTAAAACTGTATAAATAAACAAGCTAATTGTAGTCAACAAATTAAAATGGCTAAGCGCTTTCGAGAAAGTATATTTTATTATTATACTATATTTTTAAAAATCCCACTATATATAAGAATACACTTATTTTAATAATAAAAGAAACAACTATAGATGTAACTTTAATAATTTCAGTACGATCATATTGTTTAATTAAAATGTTAAAATCACAATCTAACATAAGTGCAATCAATAGAACTAGTCAGGAAAAATACCAAAAAAAAAAATGTATATGTCTTTTGTTGGGTACAACAAACCCTTTAATCTAACTAACAATGTAAATATTTGAAAACCAGGCACTCTTCACAAACCTGGAGCCTAATTGTAAATATAGGGGGATTTGAACTCAGACTTTCAAGCACCCATCAACTGTCCACACTATCTCATACAACTGATATACATGACCACACACATTTGCAATTAAGCTCCAGATTTGTGAAGAGTGCCTGGTTTTCAAATATTTACATAGGAAATTTGTATCCTGCCCATCCCTCTTCTATGTATTTAAATGAATAAGGTCCTATACATGAGGGGTCAGAGTGCTTCAGGTCAACAAGAGCATCGCGATAATGTTGGCATCAGCATGGGATTTGGGTTTTCCATCATCAGATTTTCAATGATATGGATGGCTGAAAAGTTAGAGGTTAGAGTAGATTGAAGTCTGTCCATTCAAGTGTGAAGAATAGGTGTGGGAGATGATAATCTGGACCAACTGATGAGTGCTGGTTTAGCATGAAATACAAATATTGGTGATTATTTTTTCTACATGAGTGTGGTCATGTATATCAGTTGTATGATGTAGTGTGGACAGTTGGTGGGTGCTTGAAAGTCTGAGTGCAAATCCCCTATATTTCCAACTAACAATGATAAATTGGTAGAAAAAATATTATATGAGAACATTTTATTGTTCTTATGTAAAATCTATACTGGACTACAACTAAAATGGGCTATGATAAATTAATTAACTATCATACTGACAAGTATGCATATTGTCTCTACCTACTCCACTAATGCCCCAAGTATATAGTAAGAGAAGCCTGATTCTTTGAAGAAAAATATGCATTCATGATTGATGGAAGAAATATTAATAATCTTAAGCTAGCTACAGATAACACTCTTATAGCTAAGAATACAAAAGACCACAAAAAAAAAAAAAGTGAGAAGATGAAATTGCAGCTACATATGAAAACCACAAAGATTTATAAGGACAGGATCATCAGTTCATTTTATAAGTGATATGGAAAACATAAAAGCAATAAATAGTTTTTTTCTTCTTTGAATCATTAATTAATAATAAAGGATAACTGTAAATTACTATTCAGATTATGGTGTTCCCTATAACTTTCTATGGATATAAAAGTTGGACACTTAAAAAGAAAAATATTGATATTTTAGAATTGTATGGCTGAATGCTGTTGAGTATTCCAAGGACAGCAAAAAATGAATAAGTGGATAGTCTATTGAATTATGTTTGAAATCTAAATGTCCAGAGAAAAGATTTTCTATTTTGATCATATCACAAGACAATCATATTATACAGCATTCTAACTTCATTAGGGAAGTGTCTAATGCTAAGAAAGATTGACGGGGTAAAATGATCACAAGAAATAAGTGATGGATTTCAACATTACAAAATTAATGTGCTTTGAACAGCCTGAAAAATCAAATGGATTAAAAGAACATTCTGGAAAAAAGCTATTCATACAATCATCAGAAGTCAAAGTCAACTTGATATCATCTGATAATAATATTTATAATTTTAAAATACTGCGAATGGGAACATTAAAAAAAGCCATGAGAATTTATTCCAAAAATAAGTTTATAAATAAACAATTCATAAGGTTAATACTGTATAAACACTCACATGATCATTTAATATTTCAGTTTTATTGAAAATGGCTTCTTTACTATGCTAAAAAAAATTGGATATGCTTATTAATAATATACACATCATACATTTTTCAAAAAAGCTAACTATTCATTAATTATTATAATCTGTAGAATCACCCATAAGATATGTGGCTCATGGCTTTATTAAAGTCTTCAATTATTCAATGAATACATAAATTGGACAACTGATAACTGCAATTTATTTGTAATTTTCTGTAGGTATATAGATGAGAGATTCCATTTCTGAAGAAGAAAAACACCATGACAATGAATGATCCTAAACTTAATGATGATACTCCAATGATGTCTAGTAAAATTAAATTTAGTTTTACTGTTCCATCTGAAAAAATACTTGGATCCTGCATGAAGTCCATTTCTTTCATCATAATTCTTCAGCTGTTTGAAGGGTTTCTTAATTTGAATATTCAAAAAGTAAATCTTGTTTTTAAGCATATACCAAATGGTGCAACTACGTCTAGGGTTTGTTAACTCTGATCTATTTAATAGCTTTCTATATCTTTTGAGAGGTAATTTCTTTTCAGATATCTGGGAACCTATGGTAAAGATGTGGGCTTGGATGTACTGGTAATATGTTTTCAAACTAAGCCAGCTTCACTGTATAATCATATAGAACAGATTCGAGTTCAGTTTCTATACATTATGGTGTTCTTAGTTTTTAAACAATTATAGACACTTCTATCCTATGGCCATAAATAGTTCAAAACCAATAAAATACCACATGACTGTATCCCTTGACTTCACTTTACTCAATGTTATTTCAACACCATACCATTTTTCTTTCATCACAGCTATGCCAATTACTGAAGCTTTAACAATCAACAGATGCAGATGACAGTGTTTACTAAATCCTTATCCATTGCTATCCTATCCAATATCTCTAAATAGCATTAGGTAAGGACTTATTAAGCAGTAACACTTGCATCCGACAATTACTGAAGACCACAGTGACATAACTGCGGTGAAAAAAAAAAGTATGTTGCTGAAGCAATACTGAGTAAGTTGGTCATGTGATAGTCATGTGATATTTTATTGATTTTAAACTATAAACTAGTCAAAGAATAGAGGTGCTTGTAGTTGTTAAAAAACTAAGGACACCATAACATAAAGAAACTGAACTGCATTTCAGTTCTTTAACAGTATACAAGCAAAGTGGCTTAGATTGAAAGCATTTACATGTTTTTCAAATTGGGGTGATAGCTGGATAGTGAAACAGAAAGACATACGATGGCTGGCAGAGGAAAGGTGTACTAGGTCCTAAACATCCAAACATTGGCCCAAGATCCAAAGCTGTTTATTGATGAAAGTTGTTTTAATGATTAAATCGGTCTGGGAATATTGGATAAATAATCTTGGATAAGGATTTATTAACCATTGTCATATGTATCAGTCAACTACTAAAGCTTATAATAAGTGGCATAGTCATGGAAAAAGAAACAAGCATGCTGTCGAAACAAAACTGAGTAAGCTGAAGTCAGGTGATGAGTCATGTGACATTTTATTGATTTTAATAATGAATATACTTTTGAGCAGTCTGAAAAAATATGGGGCTATATATTATTTTGTAAATATGCTTCATTACTTCCTAAGTAAATATCCTATTTGACACCTTCTTTCTTAATAATTTTATATGCTAATCTCAACAAATGTTATGCCTTTCAGCTTTGCTCAATCTAAATATTCTAAAAAAAAATTTCTTTTGTTTTATACTATCATTCCTTTATTCAAGAGTAGATGTAACATTAAACAAATTCCTAGATTATTTTCTAGCTATTGGTTTTTCTCAGCAGGAAATTCAGTCAACACTAAAAAACAAGAAGCCTTTTTATTTTATTATATTATTCCAAAAAAAATAGTTCAACATTTAAATTCAAAGTAAGATCATTGATCCCAAGCACACCTTGTCTGATGTATATAGTGGCATAATAACAGGTCAGTTATTAGATCTTTTAGTAATCCCACTTATAAAATACAATTATAGGCAAGATAGTCCTGTGTGAATTGATGCAGCATTAGAATATCAGATTCTGGAATTTAAGGTCCTCTAGCACTTCTGGCACTCAACCTTCTTATAAACTTCCGAGCAATAAACCATACAATTATCTATTTTATTTATAAATAAACTGCAGCTGTTACCACAGACAAATTCAAACAGGTCTGTGTGCTCTCACCTTATTTATTTAATATTGAGCAGAGATAGTAATGAAAGAAATTTTGGGATGTTTCTCGGGATAGATTTAGTATTGGAAGAAGATGATTATATAATTTGTGACATGCGGCTGAAGTAGTTTTAATCGCAACAACAGAGAAAGAACTACAAGAACTATAAAATCTTTTGGTATAGGCAAAAACAAAGTATGGATAAAGCATAAATTCAAGCAAAATAAGAGTTATGTGATTTACTGGAGAAATAATGAAGATAAAAGTGGATAGAGATCAATGGAAATAAATTTCAGAGTTTATCTATTTGGTTTTCAGAATAAATTGACATGGAGTATATTATACAAAGATAAATGTATGATTATTGCTGGCACTGTAAACATTTACAAGATTAATATTTATATGGAAAAACAAAGACATGAGTATGTGTTTGAAGGTAGATTGTTGAAAACTTTGATATGATCCATGATGTAAGGCATGAACACTAAAGAAGCAGAAAAGACACAACTTAATGTTTTTAAATGAAGTGTTATGAAAGATGATTGGCATACCTTGGACAGCTAAGAAAATTAATGAATTTTTCAATTGTTGAAGATAGTAAAACAAAAAAATTACCAAGTTTTGAAAATATAGCTAGGCAGACTACCACACTTGAAAAATATATCATTAAAATGGTGAATGGACCAAGAGAAAGATGATCGATTGATCAAGACTGTCAAGGATGGATAACATTACAAAATGGATAAAGTTTACAATATTGGAAGCTTACAGGGAAGCAGAGAAAAGTGAAGTCTGGGGCCAGTTCATTCACACTGCCATCCATCCTTGAATTGATCAGGCATATGATGATGATGATAATAGATAAACTAATACTTAGTTTAATATAAACGTTTTTTCTGCTGATGTTATCTTTTTTTTAGATACGTCAAAGCGTTGCCTGGGCAGCGAACCCGAGTCGGCTGCTTGGAAGGCAGCTATGCTAACCACTAGGCTACTAACGCTTGACGATGTTATCTTTTTTTAGATACTCAGATAGGCTTTTCTGTCTTTTCTTTTATCGAATATTCCTCTAACTTTTTTTTTCTTAGCCCTTAATGTTATTTGAATCATAAGTTGCCCTTTTGTAATTTTTCTTTCACAGACACACACAAAAATAATTAAGAAAAAACAAAAGTTTGCTTAATAAACATAGTGGAGACTTAAAAAATAAATAAATTACAAATTAAATGGCAGGTTTTTTTAGGGGGAAAAAAAGTTGTAAATAGATGGAGATATAATTATTCTATTAATTTTAAATTCCCTGTAATGTTAGATAATAAATCATGATAATACTGGATAGATTAATGTTTTAGTAAATCGACAATTCACATTTTAGTTATTCAAGAGAGACTTTTTCTCATAATTATGCTTAATTAACAATTAGAACAGCATAATCTTTGAATTGGTTTTTAAAAAAATTCAAGAAATAGTTTTAAACACATACTGCCTTATAACGCACTTTATTTCAGTACTCATTCATAAATAATAGTGCAAAAATATAGGATTTGAAAAACAACAGCTTAACCAGAAATAGTAAGTATTTTGAATATATTTTTTCTTATTTAAAGTTATATAAATATAATAATACTATACAGTTAAATCGCATAAAATATAATTGTATAATTAAATGTTAGAATAATAAATTTAAATACATACATATAAGGCTCTAACCTCACTACTATGTGCCTTTTGAGTGCTTTTAATATTTAGATCTTATAATTAGAAATATTTTGAATCAATTTAAGGTTGTAAACATTAATTCTTATTAAAACAGTTCTATACATAGTGCAAACAATAACCAAGAATTGCCTCATAAACCAGTTGAAGCTAAATCTTGAACCTGCATGTGAAAATTATCCAAAAGAGATACTATATATTTTTCAAACTTGCCTATACTTGGCATCTCTAAGGTTGATTGTGTTTCACAAATGTACAAATAAAGTACTTCCATCTCCACTATACATCTCTAATTATTCGCCCACTTTAAAACGCATGTGGCATGCATTGTATTTCACTATATTCGATAATAAAAAATATGACCTCAGAAAGAAATAACAAAGAACAGTTTAACATTCTCTAAAATTTTTACCTGTGGATATCATGAACAAAACTTGGCAGTATACTTTTTTTTTTTCAGTCGTGCAAGGACATAGCAGGGATTTGTCTGTTGAAATTATCATTGTACCAACTTTAGTAATAAAATTTAGATTTATCTTACTGCATAATGTTTTTAGTTTTGGATAACATATAGGGTGATACTTGATTAAGAGTTACTATGGACACATCACATGTCAGTGTATGCAATTTATAAGTATATAAATAGTTTTTTTGTAAAAAATATTAATATTTGCAAATTTCTGTTTATCATTTTAAAAAAATTACTAAACTATCATTAAATTCAATCTAAAACTTAAAATGCATCATCACATAGTTTCTACAAATATCGGTTTATTTAATTATAAAAACTATTGGTTACTAATATTTCTGTTGGCTACAAAAAGAAATTTGCTGTTAATTGAAAAGCTTTGATTCCTCTTTAAAACCTTAAAGAGACAAAGTAGAATAAATTCCCAATATCCATTCATATGTTGTAGTCAATTGCAGCTGTTATTACTATATGATTATTACATAGTAAACAAATACGAATGGGTTAATCAGTCAATATGGTGAATTTATTGACTTCTTACCTATGAGTTTAAGATCAAAAAAACCAAGATGTTCTTCTCAATTGCCTGATAGTTCTCAACCAAAATATCAGTTGAGCTTTCTTGAAGGCAGGATGAATGTATGTATGTGAAATATAAATTTTAGATTTATAGTCATGAAAGACAAATATAAATTATGGTCCTTAATCCAAAGTTGCCAACCAAGGTAGCAGTTGTCCAATGATGATGAAGGGTATTAAGAATCCCCCAATTATGAATTCAGTTGATTATTTTCAAGTGAGGGACGATTGCACAAATAAAAAGAATTATCTAATTTTAAATAGAACACTTCAGGATTTTGTAAAATTAGAAAAAAAAGTAAAGAAACAATTGCTTTAAAAAGTGAATAAATATTGGAAGCACTAATGTAATGAAACTCATTATAAATAAAAAATGAAAAAATAACAGAGTAGATATTAATGATACAGAGTAGGAAGATTAATTATTCAAATTAATGAGAGAAACCAAATGCGAATAATTCAGATTTATGCCCAAACAAATTCTCATTTCGATGAAGAAGTAGGGATTTTAATATGGATGTTCAAAATGCTTTTGATCACACCAAACATTTTAAAATTATGGGAGGAGACTTTAATATTAGAATTGATAAACGATTGAAAGACAAAAGTGCCATGGGTAAAATGGATTATAGTGATAGAAGTGAGAGAGGACAGGGACTTGTGAGTTCATAGAAAAAATAAAAATGATGTACTATGAATTTCTTTCTTTTAAAAAAAAAAAAGCTAAATGATCATAGAAACAACTGAATTGGATTATATTTTGACTAAATGAAAATATATATTTCAAAATGGTAATGTATTCAAAACAAGAACTGATCATCAATTAATGAGATGTAAGATATATGTTAATACAAAACTAAAGAAATTAAAATTATTGATAAAAAAAAAACAATATTAACAGTTCATATTCCTAACTTTCAATAAAGACACCAATAAATTTATGTTATACCATGAAACATCACATGATCACCATTTTCTATGGTAGTCACTTTTATCTTTTTAGTTAACTATAAAGCTAAAACAGGCAAAACTCACTATATATATATATATAAGCATAAGAGGAGGTGGTCATGTGATGTTTATTAATTATAAAGCTACAAGTCCAAAATGAAAACACAACAGTGAATTTTCAATCCAAGATCATTTACTTGTATAGTCATACAGATCTGAATCCAGTTCAGTACCTATATATTTTGGTGTCCTTAGTTCTTTAATGACTAAACTCTCCATACTATTACTATGGTTTGCACTGGATGGCTCTACTGTATGGAAAGTTTGTAACCATTTTAACAACTTGTGCAAGCATATGAAATTTCGATCATGTAATGCTTAGTGATTTAATACCATTCCTGCCCATGGAATGATGGTGAATATGGTTATCAAAGAACCAAAGGCACCAAAATAGATCCTGAACTGGGTTGAGATCTGTATGAATGAGCTCGGATTGAAAACATTTATGTGTATTTATTTTGGACTCATAGATTTATAGTTAACTAAAAAGGTAAAAGGTAGCTGCTAGAAGGCTGCATTAGATCCTACGATTTAAGTATAGTGCTCTCAGATTGCTCCTCACTGATGAAAGTCAAAAGCTATAAACTAATTTGGGGATATTGAATGAGTAAGCACTCGATAGGAATTTTATGCACAAACCTTCTTGCATCCATTGATTATTATAGCTAGCATAGGGTGACACTGCTGTATGGAAAGTTTAATATTGTTTTAATTTATGATATAATTTACAAATCATTTTAAAATATTAACAAATTTTGAAGATGGTTCAAAAGTGAATGAAATTAATAAAATGATAACTAAGGTTCAAAAGTGAATGAAATTAATAAAATGATAACTAATACACTACTAAAACTAAAAAAAAAAAATTAATATAAAATTTAAAAAATCAATTTATTGGTAAATTTACTGCTGATAATGTGTGAAAAAAAGAAAAGATGATTTTTTTTAAAAAATCCATTAAGAAGAGTTGAATATCTAAACCTTTATAAAATGATACAAAAAGAGTCAATAATGACATAAAATATATATATAACTGTGAATAGCAAGGAAACTAAAGAAATGGATATAAATCTCAAAAGTGATAAAATAAAAGTTTTTCTGCAGTAAGACAAAAAAAATGGAACGATTACTAAAAAGAAATTCAGAAATGTGTGTTCTATAAAAAATTATAAGATAATAAAGAACAAGAAAACAAAGTATCCTCTACAGTTATTACATCTTTTAAATCATCCAGCATTGTAAATGAAGAAGTGAGATAAGCAATTAAATCTACGAAGAACAGAAAAGCTCTAGGAAATGATATATTTATACTTGATATTTTAAAAGAAATAGGTGAAGAAATAGAAAAATTGTTGGCAAAGTTATATAACTGATAAAGATATACCAAATGATTGGAAGAATGGAGTAGTAATATTCATATTTAAGAAAAGTGATGACAATCTTTACCAAAATCATTACAACTTAAATGTAGAAAATTAGATTTTAACCATTCGAAAGCATAGGCTGATTTAAAAGTGATATCAATATAATAGGTCATATCCAAGTGCTGAGAGAAGCTACAGAAAGAACCAATAAATATGAATTTCCATAATGCTTTGGATTTGTAAATTACGATCACGATATAGATTCAGGATATTATTATAATCTGAAGAATATTTATCAAAAGTACAAGAACAATGATTATATTATATGGTGATAGTAACAAGATTAGCATTGAGAAAGGAATACAATTGGATGAATCCATATTTCCAAAACTTTTTACAACAGTCATCTAGATTTTACAGATGATGTGAATGCTTTTGAAAATAATACATTACAACTTCAAGAAAGAAAATGTTGCAGAATTATCAGATGAAAGTAAAAAAGGACTAAAAATAAATGCTAAAAAGATTAATGTCCAATAGATTTTCTCAGAAGAAATTAGATTGATAATCATGAATTAGAAGTTAACACAAATACCTTGGACACATTATTAATACAGATGAAATTAATCATAGAATTAAATTTGAATGTGGTTTTGGTACAAATAACTTAATATTAAAGGAAATATGTCAATATGTTTGAAAAGGAAAGTTTTTAATAGATGTGCTTTACCAGTTCCTAATTATGGATATAAGCTTGGACATTTAACAAAAGAATAATTCAGATACTTCAGAATATTCAATAACATTTGGAGAGAATATGTTAGAAGTAATAAGAAGAGATAAAAAATGAAATGCATGGGTGAGAGAACAATAATATATCATTGACATCATTGAGAGAATTACGAACCTGAAATGGAATTGGACTGGATATACTGCTAGAAGAGATTATAATAGATAGACAACTGACATCTTAAAACGGATTTCAAAAGAATGTAAAAGACCTAGAAAGAGATCACATGTGGAATGGATTAATGAAATAAAGAAATTTGCTGATGTGTTGTGGAGAAGAGAGACTAAGGATAGGAGAACTGGGATTAAACTTGGAAAGATCATCATCTTGCAGAGAATCAATAATAGTTGAAAATGCTAAAGTGACTATATTCAAGTATACATATAATGAAAATGAGTAAAATTTATTATTAACTGAAGGTAAAATAGTCTCATCCCTAGAAATCATCTCCACTGGTTGTGAAGACAGCATCATATTATAGTTGTACTTTTTGTTTTTACAGTCAGCTAGTCATGTGATGAAGTCAGGTGATATTTTATTAGTTCACAATGATACATATCTGATCATTACATCCTATAAGTTAGCTACTTAGAAGAAAAATCATAGATATAGTATATGGATATGCTTGCCGCCATATCACTGTTTTGGAATTCAAAATGGATGGATCTGGAATTTTGTAGAGCTATTCATAATTGAAAGGTAGACATAATTACTAATTTTCATAAAAACAAACAACTTTAAAATGCAAAACTCAGTATTATTCAGATGAAACATATATCTACAGATAATAAGTCCATTATATAACTTTGATCATGAGTAATGAGGGCAAGATGTTTCCAAAAGAGTGAATTAAAATCTCGTATAAAAAATAAATAATTATATGAGTTCCTACGGTAAAACATTCTATATGTCATCACATTCAAAGTTAAGAATCAGTGATAGTTAATAAATATATATATACATATATTACCTTAACCTATATGTAAATATAGTATATAAACTATTTAGTAACAAGCATAGTAATATTGTAATTTTTTATCGTAAATTTTAAAGATTTTATCGAATGTAATAGCCACCTAGGTGAAAATGACACTGGGATAGATACCCCACTCAAATAGATGTGTTAAAATAAAGTTAAAAAAAAAAAAAATTACTGTTAACATAATGCATATTTTCAAATTTATTTTTGATATATTTATTTATTTTATGGGGTTTTTTTAATAATTATTTTATTTTACATTTTTTTGCTATAAAACTGGAAGTTCAACACAAGAAGAAAACAATGATCTATTGTCATAGTCAACACATTTAAATAAAAATAAACCAAATATATATATATATTAATTTACATAATGTATGTTTTGTTTTCTTTTTTAATTTATTTCTGGCATGCTTTATTATGAAATTAAAGTGTTTTTTTTTTAATTATGAATATACTTTTTGGGGGGGAAATATTCATATTTATCTCAAAAGATATTGCATTACAATTCAGTATCATAATAAAAATATTAAATAAAAATTAGGTAAGTAAATCATAATTTAGCCAATATAATGTATACATTTTAAAATTTATTTTCGATTCAGTATATCATTATAAATGATCAAATATTTTCAATACATAATAAATAAATAAATAAATTTTGGTGTGCCTCTTACACTTTATCAAACAAGGAATGATATTAGAGTCCACTTCAGATAAGTATTATAAAATGGCTGCAATTTCAAAATAATGGTAGCCATTTTTAAAAATGTCTACCATTTTTGAAAAATTGCTATAGAAAATATTAAATTGAGGATGATCACTTTGATGAATCCTCACCATAAGTTTCATATGAAAGAATAAATTGTGTCTATGTAAAGTAAAATGCCTCTTATATAGTCTTTCCATAAATCTTCCAAAAAGAAACTGTGCCAGATGATATGTTCAAGTACTTGAATGTGTGAATGCTGCAATTAAACTGCTATATTTAATAATATACATATGCATAGATGTATGTGTATAAAATTCACATATATTCAGAAGATTTATATACGTAAAGTTTAACAAACCAATCTTTTAATAAAAACATTTTTCTCCCAGCCTCTACATTTGAATAAACAGGAATGTTTGGTGGAAAAGGAACACTTATTTTTTAAAACGCAAATTGTTTGAAGGATTTAGGGCTGATTTGCAAAGAAATATTAGTCTTAATAATTATTACTTATTAATGCTAGAGTAAATACACAATTGAAAACTTTCTGATATATCTTTTCTTTATTGAGGAATGTCATTTCACAATTTTACAATGGCATTTGGATTTAGTGAGTTTTTACATGCTTATAGTGCTAATATTACACAACAGATTAAAAACAAATAATCTTAATATAATAATAATAATAAAAGTTTATGACATCCTAACCATCTAACTTTTTCATCATCATTTAGTTAACTTCCAAAAGTCAATTTTTATACACCAATTTGACAATCTACTCCAAGCCTTTTGCTCTGTTTTTCAAACACTTATAGCTATTCCCTTCAGGTCAAACTTCATTTTTTCTTTCTCCTTCTTTTATCTGCCACAGATTTCTCAACCATAATCTTCATTATTCTTCTACCTTTTTGCAATTTGTTTAATAAATAACTATTACATGCTTCACCATCCCCTCCCCTATTCTTTAAAAGATCACAAAATATTTTTCACCAAGGTTTACAATAGTTATTTCCTTGAGATATTGATTAATATTTTTAGATTCTGTGCAGTGCAACAAAGTCTGTGACATTGGCTTCAAAGAAAAAAACCCTAAAATTAATTATCCATTTGGATAACTTTTTTTACTACATATCAGGTACAACATCAGATGACATATTTATCATCATAAATCAGATCCCACTATAAAAAGAAAACACAAATATTATATTTAGCTCTTCTGGAACAAAATTAATTTTAAAAAAAAAAATCATAAAAAATAGAAAGGAATATAAATTTTAGTGGGAAGCTTGGTATTGGCCATTTTTTACAAGGTCCCTGAATTGTTGTAATTCATATATTATTTTTGAATGCTTATCTATCAAGCTTAACCTTGATTATATCTTTCATATCAAAAAGTTATTCAGACAACTAAACACAGCAGTATATTTTCTAGTGAAGCATGCTGATCTTTGTATAAAAAAAAATTAAGACAGAATTGCATAATTCTGTAATAAAGATTCATTATGATTTTTTTGTTATAAAAGTTCATTATTCTAAAGGTTGATTACTTCTATTTGCAATTCACTTCATGATATTATTTCAACACAACCATTAAATGAATTTGAAAAAAATTAAAATTAGCTTCTTCTTATGTTATTTAATTCATTGGGCTAATTGACATATTTAGATTTTTTTTGTGAAAATTAATTCAGGGCTGATGATGCATTCCATTTCCCATATTAAACATTTCATTTTAAGAGTTTTGGCATGTATGTACATTTCATAAATCAGCCGATTTTCATTTTGCAATTTTAAATTAAAATCATTTAAAAGGATGGGAAAATCTAAGAGAAATACAAGATCAACAATCCACTTAATTTTCTTCAATACAGAGATAAATTTCTCTTTCATTTCCAATAAATTGTACAATTCTACTCTAAGTTTTAAGCATGAGACATTTTCCCTTTGCTTAACCAACAAACCGCACAACAGAATACTAAATCTCTATTTCATGATTCAAATTTTTCTAAAAATTCTTTAAATAGGCAATGGTTAACTTTTCCAAGAAGAGAACTTTTCCAAGAAGAGATTTAATTTTGTTATTGCCTTCTTAACCTCTTTTAGATATCTTTTCCAGTAATAATATCTTACAATGATTGAACTCAAAACATTTCTTTATAAAAAAAAAATGCAAATTGAGATAAGTCTGATATATTAACATAACCAGGGAAAATGAACTCAATTCAGGTGATTTTCTACTAACATTGCATCAATATCAGCTGCTTTCAAATATTTTCTGTCTTACCTGGATACTATTTCTGCATATCCCAGAAAGTATTCTTTAACAAATTATCCATCAAAATAATTTTTGGAATGTTTAACAACTTTTTGACAACAATATCTTGACTATCCTTTAATAAAGACGTATTTAGGCTGCTGATGTTTCTTTCATGTTTCAATTTTAAGCTTCCATTTAACATAACCTCTCGACTGTTTAGTATTGTAATGGCATTTAGTATTAAATTCTTTTAAATGTGGAGAGCGGTTTGGAATGCAATTCTTGTTGAACTATTTTTTCATTTTAACAAATAAGTAATTATTTTTCCACTTATTCTGAAATTTTATCATTTTGTCAGAAATTTTTCTTTTTTTTTTAACAGAATCATTAAATCGGTTTGCAGATATAATAAACACCTCCACACTTCCCCATTCTTTTCAAATTCATATAAATAAAGATATAATAAAAGACAAATGACCCCCAAGATGCATTTCGTGCTGAACCAGCACTCATCAGTTGGCCCAAGTCGCTATCTCTCATATATATATCTATTATATGCAAAGTATTTATCTAGAGTAAATTGTTACATTTTCATTTACCATTGTCAAACTCCCTCCACTCACAACTTTGACACCATCCATTTAAGATAAATACACTAATGATTATTACTAATCATTTTCGAAACTAGAGATCATCTCTATCATAGATATAAACTTTAAACCACACGAAATGCATCTTGGGGGTCATTTGTCTTTTATTATATCTTTATTTATATAAATTTGAAAAGAATGGGGAAGTGTGGAGGTGTTTATTATATCTATAAAGATATTACATACGGGACAGAGAAAGGTGAATAACTCCGTGTGTGTAAATTTAAAAAATCAGATATATTAATCTTTAACTGAGGTTTAAAGTTTATATCTATGCTAGAGATAATCTCTAGTTTCGAAAATGATTAGTAATAATCATTAGTGTATTTATCTGAAATGGATGGTGTCAAAGTTGTGAGTGGAGGGAGTTTGACAATGGTAAATGAAAAGATAACAAATAAATGGGTTTATTAAGAAACAAAATATAAATAAAAAACTATATTGCTTTAAGAATCTGATAAACTGTCCTCAAATCTCTCTTGTTATTTTGCAGTCCAGATGTGTAAATATTCTTGCTGGCTTTTCAAAATAGTTACAAAAGTCATATATATAGAAATGATTAATTTTAAAATTTACTTCATTAATTTACTAACATTGGCTAAGGAAAAGTTCATCCCGTCTCTTTATTTATTAACACTAAGTAGCTGAGTGCACTTTTATCTAGAGAAGTCAGATTCATAGAAATCGTAGGGTGGCTTGTATTCTGCAATATTTATAAATAAAATGCTAATTATTTAAATTAGTTATTTACATATTCCATTTGTTTGAGAATTGGATGCAATTCACCTTTTTATTAATGGCATGGTTACTGTTTGCAATAAGCCAAACTTCATTCGCTTTTCATATTCTATCATCTGGCTTCATGCAAACAATTATATTATTTATTGAATCAAAGATGTGGCCAAATTTCTGTCTGTGCTCCCAAAAAATAGTCTTATGTTCTGGGTTCTTTTTAGCTCCGGATGATAGAAAATGAAAAGTGAAGGAAGCATGGTTTATTGCAAACAGCAAGCATGCCATTAATAATATAAAAAAAAGATTGCGTCCAATTCTCAAATAAATGGAATGTGTAAATAATTAATTTAAATAATTGGCATTTTTTCTTATAAATATTGCAGCATTACAGCCATTTTCTCTAGCCAAAAGTATACTCAGCTATATTAATAACTGAAGAGATTGAATAAACCTTTTCATTGGCCAACATTAGAAAGGTTTTCAGCAACCAATTACAAAGAAGATAAGAAAATGGATAACAACTTTGAATATTTTATTAATTTACATTGGCTGATAATTCAAAGAACTCCAATAAACATCAATCAAAAGAAAGCATAAGTGAAGGAGCAAAAAAGGGGGAAAAACAAAATTTTAATCTAAAGTAAAGTCGTAAAACTCACAAAGTGGATTATAGTCCACAGGGTCCTATGTCTGGTATAGATAAAGAAAACTGGTTTTTCAGCAGGGAAAAATTGACTACTTTAATCAAAGCATTTTTAAGATGATGACATTACATAAATTTGAAGTATATATTAAAGAGATAATTTTCCAACACTTAGAAAAATCAATTTACAGATATAAACATTATTTTAAAGATCATTTTCAAAGTATAATTTTAAAAAAAGTATTGAATAATTTCAAAAATCCTTTTGGATATAAAACATTTAAAACAAAACTCTGAGCAAATTAAAATCAAAATCTTAAAATCTTTAAATATTTCTAAGTATTAAATTACATAAAATTAAAATATTTAATAACTGAAAAATTCAATTATTCCCACAATAATAACTAACAGAAATCATCATGATCACTAGCAGTCACTCATAAATAAATATGGTCATTTGAACTCTAGAAGAAAAAAGCAACAAAGGTAAAAAGACAAAATGTTAAAGTTGAATTTTGCGATGATTATATAAAACAATCTGCATCACATGATCACTATCTCTTATACTAGCACATAATTGTTTATAAACAAGGCAAAACTCCATACAGTAGTGCCACCTGTGCCAACCAGATTAATCAATGGATGCCAAAAGGTTTGTGCATAAAATCCCTATCTAATGCCTACTAATGCAATATCCCCACTCAGACTAGTTTCTGCAGTGCTCTCAGATCCAAAGCTCCTCACTGACGAAGGCCACAAGCCAGAAACTAGTCTGGGAATATTGGATGAGTAGGCATTAGATAGGAATTTTATGCACAAGCCTTCTGGCATCCATTGATTTCTCTGGTTGGCACAGGTGACTCTACTGTATGGAGAGTTTTGCCTTGTTTATAAAACAATCTGTTCAACCTAAGTAAGTCCTCATATATCACATGCTGGACCTTGAGCTTACTTTTTGGTATTTTATTTATGCTTTCTTTTAACCATTTCTGAAAAACCTTCCTTGCTTATTGGTAACTTTATATTACATTTTATCTCAATTACATCGTCATTAAAAAAGCAATCAATATTATGCTTCTATTTCAGATCATCTTTATGATGTAAATGGAATTTATCTCTTCAATGAATACCATGCTATAGTTTGCTATAATATACATTTGGCACAAAGCCTGTTACTGTTCATCCACTTCACACACTCAATCCAAGGAAATTGAGCATTTACAATTACATTCAAGTCATCATATCCATTATACTGATTGATCTCATAACCTTGCTATCACATTCTTAGAAGTTTACAAAACTTCCTCACATCTTTGCCAGTATTTTGACAGAATATCCACATTTCATTTCCATGCTATAAATTTGTCAAGAATTCAGCCCTAGATACAATCAATTTTCTTCAAATAATTATATCACTATGATCAAATACCTAACTTATTTGATACATTAGCAGCATTTTTGAATCGGTTGCAATTTAATATCCAAATCTGTCTTATTACTAAAAAAAAAAACTATCAAGATGCTGCAATTTATTCTCAAAATGAAATTGTTGAAAATTTTCTTCCATCATGGTCTGGTGAACAATACATTTTTTTTTTAAAAACAATAATTACTAAACCAAAATCTTTAGAAGTTGCATTTAAAACATTAAAAACATCCTGCTGATCATCTTTTAAATTGGCAACAATCATTAGTATTTTATAAAACAATTCTAAGCCAAGAAGATGAAATTGTTGTTTTAGCTCTTGATTGGTTCAAATTAAAACTTAACTAGCAAATCTATATAGCACCCTGATGTATACTTAAATCGTTCCAAAGACCACAACTGTAAAAAATGGAAAACAAAATGGGAGTTAATAAATTGTTTTTAACCATATATATTTAACAAACAGTTTTCATTTCAAATATTTCAGATTTTCCTCCAGCAGTAATAATAATGCTTCTCATTCTATCGTAAATGTGAATATAGTTTAGGAGACAAATGGTTAATTTGCAACATTAATACCAATCTTTTTGATTAACTGAGTCAAATGCCTTAATCAAATCAATAATAGCAATTATATAAATAATACCTTTCCTCAAGACATTTTTGTATTTATGTGTCAATAAAATCCCATTTAAAGAGCTTCATCATTATCTAAACTACAATAGGTCTCTAGTAATTTTTCATCTATAACAGGTGGAAAATAATTTTTCTACGAAGGGCCATTTGAATATTTATAATATCATTTGTAGGCCATACAAAATTATCACTTAAAAATTAGCCATGCTATCTATATTTGATCAAAAATTTAATTAACTTGCCCCTAATCACTAGGGGCGGGCAACCTTTTCATCTGGCAGGCCAATTTCAACTTTCATTTTTTAAATTAGAGCTATAATTTTTTTGTGAATTAAAAATAAAGTAGCATCATTATTATTAATGATTGTTTTACATTTTTATAACAATTTTTCCAATTTTCCTTGTAACTATTCTTCATGACATATTTATATTCTGAAATTTCTTTTTATATTCTGGACAGATTAATTCTACAGCAGATAGGATATAGTCTTTTAGAAATTCCCCTTCAACAAATGGTTTCAAACTTTTTTTTTTTTTGATATAATATAAATTACTTTCACAGATTTTTTCCGACTTGTTTGTACTTTTTATGAAATATGTTAGTCATTTGATGAAGCTTCTTTTCAAGTTTTCTATTTTAGTATTCAAATTTTGTTGTAATCAGAATGTTTTGATAAATAAATACTTTCCAGACATTATCAGTAGATCAATTTACTACTTCTTTCAATAAAAAAAAAAAATATGCGTTAGTCCAGAAATGCTCAATTTCTGTGTCAATTTTTCTTATCTTACTTGATATAACCAGCATAATAAAAAAAGGCAAAACAATAATAAAAGTACAATTTGAGTTTTTGCTAATATATATTCTTCTGTGAAAATCATTATAAAGCAAACAAAATTCCCTTAAGGTCATCGTAGATTAAATTCATAGTCAGACAGACTACACAATACAGATAAGTTTTTGAATATTACACTTCTGATAGAATGAATTAATACTATTGTAAAGATTGGAGAGAGAAAAAGATATAGTTGAGAAAATTAAATATTATATTTTACTTAAGTCTTAATTACGATAGAATGACAGCCTGTTAAGCTAATTGCGCAGACGCTGTGAGAATGTTATTAATAAATGAATACCTTAGAACAACCACATGATATAGTATTTGTATAAGAGTAAAAAGGAATCCTCTTACCCTTACGACTCAAATGTTTATATATGAGCAAATCTGAAGTAGTTGTAACGAAGGCGTGACTACATAATAGTCACTTTAAATTACTATAAGACGTTATAAAATAAATGCTTATTCATGTATATGATTTAGTTTCGTTTAGAGTGGCGTTTAGTAAATTCTAGAAAATTTCATTGGCGTCATTCATACAGACATTATATATAGTAATTTAAAGTGACTATTATGTAGTCACGCCTTCGTTACAACTACTTCAGATTTTCTCATATATAAACATTTGAGTCGTAAGGGTAAGAGGATTCCTTTTTACTCTTATACAAATACTATATCATGTGGTTGTTCTAAGGTATTCATTTATTAATAACATTCTCACAGCGTCTGCGCAATTAGCTTAACAGGCTGTCATTCTATCGTAATTATAATCGCACGCAAGACGTTATAAAATAAAAGTTTAAGTCTTAATTCAATATTTGCACTATGTATGTGTTAAAATAAAAGTTTTATACTGGGCCATCTTATATATGTTTTTGAAAATGTCCATGAGTCAGACTGACAGCTTTCATGAGTCGGATTTGGCCGAGATTTATAACAAGAGGCAATTTGATTAATAAAATCCTTCCAAATTATTCTTGTTAATTAATTTTAATAACAATAACATTCCACAATAATCTTTTCTTAATTTTTATAAATTTGAGCAATAGAAACACTCTCCACAACAGATTGCTCAACTTCATAGATCCATTTTTCTAAAAATTAACACCTCCTCCCCTCTCTCAACAAATGACTGCATAATAAATAAATAAATTAAAATATTTTAATAATTTTTTTAGAAACTAATTATTTTTTTAAAAAATATTTTTAAAATATTTTCATGTTCTTAAGTCTGCGATAAAGTAGAACGTTTTACATCTGCTATATTTTGTTCTAAGCCCCCTTTGTATATATCATGCATAAAGGATAATATCTCACATTGTTTATAAGCTTTAATTACAATACAATATGTATTATTTACTGCACTATTAAGTGTACAGTACTTTTCAACACACACATATACATTGCAGATGTTCTATATATATATATATATTAGTATGCATATAAAAATTATTATAAACAAAACACATTAAAAAAACGTAGCCATTAATAAATTGAAAGAGCACATTTATTGATACATTTATGGTGTATATGTTCTCTCATTAAAATTCACTCAAAAAATAAAAACAATAACATAAACTTACTTTACTGCGTTTTTATTTTTTAAATAAAATGTTATAGATTTTAAGCTTTCCAATGCAGTACAATAAGGACTATTAGAAAATTTTACCAGTTTATATTTCAATGCCTTGCCAAAAATTATGTTTTAACCTGATTATAATTTTATTCATTTCAAAATGCAACAGTGTCATGAATGTCAAGCGTTGTTAGCCGAGAGGTCATTGCACCCGCCTTGCAAGCAAGCAGTTGGTTGCAGACGGGTGTAGGTTCGCGTCCCGGCTTATGCTATGATATATGAAAAAAAAAAACAGTGTCATGAATATTCTCTAATAAATGACTCATTCTGTTTTAAACCTATGGACACTTCAGAACATTTTTTTTTCTTTTACCATAAATCAAGTTTTTGTTTCACCAACTATTAAGAAAAGGACAAATTCTCTTAAATAACATTTAAAATAATTTTATCAAATTAAATATTGTTTTATATCAAATTTGGAGAGGAGGGATGGTTGTGCTTTCAGCGTATTTAACATGAAGAAAGTATAGTTAATAAACAAAGTCGCATTAGAATTAGTGAGAGAGCTACAAGATAATCATAAAATTTATTAAATTTATGAATTTTAATATGCCAGAATTTTTGTTTTATTTACATTTTTTTTTTTTTAGGTAGTGTATTTATGAAGTAATGTATGATATTGATACAGCACATATATACTTAAACCACTAAACATCACATGATCACTATCTCATACTAGCACATAATTGTTATTAAACAATTCAAAACAAGGCAAAACTCTCCACATAGTAGTGCCACAAGTCAGAAACTAGTCTGGGGATATTGGATGAGTAGGCACTAGATAGGGATTTTATGCACAAGCCTTCTAGCATCCATTGATTGCTCTTGTTAGCACAAGATGGCACTACTATATGGGGAGTTTTGCTTTGTTTTGAATTGTTTAATAACAATTATGTGCTAGTATGAGATAGTGATCATGTGATGTTTAGTGGTTTAACACCAATCCTGCCTAATAGGATAGTGGTGGCTATGGTTGTTAAAGAGCCAAAGACACCAAAATGTATGGATGCTGAATTGAGTTCAGACCCATATGACTATATAAGCTATTATTGTGTTTTCAATTTCATTCTCATAGAGTTAAAAGGTGGGTGCTGGAGGGTTGCATTAGATCCTAAGATCTAGGTGCAGTGCTCTCAAATCCAAGGCTCCTCACTGATGAAGGCCACAAGCCAGCAACTAGTCTGGGGATATTGGATGAGTAGGCACTAGATAGGGATTTTATGCACAAGCCTTGTGGCATCCATTGATTACTCTTGTTAGCACAAGATGGCACTACTATATGGAGAGTTTTGCTTTGTTTTGAATTATCATATATATACTTCACTATATATATTTTTTTCAGTAATAAAATACTATACAAAAATAATGTAATATTCAAATCTATTTTCTAAGTGCAGAGATCATATGTAATTTTTAAAAAAAGGATTTCCACATTTAATATATGTGCTGCACTGATCTTATAATAGCTCAGCAATATCAAGACAGCCACCCTTATCTTTTCAAAAGTATCTTGTGTTTAAGCTTGAGATTATCCTCAGTACTCAACATGATATCGTTGAGCTATTGTAAAATCAGTACAGTGTATATATTAAAGGTGGAAATCCTTTCTCTTTAATTATATATGAAAATAAATGAAGTCATATATTCTGTTTTATTCTATTTATATGTATCTTTTGTTTGATTTTATATAAATATATTCCAGTATTAAAAATTAATGTAAAAAAAAAGGTAAATAAATAAAAGTAGATTATAACTTTATTGTATGGTGATCTCAACTTAATCTTGTTACTATTATTTCTATAATAATTTGATCCCTATTATTTATTAATTTAATAATTACAAACTTAATAAGAACTTCATGCATTAATATTAATAAATGTACTTCAAAATAAAATTTAAAAAAAGTTGGCCATCATTTAAAAGAAAAAAAATTACACAATAGAAATTACTAAATATATATTAAGTTTTACTTTATCCCTCACATGTAAAGAGTCTCATGATTTAATAATAAGTGCCATTAGCCTCTGCTCCAAATCTAAGATGGAACTCTGAGATTATTTCAAGTAGGTGAAAATTTGAAAAGCAAAATTAAGGGTTGTTTTTTTTTTTCAGATGAACCGTGCAGTGTCAATTAGCTAGCCATTGAACATAATAAAGCAATGAGCATTTATCCAATCTTAGTTGAAGTGGGAATAACTTCTAGAATCATTCTGGTGAATCAGATAAATATTTATGCATTCATTATAAAAAAAACGCATAACTGATATTAAGATTTGAACTTCATGATGCAGATATCATACATCTGGGTGTACTAAATCCATATTATAGCATGCACCCAAATACAAACTATTTTGGACATACGGTTCATTTGAACTACTATAAGAATTACACCAGAGTAAAACAGCTTTTGAATAGTCCACTGCAAGATGCTAAACTGTCCAATAGCAATTCACAGACAATCCATGAAGAAGTCTAGCTTGATAATTACCGAGTCATGAGATTTTGAGTGTTTTTCCTTTGTTTTACTCACTAGCTAAGAATGGGTAGATGCCCATTTAATGACCAATACTCGATTACTAACTGAGCAGACTATGGACTTGTTATCTAAAAACAAAAAATCCTAAGGCTGATTACAAATGTAAAAAATGTTCAGTTTTGTCTGACTTAGATACAAACCAAGATTTGAAGGCATACCAGGTAAATGTATCATGAGACTCCAACTACTGCACCTTATATTAATTACCAAGTCTAAATACAAATTTAATCTCTTTTTAAATTTTTTTACTAAGAATTACAAGATCTATTTATATATTCTGAGGTTTAGAAGCAAACAAAAAAAAAAAAAAATCAATAAATATAAAATCACTAAAATTTTAATATTATTACTATTTACAAAACAAAATGAACAAGATGTATTTACAAAAGTAAATATTAAAATAATAGCAACAATAACATATTTAAAAAAGATAAAAATACTGAAAATAAAAACAATGATTTAAAATTTGTTATTATGACTTGTATTTTAAAAAATGTTAAATGTTGTTCTTTAGTCTTCTATTAATATGAACTAAACAAAATACAGTACATGCAAACATTTTCTGCAAAAATCAAATTACTTTTAAATGTATTATTATTGTTTATTTCTTTGTGTTTGTATATATTTTTTCATATGTCTGTACAAAAAAAAAAATTAGACAATAAAAAATATTTTTACTGTTCATTATTGAATCACAATAAATAAATGTGTGCTCAGTTACTTGGGAGGTTATGTGAAATTTGAACATTCAAGGGGGAGGCTGATTACAACAGTTCCGTTCAATTGATCATATATAAGTATAAGCGAATGACTTAGTGTGTAGGAATTTATAAGAAATTTGAGCTTTGAAAGTGCCGGAGAGCTGGAGCCATAATCCACGGACCTTGAATCTAAGGTCTGCTATTCTTTCACCGCACTTAACCATGCAGAGCATGTCTGATTATTAACTTACAGAATTAATACTGCTAAAGACAAATCATCAGAAATCCACAAATCTTGGTTCTCAAGTTTTTCTGAATTACTAATTCTGGATAACAAGTAGTCAGTCAATCAATGTAATAGTCAAAATTAAATAGAGAATTTTAAAAATATTATCATATTTTTTATTATATAATACAAAATATGTTAGAATTTAAAACCAAAAAAGAGACCGCATGTGAGATGGATGGATAAATTATGTAAGTGTGCTAGAGAGATGAGGAGAAGTTGGAGAGAAACTTTATCTTGCAATGGGTCGATAATGATTGTAAATGATAATGTTAGAATTTACATTTGGAAAAAAATTAAAGAAAATAGTGGGGTTTTTTTTAAAAAAAAGAAAAAGATCTCTAAAAGAGACTAGTTAAAATTATTTGAAAAATAGCACAATTAATAGAGACTTAGAGAAGAAATCATGGAATGAGTTAATGGTATCATTATATGAATAAAATACACTACAATCAGCCTAGTAATAAAAGTAATTGTCACAAGAACACAAAGTTCTGGAATTGATTCTCAAATGAGAAAAGTAAAAAAAAAAAAAAGTATCTAGTCAATTGCTGTGATTTGAACATTTCATGATTTTAAAAAGCTGATAAAAACAATATCACTGATAATAATTTGCTAGTGCTTACAACTACCACCCTTAATCACATTATTTTAAAGCTTAAATGTTTATCATAATATTTAGAATACAGTAACAAAATTTAATATTTAAAACACAAAAAACAATTTGGTTTTATAATTAATTTTTAAAAAATTAGTTAGTTTTAATTATATCTAAAGGCAATAAAAAATATTTAACAAATTGATATGACATTCTCAATTACTATCATATGTTGTCGAGGCCATTTGGAAGAATTCTGCTGCAATGTGTTTAAACAATCGCTCATTCTCTAGACTACCCAGACCAACTATTTTGCTACATTAAGTAGTAACGATTCAAGAGGACAATTCCTATCCATTATGCTTTTAAATACCTGTATATTATTGCTGAAAATATAAGCATTACATAATAACTAGTAAAGATATTAAATCATTTATGCTCTTTATTACTGTTTTACAATGCTTTAATTACAACCCTCTATGACAGTTTCGATTGCCTCCGCAATCTTCTTCAGAATTTTCAGTTATATCTCCAAATATAAGTGAAAAAGCTCTGAAAAAGATTGCTGGGCAATCGAAATTGTCATAGTGGGTTGTAATTAAAGTTTTACAATGCTTTAATTACAACCCACTATGACAGTTTCAATTGCCCCAACAATCTTCTTCAGAACTTTCAGTTATATTCATTGTAAAAAAGAAATAAAAAGCACAGATGATGTAATATTATATGGATTTGGCAACGCAATAAGAAAAAACTAGTACATAATTAGATAAATATTTTCACTGGAAATATACACTATTATAGTTTTAAATACCCATATATTATAGCTGAAAACATAAGCATTAAATAGTAACTAGTAAAGAATTAGATAAATCTTTTCACTGTAAACACACACTATTATACTAGTTTCTAATAATAATAAAACTGTTTAAAACATGTTTATTTTAACATTTTTATATAGTACTAATCAATATAAATATATATTTATTGATTAGTTTTTTGTGGTTCTGCTTTATTAAATGAAAGCATTTTAATATCTCATTAACCTTTTTTATTGGATGAGCATAGTATTAAAAAAAATACAAGATTTACCAATTAATTTTTCCTTTTCATTTTCTTGCTTAAATTTCAAATCAGCTAATTTAAGAACTAATTATATTAACCCTTGACTTATCCCATACATTTTAAAAAATTTAGCGATTAGACTTAAAGTTAAGATTTTTATTTTAAAAAATTAAAATTAAAGCTAATTTATTGCCATTTTCTCAACAACAAAAAAAAATCCAAAATCACAAATAGAGTAAAGCATTAGTCAAAAAAAAAAGATAATACTAAATCTAATATTCATGTTAAAGAAGCTTATTAGTTTGCAAAATTATGATTTTTTTTTCTTTAAATTTATTTCCAAATGGGTACATCATTAATTTATTTACTATAATATCTTTTTTTTTAAAAAAAAATTCAAATAAAGAATCTTAAGTGTAACTTAAGCTAAAATAATATTGGATAGTTGTGAAAATTTGAAATGGCCCTCATCATTTTGCCCGGATATTAGAAATAGCCAAATTTTTCATAGCTTGATGAATGGTACTGTATCCTTATTATAGATTCCTGGCCATTAACCATTTTCCATCAGCATATGTATTGCTATGTCTGATTATTAATTCATAGAATTCATATTATTAACATCTGATCACCTGCAATTCACTAGTCTTGTTTCTCAAGTTTTTTTCCAATTACTGTTTTTTTCCGAAACGAGATAGTCAATTAATATAAATGTAAAAATACAATAAACTTTACATTACAGTAATCAATTAATTAATAATTAAACAGTACTTTAATAATGAATACTGCCAGCAAAAGATTAATTTTAAAAAAATTAAATTTAAATTTATTGCATATTCTTCTTTCTAATGCTTTGATCCAATTACCAAATAAATTGCTTAAAGTTATCCACTGTTTATCCAACTTCATTGTAAACATTTTACGTTTCTCTGTTTTTCATTCAAACTGGCGTGTAAAAAATCCAATAAATATTATGCATGCACTGTTTCCATTTTACTGATGTTTAAATAATTTTTACAATAACAGTATCTTTCACACCACCCACCTCTCTCCACTCTATCTAATAACACTGATACACCTAAACACATATATGCTGAAAAGATAAATAATCACCAATATACGTATTTCATGCTAAACCAGCAATCATATTGGTGATTATTTATCTTTTCAGCATATATGTGTTTAGGTGTATCAGTGTTATTAGATAGAGTGGAGAGAGGTGGGTGGTGTGAAAGTCTGTGCTCATATACCCTATATTACATATATATATAGCCACAGGTATATAACAAGCCTGTGTTTCAGTTAATAACAGTATCATGATAAATACATTTTCTATATCTTTTTTAAATACTTTTTCTAATTATTTTTTCTTTTCAAAAAATAATGCTTTTAATTCTCACCACACGCATTTTTATGAATTGAAAAAGAACCGCAGAAAGCACTTGTTATTGTACTGAAACGTCAGCTATTTAGCTATTATATTTTTATTACACTGAAGCTCCTGGAAATAATACTATAAATTCATCATTTATCTGTGAGAATATTAGAATTAATATATATATATAACAGCTTTTAATAGGAAGATGAATGAAATGGACATTCATTTATCAAATGATGAGAGAATTTAAACTTTTTTTAAAAACTCTTCTTTTAGTCTTTAGCTACGAATAGTCAATAACCCATTTACTGATCAGCTGTGAGTGATTAGCTGATTGGCCAGGGGCCAGCTACATGAAAAAAATTCTCAGCCTGATTACAACCTGAAATGTAACTTCAAATTTATCTGGCTCCGATTTAAACCAAGGTCATAAACATGCTAGCCAAATTGTACTACTGCTATACCACAAATTATTTATAATTAATAATAGAAAAGTTTGATTATTTATACACAGTAAGGAAATTTCATGGATTTTTTTTATTTTCCCATAATAAAATCAGAATAACTACCACTAATAAATCATAAGGATTCCAGTAAATTATTTTTACAATTATTTTTTTAGAAGAATAGAAAGCGAAAAAATAGTAAAACATCAAAGCATATTTACATGTTTTTGTATGTATAAATTGATAATGACGTACCATCTGGATTTTTCAGTTATAATTTATAAAAATATACATTTGGATTTCCAATTATAATTTATAAAAAAATTAAATATTTGAAAACAAAAAAAAAAAAATTATTGTAAATTTTAATATTTATTTAGGAAATGTTACAATATAAATGTTTTATGTTATATATAGAACTTGCAAATAAGCTCTTAACAAACTTTGCAGAATATCCCCAGACCGGTTTCTGCTACTGGCTTCCTCAGTGAGATGCTAGGGTATTCAGCATTAGATTAAAAATATCAGGACAAGCCCAGCACTTTATCTAATAGATAACTATTAAGTAGAAAATCTGAAATTTTCAGACATTCATATGTCTTTCAATCCATCTATCTAACTTAAATAGCCATATGGGACTAAACCAAGTTCAGATACACCATATATAAATAATTTTAGCAATATAAAATCGCCAAAGCCTTAATAGCAAAAAATGAAATTACAAAGAAATCAAAGCTTGTTAAGAATTTATTTCCGAGCTCTATATATAACATTTGTAAAACAAGCTTCTTAAATTATGTCATGTGACATATGACTTGATTTCTTTGTAATTTTATTTTTTGCTATTAAGGCTTTGGCAATTTTATATTGCTAAAGTTATTAATATATGGTATATCTGAACTTGGTTCAGTCCCATATGGTTATTTAGGTTAGATAGCTGGATTGGAAGACATATGAATGTCTGAAAATTTCAGATTTTCTACTTAATAGTTATCCATTAGATAAAGTGCTGGGCTTGTCCTGGTATTTTTAATCTAATGCTTGAATATCCTAGCATCTCACTGAGGAATCCAGTAGCAGAAACCAGTCTGGGGTTGGTGATATTTTGCAAAACTTGTTAAGAGCTTATTTGCGAGTTCTATATATAACATTTGTAATACAAGCTTGTTAAATTAGGTCATGTGACATATGACTATTTCTTTGTAATAGTACTAATAAATACATTAAATTTGTAATTTTATGAAGTATATAATGAAATTGCTATTAAAAATTCAAATTTAAAACTATAAATATTTAAAATGTATTTGTTTAATTTAAATGTGTAAATTGAGAGAAGTCAGCCCAGCTGCCTTACAAGCAGTTGTCCCGGGTTAGCGGGTTCGCTTCCCGTCCGATGCTATGACACATGAAATATATATATATAATGATCACATTATCTTAGCTTTGTTTATATGTCTTGGTATTTTAAGTTTCCAGCAACATACAATATTTTATCTTTGCATTATGCTGTGGAAACTGAAATTATTGTAAAAAAATGTATCTTAAATTCAAATTATGTTTTTTGGGCATAATGATGACTACTATTATTTCATATGGATTATAGAGGGCTATGGATTATTTGATTATAGATAAATAGTGGGAAACCTATATTACCTTTATCAATAAATCACTAATTATAATAAGGTTCTATACAGTATATACATATCGATATAATAAACTGAAAGAAAAGGAGAACATTAAAGTGCTTTAATAGCTAAAAATAAAAAATATATAAAACAAAAATTTCAATAATTATAACAATCACTATATGATACTTCAGTTAGGATATTTAAAAACTTTTGTTTATACAAAGATACATATTAAATTAAAATGGCAATGACTAAGCTCCATCTAGCTGTGAGAATAAATGAATCCAGCATATGTTGAAATTTTGGAATGGAATCAATATTAATGCCACAAGTAAATATATCCTTATTAATTACAAAATCATATCCAGTTAAGAAAAAAATAAAGATGCATTGATAATCAAATATGAAACAAATAAATAAATAATTTCCCATTGCATTAAATGTATATGAAACTAGATCAGCAATGACTAAACTTCATGTAGTTATAAAAATACACAAATACATAAATAACATTATACCAACAAATTTTAAAGAATAGACCAGACCCCTCTATAACTTATGCTTTTTAATGTATATAAAACTGTTTGGTAAATATGTTGAAATTTTGGAGTGTAATTAACATCTACCATTATTACCATATTACTTCCAAATTAAACCACCCTTGAATTTATGCTGCAATAGGATTTTAAATTGGAAAAAAATATATATAAATGATTTCATAATAGACATTAAAAAATAATAAACATTTTTATTTACTTAAATAGGAACTAAAAGAAAAGTGCAAACAAGAAACCCTCAAATAAACTGCTATCTATGATCATAATACTCCGTGCATGTGTAAAGCATAAACAAAAATTTGATCATTGGGAATAGGAAATCAACAGAAATAAGATATTAAAATATTCACTTTAGGCCGCACCCTAATTTTATGGCTTCAAAATTTAAATAAAAAGTACAGCTCATATTCAAAGTAATATGGTGTTTAACTTATATCACATGATCAACATTTCATATGCTTACACATACTGTTAATAAGAGTAGCAAACTCTCCATACAGTAATGCCACCAAGTGCAAGCTTTCATAATCAATGGATGCAGGAAATTTTATGCATAAAATAGTGCGTGCCTATTCATCCGATATCCCCAGACTAGTTTCTAGCTTGTGGCTTTCATCAGTGAGGATTGGTGATCATGTGATGTTTTGATGGATTTATATCTATTCTACCCATAGAATAATGGTAACTAGTTTTGACAAAAACAGACACCAAAAGGTATAGATGCTGAACTGAGTTCAGATCTATATTACTATACAAGTGAATGAGCTTGGGTTGGAAACATGGTGTTTTTATCTTGGGCTCCTAGCTTTATACTAACCAAATAGGTAAAAGGTGTTTGCTGGAAGGTTGCATACGATCCTAAGATCTAGGTGCAGTGCTCTCAAATCCCAGGTTCCTCCCTGAATCCAGAAACTAGCCCTGGGAATGTTGAGAGTAGGCACTAGATAAGGCTTTTACGCACATACCTTCCTGCATCCATTGATTATGAAAGCTTGCAATTGGTGACCCTATTGTACGGAGAGTTTGGTACTCTTATTTAACATATTTAATTTTCAACACAGGAGTTGTTAAAAATAAGACACAATCGTTATTCTCTGTAATTAGATGTAATTTCATAATTAATAATACCAGATTCATATCCGGCATTAATATTAATTCCACTCCAAATTTTTTTTAATATATTTAGCAAACTTAGATTCTTTTAACTGAAAACTTAAGGACAGATGGACTGCTTGCTGATATAATATTGTGGATTTGCTTAATTACTTGCACAATTAGATGAAACTTAGTCATCTGCATGGCATAATTAATATTTTATTATTATTTGGCTTACATTTGATTATCAATGCAGGAAAAATTAAAAATAAGACCGTCTTTATTCTCTGCCTAATTAGGTACTATTTCATGACTAATAATGCCATATTTACATCTGGCACTAATATCAATTCCATTCCAAATTTTCAACATGTTTGACAAATTTAGCTTTATTTACATTGAAAAAAATATATGTTCACTCCATTCTTTAGTTTGCTGATAGTGTCATGGATTTGTTTAATTATTCCCACAGCTAGATGGAGCAGCTTTATCATTTCTATTCTAGTTTTATATACATTTAATACTATACAAAGTTAATACTTAATATTTATAAATAATAATAAAAATAAGAGAACATGTAAATACTTGTAGAGAAGTTAAATAAGAATCCAACATAGCTGTTCTTTTGCCCAATGATAACAGTATTTTAAGCTTTTTGAAATAACAAACATTAAATTCTTTCACATATATACCTAATTCAACTAACCATTCAACAGTGGTTTATAAATGGGTATTGTTATTATTGACTAAAGGGTAAAACAAGGATCAAACAATGACCTCAAACTCTTGCTACCCAGCAAAAGGTAAACCTGGTGACTATTATTCCTTTACAAGAGGGCTGTTAAAAAAGCCTTTATTCTGCAGCGGGCCTTTTATTAAAAAAGCTATTTATATATTTTTATTTATATCTTCTGCTTTCCTGTGCTGAACATATGCTTTGTTTGAATGGAAAGGAGCAACTCTAGGAACTGAAACAGACTGAGGTAGGATAAAACAGGCAGGTGAAAATGATTTGCTAATGTCCTTTTCAGAAGCTCCCACCCTCGCCCCCCTATTTGGACCATCTATCTATCACTACACCAGAAAAGGCACAAAGATAGGAAATCCAATTATTTAATTAAGACACAACAGGGATCAGAGCTTCTAGGTGCAGTGTGCTTTCTACAAGATAAAAAGATTTGAATAATTGGTCCAAAGATATTGTAAAGATGATCAGACTAAAGTCTACTCAGATGGCAAATATTCTGAATGCGTTTTGATATTTATTTAATATTGGTAGAGTAAACATATTCATATGAAAATTTTACAATAACAAATCACTTAATTACAAGTGATTTGATATTTTTAATATATTCTTGATGTGAGAGGGAAAAGGAGCTTGCAATTAGAAAAAGGGGCAGACCTGGTTGTTTCAGTCCTGCAGGAAGATGTGCACCTTTAAAAAAAATAATCAGACACGATACTATGCTTTCATTCATTCGTAACTGACCATGTTATAATAATGACCAGAAGAGTGTACAGATGAATGCTTCAGGTAAAAATTGCATCTTGTGATTAATAAAGATCAATTAATTGCAATATTAATTGGTTAGTTGAGATTTGTTTACAGCTTATCGAAATTATTAGATTTATTAAATGCAATCATACAATGTAAAATGAAGATATTTTTTCCCCTCTCTCTTTTATATTAGAAACAGGGTTTATCCTCAAAACAATGAATAGTCAACAACAAATATAAAATGAGCAAAGATCAGCATTGGAAGCCATTATAAGTAATTCTAAGTAATAAATATGGCAATATATAAGTTACAAACATAACATTATCAGCAATAATTACTGAAAAAATCAACAGTTATCCTTTGTGACTGAATTTTGAAGAGATAGACTATAAAATCAATGCCAAATTTAGGGCATAAAATAAAAAGTAATTATCAATATTTTACTTGACACCACATATTTAAATAATAATAAATATGAGAAATGCTGGAATAATGATATCAGTGTTGATTATCATCAACCTTCTTGGCCATCTGACACCATGAGTGTATTAACCATCAGTAATTAGTTATCATGATAAAAATATATAAATTGAAGGAAGTAAACTTTAAAGGTGATCTTTATCTTTGTACCATGCAAATAATTCTAGAGAGAACTCATCTATATGTCCACACACACACACACACATATTAATATTTTTTATTAGTCATTAATTAGACGAGATTATCCACTTAATATTTCTGCACTGCAATTTTCACTACACCACTCTCACACAAAGTAGACACTAGTTTCTACCTGTTTTTAACATTTTGTGGAGGGGTATAATCATAAACATATATATTGTAAATACTGTTTTGTTCAAACTAGTTTGGGATCGCAAGAACAGTATGGATTATGATTGAAATTACAAATAAGAGATAATATATATATACATGCTTAACTCATTCTATTATTAAATAATATCATTGGAATCTTTATGATGAAATCAGTCACACGCACTGATAAGAATAAAAATAACAAAAAAATAATAATAATTTCAAAAGCTATTTTTTTTATATATAATTATTTAATAAAGTTAATTAATAAATAAAAGAATAAAAAAATTTGATAGTGTTCTGTACTATCGTGTCGGCCGCTTGATGGTGCTATTTCTAGCTAAATTGCTAGAAATATGCTGTTTTTGCAGCCGCAGCCAAGCTGATAGTCTTTTTTCTACGATAAAATACGGAAAAAGTCAGTTTACTTGCCTGATGGCTACCGCTGTGGCTTCTTTCTATGCTAAAAGCTAAGAAAAATGCCTTCATTGGCTACCGTAGTTACTTGTGTTACACACTTTATCATAATGCTCTGTTGTCTATTTTCACTACAGTATCGCGTAAGGGTGTGTTGACTGTATCGTATCAAAATAATTGAACTTTTCAGGTCCGTCTTTTTCTTCATGTGAACTGACCTACTGGTACCTTCTAACAGTTTTAACATTGTCGTCACTGCTCCATCAGGACAGTGTAACCCTCACAAATTGGATTTTAGGATGCAGCACAGTATTATTTCAAAGATCCCAACAAAAGTAACATATCCGTGAGAAATCGTCTGAGACAAGTAAGATGGCTGCTTCAAACTCTGAAAATTGGCAAGTGCCAGACACTGGAGTCAGCTTTCATTTTAATAGTTTGTTATAATTATTAACTTTAGTATGTAAATTTGCAATCAAATTTACTTTTTCCTCCAAACGCAGTGTCTGATTAATTACTGTCCAAAAAAGGGTAAAATTTACTGTTATTTTTTATTAGAAAAGTACCGTAACTTTTCCACTACATTTACTATTATTTGTTATTAAAAAAGTAATGTACCTTTTTATATAAACACACACACACACAAAAAAAAAAAATGTGTCTCTGATTAATTACTGTCCCAAAAAGTCAAAGTCGGCTTTCATTGTAAAATTTTGTGGAAGTTGTAATATAATTGACTTTGATTTCAAAACACAGTGTCTGATTAATTAATGTCCTAAAAAGGCTAAAATTTGCTCTTATTTTCTATTAAAAAAGGAACATAACTTTTTATATCCACACACACACAGCCAAAAAAGCCAGTCTCTGCTTAATTCCTGTCTAAAAAAGTCTCTAATATACTATTATTTGCTATTAGAAAGCAATTTAATTTTTAACAACACACACACAAGCCAGTCTCTAATTAATTACTTTCCCTAAAAGTCTAAAAAGTCAGCTTCCATTTTTATATTTTGTTTGAATTTTTTAATTTTGTGTAAATTGTAATATAATTTACTTTTATTTCCTATTCCAAAAATAAAGTCAATAGTTCTATAGAATCGCTGGTCTGGGAACATTATATCTATGTGTTTTTGCTTAATGCCATCAAGTGGCTGACACGATAGAACAGAACACTACCAAAAATTTAAAAAAGGATACTGTGACAAAGTCAAAGTTTTACATATTGATCAATCCTATATATATAATATTACAATATAGTATATATTTCTTATATCTTCTTTACTTTTTTTACATTTCTCTTCATATATTCATATACATTTAAAAAAATTTATCATCTCTTATACACTTTAATGTGATCTTTTTTTATATTAATTCCTTATTCTGCTTACAGTTTGACTGTCCTGCAGTCTTTATCAGAGCTACAATATTTAAACATATAATCTTTTATATAATTCCTTCTTTATTTTGCTTACAGTTTTGACTGTCTTTCAGACTTTATTAGAGCTACACCATTTAAACATATGATTATAAGTTTAAATGTTGCAACCCTGATGAAGACTGCAGGACAGTCGAAACTGTAAGCAAAATAAAGAAGGAATTTATATAAAATATTATATTAAAATGTATAAGAGATGATAAAAAAAATTTAGTATATATTTCTCATATAAAAATACCATAACATAACTTTGGATGACACAATCCTTGTAACTAAGTATCTTAAAGTAAATTGTATGTATTCATTTTTATAATCTCATATTTTACAACCATAAAAGTTGATTTCCATAAACATCACTTATTAATTTACTACATCATACAAATCTAATAGCTTGTCATTCAGTAAGTCATATGATATTCAAGTACTAAAAGTGAGTAGAGCCAAAGTGTGATCCAGGCCTTCAGCTTTTGTTATGCCATTAAATCAAGCAGGGCATTTTGCACCATGTGCACCCAAATAATGAATATGCCAAATGAAATCTTCTTAGTATTATTTTATAAATGAATTAAATTAAGTAATACCATTCTCGTATATAAAATAATAATAAGTACAAAAGATAAAATAGCAGTACATAAGTACCATGCAAAAATTTTAAAACTTTCACTGTGATATTAAAAAAAATACTAATGGCTTTATTGCTCAGGAGTTCGTAAGATGTTCATGTGCCAGACCTGCGAGCACTAGAATCAATCCTGAGACCTTCTGATTCCAAGTTGGATGCTCTACCACTGCACCAAACTGTGCAGGGTATTATAATATGATAATATTACAAACAACTTAGTTATAAAATCATCTAAAAAAATTTGTTGAGATGCATTATTCCATACTTTAATGTAAATTGTTGAAAAATTAATGACCCACACAAGATAGAGATAATATGTGTGCATTTTCGTATAATTTTTCCATTTCCACTGCATTTTGTACCAAGTCTTCCTATGAATAAAATCAAACTCTATACAATATATGTATTTCATAAGTAATTAAAAGGGGATTTGAATACAGACTTTCAATCTACCTTCAGTCATTCACTTTATCTTATATAATCAATAAACATGACCACAAACATATGAAAAATATAAATAATCTTCAATATATATATTTCGTGCCGAATACAGCATTCATCAGTTGGGCCGGATCATCATCTCCCACATATATTTACAATCAGTGCTTGGTTTATATTAAAATAGCAAATCTACAAACTTTACTGAACAGGATTCAATCGTTTCCACTTTTCAATTATCCAGTCATCCAAATCATTTAAAATCTGATGTTGGTATGTTCAGAGCCCTTGTTGACGTCAATATTATTGTCATACCCATGTTGACCTTAAGTCACTCTGACTCCTCATATGTACGACCTCAATGTGTCCATTTAAATACACAGAAGAGGGATGGACAGAATACAGACTGAATACGTAATATTTGAATACAAGTATAGTAAATATACATCTAGCTTAAATATATATACTGTATTTGTATTCAAATGTTTCATATGTGTAAATACATCTAAGATATAATTTATTTATTTTTTAAATGACTAAAAATAATTAACAGAAAATAGAATATCACTGTAAAGCAATTGAATGGTTTACAGTTAAAGAGATCATAAGAAATTTGTTTGAGCATTGAAAGTGATGGAGCTGGACCATAATCCTAGGACTGCGAGTTACAGTCTGTGACCCTATTACTGCATCGTGTAAGGTAATATGATTATAAAAAAGATCAGTTATCTTCATCCTACTCTAGTGTCATCTATTGTAAAGTTGAATAACCACTGAAAACCAGATGGCACACTGCTGTAAAGTTCCTATCTCCAATTCTGACATTTTGCCTTTATTAATGAAGACTAAGAATCAAAGCTGAATGTCACATTGAATCTTTAATATTGCTTTAATTCTCTTCATATTTATGCTGAATGCCAATTGAAATTTTAATACAGCTTCATTTCCCTTCATATTTATGATGATGATAATTTCCTTTTAAAAAAAATGAGTATTATGTAACTGTACTGTGTATTTTAATGAGATGCTATGAATAGACTTTATTAAATACTACTGCTAACTAATTATGATATTTAAATAAAAATAATGCTGATAAGTTTGTGGACTGATGGTCACTTCAAAGATAACTGATAATTTTCCCAAAAGATAGGTCCTTTTTACAATGTGACAACATATAAATTAAAATAGAAAATACAGTAAAAGGGGTTTTGAAGATTTAATATACATATATGCATAATCAAATGTTATGAAATCAGGTAATATGCAAGCTTGAAAATGATAGAACTTTCATCTCAATTCAATCCACCAAGTTATACATCTCAAATGGCAGTCTATTATACATACTTCAAACGTACTGCAATTAAATAATAAACCATTCTTCTTTTGCTTTTTCCTCAATATCTCACGCTGCAGTTGTACTGATATTCTTTAACTTCTAAAAATACCACATCAGTTGCTGCTGTTTTTAACTTAATCCACTAATCCCTTATACCTTTAAAAGATGCAGCATATTTGCTCTCTCATAATCTTAATACTAATCCATCTTGACATATATTTCCAAATTTTCTAGTCAGTCTGTTTACATAACTTTTTACCCAGAAATCTCTTTCTTCTTCTGATAATTTCAGACCTTCAGAGATAATGTTTACAAAAATTTAATCCCTCATGCCTTTAAAAGGTTGGATTCTATTTTTTCTCTTTTTCTTTTTAATTCTTATCACTCTCTACTATTGGAATGTTAGCTTTCTAAAAGTTGCTTTTAATAAAAAGAAAAAAAAGGAAATCAGGAATATTTGCTCATCAAAAAAGTGACTCATATAAACTGAGTAGTATATTTTCTTAATGAAATCTTAGGAAATGCTTTAGACTTGCATTAAGATATTTTAATTCATTTCATACATTACAATAATGTGTTACCATTGCTAAAACAATAAATCATTCAAATTAACAAGCACACATTTTATAAATACTTCAAAATATAAAAGTTTAATTTTGATTTTTTTTTGATTATCAAAAAAAATTAATAAAAATTGACACTCTTGAGATTGAGGAAAGTTGAAAAAAATAAAACACCAGTCTTTTCAAATTTGGCTTTAAAAGGTAGGATTAAATTTCAGTTGACTAAATATAATGAAACAGTTTTTAGATAGTCCATTGCATGGCAAATTCAAGAAAGAATAATGGAGAAAGTAATAGACATCCTGATTGTCAAATAACAGCTTGTGAAGATTTTTAATGTTTTGCCATTTGTGTTCGATTTTCTAGCTAAAAATAATTAGACATCTTTTTACCAATCAATTTTTGGTGGCTTGGTATGGTAAGCATGGACTGCTAACTTGAAAAAAAAAAAATCCTGAGCCTCTTGGAACCAAAAAATGACAATGGGACACAATCTGGATTCAAACCCCGTGTTGTGGGTATGGGATTCAAAAACATTATCATTACCACATTATGAGGCATAGTGGTACTGTAAGATATTTTCATAATTCAAAACCTATCAAGAGGACAATACTGTCAGCTAGTCATGCACCTATTAGCAAATTTTATTCTGAATGATTCAAAACAATATAAGAATCCATTAGCTATATGAAAAGTGAAGGTATGTAGAAGATGAATTGAAGAAAAATAAAATGTAGAAGATAAAAAAAGAAAAAAAATCATGACTATTCATAAATGGTGGGGAAATGCTTTTGAAAAGTAAAATGAAAAGGAAAGAATTCTTGAATGACATTAAAACATGGATATCTGATCAAAACCTGATGTTGATCAGAAATCATGCCTACTTTATGACAAAAACTATATACATACATGTTGAAGAGTGTTAGTTTAGCTCCCGATAATTTGACAATTTCTACCAATCAAAAGAAAATTATGATTATCTTGTAACTTTTCATGACCCTGTCATTTTATAGCATGGTTTACAATTTACTTAAATAACATTTATTAATTATTTACAAATACATGCATATCAAAAAATATAAAATATAGTACAATTAATAAATTAATATATATACCTGGAAAAAAAAACAAGATCCAATAAGTATTCTTGTAAATTAATAAGACTTAATTAAATGTCAAGAATGTCGTATTTAAGTGCAACAGCTTTAATTAGTTTATGATTTTTACCCTAAAATAGCAAATGAATTCTTTAACAAAGATTTGTAAATAGGAAGGGGGGGGTGGAGCAATAGGTAATAAGCCTTACTTACATTAAAAAATAACCTTAATGCTAACATTTTAAAAAAGACTGTTTGTAAGTGATCTTTAAAAAAAAAAATCAAATGAAGCATTGGGGGGGGGGGGGATAAATTGATCAAAATTGGTAACCAAAAAAGTAACAGAAATTTTTTTGCTGTTTCAGCTACTAAGATATAAACACGTTTAGCAAGATTTCAAAGATTAATAGTTATAGAACTGTTTCACTTAAATATATTTAAGAAAGCGTGGGGGGGGGGGGATTCATTCGTAAATATCTATTGAATAATATTTCTGTAATGTAATTTTCACTACATCACTGTTACACAAGATAGGAATTGGTTTCTATCCACTTTTATCATTCTACCTTGCATGAGAGTGATGTGGTGAAAATTATACTTCAGAAATATTACTCATTAAATGGATAATCTCAAGTCTAATGAATGTCTAATAAAAATTATTAGTAAATGTCCATTGTTTTGATTTTTATTACTGTCTATATAAAAATAAACATAATATTAAATAATTTATGCACTTTATCACTGTTTCACACTGCTTTAATTACCACCCTCTTTGACAGTTTTGATTGCCCCAGCAATCTTCTTCAGAATTCTAGACACAAAACTTCCTATTTCAATTACTTATCCGAATTAAGATTCAACAGCAGAATTATTATGAAATTGTTCTATTCTAGCATGATGATTATTATAAACATATTAACTCATTAAAGCATTGGGAAACAGTGACAAAGTGCATAAATGATTTAATATAATATTATATACATTTGGCAATGCAATAAGAAAGATTAGTTATTATACTTCTTGAAGAAAAAAAAAAAACATTTATATATGAAATCATTTTATATTGCTGTAAAAAATAAATATACAGAAAAAAAATTACAGTGGTCATTTGGTTTTAAAATTTCACATAGATAATTAAATCCACATATAATACTGAAAAAAAATTTGATTAAGTTGAGATTACAATAGAAAAGGTGTTGAGGTAAAGAGAATTTTTAGTATTTTTTTAATATTTCTGCATTTGTTTGGAAGATGTGATATTATTATATATTTATATTTTTATTTTTTAGTGTTATTTGAAAAAGACTATATAAAATAGTCAAAACGTTGGATGATTTTATTTTTGTTATAGTCATATAAAAACGAGTTTTAAATAGAAGTTTGATGTATTCATTGACGTTTATGGAAAATTATGAACTACTTTGAAAAGAAAAAATGTGTGGATGATATTTTAAATACTGCGACTTATATAGGGCAGATTAGATACTATTATTCACCCAAATAATCATAACTGTACAATGAAAAATGCTTGTATTTATCATTTTAAATAGATTATGAATTTAAAAATAAATAAATAAACTTAAACAGTATCTTATTATCATAATTCAATGTAATTTATGCCTTGCAACTGTAGAATAATGGATTATTGAATTTAAGGCCCATGAATTGCAGCCCAGTTCTTTCGCTTCCAGTGCTCAAATTTCTTAAGGATTCCCCAAGCAATAAATCATCAAATATTTTAATCTAATTTTTTAACATAATTTAGTAGTGAATATTAAAATAATAATAATTTTAAAAAAAAAGTTTAAATTCATTATTTGCATTTTCTTGAAAATTTGCATAACATATATGACAGAAAATATAATGAGACTTGTGCTCTTTAATCACGGTGCTTATAAACTGTTCATAAATTATGAACTATAGCCATATATGTTTCAGCATTATTATTTTGTGCAGAATTGCAAACTATTTGCTTTTATATTGCATGTGCAATTGAGAATCAATAATGGATACAGACTTCATTTTTGAATAACAATTAAGAATCAATGGAGAAGATGATTTGATTTTGGAATAATTTAAATTTTTTTATGAATGAATTTTTCTATGCAAACTGTAATCGTTGTATATATTTGCTACAGAATGAAGAAAGGCAACAAAAAGTGATTTGAAATTAGATTGTGATCTTTATTTTTTGGATGAAACCTGTTTTGAAGGCAAACATTTAAAAGAGAATTGCAAACGTTTTGCTTTACGTTTTATATACTGTTAAGAGACAATAATGAATAAAATGATCAGACTTTTTAACAATTCTATCTTTTCATAAATAAGTTACTCTATATAAATTGTTCTTATAACATGTCTTTATTGCATTATGGTGGATATAGAAGAAAAAAACTAATTTGCATTTTCTGTTGTGATTTGTTCTCATGATAAGTTTAGTGTACAATTGTAGTCTTTTTTTTTGTTTAATACAGTTGAGAATCAACATGCATTACAGGTATTCATATACTATATAGCGATATGATGTTTATACTTCTACTTTACAGCAAGTTAGGGATTAAAATGTGCACTAATATGCAGCTGAAGAGAAATTTATTCTTTATAACTGAAATATCAAATTAATGCTGAGCGCTTTCGAGTGTTACACTACTCTCATAATCATAGCTGATTTCAGTTATAAGGTGATAGAGTGAAAGAGTGTGTCAGTATATAGTGGCACACCTATTCACTCTATCACTTTATAACTGAACCCATATACCAACACTCTCATTATCATAACTGAGTTCAGTTATAAAGTGGAGTGAAAAGATGTGTCAATATATACTAAGACACCCTTTTACTCCATCACTTTATAAATGAACCAATATACTGACACATCCTTTCATTCCATCACATCATAACTGAACCCACCTATGATTATGAGAGTAGTAAACTTCTCTTCAGGTGCATATTACCACAAATCATTTTTTTAAACAATTCAACTTTTGTTAATAAACTGAATGATGAAACCTTTGCTAAATTATAATGGCTGACCTAAAAAGTAATAGAATATTAAAAGTTTTCAAATTCAAGTCTTTTGAAATAATGATATTCAATTTATATATGTTGTTTAAGATCTACATAAATACGCACTTATGAAACAATTTGATTGAAAAATTATACACATTAAGATGTCAACAAAATTAATGAATAGAAAAAAAATTGTGTAATGTAACTAGGAAAAAGATAAATAAATTGGAAAAGAATACAGTCACATATGTATGCACTCATATTTAGAGAGAGAATGTGTGGGAGTGTGCTTGCTTAGTATAAGACGCTTTTCCTTCACTACGGTTATTTTTATTTTATGATACTGAATTGACATAGACATTAATTCAGCATTTCGGGTTCATTTTAGACTAAATTTTTGTTTAACAATTTTACAGAAGAGATATCAACTATGCAATTAATACGAATGGCATATATGTGATGCTTATAAATTCTTATTTATAAATCTCTAATTTTTTTAAATATTTTTTTCAAATTATCAATGGTGAGCCTAGAGATAAATGAATCCCAATTGTATTTTGTTTTTGTTATATTTGAGAGAAATGGATAGGGCAATAGAAAAATTAGGAAGAGGGATAGAGATACCATTACTAAATAGCAAGGGAGTGAATACATTATCAGGTCTTTTATTTGCTAATATTTTCTTATGCACAGAAAATAGGGAAGATATGGAAGCTGTGCTGAAGACGAAGACTTATGAAGAGATGGGGATCAGATTTAGTGAAGAAAAATCAAAAATAATGATGGTAAATGCTGGGGAAAGAGAAGAGAAAAAATTTGTCTTGGGAAATATAAAGTTAAATGTGGTGAATAGGTACAATTATTTGGAAATCATCTTAAGTAATCAAAGAAATTGCTTGGATGAATGGGAGAAAAAACTGATAAATGAAGCAAAGAAAAGAAAGGGACTAATAAAGAAACTAATAGTATTTTCATATAAAATTATGTAGTAGGAATTGGATGAAAGGAAGTGGCAGTAATGGGGTTAACCTATGGTAACAATGTGTTATGTATTAGCAAAAGCATGTCAGATTACCTAGAAAAAGTGCAAAGAGAAATAGACAGACATGCATTAGATGCAGATGTGTGGATGGCAAAGGAAATAATTTAAGAAGAAATTAGTCATATTTTTATATGATAGATACAAAAAACAAAATAAAAATGTTTAATGTAATCTAATTAAATACTCTTTTGTCTATTCTTTTACTATTCATAAATTGCAATCTATTAAACACTTTTATTTTGTTTTTTTGCATCTATCATATAAAAATATGACCATCTCATTTCTTCTTGAATTATTTTCTTTGCCATCCACACATCTGCAACTAATGCATGTCTTCCTATTTCTCTTTGCACTTTTTCTAGGTAATCTAACACCCTTTTGCTAATACATAACACATTGTTACCATAGGTTAACTCCATTACTGGCACTTCCTTCCATACAATTCTTGCTACATCATTTTAGATGAAAATACTATTAGTTTCTTCATTAGTCCCTTTCTTTTCTTTGCTTCATTTATCAGTTTTTTTCTCCCATTCATCCAAGCAATTTCTTTGATTTCTTAAGATGATTTCCAAATAGTTATACCTATTTACCACATTTAACTTTATATTCCCCAGACAAATTCTTTCTCTTCTCTTTCCCCAGCATTTACCATCATTATTTTTTATTTTTCTTCACTAAATCTGATCCCCATCTCTTTACTCTTTTGTCTATCCTTTTACTATTTCATAAATTGCAATCTAAGTAAAGGGCAGGCAACAAGATTAAATGTGGGAGATTTAATTTGCAAGTTATGTAAGGAAAGCATGGAAAATATTAGGCATGTGTTAATGGAATGTAAATTTTTACAAGCAGAAAGGGTACAAATAATGAAGTTGAGGGAGAATAAATATAGACCAAGTGATTAAGGAGAAAGGGAGTCCTTAAAAGATAAACGAGATATAGATGCAAAGGCCATGGAGTGGGCAAAGATGTTGTTGTGGAAATGGGATAAAGCAGGATAGAGATCAATATAGGAAAAACTTAGGGTGGGGAATGGAAATGGAAGGGAAGATGGCTAACGTGTTTTTGTCAGGCATATTGGCCGAGAGATCCCTGACTTCAATAAAGGAGTAGCCATATCCCATCACATTAGTTATCACCAGATGTATCAGAACTGGAATCAATTCAAGAAATTCTTATAAAATTTGACCACCAGAAGTGTCAGAAAAGTGATCCACGGAGTTTCATAATAAAGTTCGATAATAGAAGTGTCAGAGCTGGAAACAAATCAGTAGTCTTAAGTTTCAGGGTCTGGTAGTCTATCTGCACTAAATCATTCAAGATTTTTTTGTACACTTAGTGCAGTACATTAAAGTGACAGACTCGATTACTAAAAATTCCCGGATCAAAGCTGCCATTTCCGGATTTTCGAACTTCATATAAAAGCTGACTGATTATTATTATCAATAAACAATCAAACTTGAGCACATTAAATTGACTATACACTACAACGATTCCTAAAATATAAAGTGGAAACTTTTTTTTAAAAAAATGTCAGAATAAGCATTTGGACAAAGAGATCCGATGTAAAAAAGAGACAGAGATCGTAATCCCTCGTTAAAATTCCACTAATTTTGAACTGTTTTTTAAATAGTAAATGACCAGTTCGTTAATTTTTCAAACCAGTTATATTACCGTATTAATGAGGTTAAGGTTAGTTTTAAATTTTTGTAAGTAAACAAACTAATCACAGTTTGTAACCGTAAATATTTTTAACGCTATTAAATTCATAATTTTAAAGTGAATCGATCCTGACAGTAGCGCCTCTGGCATGAAAAATAAATTTAAATGATAAACTGGATTAAACTATATTTAAATTTCGATGGAAAAACTTTTTTTTTTTTAAAAAAAAAAAAAAAGCATAACAGATCGATATAAGTCTATAAATTGGTAAATTACTTGAAAAAAATTAAAGCAAATAACCATAGCAGTAAATAACAAATAAATGCAACATTTTCTTTCATCCATTCAATTTTTTTAATATTACTATCATTATATTTTGAATTAGAATGTGCAAATCTTGATAAACAATAGACCTACCAAAATACAACAAAACTTTTCTTTCATAAAATTCCAAAGCAATAAATTTGCATTTTGTTGATTCTTTTTTTTTTTTTTAATTATTCAATAGTAATACGATATAGAGAGTGTTTTTAAGGTCAGGTCGAACAAATGATTGGCATTATAATCGCTTAATATTAGTTAAGGAAGTTCGAAAGGAGGAACAATTAAATACGCCTACTTATTTTTAAAACGATTCTTAATACATTCAGGACTAGATATATTAATTATTTTGGCAGAGAGAACTGTAAATACATTTATTTATTACATGGTTTTAAATTATCGGCAAAAATAATCAGTAGAATGAAAATTTATTTTTATAAAAGAATAACACACGAAATTTTTAAAATAAGGGCTATTGCCGTAATAGACAAATATATTATTTTTCTTAAATAGATTTCAGTAAAATATATATAAATAATGCTTTTGTTTTCAAACCAGTACGCAAAACAAATACCTGTAATGAAGGCACGTGCATAATATTTAGATCAACACAAATTATATTTTAAAATTCAAGCTTCTTTAACATCATTTACTAGATAAAGAAAAATAAAATGAATTCGTAAAGGTAAATTAATTAACTGTATTTACCATGAATATCTTTCTGAGCGACATCGTGAGTACGGAGAAGAGCGGAGACCCTTCGCACATCATCGTGAAATACACTTTCATGTAGAGGAAAATGAAGATCCTCCATATTGCTAACTATTCCCGTTCTTGTCTCGATAACATATACGAGATTTTAATACCTTTTTCTGTTGCTAACAGCTGCTATCGTACACAATTTCTTTACAGGAGTAAGTCCATACAGGCTAAGTTACAGTCAGCAGCTGTGAGTTGTAGTACATTCCCCGTAAGTGGTGCATTTTACTTACTTTATTTATTTTTTAATTTAACGTCAAGTATATACATTCATACTAATTTGTATATTTTCATATATATATTTTTATATTGTTAGATATTTGTATTTTTTTTTCCAGTTTAAATTGAATTCCGTATTTTCAGGTATTTATGGTTATTATATGTGTTTATTTGTTTTAGCCTTTTATTTTTTCTTCATTTTTTTTTGTAGGTAATGGATGATCATAAAACTATTCCTCACTTTGCTACTAAAGCAATTCATGCCGGTTTTGAACCCTCCGAATGGAAGTTTCAGCCAGTAGTACCACCTATATCCTTGGCTTCTACTTTTAAGCAATATGGACCCGGTGATCATGCCGTAAGTAGAGTTATATTATCTTAAGCAATTCATCTAATGCATTTTTTCAACTTGTTTTGTTCAGATAGTGAGAAATGCTGCTAATCCAAGTCTTAGCCGAATTTAAAGTACTTTTGTTTTTTTTTTTGTTATAAATATATATTGTAAAATCAGTACGACGGAAAGTTTAAAAAATTCTATTCGAAAAGTATATCATAATTTGATAATTTTTAGTATATATAAATTTAGGACACGTGGATGTGTCCTTTAGGTGACTTTTTAAATAAAATAAATAATAATGTCTTTTTTTCAATTTCTGTTTACTTATACTTTGTTTTAGTAATGTTTAAATTGCATATTTTATTGCATAACCATTTTTCTAAAAAAGACGTTTAATCGGAATGATGCAACTATAGATCCGGTATATTTTTTAACCGAAGTATGTAGCATTCCCTCCCTTCTTTGGTTTATTTTATTAAATCTTTTCTAACAGCTATTGTACGTAAAATCCCAATTGTATATTTGTTTAAGTATTCTAACCACATATTGTGCATCATGCCCAGAACCGTATTATAGTATAAAATTATTTTTTGAGTAAATGTTTCATTTAAAAATAATAATTACCAGAGATTAATGTATGGTTATGAATTATTTTACTTTTCTAGTTTGTAAGTTAATTTTATTATTAGTTGATTTTATATTAAATTCATTGATTGGCTTTAAGTTCATTGTTAATTATTTTTGGTATTCTACCAATTTTGATATAAGATTTATCTACCAAATTTGATATACGATATAAACAACACGTAAAATTTTATTAAATTGTATTCGCAAACCATTGTATACTATTTTTTTTATATAATACTGTATCATATTTTCTAATTAACAGACTTTTTTCTATAACATTCATTTGAAAACTGACGTATGGACTTTGGAATTTCATTATTTGTAAGCAATTCTTGGAACTTTAATGCACTAAAAGATCGAAATTTTAATTAGCATGACTTTAGTTTTAACACATGAAGTTATATTGTAAACATTTGTAACCACGGAGTAAAATTTAAAATCTTAGAATAATAAAAGTAATGTTTTAATATAAAAAAAAAAAAAAATCTGATTTTTTTTTCTATTTAAAGGTCAATTTTTCTATGCAGAAAAGATCGACGATTTATTATTGGCATGGACTTTGGAATTTTTTATTTTCTATTTCCCTACGCTTAGTCGTCCTTAATTATTTGATTTTAATAAAATGGTTTTGTAGCGGTTAACTAAGCAATTAGAATAACTTGCTGTTTTACTTCTGACCCTAATTCAATTCCTGAATAAAGAAAATGCTAACTGCATATATATGTAATTTGTTGCCAGTTGTGTTGTAAGTATTGTGTTAATTGGCCAGCTGATGGTCTAACTGTCTGGAATATTACTTATTAATAGTACTGCTGCCACAATACTATTACTAAATTGAGGATGCCAAAGTCCATTCAAACAGTGATCATTTTTGTCTGTATTACTCGTTTACCCTGAAGCTGATCCAGAGACCAATAAAAATGTCAGCATTTTTTTTTAAAAAAAAAAAAAACAATGAAGTTTTGCAAATTATGATATGGAATGGAATGAATCTTGATCATAATACAGCTGGCCAGTTTCAATTAACTTATTTGCACTGATGCCCTGGAGAATTATGAATTCAAATTCACTGCCAGTTGAATATATGCTCTTCCTATTAGTAGAGTTACCTATAAATAAAAAGTATACAAAGGCAAAAACATTAATTTCATCAAATTGTGGATGAGCCATAATTATCATTATTTTCATACTATACTATTGAGCAATGCTGTAACATTAGAATTCTTGATAATGCCGGACACTGTTATTTGTCGTAGCTTGAGCACTTCTATATCAGCGATACTTTTTTGATTACTTGTGGTATGATGAAAGATTTCTATTGCCAAAGTGATAAGCAATGAAGATCTGTTCATTAATGTTCTGAATGACATCCGTAAAATTGTTTTTCTGAAGGTTTATGATGATGGTGTTCTAGTTGTATTTTTATATTGGACTATTTCCAACTTCTAATATGTGTATTAAATGTCTTTAGAAAAATTTAACTTTATTTAAATATTCCAAATACATTCAACTATTAATAATAGCACATCAAACATTTAACTTTATTTAAATATTCCAAATACATTCAACTGTTAGTAATAGCACATCAAACAGTTTAGTATATACACAATGTTTCGAGAGGTAGAATAATACCTTTTGAAACCTGTTCGATGTGCTCTTACTAACAGTTGAATGTATTTGGAATATTTAAATGAAGTTAATTTTTTCTAAAGACATTTCAACCAAATGCATTCATCTGTTAGTAATAGTACATCAAACAAGTTAGTATATGCACAACATTTCAAGAGGTATTATTCTCCCCTAGGAGAATAATACCTCTCGAAACCTGTTTGATGTGCTATTACTAACAGTTGAATGTATTTGGAATATTTAAATAAAGTTAAATTTTTCTAAAGACATTCAATACATATATTAGATGATGAAAATAGTCCAATATAAAAATACAACATTCTTAATACTTTCTATGTGTTTTCCATGTAGCCAGACACTTTTTTTTTAACACCTCTAATTATTTTCTTATGATTGATACCTACTGAAAATATTTAATTTTAATAATAGTAGATTAGTTGATGTCGAAGTAGATTATTATTAGATTTGCATTTAAAATATATGTATTTTATGATTTAACTTTGTGTTTTTTTATAGCCTTCGCAAATATGAATGATAGATTAAAGTTGCACTTTTTTTTTTTTTTTTGCATATGTCATATGTGTTGACCGGAAACGAACCCGGACCAGCTACTTTAAAGGCAGCTATGCTAACCACTAGGCCACCAACGCTTGACTAAAAAGTTGCACTTTGACCCTTATTTCTTACATTGTTTCAGCAAAATAATTTTAAAAATATAGTGAACTACGATTGCATCTCTCACTTTACTTTTATCAGATATTCACAGAACTTCCTGGACTATCCATGTGCAAGGCACAAGAATTTTATTGCATAATGCAATGTGTGGAGTAATTCTTTGACAAAATATAAGATTCTACTGCATATTGCAGTGTCTGGTGTTATCCTTTTGTAAGATACAAGACATTAACTTCATGATACTATGTCTGAACTAATCAATTTGACAAATACAGAACTCTTTATATCATTGTCAATTACTTTCTTATATGCATTATATTTTGAACTTGTGTTTAGTTCATTAAATATATTAATTTTAGATTTGTTTTCAAAATAAATTTTATTTTCATATTTTAAGCACAAATAAATTATATTATTTTCATAATTGCAAAGAAATCAAGTCATATAATCATATGACCTAATTTAACAAGGTTGTATTACAAATGTTATCTAAGGAGCTTGCCAATAGCTTTCTTGACAAGCTTTTCATAATATCCCCAATCCCAGATCAGTTTCTGCTTCTGGATTCCTCAGTTAAGTGCAAGGATATTCAAGCATTGGATTTAAAACTTTGAGGAATCCAGAAGCAGAAACCAGTCTGGAGTTGGAGATATTCTGAAAAGCTTATTAAGAGCTATCGGCAAGCTCATTAGATAACATTTCTTTGCAATTATATTTTTTGCTATTAAGGCTTTGGCAATTTTATATTGTTAAAGCTATTAGTATATGGTGTATCTGAACTTAGTTCAGTCCCATATGAACTTTTTAGTTAGATAGCTTGATTTGAAGACATACGGATGTCTGAAAATTTCAGATTTTCTATTTAATAGTTAAACATTAGATAAAGTGCTGGGCTTGACCTAGTATTTAAATCTAATGCTCGAATATCCTAGCACCTCACTGAGAAAGCCAGAAACAGAAATCGGTCTGGGTTGGGGATATTCCGAAAAGCTTAAGAGCTATTGTCAAGCTCATTAGATAATATATTATTTTTATGTTTAAAAACATATTGTAACAGTCAAGTTTTGTATAATCAGTCAACAAGACCGAAAGACCAAGAAAAGACTCAACCCGCAGGCACAAGGTTACTCACGTGTCACCTGGTTTAAATCCCTACCTAGGCTTCCTAGTCTCAATCTTTAATTAACATTCTTGATGCACACAACTTCCCTTCATATAGCTCAATGTAACTCGGGGTTCGAGCATAGACTCTCAGGGTTCTTCATAAGATACCACATGACAAGATGCCAGTACTCTTAAATCTTACATTAGTTTATTATCTTGTATTTATTTACATGATTGCGGGGTTTAAAAATTTCTATGAGACTTTCAAAATTAATATTATATCATAAATTACAAAACATGAGGTGTTAATTAAGCGAATGGATGTGTTTATAAAGATAATTAATAGCTAGTTCCAACTCACAAGTTTAAATTAATAATACTATAAGTTTATTAATACAAATAAATATAATTAAGAGAGCAGCTTACAAGCATAGGATGATCTACTGGCTTTTACATAATGTTATTAAAGGTAATGGCAGCTTACAATAATGATGTGTGCCCTATTCTCTTAAATTGGAATTACAAAAATTGATCAGCTCATTCTAGGTCTAATATATATAATTAATTTTATTTTGATTTATTAAGAGAGAGCTTGTGGATGAGTTTGATTTCAGGTTACCTGGGGTTGCTAATGAGCAGAGACGGAGGCTGGACGGTACATATTAATAGAGAGATTGTGGTACTACCTGAGAGTGGGAACAATGGTACATCAAGAAGAGGAAGATAGGCTTTGGCCATCTGATGGTGTGTGGTTCGTTGCTGAAAAGTGGATGTCCCCTGCCATAGAGGTGTATTTGCTTCTAACCTAGGATGCAGTGGAGAGAACATAGATGTTCTGAATCCATGATTTGGGGGCGCAAGAAGTCTCCGGAATCTGGACCAGTGCTAATCTATGGATTAGGAACCCAGGCACATGGCATTTGGTCTGCCCATTCAGTTTGACCATTAAAATGTATGAATTACTGAAAGATATACATATGAAGTTCAATAATAAAATGACCATAGCCACACATATAGGAAGGTAGGAATGCAAATATATAAAGATAAACAATCATTTATTGAGCCATCCACATACATAATTATTAACAAATTTATTTTAGATATATAACTATGAGCATCCCCAGTTAACGATAACTGAGTATTTGATAACTTAAACCCAGTCACAATAAGTACTATGTAAATTTAAATTGCAAAATTATATAAATAATATCTTCAGGCATGGTTGAGATTACTGATTTCTAAATAGACTGATAACTTTATGCACAGAATGTGGTTTTATTTATAGAGAGAATATATTGCATTGATAGGCAATGCAATACACACATACATATGACTTAATTGTTATTACTTCTACAAAATTATAGAAGCTTGGATTATATATATTACATTTTAAAGAAGTTTTGTTATATAACATCATCATTAAAAAAGAAATATTAATTTAGTGGTGCATGATGTAATGACTTAGTTAGAACTAATAATTTATTTATATTGAATATTCTTAATAACATCTTCGACTGCATATAGGTTATATTATATATATGATTTATAGGGCACATTACACATAAACAACATAATTTATAAATTAATTAAATAATACGCTAACCATCCCTCTTTAATTCTTAAATAATTCTGAGAATTGACATATAAATCTTGATATGATGGGGGGTAAGAGAAATTTTACAAAAATAATTTATACGTGTTATTTTTATCTTTTATCATTTAAAAACATTAGATTTGGCATCTTCTCAGCTTACTCCGTCTCTTGGGACTTTGACAATCAAGAAGCATAAACAACATGTTTTAATGATTTAAGTTTTAATTCCCTCCATCATTCAAAGTAATACGTAAACAAAATAAAATATAAGTTTTAATCTGTTCAATAATTAAGCCAGCAGATTTAACATTTAAAATAAATAAAATATGTGATATATAAGGTTAAGACCAGTTAAGAAATATTTATATAAGATGAGTTACTGTTAAAATATTTAAAATAGAATTCAAACATTTACCGGCAAACTTCAATGATGGCTTTGGGACTTCTTTCTGCATAGATGGATGGTGAACTTCAGACTGTCATTAATGTGGAAGGACATAGATTGATATTCTTACATTTCAATTGGGACTGTTGGACTCCACCTTCGCCACGATGACCGGAGAAACCAACGCCCGACTACTTTCATATTCTAGCAGGTACGGTTATCATAGATTGTTCTTTCTCTGCATGTTGTTGATCAGCCAAGTAGTAAAATTTTTTATATATGCTTGTTAAACTGAATTAAGCTGAAAATCTTTTAAATGGCAATCTCAATAAGAGTAACCTATATGTGTGTGTCTGTCAAACAATGTCCCCTTCCATGTTTATATATGTTATTTTATGCCTGGGGTCTACTTCTACCTTAATGGATTTTAGGCTTCGAGTTTAATTTTTAATTTCTGTTCCATTAGCATTTTCATTTCCTCATATTTTCCTGCCATCGATTTGGTTTTTTGTGCATTGTCTATAATTTTTGCACTACAATGCTTTGCAGTATGTACAGGATGTGAAGATGCTGAACTGTAACTATTTCTGCCGGTTACATGTATAGATAGGGGAATACAGCACTTACCTTTCCTTATTTAATGGTTCCAACCCCTCTCCCATTGTATTAAACAATTTAACATTTTTTGTTACTTGATTTTACTTTTAAAATTCTTTTAATAAAATTTTTTTTTTTACTAAGTACTTTTAACTAATTATATTCTTGTTCTAAAATATAGCGTGATTAGAATAATCAGCTTTTAACATCGAAATTATACACACATGCATATTAAAAATATATGTGAATATTCCTAAATAAATTATATATATGATGGGAGACAAACTGAATTAAATTAAGCATGAAGCAAGTATATCTACGTACAGATATACACCGCTTCAATATATACTCATTGTTTTTGAATTTTTATGAAAAAAAATGAAACTTATTGATTAGCTTATTCTTGACTACATTAGTATGTGTATAATGGCTCCACAAATGGATTAGAGCATACACATAACTAGTACTCAAAAAATTTACACATTGTGAAATTCATATTGTGTAAATATACAATTCATTTGGAAGGTAAAACAATTTATAAATTTTTATATAGCACATCAAATATTGTATTTTTTACAATCTTAAATTTTTTTTTATATTTTATTTATACTTGTCAGCTTGGTATCCCCTCAATCCTGGCACTTTGAGTTGTTGCCTATTCTGCCTAAGCATAAAGCCTTGAGGATATAAATGAATAATGTTAATGAAGCTCAAGACCTTAAAAGAGCAAGCATGGGCCAAATATTTTTAATAATACAGAAAGCAAAAAGAAATATCAGCATATTTTCAGGTATACTATTTTTAAATCATCATAAGTGACAAACCAATTCCATATAATTGGGCTTTTCAGCCAGCAGGACAAAAAGAGGGATTTCCTTCAAAAGGCAACTGGAGCATTGTTGATATATATTGTTTCAGAGCTTCAAAAGTAGTAGACATAGCAAACTTTAGTTTTGTTGCAAATTTCTCAAATATAAAAGATAAGACCGCACTTACATGCACAACGCCCTATAAATGTGGTACATAAAGGAAAAGGTTGGGATGATCTGATTTAGCATTATAAATAAAACTTAAATAGTCCAAACTTTATAACAAAAGTTCCCAAAATATAATTGTCTCAAATTATATATTAGTTGTTATATTGATTTTCCTTCATTTGTGTTTATAATTCAAATTTGCATAAATAAATAAATAACCAGTCAAAATAAGATTGAAATAAACAATTATTAATAACTATATTATAATAATTATCGAACCAGCTTTCATATCCATTGAGACGTCAAGATATACTATAGTATAACAGGCGTTTATTTCAATCTTATTTTGATTGATTATTTATTTATGTATTTGTGACAACATTATGGACAAGTAAATTGTATTGGATATTTGACCATTACAATAATATAGCAAATTTGCATACGTTCATTTTTATGCATAACGAAGTGATTTCTTTATGGGGAGTATCACTGTAAGTGCACCCAGCATTCTAAAGAAGAAAGAAATCACTTCATTATACATACAAACAAGCGTATGCAAATTTGAATATTAGTCATGTTTGCTTATTTAAGAAGTTGCTCTATGAGGTCAAATTCTGTACTTGAAAGCTTACTAGCTCATTAAACATATTTTTATAGCAATCAGACTCTTATCTTAACAAATAATTATATCAAATTTTATACTTATCCTGTATAACAAGATTTTTGGAGAATTCTGATGTAATCACATATAAAAATCAAATATAGTAAAAAGGTAAAATTAAACTTTTTAATAAATAATTCACTGTAGGGCAAAGGCCTTTCTAATAACCCCTCAAAGAAGAAGATAGCACTCATCAAATTTTTCTGAGTTTGAGTGCTTTTTTATCATTGACTTATCCTCTTGGCAAAAAATAACTAAATACTAAATATATTGTCTAATGTTGTATGTTAGCTTTGTTGGGTATGGGTCAGTTACCTAAAGAGAAAAATGCTAGAGGTTTTTCATTGTAATTGGGATTCGAATCCTAGATTATAAGCATGGCAGGCAGATGCGCTGCCTCTGTATCATGAGACTTCTTCAAATATTGCAATAATAATTCACAATATGAGTAAAAAAATTTTTTAAAATTTTTAGGGGGGGGAAAAAAGGGGGTTAAATTTAAAAAAGGTGGAATTAAATTTATTTTTTTTCTAAAGTTAAATTAGATAATATAGAATTGTGTATTAAAATAAAATAAGAATATTACAAACCGATAAAAATCTCCAAAATATTTGCAATCAAGTTAAGAAAAAATATGTTCTTTCATCTTCTAATTTTTTCTCTTTTTCTCTCCCCTTTTTCATCTCCCTCTCTCTGGGAATCTCATATTTATAATTCATACTTGTAATGTTAATTAAAAATCATTAGCTATACTATACAAATCATCTATAAATATGTATATATATGTAAATATACCTCAAATTACAAATATAAAATAATAATATGTATTTATTTAATGCCCCGATCCTTCTAATTAGGATCAAGAACACTTATGAAAGTCAATAATAGATGAAAATGTCAAAGATAGTCTTAATTTCACTTGCCAAATGCATTTTGATAACCGAAAATCATAAATAAATAACTATATAACACTTTTGAATATGTGCAAAACCTTAATTTAATATATTGGATTCAATTTCACAAGATAAATGCTTATTAATTTATTAGCTTTTTCAATCATATACTTTTCTTAAATATTTACATGTTTAATTTCAGGACATTTACATAATTTTTTTTACAAAATTATTTTTTTATGCATGGAATTCTTTTGCAAGGATACTATTTATGTGGCTTCTGTTATGCATTTAAACTATCATAATATGACAGATCTGTGTTCATAACTTGCCATGCTCAGTAACTTTGGTTTTAAATCAATTAGCAGAATTAGAATTTTTTTTTCAGATGACCGCCATAGTCAATTCATCAAGTCATCTGGTATGATCAGTAAAAGAATATGTAGATATTATTAGCTAGGAGTAAAATGTTTTTTTAATTTGAACTGTTTTGGTCAGATCGATTGTAATGTAATGTCTGAGAAATCTTATAACTCAATTTTCATTCACTTCCCAATTTCCCAGCTAGATGAAACTTTGCATACATATATGTATTGCTAATGACAGTACACTTTTTTTTTCCTCATGTGTCGTAGTATCAGCCGGGAAGCGAACCCGCTATCCCGGGACAACTGCTTGTAAAGCAGCTGTCACTAACCTCTCGACCACCAACGCTTGACAGTACACTTTTTTTTAGATTTTACAAACAATTTAACTAATATATATATACAAACAATTTAACTAAAAAAAAAAAAAATTGTAAAAAAATTTAAATATTTAATTTTAGATGTGATGTGATGTGGCACTGTGACTTCTCCATATACGGAGTCAGGAATCTCTCAGCAGCTATGCCCAGTGAAACCTGTTAGCCACTTTGACTTCATTTTCCATTGTCCACTCTAGGTTTTCCTATATTCTTCTCTTTCATACTCCATCCCATTTCCACAACATAATCTTTGTCAACTCCATGGTCTTTATATCTAAATCCTGCTTGTCTTTTCCCAAAACCAGCATAAAAACCAATAAGCCACTTTCTGTAGAATCACTTTGTTTATATTTTCTCTTCCACAACTTCATTATTTGTACCCTTTCTGCTTTCAGACATTTACATTCAATTAACAGATGCCTAATATTTTCTATGCTTTACTAACACCACTTGCAGACTAAATCACCCATATTTTTCCATTTATGTGTATATTCTCTTGTTGCTAAAGATCCAATTAGAGCCTTAAACAGTAAACTACCTTCCTTGCTATTATCATAAATTAACTCTCACCCAATATTCGGTTTACTTCTGTAAATATTTAAACTCTTTCTCCAACTCCCTATTCTTTATTAATGCATCCCATTCCTTAATACTACAAATCTCCTAACACAATCATCCCACCTTTTGTATAAGTATACTGACATAAAATCTTTATCCAAATCTGCATATCGCATTACCTTTTTCATCCATCTTGTTGCCTGTTTTTTATTCATAACTCAATTAAATACTATTTTGGCTATTCTTTTATTATCCATAAAGTGCAATCTACCCAACATTTCCATTTTGCTTTTTGAATCTCTCATATAAAAACTTGATCATCCCATTTCTCATTGAATTGCCTCCTTTGCTGTCCGCATTTCTGCATCTAATGCATGCCTTCCTACTTCTCTTTGTATTTTTTCTTACTAACCTAACACATTGTTACCATACCTGCTACTGCCACTCCCTTCCATACAATTTTAGCTACATCGTATTTATTATATGAGAATACTGTTAATTTTGTTATCAATCTCTTTCTTTTCTTTGCTTCATTTATCTTTTTTTTTTTCCATTCATCCAAGCAATTTCTCTGATTACTTAATACAATTCCTAAATAGTTATATCTACTCGCCACACTTAACTTTATACCCCCCAATAAAAATTCTTTGTCTTCTCTCTCCCCAATAATCATCATTACTTTTGATTTTTCTTCACTAAATTTAGTCCTCATCTCTTTACACATGTCCTCAACATAACTTCCATATCTTCCCTTCTTTCTGCACACAAAAAAAAATCATCCGCAAATAAAAGACCCGACAATGTATATACTCCCTCACCACCTATTAATGGTATCTCTAACCCTCTTCTTAATCTTTCTATTGCTCTCTCCATTTCTCTCAAATACAACAAAAACAAAATAGGTGAGATAGGGCATTTTTGCCTTAGTCCCACCCCATTTTTAACTTTAACTGATTCTATATTCCCTAATTGATACATATAGTAATTATCGGTACTTTTTATAGTACTGCCATCTAGCAGCAGTATTAAATTGTATCTAAACTTTTTTGTGAAACTAAAAAAATAGTTTTTTTTTTAAAGAAATGGTTTTATTCACATAAATGTGCTAAAGAAAAAAAAACTGCGCCAAAAGGTAAAAAATAATTTTTCACCATTATGCAATCGCAAAAGCATGCAGAACTCATCTGCACACTTTTATTTTGATTGAGTAACGTTAAGAATACTGTGAAAGTTGAAAATATATATATTACTTTTCAGTGCCTTTGTGTGTGTGTGTGTGTGTGTGCGCGCATTTATGGGAATAAAAACATTTCTTTTTAAAAATTGTTGACATTTATTTTATTACTAACAACATAATGTTCAAACATATACTTGCTTTTATATATTAATGAAAACTAATTATTGCACTGATCCCCCTCCACTTCATTTTTCTGTCCAAAATATGGGTCTTCTTGTTTAGTGTTCTACTTTTTAAATTCTGTGTGTTCTTCCTCAAAGATCGAAAATTCTTGTTTGAGTCAGTTTGTTCCTCCTTTCTTTTACTTAAAAGATTTTATAGTTATCCTTTTTAATAATCAAAACTTTTTTGTTGAATCACTTTATTCAATGATTCCATACTCTTCCACTTATTAATTTGATGTAATCTTTTTTTAAATGATCCAGAAGATTTTCAGAAATTTGTGATTCTTGAATGAGTTATTATATTCAGATATTTCTTTTTTTTTTTCTCTACTTAGCAATTAGATGTAATCATTTACAGATTGATTGCGAATTAAGAGCTGTTAAACTAAGAAAAAGCATGGCATTCACTGCAATTAGACCTATCAATTTGTTGATGCTGACTGTTAAAACAATAGTAAACTCTTCATACAGTAGTGCCACCTAGTGCAAACCTTAGTAATCAGTGGATGCAAGAAGGTTTGTGCATAAAATCATCTAGTACCTATTCATCTAATATCCCCAGACTAGTTTCTAGTTTGTAACTTTCATCGCAGAGGAGGCTTGTATCTGAGAGCACTGCATTTAGATCTTAGGATCTAATGCAACTCTCTAGGTAGGAACTAAAAGGGGTTTTGGAAGACTAGGTACTAGATAGGGATTTTATGCACAAACTTTCTTGCATCTATTGATTACTAAAACTTGCAACAGGTTGCACTACTGTGTGAGTTTGCTACTATGTTAACAGCTTGTGTAAGCATAGGAAATGGTGATTATGTGATGAAGATTTTACTGTGCAGTTTTTTTTTTTTAAATGATTATAAACTACAATAATTTAGTTTCTGCACTGTATTTACTATTCTTTTAATATGTGAATATTTCAAATCTAAATAAACTGTAAGTCATATTAAGATAATAATTATAAGTCATGAGGTTAATGGTTACATTTACATGTGGGTAATGGAAATATTTGAAATGTAGGTATCCAGATTAATATTTTATGTGTACTATGAGGCTGATGTTATACTAATTAAGCTCATTGTTTCTTTTATTAGTAGTGGAATAATCTCTTTTTCTTTATCTCTCATTTTTAAAGAGATTTTGCTATTTTATTTTAGAAATGTTTTTTTTTTTTTTACTACATCTAATAAATTTATGTATATTAAGCAAAAAAAAATATTTTTTTCCCATATCTAAAATCAAAACTTAATGTTACATTTAGAAAAGACATTGTTGTATTTCCTATTTATTTATTTATTTTGTATGACTCAACATAAGTACTCAAATGCATTACTACTTTAGAAACCAGTCTTCATTGTTGATGGCGTGATTGTGAATCTGTATTTCAATTAGATCATAGTGGATTCTGTAAAGTAAATAATTTCTGTGGCCACCTTATAAATCTTAATTTTTAGGCCATTGTTTTAAGTCTCTATAAAACTCCTTTCACCAGTACCTTTTTAATATAATTTAGTATTATATGTCTACACGTTTCAAACAGGCCATAAGTGATAACTAAAGTATAGTATTTTTTATTAATAATCATGGTTATTCATTTTTCTTTTTTATAAAATTAATCTTTTCAGCACAAACAAACAACTTTATGCTACACCTTTATAAACCAACCAGATGTAGATAATGTGTTCTGTCCAATTTTGTTCCAACTGTTGCAAGTTTCTGCCACACTAAACACCAATCATTAATGATGATGTCATTTATAAAACAGCCATTGCCTGTATTTAGGGAAGACAATTTTTTTGAAAGAACAGTCTATATGTCTGACTGAGAAAAAAATCCATCTTTTTTCCATTAGCACCTACAGGCAAAATAACGTGTGAGTATATAAGATGGGACCGATTACTAATTATAATTTAATACATAAGTTTATTACAGTTTCATGAAAATAAGTTGATATTTTACAGATAGCACTGTAAACAAAAAGAAGTCAAGCTTACATGAGATTACTCATAGAATGCACAAAAGCCTTTACAATATTTGTTCCTAAGCTTACAACAATTGTAATAGAAATCAATGTAAGCTGTAACATTCCCTTTTGACCATCAAAGTACTGGTCAGAACTATTTTATGTGGGTTTAATTTTCCCTAAATTCTTATACTTATTGTTGGGTTCTATCTTACTCTAATCATTTGTTTTTTAGAGTATCTGATTGTTTGCAATTTTACCACTAACTGAGAACTTGCTTATGGAATTCCACATTGATTAAATGGAACACATGTTGCGCATGTAGCCTTGTTTTATTATTTTGTCATAAATCCTCCCCACCTATAATTGCCAACTAAATATTTATTTGAATGGTGGGGTGTACTTAGTGCATATATAGAAAAAGGAACATGAAATTTTCAAAATAATATTCATGTATTATATATTGTTTGTTTAAAGGGGTTTTTTTTGTTGTTGTTGTTGTTGTTGATATTTTATTTGTAGCTATATATTTTGGACTTGAATTATTAACTGTTTGGTTTTTTTTAGAAAAATTCACTCTCTTTATATTTTTTCCAAAAACATTTAATTATTAGTAATAATGCGTTTGTTGTGTTCCAAAAAATGAAAATAAAATTTGAATTAAAAAAAAAAAACAGTTAACATTTCAAGATGTCAGAAAATATATAGCTTTTGTACCTCATAGGAATAGGGTTTGTGTATATAAAATTATATATATTTTTTTTCCCTCATGTGTCATAGCATCAGCCGGGAAGCGAACCCGCTAACCCGGGACAACTGCTTGTAAAGCAGCTGTCGCTGACCTCTCGATAGTATGATTGCTCCCGTTCGTCAGCTAAAATTATATAATTGAACCTGAAAATGCTAATATATATACATAGTATAATAAATATTTTCTTCTTTGTAGAAGAAATTTAATATTAAAGGCTGTTCCTAAATAAACAGCACATTTAGTTTCCTTTTAGGTATGGAGCATAATATAATATTCAAATAATGAAAATGTTATTTGTCTTACAGATGTCAACATATATTATTATATAATTGTGCATAGATTCAGTTGTTAAAATTCATATACCCATACATCTGCAATAATTTTATATATGTGCGTGTGATTCTTCATGTATTGAAGCCCATTTAGATTAAAACAAGCATATACTTCATATGCATGTTATAACTTGTAGACTGACCATAGGTCATCGATCACCATCTGGCCGTATTGGGGCCATATGTTTTAGGATCTGTATGTTATTTATTAATGAAAGTTCTACTCGATTAGTCTTAATTTTGTGTCTTTCAATTTTTAAACTTTGAGCTTTAAATTGATTAATTCAAAATTGTTTCTACAAGTCTGTATAACCTGATCCTTTACTGAAAAGAAACCCCAACTGCTTATCTTTCAGATTCTGCTTTGGTGAAAATTGTCTTCCATTAGATTAGATCTCAATTTATCTGTCACCTTCTGATGGTGATAAATTAGCATCATGATATAAGAACTCATATTATCTTGCTGTAATTGACTGGAAAACAAATGAGAATAAAAAATAAATCCTAGCTGGAAATTTGCCAGCTATCTAATCTACATTTTTTTTCCGTCGTTTTTTTCTTTTAAAAAAAAAAAAATTCATTGACTGCTTTTAAGATCATTTTGCTAGTAATATGTGATTTATATTTTTATTGTCTGTGCAAAAAAAAAAAAAAGCATTTATTTTCTTTGAAAATGATTTTTGTATTTCTAACCTCCTCCTAAAGCTTTTTAGACCTGTGTGAATCAAATGTTGGAATATAGATTTACACAAAATGAATGTTTTGTATCATTAAATAAAAATGATTGCATGGTTCGTTATTTTGGAGATCATGTGGCATCGAGGCATCCAAGTTTCAGGCTCACACAACAGTTTTATTTAATTAGATTTTTTTTTTTTACTTGATTAAGCAGAAAGTCAACAAGAAACTGTCATATACATCGTAAGTATTGTATACATAAATATTTCTAAAACTTGTCTCTTTAAGTTGCAATATTGACTATAATATAAAGATATAAATATTGAGAGAATGATTTGATGATTGTAGTTTGGAAGTAGGTGATGGCAAAGGTAGATGGATTTACAATGGTATAAGTTGATTTCAAAATGAACGAATATTTGACACTGTCTAACCGGTCTTTGGTTATATGGCCTGTGCACAAAAACTTCTGATTTCTTCTCTTCAAATGTCTGATTTACAGTATGCTATGAATGATATATATTTATACGTGGGTATATGCATATATGTGTTATATGTATATATTGCATATGCACACATCCATATAAATGTCCTTGATTATTATTTGACTTTTTTAGTTTAAGCACATCGTTTTATTTTACTTTTTTTTTTTTTTATTGTATAGTCAGTTGCTTAGTAGGTCAGGTGACGTTTGAGCATTAAATCAGTTTGATTAACTGAGAATTAGTTTTTAAAATTTATAAAAAATAATAATTATTTTGACATACTATATAGTAGCAAAATTAGTCATTATAATATGTAAATGATAAAATTAGTTGTGTTTTAATTAATAAACAATTGTAAAAGAAAAATAATGTAAAAATATTCATCATAAAATTATTGCCAACTAGAAAGTGATAATATTTATGTAAATAGAAAAGTTATTCAATATGGTATTACTACTTTATCTTAAAATCGTCCTCAGTTATCTGCCAAAAGGCAGGTCTGTCTGTCTTTAATCATAGTTATTTATCTCTTTAAAGTAATCAATTAATTTCTTTCCCTTTGCTTTTACTTTTTACTGTCTCAACACATCTTTCATATTTTTTTGTTTTTAAGTGCATACTCATTCCACTTCCTCTTATTCTATTTTAAATCTTTTCAACATTTATCTAATTTTTCCAACTCATCTTCTCCAGTTTTCTCAAAATTCACATGTTTAAAGTCTCCAGTTTATTTTTCTTCTTTTTTCTAATTATTTAGATGTTTGCTTCATATAAGCTGTGTTCCAAACAAAGTATTTAACAAGACTTTTTCTTCTATGTAGCAGATCACAAATTAACCTTCTATCCTTATTCTGAGCTAGTCTAACCTTATTTTCAAAATTAATTAACTTCACACACACACAAAATTTAGGGACAGAAATATTGGAATAGTGCTGTCTACATTTATAACAGAAAGGCAGACCAGTATTTTCATTATAACTTAATTTTTTTGAAAAAAAAAAAAAAAAACTTTGTGCAATGATGGAATGACCAGATTCGTGGTTTCTGGATTAAAATTCATCTTTCTAAAGTTTGGACTTTATGTGACCTCCTGGGCAACTAATCATTTGATTATTATTTTTTATTTCTAAAATCAACTCTATTTAGTTTTTGATCAACTTGTTCAAATTTGTTTTTAATAAATGTCTAAAAGTACAGATCTTTATACTAATATACAATTGCTATCAAGCATCGGTGGCCTAGTTGCTAGCATAGCTACTTTATTAGGAGTTGTTCCGGAGTTCGCTTCCTGGCCAACGCTTTGACATATATATAATATACAATTGCCATGAAGTTCAAGATGATACTATTTATGCAGACAAAAAGATTGTGTAGCATTCTGTTTATTTATTTTTTGTCATAAAATGACCTTAATATTTATGAACTTTTTAAACTAACAAAATCCCCTCAGGATTAGTAGTCTAAGAGCTAAGTTTCATCCTGGAATATGTAGGTATGCTCCTGTGAGCTCCGGCTGAAATTAAATCTCTAACTAGCTTTGATCAAGAGTTCTTCATCCCACAATCCACTTTCACCAGTTGAAAATTGATAGCATAAACCTTCAGTCAACTATTCTCTTTCTAGACACTAATGTTATTAAAATTTTGTTTGCTTTGTTCTTGAAAATGATCAATCAGTATTAACCATTTGCTGTGTGAATTAGTATATTATTGAAAATCTAAAAGGATTTCTCCATGTATTTTTTTAGACAAATTATAGCTATGATTTAAGAACCAATTAAAACTAGTGTTGCAAACTGAAATCAAGCCATTGAATAATAGTGTTTGTTTGACCTATCTTTAAGGGAAAACTAAAATGGATTCATTTTTAATTTAAAATTGGATCGGATCAATACTTTTACTAAGTAGCATAACTTCAATTTACAGAGTTTTTAATTGGTTGTTTGTCTGGTTACATCACAGCTCAAATATACCAAAAAATAGACATGGAGAAATGCCATTAAATTATCAATATGTACACCCAAAGGATCATAAAAATCTTCCATTTATTCATAAATTATAAATTCCCATTTAATATACCGAAATGATTTTGATAGTACTGGTCCTAGTTTGAAGTCAGATCATTCATAGGGCTAACCCTATGCAAGCAGATAATTTACTGTCTTAAAGAAAAAAATAATCCTTATCAAATTAATAACAAGGAGATGAAAGATTAATTTAGTTTTAGGCAAGACAAAGAAGAGAGGTTTAGATTTAATTTGCTATTCTTTGTGGATTGTAATGTTTTTGTTTAGATTAGGTCTTATTTTACACACTATAAAGTGCTAGTTAATCAAACTATTTAAAAAGAGAATATTCCGTTCATGTATGAATTTAGATATTTCAAGAACATAGATATATTTCCTGATTAACTGACCTAATAACTTATGTTTCAAATTACTTTTTGAATCATTTTTTAATTTATTTAAGAGGGCGCCAAGGTCTGTAAACCTGCAGATTTTACACCGCATTGCATCGCATATTTTCGCAGTAAATAACTAACGGTAATTTTTTTTTTAAGAATTTTTCCAGCATTCATATATTAAACATGTTGGCATAGGTAATTTTTACATTTTTCATATAAATTATTTAACAATAAATTTTATAAACTAAAATTAAAAACATACAATGAAAAGTTTATCTTAATTGTAAATATTTTATTACGGCAAATTAAAATATTTAAATGAGAGCTATTAATAAAATGGAAAGAAACATGCACATGTTCATCTAGATAATACTAATCAAATAATTCAACAGTTAATATTTCACTTTTAAGTTTCTTCTAGAATGCAATCCATGGATAAAATGAATGTTTTTATTGATATTTGGAATTCGTAGTTAAAGTTTATAGTTAAATTTAGTTTGTGAACATTTAATTAGACCCAAGTTATGGATGAATAATAGCTTACTGGTAAGTTCTGCAGGTTTATGTAGATCATTGATTATATCATGCATGGTTTTTTGGGGTGAAGAGCTTGTTGTTAGTTTATTCCAGCAACATTTTCATGTTTTTGATCTGTTTTAAGGCTAGGCTCTAAAACTTTTTGGATGACGTGTTTATGATGAAAGGTGTCCACAAATACTCTGGTTTCCACTCCCACTTCACAATTGTCTACTTTGTTTTATACCGTGGTCAGTTTTAGATTCCTGTGCATGTTATTTTTATCTTTTAATTTTGTTATCGGAATATATAAATTGATAATTTTATACATTCCTTTTTGCTTTTTAGCTACAAAGTCTTTTTTTATATAAATTCTTTCAGCCATCTTTAATTATCAAGAAAACTCTGATTGTAATCATTTACATTTGGAATGTCTTTCCTATTTCTTCCACTTTTAACTTTAATTAAATAGATAATACAAAACATAAATAACCATTGTACATATCAGCAAAAAAAAATTATACTGATTTAAAAAAAAGAAAATTAAATTGCATCCATTGAGCGATTTTCAAATCTTATTTCTTTTAACTTTTAAATATTATCATATGCCAACACTACCATATATATATAAATAGTACAGTGTAATGTTGTTAATGGTTTTAAACGAGTGTAGATTAGATTTATATGGATTCAATAGTTTATTCAGTTATATAGATGGGATGCATACATCATTAGGATATCACATTTATTAAAAGAATGAGTAATTGTTAGATATATGTGTATGAAAGAATGTGCAATTCTAGAACACATTACATATCCATTGTTACCTAATAAATTCATATTTAAATATAATAAATCAAATGGTCTTTAAAATATATTATTTAATTAAATAAAATTAGATCTGGAAGAATAAATGTTTACTAGGTAGTCATAGAGTAGGATACTGACATTAGATTTCAAGTTTTCTTGATTATTTTAAACAATGTCTTGAGGTCATGAAACAATACTGTTATAATTAATGGATAAATTTCAGATTCAGTATATTTTACATATATAAAATATATTTATTTAAATATTACAACAGAAAATAAAATATAAAAGTGATACATACATTGGGATAAATAAATAGTTTTTACTATTTAGAAATTAATCTAAAAATAAACATTATGTTCTTTATTTATATTGTTAGAATGTTATTGTTATTTGATAAAGAAATGTAATTTGTGTTGTTTATATGATAGTGTTTTATCATTTTGCTTTTTATTCAGTTTTTTAATTAGAAATGAGTACTTTTATTATTAGACCTGCTGTGACTGAAACTCTACCTCAGACACAAATCTAAAAAGTAAAATAAATAATTTTTTACCTGAATATTACATAATCTTTCAATTGGGATAAATTTGTTACTGAAAATCTTGCTTTCACTGCTAATTTTACATTTCAAATTAGGCTGTGATGTCATGCAAAAATTCTAGCATGACTAAGCGATATCAAGTATACATATCACTACCTTCTTTAAGTGCACTGATGAATTTTGACTGTCAGGCTTTAATTGGTAGCAATTGATTGTTTCTATGTGTTTTTGTATATCACAAAATAATTAAATTTTGGGAACTATTTGCTAGTTAGAATGATGCAATCCATTTCTTCTAAAAATATGGGATCCTGCCATCCAAAAAAGTATGTGTGAATAGTCATGATATGACCCTTTACATTCATACTTTGGACAAACAATATTGTTATGTGTTAGGTTATGAAAATGGAACATGGTTCCAGGGTTCCAGAATCATCTTTATCACTATGCTAAGATTTATTTACAGCTGGTCACAACAAATGACATCCATTGAATAGGGATGAAGAACAATTACAAATGGTAGCTAAGACTGTCATAGACTGGAACAACTATTTCCACAAAGTCTAAATCTTTCATGTTAACGAGAATGCAAAATCAGAGGCCCCGACAAAGTGGTTGAAATCAATAAAACCCTCTTCGGTATGCAAAAGAACTATTCTGGGAAAATACTCCTGGAGCAGTGTATGTTTGACAGATTCTGCAAGAAGATAGACCAATGTTTCATCATCAGAATTCCCAATAGAACAGCACCAACTCTTATACAAGCCAGCAAAGTCAATGTTAAAGAGGTCTTCACAATTTACTCGGATGGTTGGAAATCCTACTAAATAGATTAACTGCAATCTGCCTGGTTCAAATATTTCTGAGTCAACCATATTTATAACTTTGTAGATCCAGAGATCACTGTCCATACTTAGAATATCGAAAGATTTTGGGATTTGGCAAATGGCGGAGTAAAAAACGAACCATGCATCAGCATCTTGATTCCTATGTTAGCTGAATAATTAATGGTCAGTATGGAATCATTGTGTATACAGGATATACTATATCTGTGTGTGTAAGAAACCTTAGTTAATGGTAACACACAGTATATGGACTACATTAAGTTATTGTGCGTATTAATAAATTTATACAACCACAAATTATCATGGATTTTAGAGATTATGAAGTAATTTCTAAATTGCTATCCATTATTTTATTCATATACATTTATTGGCAAGTGAATAAACTAGTGTTATTAAGTTTAATTTGTGTTAGTCTTTATTTTAATGAAGCTATTGATTTGGTATTGAAAGAATATTCCCTGGATATAACAATTATATTACTAAGTCACTTAGCATGGAACCATCTACTTTATTTTATTTTTATTATTATTTTAAAGATCCATTCAGAAACAAAAATGCTATTTAATATATGTATTTTGTTCTGTTTTTGTTTAAATTTGTATTTCTTGAACATAATAAGTAGAAATAGCAAGCATTTCAAATAAAGTATTGTTTGCATAAAGTCTGAAATTTAATAGGAATAGGGTAACAAGCACTTAAAGTATATAATGTCTTGAAAATATCTTTTTGATGATTTTCCAAAAGAGATATTTTTTTGGTGGTAATGCAAGCACTTTGCTAACATATCATGTGATATATAATGATTAATGGTGTGCATTAGTATAAGTATGGCATTGGTCAAAAATTGTTAAAAAATAATGTTTTGGAATTTTGTGAGGAATTCACTTATAAAGTATATAGTATATTTATATATATAAAGAGAGTAAATCAGTCTCCCTCAGGCTATGAATTAAAAGCACTTTGCTAACATGTCATGTGATATATAATGATTAATGGTATGCATTAGTATAAGTATGGCATTGGTCAAATATTGTTAAAAAATAATGTTTTGGAATTTTGTGAGGAATTATACAGTATATAGTATATATTGTAATGATCCGGGGAAAGCGACTTCACGTGATCTGCACTACAGGGCGCCATCTAGGCATTTGAACCTAGAAAAATTTATAAAGTAGGCAGATACGTAAGTCAAAAAAAAAAAATTTTTTTTTTTTTTTTTTAAATTTTGATTCCGGTCGTTAGCCCATGTCACTAGCTCAGTGGAATAGCAGAGATTAAATAATATAATATCTTATCTAATTATATCTCAATATTAAAAAAATAAATAAAATAAGCCACTGCCAGTAATTAACATACAAACATTTATTTATGCACATATATATAAGATTTAAAATTATTTTAGTATTAGTTTTACATTTTAAAATTTAACCTACATTTTTAACTTTGATTTTTTACTTTAATTTACATTTAATTACTATTATATTCTAATTTTACATTTTAATTAAGTTCGCACAGATGGGATTATAAAAGCTTGTTTTAATATGTTGCTATAGATCGGTTACATAGATTACACGGTTAAAAACATTTCAAAGTAAACATAAACGATCAAAATATAAAATCATTGATTACTGACAATTGCAGAGGGAAATTTATATGTAACCCAATAGTATTCACCATAAGATACTTGCATTGTCACCAATAACTTAAAAGACATCCGAATAAATACATTTTAGATACTCACCGTAAGGTATCATTATTTATCGAATGTCTATATATTTTGATCAAATATGGAAACGCAAAACATAGTTAACCAATAAACAATCCATGCAAGCGTCTATAAACAACTTAAATTTAATGCATTTTTATTTAGGGTCGAGTATGAATAGACCACATAAATTTGCTTTTGAAAATAAACATTCTATCCCTATTTAACCTTAGGCTAAAATTCGTAGTCAAACTGGCATCAATTCATCTGATATATCGATGTATTCAATGTAATAAAATACGGCAGCACAAAAGGTTAAGAGAAGAAATTGCCTCTTATGAGATAGGAATATTACATCTATCTGCAAAGAAGAGCAATAAAACACAAAACTCCATAGAAAGGAACTGCGGTATCCGACTTATAATTCCTTCCATAGGCAAACGGAAGTGTGCGGCGTATGAAGCGATTCTGCCCGTAGCGAATCAATATTACATCTACTAATCACACCAATATATCCAATCCATTGACCCAATTTAACCACGAAACAAATAACCTAAGATTACCCTCCCCTAATATAACTTTACAAATCTATACAGCCATTCACGCCCGACTTAAGTTTAACATTGATATATTTTAATTCATCGGAAAACAGAAATCATAAATAAACTTAAAGAACAAAGTTAAATAAATGGAAATGATTTTAAATAAATAAATAACAAATACATCAAATAACATTATTAATGAAGAATTTAGTTTGGTCAGATAGGATTCTATTGCATTATTTACTAAAAAGTTTTAAAATTTAGAGTTCTTATTGTTTCAAGTGAATATAAAGTTCTTACGATTTTTAAAACGTCCAACTTTATCCGTTGCTTGCCATGAACATAAATTCCCACGCCGTCCTAAAGAGGTTAATATTCTGAAGGCCGATTTATTTATCCATCCGGAGATTTTTTGCTTTAACTGGTCCTCAATGTAGAAAAATGATAGTTCATTCCTTTTTCTTTCTTAGCAAAGCTGAAGGGATTGAATCGTGCGTCTTTTTTCAATCCCTTCTCCTTCACTTCCGCACTAACACATCTCTCTCACATCGTAATAATCATTCACTAGTCACTAATTAATAATTTCCAAATTTTCCTTTTATAAGTATTCGAAGGATTGACTTAACATTACGTCATCGATGTGATGATCCTTTTCGTTGAGGTCCGATTTCCCAATGGATTTATTTCATTTGCTAAAAGTTTCTATTGTTTTCCTATCTGACCTATGTTTTTACATTTAAATGCCCAAGGCTGGTTTACATTTGACTAATTAAATTTATCATTTCCATTTCTGATTAATTAACCTGTTTTCCAAATCAAAGATATATTTAAAGATAAATTTAAAGATATAATTTTATTTCCAAATCTTTTTAAAATTTAGTTTTAAAATATTTTTTCTTTAATAAAGTTTTATTTTAATAATTTCTCATTATCTGTGCGATTTAATATATAAGAGTTTAAGATGATATTTAATTTCAATTTTTAATTCTTAAAGAAAATTTTTAAATGCGAACTTTTTAATTTACTTTCATGTTTAAGAAATAAATAAAAAAAAACAATGTAATGAACATCTGTGCTCGTTACAATATATATATAACAAGAGTAAACAATCTCCCTCAGGCTATGAATTAAAAACACTCTACATATTGAACAAAAGATCAAGATTAGAATGAATCTACCTATTCTTGGAACTCTGATATGTATAAGCATACCTTTGTCAATATTTGGTAATTCAGAGTGGAATTAATATATCAGCAAAATGGAATGTGGCACTTAATTCATAGATTTAGGGAGGATGATTTATTCCTTTTGTTTAGATGTACACTGAGCTATGTTTACTTTAATGTTTATATGTGTATTCTTTATTCATGATTTAGGGTTTTGAGTATGCAAGAAGTGGAAATCCTACAAGAGAAGTCTTAGAAAAATGTATTGCTGCATTAGAAGGAGGAAAACATGGTAACTTTTGCATTATCTTTTTTTCTTCTATTACGAAGTAATAATTTTCTTCTTTGATATAAATACTTTTTACTCGGAATGAAAATTTTAAAGATATTTGTGACATAAATTTGTAAGCATATTTTCAGAGCAGAGCATCCTCTTCGAAAGGAAAATGTTAAAAAAAAAAAAATTTACATTAAGCTATTAATTTATATTATAATTTACTTGTGCATACATACTCCAACGGTGCTTTATTGAATCCTCTCAGATTTTAGATTCATTATTGAAAGTAAGCTATTAACAAACCTATATCTTGTATTTTCTATATTCCCATTCACTATAGATTACTCTTACATTCTCGGTGTCAAAAATATAACCATACATTTCTTCATGATCCAAAAGCACAGATAACACTGTAGAATTCTTTTTAGCTCTATTGTTCAATTATATATTGTTTAAAGATGTGGAGGTTTGATTACCTTCTATATGGCTATAATTCCAAGAGATTGTAAAAAAATCTAGAAAGAAGTCACATGTGAGATAAATGGTTGAAATAAGGAAGTGTGGATGATGTGAAGAAGATAGGCTAGAGATCAAAGAAACTGGATTAAACTTTTTCGAAGATTTTCATCCTGCATTGGATTGATAATGGTTGAAAGTAACAGTGATAATCTACCAACAACTTACGTTGATATGTTAATTTTTGACAATAAAATGTCCATTAATAAATAAATGGTTTTAATATAATATTAAATCATTTATGCACTTTATCACTCCTTCACAATGCTTTATTACCCTCTTTGACCGTTTCGATTGCCCCAACAATCTTCTCCAGAACTTCCATTTATATCTCCAAATCTCAACATAGCAATAAGAAAGATTAGTTATTTTACTTCTTGAAGAGAATAAATGGTTTTCTTATTTATTCATTTATGAAAACAGGCAAAACTCTCTCCGTATAATAGTGCAACTAAGTGCCAACCAGAGTAATCAATGGATGCCAGAAGGCTTGTGCATAAAATCCCTATCTAGTGCCTACTCATCCAATATCCCCAGACTAGTTTCTGACTTGTAGCCTTTGTCAGTGAGGAGCTGTGGATCTGAGAGCACTGCACCTAGATATTAGGATCTAATGCAACTCTCCAGCAGCCACCTTTTATCTCTACTTAACTACAAAATTATGGAAATAAAATTGAAAATACAATAATATTTTCAATCTAAGCTCAATAGATTATATAGTCATATGGGTCTGAACCCAGTTCTGATGAAAGCCACAAGCCAGAAATGAGTCTGGGGATATTGGATGTGTAGGCACTAGATAGGGATTTTATGCACAAGCCTTCTGGCATCCATTGATTACTCTGGTTGGCACTGAGTGACACTACTATATTGAGAGAGTTTTGCCTGTTTTAATAACAGTAATGTGCTAGCATAAGAAATAGTGATCATGTGATGTTTAGTGGTTTATTCATTTATGAATAGATAAATAATTTACTTTTTAATAATCGCAATTTGATCGGTAATAAATATATTTATAATGATATTTTATTCACTTTTAACATTAATATCTTTTCAACTTTATAAATAAGATAAGAGGACTTAGTTTTTCTAAAGCAATTATTTAGCATAAGAAAGCAAATTTATATTCAGTTAATTTATTATAAATTAAAAAATAAAATATTTATTATTATGGAATATTTATTTTTAATAAAAAATTTTGACTGGTCATCAAAACTTCATTTTAATCATTGCCATAAAGAAAATAGTAATTTTTGTTATTTTATACTAAAAGTCAGAAAAAAGAAAAATCAAATATTGTGGGGAGAGGATGCTGAAATATTTGTTTTAATAGTGTTATCAATGTATCTGCAAGAATTCAGAGAAAGAAAATAGAAGGAAAACAGTTTCTTCAAATGAATTATCTATGAACAGTTGTGATTTTATTTACAGTTATTCAGTCAATGGCCGAACATTAATATTGTACACATTTTCAAATAACAGGGTAAAACTAGTACAAAAAAAATAATATAATTTTCAATACATAAAATTTATTAAAACAGGCAAAATTCTCTATATATATTGCCACTCAGTGCAAGCCAGAGTAATCAATGGATGCCAGAAGGCTTGTGCATAAAATTCCCATCTAGTGCATATCTCCAGACTAGTTTCTGGCTTGTGGCCTTGAGTGGCAATATGTATAGAGAGTTTTGCCTATTTTAATAACAGTTAAGAGCAAGCATAAGAAATGGTGATCATGTGATGTTTATTGACTTAATACATAAAATTAAAAGTAGAAACAGAATTTTTCTATCCCAATAAATGAAATATAAGTTTTATCTAGAAGTACGTATACTCTCTGATTTGAATAAAATGAAAAACTATATGTTGAAAAGCTTTTTACGAATGAAACTGTTGTTTTCAGATTTTGTGTGTTTATATTTACCTCAAAATCTACATTAGTAATGGAGTGTATTTGTTCTTTTTAAGCAGTTGTTTACATGTTTGATTATATAGTGATTTGTTTGCATTTAATTTTATTGGTAAGGATTATAAGTAATTTTCTATACAATATATTGTATTACATTATTTATGAAAAAAGAATTATCTATTTGTTATTCTCTCTGTTGTTGTTTGTTTTGTTTTTTTTAAAAAAAAAAAATATTATGCAAATTAAAAGTAGTTTAAAGTTTTTGAACATATTCTAGGATGACTGGGAAAGTGATATGGACATAAATGTAGTGTGTATTTGAAATTACCATGTAATAAATGTAAATCTATAAGAAAATGGGTGAATATACTTGATGTTAAATATAAGATTAACAGTAATAAAGTTGTAGAAAAGAGATAAAATTTTACTATCCTGTATTAAATAAATATTTAAAGGAAAAATTATTGGTAAAGTTTATTAATTTGTTCTTGTCATGTTAATCTCTACAACTATCCAATTCTTTATATAAGCTTTAAAAATTAATAATTAAATGGCTTTATGGCTCGAGAGTTTATAAGAAGATTGAGTGCCAGAACTGGAATCAATCTAATGTCCATATATTCTAGAATGCCATTGCACCAGGCCAGATATACCAGTAGCCACATATTATCATTATTTTTGAAATGGAAAAATATTTCAGTTATAAAATTATATCCATAATGAAAGAGAGTTGAATGAAAGTTATCTTGTAACAACAATTTCTAGCAATTAACCAAATTAATTATCATTGTTATATTAATGGATATGATTTAATTTTTTGGATCGGATTGCATTGAATGAGTGCTGAGAATTAAGCTGCAATTATCTTACAAATTGACAAATATTACGAAGAAATTATGATGTTTATGTTGTCATAATAGTCTACGGAAGCTACTATGTTTTGATGTTATTAATAAATGTAAAATTACTAAAAATTAAGTTTTAGTATAGTTATATCTTTATTTTTGATTTTTTTTTTTAAAAAAAATCTAATTATTTTTAAAAATCAGATTAATAAAATTCACAAGTGTGAAAACAGTTAATCACAGAACACAATAAATTAATAGCAAAAAAGTACTATATTTATTAGTTTAATCGAAATTCTAATGATTTTAAAGAGCATGTAAATAAATATTACATCTTGTCAAATAACAAGTGATGCGCATTATTTACAAGTTCATTTATATGATTCTTTAGGTAGCTTACTTATAAAATATCTTAATAATGGATTTGGTTTTATTTTTATTCAATGAATAGGTTTATTTACTTGTTTAATATATTCATTGGTATTGAGAACATGATTTAATTAATAGAAGCATTGCTTCCATTATTTCAATTAATTAAATTAATTTTTTGTGGAAGCGTATGCGTGTATGTGTGATAATTACAACTAAAACCTATCCAGTTCAGGAACTGAATAACTTGCTACAGTTCGCCTGATTATTGAAGTTCCATATTATATCCTGATGAATTTTTTTTATGTCATTCAAGAATTTTCTTACTAGTAAGCTATTGTATCCTTTTTTATTTTATTAATAATTGCATCTATTTGCAAATTGTCAATTTTTTTCCCACAAAATATAAATTCCAGTTACTACCAACAATACTTTCTCATATACTACCAAGTACAGTTCTCTTCACTCTACTCTAGTGCCATCTATTGTAAGCTTGAGTAATTAATGAGGACAAGATAGTGTGGTGATTAGAATATTGTAACATAAATTCCAGCTTCAAAAAGAAAATGCTTTTTAAAAAAGCACTAAGATGTTATTTATTAAAATTTGTAAGCAATTAGATAGAAAATATACCTTTGAGAGATCATGGTAGAAACATAACAGATGAAATTAATTTGCAAAATTAAATTTGATAGTAGTGATTTCAATAGAAGTATTTAATAAATATATGTTATATATATCATCATCATCAATCCACTGCAGGATGAAGGTCGTCTCTCCAAGTTCAAACCATCTCCAATCTTTAGTCTCTCTTTTCCACATCATCCCTGCACACTTTCCTATTTCATCCATCCATCTCACATGTGATCTCTTTCTGGGTTGTTTACAATCTCTTGGAATCCAGTTTAATATTTCAATTGTCCATCTACTATCATCTCTTTTAGCAATATGTCCAGCCCAACTCCACTTCAGTCTTTTAATTTTTTCATTGAGGTCAATAACACTTGTTTGTTCTCTTAGCCATATATTGCGTTTTCAATCTCGTCTTGTTACTCCTAACATGCATCTGTCCATACTTTCTTTGAGTGGTCTGAAGTCTTTGTATTGCTCTTCTATTAACTGTCCAAGTCTCAGATCCTTAAGTAAGAACTGGTAAAACACATTTATTAAAAACCTTTCTTTTCAAACACATAGGCATATTTTCTTTTAGTATCACGTTATTTCTATCAAAAGCACTCCAACCAAGTTTAATTCTATGATTAATTTCATCCATTATGTTTCCATCTGTATTAATAATCTGACCAAGGTATTTGTAGCTGTTAACTTATTCTAACTCATCATAATCAATCTTTATTTTCATATTTTGACAAAATCCAGTCTTTTTAACATTTATCTTTAGTCCTACTTTCTTACTTTCATCTGACAATTCCTGCAACATTTCCTGCAGCTCTAAAGCATTATTTGCGCAAACAACTACATCATCTGCAAAATCTAAATGACTTAAATAATTTCCATTTACTTTCACTCCTTTAGATTCTCATTTTAATCCACAAAATTTGCAGCACAGCTGTAAAACGTTTTGGAGATATGGAGTCATCCTGTCTTACACCATTCTCAATGTTGACTTTCCTGGTATCATTATGTAATCTAATTGTAGCTGTTGCATTTTTATAAATATTCTTTAAAATATGACAATATCCTGGATCTATACCTTGATGATCCAATCCTTTAATCACTGAAGAAATGTTTATAGAATCAAATGCCTCATGGCAATTCATATTCATTTGTCCTTTCTATAACTTCTTTCAATACCTGAATATGATCTACTGTTCTGAAACCACTTTTAAATCCAACTTGTTCTCTTGATTGGTAGAAATCCAATGTTCTCTGTAGACAAGTTGTAATTATCTTGGTAAAAAATTTGTATAAAACTGATAAATGGCTGATAGGTCTGTAATTTCTAATATCTTCTTTATCATCTTTTTTAAATATTAATATTAATACTGCATTTTTCCAATCATCTGGTACATCTTTATCATTTAGACATTTGGTATATAACTTTGCTAAAAAAAAATTCTATTTCTTCACCTACTTTTTTTAATATATCAATTGTAATTCCATCATTATCTGGAACCTTTCCTTTCTTCATAAATTTAATTGCATGTCTCACTTCTTCATTTAAAATTATGGGCAATTTGGATGATATAATAGATATAGGAGATACTTGTTCTTTATTACTATATAATTCTTGATAGAAGTCTTTTACCCATTTCATGATGTCATCTCTCATTTTAGTAATAGTTCCATCTTTTTTCTTTATTGCAGATATAAATTTCCTACCAATACCAAAATGTTGTTTTACACTCTTGAGACTTTCTCTTCTACAGCTTTCCTTGCTAGTTCACAGTTATACTTTCTTATATCATTTTCAACTCTTTTCCGCACTATTTTACAGAATTCGAGGTTTCAATTTTTTTTAATGCATCATTTTTGTATATCTTCATATTCCTTTTTTACTTCATAAATTCTCTCGTCTCAGTAGAAATTTTATTAGACAATTGCTGCTTTTTTGCTATTAAGGCTTTGGTGATTTTATATTGCTAAAGCTATTAATATATGGTGTATCTGAACGTAGTTCAGTCCCATGTGGCTATTTAAGTTAGATAGCTGGATTGGAAGACATATGGATGTCTGAAATTTCAGATTTTCTACTTAATAGTTATACATTAGATAAAATGCTGGGCTTGTCCTGGTATTTTCAATCTTATGCTTGAATATCGTAGTACCTCCCTGATGATGCCAATAGCAGAAACCGGTCTGGGGTTGAGGATGGATATTTGCAAAGCTTGTTAAGAGCTTATTTTGTGAGCTCTATATATAACATTTGTAAATACAAGCTTATTAAATTGGGTCATGTGACATCTGACTTGATTTTTTTTTTTGTAATTTTAATAAATATATATATAAATGATTAAAAAAGAAACATTTTAGTAAATGGGGTTTTTAGTATTTACTTTGGGTTGTCAGCCATGATCACTTAATTAAAATAGAAAAACAACCTGCAGATTACACAGCTAAACATGGCAATATCTGTATTGGGATTAATAAAAAGGGATTGAAAGCACATATATAAGCAAGAGAATAAATATGTTTCTAAATAGGTGAGATAAAGAAAGGGATGAAATAGAGCTCATCTCTATTTGTTGTCTATTATTAGAAAACATGACAAAAGATGGAAAAATGAAATTGTAAACTGGATCCAAGAAATTAGTAATAATAAATTACGAATAGCACATACACATAACACGTACCATAAAGTAAGCAGTTCTCATTTTTTATACCATCTATTATAAGCTTGAATAATTAGTGACTATCAAGTGGCAGTGTGTTTAAATTTCTTGATTGGGTTAATTGCTTTTGTCATTGAGGCTTGTGACTCTAAGCTAAAAGTATTGCAGTTATGCATCCAAGTAAATTTGAGTTTGAAATCATAATCTGCTTCGAATTTCGGGATTTTAGCTTCAATGATTTAATGTACTACTTCCAGCTTTGAATACCAAGCCTTGTTGATAAATATAAAAACCAGAAACCAGTCTGGAGATGTGCTAAGACATCTCTAATAATCACTGATTACTCAAGCTTATGATAATAGCGTTTGAGTAGGGAGCTGCTTTTGTTTTATCTAAGAGATTGTAAGCGAAGTAGGGAGAGACTATATGTTTTACAAATGATAACGCATGTTTTCTGCTACAGTCCAGTGATAAAAAGGTATGTTTGGAAAACTGGATTAAATTTGAAAAAATCTTCATTATCCAGTGCATTGATTATGGCTGAAAATAATGATGACAATGTAGACACTTGTATCAGCACCCGCTACTAATATCTATCGACTAGTCCAGATTAAATTGAGATTTCACATTCTAATAGTAGTTAGATATTCATTGTGAGCAATATTAAATAGATAACCTGGGCTAAAGTCTAGCAAAATGATAAATCCTAAGCCTACTCATTTTCTGAAAAAATTTTTACGATTCATCCAGCCTGGACTCAGATCCTTAAGATGATGATAATCATATACAATTATCTTGCTAGAAATAAATGTTCATTTTAAAACAGGAAATAGCAAGGTGACCCTGTTAATAATAATATTTTTGGAACATATTCGCTTAAAAAATTGATACATTTTGTCAAAAAAAAAAAGTGGCAATTTTTTTCGTATGTGTCCTCTATGTGAATATTATTTGTTTGTTATAGGGATGTGTTTTGCATCTGGATTGTCAGCACTCACCGTTATTTGCAATATGTTCAATTCTGGTGATCACTTCATATGCAATGATGATCTTTATGGAGGTAGGTGAATAAATCACTTTATTTAACGATGCTTTTATTCATTGTAATCAAAGAACTTTTATTTCGGGGATAACAATTAAACGATTTTTTTTTTAATCAATGAAAGATAACTTGCTAGTCTACTAATATTCTAAAAGTTTTTTTTGTTTTTTTTTGAAAAATGAATGTATAATTTGTCGACTTAATACTTATAAATTTTTTTTAGGTACCAACCGTTACTTCAGACAAATTTCACCTCGTGCTGGCATTGAAATTTCATTTGTCGATTCTTCAAAGGTTGAAAATGTTACCAGTGCATTGAAACCTAACACAAAGGTATGAAATAAATGTAACGATAATTTCAAATATTGACTAATTGTGTATAGCCTGGCATAAAAAGAGTGGAAATATAGTTCAGTTCAGTTGTCATTTTGCATTTTTATATGATTTGTCAGGTTGAGAATGATTTAAAGTGTACTGTTAAATTTAAAAATAAGGCAGAAAAACAAGTAGTAAATAGTCATGGAGGAAATCATCTGCTTTTGACCAATTGACTTATAGTGATAATTTGCATTATTGAAGAGTTTCATAGTGGTAGCTAAGAGTCCATTTGCCGGCTTGTGTCTACAATCTGAGATTTGAAGACTAGTGATAAAAAGTGGAAAATTTTTAACATTTCAAAAAAGCTTAAGTTTTATTTTATTATTATTTTCGGATATCTAGCTCTTAAGCAACACTGCTAGCTGTCCAACTATTGCTCGGTAAATGATTATCTAATTATTATAAACCAGAGGAAAAAACAAGGATTGAACAGCAAGTCTCTTTAGTAATGCCTTTATCACTGTTTTTTTTTTTTTTTTGGTCAGGGTGAGGAAGTGATAAGGTGGAAGGAGGACCGTTTGGAAAAACTTGCTCTATAGTAGCTATTTAAAGGTTGTTTTATATATATATAAATAATAAATATAACAATAATTAACTATTGTATACCATCTTTCAATCTGCAGACGTACTTTCGGTTCTGCGGATTGAACGACTGTATACAATAGTTTTTTACCATTATATTTGTTATTCTTATAATTATTACAATAGTTTTGTAATTAACAGATATTTTATTTGTAATATATATATAATACCTATATGAGAGATTATTTTTTTCATACATGGCCCAGTAGCTGCTAACCGATAATTATTGTAGGATTCCATAAGAAAAGCATTCTGCAGTAATCCTAGTAATAATAAAAAAAGTGAGCATATAATGTAACATTCACTAAAGATTAATTGCTAAACTAAATGAAGTAATACAGAGATAGAGTAGATTGAATAATTAAGCGTTAGATTATATAACCAATTTGCTGTTGCTTGCCAAAACTGATCTTCTTACTTATTATCTTACTTACTATTAACTTTACTAATATATAGGGTATATGAGCACAGACTTTCACATGACTCACCACTCTATCACATATCACTGATACACTTGAACACATATATGTCGAAAAGATAAATAATCACTTATTGCATATATGTGAGGAGATGATAATCTGGATCAACTGATGATTGCTGGTTTAGCATGAAATACGTATATTGGTGATTATTTATCTTTTCGACATATGTGTGTTCAAGTGTATCAGTGATATGTGATAGAGTGGTGAGTAGTGGGTCATGTGAAAGTCTGTGCTCATATACCCTATATATTATATATATTCATACAGGTATATAATAAGCCTGTATTTCAGTTATTAACTTTACTGTAAGTTCAGGATGCTTGACATTCAGCATGCGTACATATATAAAATAAGCAATATGACTTAAAGATCGTGAGTTGGAGTAAAGATGTTAGTTGTAAATTACTGTACACTTAAATTTTAAAATAAAATAACAAGAATTAATTAGCGTAATTAAAGGCAAAGTTAATCAGCTTGGAGGATTATCTAATTAAATGCAATGGAAAAATAAGAATTACTTCAGATATCAAAAGAATTTAAGGAATTCAAATTTTATTGTATCAAAGTTAAATTAAATCTAGTTAGTCAGCTCTTAAGAGATTAGCAATTATTCAGAATAGAATACTACAGAAAGAAAAAAATCATTTATAGAAAAATCGTCAGAGAGAAAGGGTAGTCATCTTCTTCTGCGTCAGGATCATCAGAGGACTGCAGTTGTGAAGCAGCCAAGGGTTTCAATGGGGGGACATTTTTTTTCTGAAGACTCAAGGTGGATAGGCAGTAGATATGGAATTATCATACTAATCTATATGGATTAGAGAAGATTGTAAAATTAGTATGGGAAATAATACTAGTGATATAGATGTGGATAATATAATTAGCCAATCCTATCCATTACAACAGGATTTATATGTATAAATGTGTGTATATATAAATATATATTGTGCATGCTTCATTAAATGAGTGTTCACATAGTTTGTGTTCGGTGTAAATTATTTATTTGTTAATCTGACTTCTAGAATATAATTTTCTTAATTAGGAGATAAGACATAATACTCTTACAATCAGATTTTAAGTTACAGCTACTATTCCACGTGTTTGGGTCAGGCAATGACAATCTTTGAATAGAAGTCATTTGTATCTTTTTTTAAAAAAAAAAACTGTTTACACAGAATTTTATACATTTGTGTTTGTGCATATATTATTAATATTGAACTTATTTTCCATTTATTTCTATTTCTGTATGCATTTTACATTTTTAATGCTGACTAAAGTTTTTAAAAAAAACATATTTTTAAATACTATTCTGTAATTTTGAAAAACAAGTAGGTAAAGTTTTATTTAATTTTAAGTAAGATCTTTGTCAACCATTTTTTCGAACTTTAGCAATAATTGTAATTTGTAAAAATAAGAATACTTGGAATAAAATAGAAAAAAAAATAAAAGGTTTTATATGAAATAGAAAAATGAGGATGGGTATTAACGAAATATTACTTCTGGATTTGAGGTAGCATAAAGACTAGAGTGTACTTGCTAAGACTGTGGTGATGCAACTGGTGGTATGTTTGAATTATTGTAATATATAGTTCAACGATAAATTGGGAGTAATATTCTAATTGTTTGGTGGTGGTTGTTTTTTTTTTGATTTCTAGCAAGTGATTTTTTTTTTATAATGATTCAATTTCCTTATTAATTCTAGCATATTAAATTTGTTAATGTCATGCTAAATTTATTTCTTTTTGTCAAGCGTTGGTAGCCGAGAGGTCAGCGCACTGCCTTGCAAGCAGCTGCTTGCAGACAGTTGTTGCAGGTTCGCTTCCCGGCCAATGCTTTGACATATGAAAAAAAAAAAAAATAGTTCTTTTATTTAGTTATGGGCTAGCTCATCTCAGTTTTATCTCCAGTAACTGAGAATTTTTGTAATATTTAAAGGCTTAATTTGATTTTTTACCAGAAAAATATGACTTTGTAAAAAACATAATACTGGTAAAATGATTTCTGCTAAGAAAAATTAGAGTAATAATACCAATTAATTATCCAGATGTTACTTTTCAAAGAATTATACATGCAGTCACCATTCTCCAGAAAAAGTAGTGCTGACGGTTGCTAACTACATTCTTACAACCAAATCTCTACTGATGAAATTGTATTGGAGATCAACAATAGTTGTCTTTTTTAGTTCATCTTTATCATCCATCGTTCAGTAGAAATGGTAGAAATTTGTGAATTTTTTAACTTCCTATTAAAACTGCAGGAACTGCAATAAGAAGATCATGATTTAATTTAAACCAAGGATTAAGAAGTAGTATCCTGATCCAACTCTGGTTTATGCTATAAATGACTGTTCTGGAGGAACATTTAAGAGATAAAAAGGGGGAGCTTTTTTAAAAATAGAAAAATCTATTGCTTCACAAGTTTACAGGTCTTTTTTTTTTTTATTCATAATATATCAATTGCAAAGGACATAAGAATTCTCAAATTTATTTCAAATAAGTTTGAATGATGCTAGCTCAGTGAAATCAAAATAAATATTGCAAAATTAAAATGTATGCAGTAGACTAAGAAGAAGAAAAAAAAAATTTTTCCACTTTATTTCACTTAATTATAATTTAAAACATTACACGATAATCATTTCTTTTTCTTACACAAACTATTAAAATAGTAGCAAATCTTTCCCCACTATAGTTTCATCTGGTGCAAGCTATAATAATCAATAGAAATGCACAAATCTTCTGTCATCTATTGATTACTATAGTTTGCACTAGATCATGTGTGGAGGGGAGTTGCTACTATTTTAATTGTAATTTGTTGTTTATTACTGATATTTATAAATTGTAGAATTAACATTCCATGGTTGTTCATAGATTTAGTTATAAAAATGTTACAGTTGTACACATACTTTTATATGGAGACTAAACTCTCCATACAGTAGCGCCAGCAGTGCAAGCCAGAGTAATCAATGGATGCAAGAAGATTTGTGCATATAATCCCTATTTAGTACCTACTCATCCAATATCCTCAGGCTAGTTTCTAGCTGTAGCTTTCATCAGTGAGGAGCAGTACTCTCAGATCCAAGGCTCCTCACTGATGCAAGCCACAAGCTAGAAACTAGTCTAGGGATATTGGATGAGTAAGTACTAGATAGGGATTATATGCACAAACCTTTTTGCATCCATTGTTTACTCTGGCTTGCATCGGTGGTGCTACTATATGGAGAGCTTAGCCTCTGTATAAATAGCTTATGTAAGCATAAGAAATGGTGATCATGTGATGTTTAGTGGTTTAAATACTTTTATATGCTAAGATGATATAGTGTCTAAGATATTGTATGCATGTATACATTATTTTTAATATGAAGAAAGTAGCAATTTTCTGTTAATTGTAAAGAGGAGGAAACAAATAAGAAACAGGATTATTAATCTCTTGAGTGATTTATTATGGACTTTATTTGCTTTTTTTTTTTCATATTTTTCCGTCAGTTATATTTTTTGATTAAAGAAAAAAAACTTGGTTTTTCATTAAATTCTTATACATTTCAAAATATGAAAGTAGTCTCTAATATAAAATATTAATTTTGTAAAGAAAAAAATAAAGTAATAAACAGAAATAAATAAAACAATTTTTTTTTTTCTGTTTTTTGTTTTAAAAAAATATATATTTATTGAAAAAAAAACTGATTTTATATTAAATTTGTATGTTTAAAACAAATTTTATTAAAGGATAAATTCATATAGCAAAAATATTTTTCAAAATATTACTATTCAATTTTTGACTTTCACGAAAACAACAAAACGAGTAATAAAATTGTTTATGGTAAACATTTCTTGTTTGACATTAGTAAATCAGCTTATCAATTTTTTTTTCTAAAAGGCAAATATAGTCAAACAAAAGCTAAGTTTAAATGTCACTTTAAAAAAAAAAAAAATTTAAATAACTATTACATTCTAGGGGGACTGGCCATATATTTGAACCCTTTGGCCCCAAGATGATGTGATGTGATGTATTGTGGCTTCTCCTTAAACAAAGTCAAGAATATCTCAGCAATTGTGCCCAGATAAACCTGTTAGCCTTTATTTTCCATTCCCCACTCTAAATTTTCCCATATTCTGCTCCATCCCATTTCCACAACATAATCTTTGTCAACTCTATAACCTTTATATCTAAATCCCCTTTATCTTTTCCCAAACCTAGCATAAAAACCAATAATTCACTTTCTGTATAATCACTTTTTTCATATTTATTCTTCCATAACTTCATTATATGTACCCTTTCTTATTTTCAAGCATTTACATTCAATTAACAAATGCCTAATATTTTCTATTCTTTCCTTACATAATTTACAAAATAAATCACCCATTTTTTTCCATTTACCTGTATATTCTCTTGTAGCTAAAGATCCCGTTCGAGCCTTAAATAATAAACTACTTTCCTTACTATTATCATATATTAACTCTAGTGTACAATTATTCTTTTGGATAGTGTTAAGATAAAATGTGATTTATTATTAATTATATAATTAATATGCTCTGGAGTTGTTTCTACATTTATTCAACATTTACATATTTTAGAAATTATAAGCTTTTAGTAGATGATTTGCATCGAGAAGGGCGACATCGTGTGGAAAGTTGAGGAGACATGCTTCATTGTTGGTGGCAATGGCTCTATTAATAGACATGACACCTGCTTTGACATCTCCAAATGCTGGATATTCTAAATAATTTGCATGTATTTTGCATATCATCATTATCTCCCTGTTCTGCACTGCTCAGTATTGCTATGAATATGAGGCAACCCGCCTCAAAAGTGCTAAACGTTTAATATTTGTGCATTCATTATAGCTTCTCTTTCAAGTGCTACACATGCTTTTAATTTTTATTTATTATAATTATTACAAGGAAAAGTAATAAACAAATAAACTTATTTTTCTGTTACTATGATGTCAATGAAAAGCTGATATTGCACAAGCATAGAAGAGTTTTATTCTCAGTAGAATTTTACTAAGTTTTTTTTTTTTTTTTTTGTTAGATTATTGATAGCTACTATCATCCCTGCACTAAAGTTAAATTTTATACTAGTAAACAGTTTCTAACTATGAACAATATTAAAGGTTTTTTAATTAGTTCTTACCATCAAATGATCAAAATGGATTGTAGCCATTAAAATCATTCTTTGTGATTGCAGAAGCAATGAAAGTCTTCTGAGGACATCTTGCAAGGGGTTAGATATAATTATATATTTTTGGATTTTTAATTAATGTCTACATTTATGTTCATGTCATAAATCTTCTAGATTATATGTTCTCCTGAGTGCCTATAAGCAGGAAAGCTTGAAGTACAGTAATGTGATGTGATGCACTGTGACTTCTCATTATACAAAATCAAGAATCTCTCAGCAACTATGCCCAGAGAAACCTGTTAGCCACCTTACCTTTCCTTTCCATTCCCCACCCTAAGTTTTCCCATATTCTGCTCCATCCCATTTCCAAAACATAATCTTTGTCAACGCCATGACTTTTATATCTAAGTCCCCTTTATCTTTACCCAAATCCAGCATAAAAATTAATAACCCACTTTCTGTATAATCATTTTCCTAATATTTATTCTTCCACAACTTTATTATTTGTATCCTTTTTACTTTCAGGCATTTACATTCAATTAACAGATGCCTAATATCTTCTATGCCTTCCTTACACAACTTGCCAACTAAATCACCCATATTTTTCCATTTACATGTATAATCCCCTGTTTCTAAAGATCCCATTCAAGCCTTAAACAGTAAACTACTTTCCTTGCTATTATCATAAATTAACTCTCACCCAATATTCTGTTTATTTCTATATATATTTAAACTCTTTTTACTCTCCATACTAGTTTTCCATCCCTCCAACTCCCTATTTTTTATTAATGCATCTATTCTTCTATCCCACTCCTTACCTCTATAAAACTCAACAATTCTCCTAACACAATCACCCCACCTTTTGTACAAGTTTACTGACATAAATTCTTTATCCAAATCTTCTTCATACCGCATTACCTTTCTCACCCATCTTATTACCTGCCTTTATTCATAACCCAATTAAATAGTATTTTGGCTGTTCTTTTATTATCCATAAACTGCAATCTACTGAACATTTTCATTTTGCTTTTTGCATTCCTCATATAAAAACTTAACCATCTTATTTCTCCTTGAATTGCCTCCTTTCCATCCACACATCTGTATCCAATGCATGTCTTCTTTCCTACTTCTATTTATACTTTTGCCAAGTAATCTAATACTCCTTTACTAACACATAACACATTGTTACCATATGTTAACTCTGCTACTGCCACATCCTTCCATACAATTCTAGCTACATCATATTTGTTATATGAAAACACTGTTAATTTCTTTATCAACCCCTTTCATTTCTTTGCTTCATTTATCAATTTCTTCTCCCATTCCTCGAAACAGTTTCTCTGATTACTTAATACGATTCCCAAATTAGTTATTCACCACACTTAACTTTATAGCAAACTCTTCATACAGTATTATCACCCAATGCAAACCTTAGTAATCAATGGATGCAAGAAAGTTTGTGCATAAAATCTGTCTAGTGACTCCTCATCCAATATCCCCGAATTCATTTCTAGCTCGAGAGGAGCCTTGGATGTGAGAGCACTGCGACTAGATCTTGGGATCTAATACAATCCTTCAGCAACCATGTTTTATCTATTTAGTTAACTATAAAGCTATGATCCCAAGATGAAAACAAAATAATGTTTTCAATCTAAGTTAATTTGTTTATATAGTCATATAGATCTACCAGTTCAATATCTATACATTTTGATGTCTTTGATTTTTTTAAAACCACAGTCACCATCATCCTACGGGCAGAATTTATATAAATGCCACTAAAATATCACCCGATCAATTTCCTATGCTTACACAAGCTGTTAAAACAGTAGCAAACTCTTCATACAATAGTGCCACCCAGTGCAAGCCTTAGTAACCAATGCATGCAAAAAGTCCTGTGCATAAAATCCCCATCTAGGGTCTACTCATCTAATGTCTCGGGACTAATTTCTCACATGGTTTTCATCAAGAAGGAGCTTTGGTTCTGAGAGTACTATACTCAGATCTTAGGATCTAATGCAACCCTCCATCATCTTTTAATGATTTAGTTAACTAGAAAGCTATGAGACCAAGATGAAAACCTATTAGTTTTCAATCGAAGCTAATTCACTTATATAGTCATAGAGATCTGAACCCAGTTCAAAATCTATACATTTTGGTATTTGATCTTTTTAAAAACCTCAGCTTTCTAGTTGATTAATTAATAAAAGATGCCTGCTGGAGAATTGCATTATAGCCTAAGGCCAATGCTCTCTGATCCAAAGCTCTCCACTGTTGTGAGGCACTAGTTAGGGATTTTATGCACAAACCTTCTTGCATCCTTTCATTACTATGGCTTGCACTGGGTGTCACTACTATATGGAGAGTTTACTATTGTTTTAACAATTTGTGTAAGCATAAGAAATGGTGATCACATCATGTTTTAGTGGTTTTCAAGCTTGATGTAGAGGAGGTAGCAATGTGTTAAATATACCCCTTCATTGTAAAAGCCTGAGGGATTTGGAATCATTATTGTAACAACTGTGATATAGACCATATCATAACCTTAAAAACCCAAGCACGTAGGAATAAAAATTTGACCATTATTATATCCATTCACATATTCATCCTGATTTTTCTGTCTTTCACAGTATTAAATTTTCTGTGTGCTTTCACTTTTGCCTATAATATTTGCTATATTTGTGTGTATACATACAATTTTAGTTTTGCTACTATTATAAAATTACAGATTTTTCAAACTAAGTTTTTATTTTTTACATAAAGAGATACAAATTGTTTTTAATGTAAATAATTTTTACTTAATCACTTAATACTTACTTGTATATGAAAGTTGATTAGAAAAATCATTACTGTTTTTAATAATAGGGTATATAAAATTGGTCTTTTTATTTTATAATTATACTTTAAAAATTTTAATTCTTTAAATATATTGAAAATCGTCCGATTAATTTTAAGTTTTATTTAGCTGTCACTAGATGGCGATTAAAATAGGCAGCTTTTGATTTTGTCAATTGTCATATGAAACTAAAATTTATTCTTATGCAGTGTAAGATAATTTGCAATTACTTCAAAATTTATCTACTGGCTTATTACATTTTATAGAACGAATATAATTTAAACCAAAATTCATATTCTCACTTCATACTTTATGTATAAACAGTATAATTCCCAGTTCTTTGTCATCTTTCAGATTTTTTTGATGGATATCCAATTGCTTCATTGATTGGTTGCTCCATAGTGGGTAATAATGCATAAATTATCATGTAGCATATCGCCAAATATTTTCAGCAAAAAGTGACAAAATATATAGATTAATATTATGAGTATTCGTAGTTAAACATCTTAAATAGTATTCAGATCTTGATACAACACTGCCATCTAGTATCCATTGATTATTCAATTTTATACAAGATGGCTCTGTAATAGAGCTGACATAAATTTCTTTGAGATCAGAAAGTGCATAAAAATATCAACTATAGTCTGTTTTTAATTGTTCAGTGTTCTTACATAATAGTAATATTTTAAAATTAGGAGGTTTTTTTTTTTTTGGCTAATGGATCCAAATTCTATTGATTCGCAATAGCTTACCACTTTATAAACTATGTAACTTAAGAAGGAAAAGCCTTAATCTTAATGCAACTAGATAAATTTAGACACCCAGTGATTTGTTAAAAATTATTGGTTAAAATGTTTTGAATCACACATTGAGAAATTATTGATCATTATGTTAAGTATATTTAATTAAAAAATAAATAATGATTGAGATGTTTAAATTGTTCATTATTAGATGGTATGGCTTGAATCGCCAACTAACCCTTTACTTAAAGTCATTGATATTAAAGCTGTTTGCGAAATAGTCAAGAAACAACCAGGCATTATTGTTGCAGTTGATAATACTTTCTTATCACCTTACTTCCAGGTAAAACTACTATTCGTTTTTTTTTTTTTTTAATGCATTATCAATAATATGTGTAAATTGTTTATATATTGTTTTTTTTTTTCAGCAACCTTTAGATTTGGGTGCTGATATCGCTGTTCATTCCTTAACGAAGTATATGAACGGTTAGTAATAAATCACTTACATTCATTTTGACAATATTATATAGTTATTATCTTACATGCTTATAATCTAGAGTTCTTTCCAGGCAGGGTAAAACTTAGAAAGTTTTTAAGGTTTCAGTCAATATATATATTAGATAGTTGGCCATTATCAACCTAGCTAGCCATTCAATTATTGATCAGTAAATGGATATCTAACTATTTAAAAAAAATAAAATAAGGAAGGGAAAAAATGCTATAACTCTCATCATGGTTTTCCTGGTGAAGAATACCTTTCTATTCATTATTTTTCTATAAAGGGGTTGCCGAAGAAACCTTTACTACTTACCATTTTACACTTATATATATGGAAAGTTTGCTCATTAAATAAGTTTTGTGAGTCTGACAAAGTAATTTTATAGCAATGGGAGTAGTGAATTATATTAAAATGATTACCGATCTTATTTTATAGTTGATGAGATAATATTTATTATGCTTCCACAAAACTTAAATGACAGTGCCTTTCTCAGTGTTAGAGTTGTCAGAATGATGAATGTTAACATTTTAGTAAATAGATAAATTATTAAATGGCTTGTCACTCGGAAGGAATCTTCAGCTGTTAAGACCCCCACTCAAACGGCAATGCTAAACTAGTTCATCCAGCAAGAAATCATGTGTATTTCAGGCATTGAAACCAACAGAGTTGAGTTTCAACCTAAGAACTTTTAGCTTTAAGTGTTTATCATTCGACTATTATTACTAATACCCTAAACTGTGCTTGCTTTTCTTTTTAAAACATTTATGCTTTTCTCATGGCTTTTTATGTGTGCATAATAAAAATCATTGTTTCTTCTTAGTCAGTCTATGCATTAAAAATGGTTAATGACTTTTTGTTCAGATGCCATTATTGAAATTATATTGTATCAGACTGATATCCATAATATAGCATTGTCGTTACGAATAAATTTTTTTGCTGATGTTAGTGATCTTTTGATCGGAAAGTGCGGGGAAAGTGATTTTAAAATAAATTACCTTAATTGTTATTAGAAATGTACAAATTTTTTGATTGCATTTTAAATTTATGATCTTTAAAAATTAGGACATTTGAAATTTTGGGAAGGGAATTTAAGAGAGCATTATAATTGAATTGTTATTATCGGCAATTCGTATATGAGTATCTTTATTTTAACTCTAGAAAAAAAATAATAATTTATAACTTAGACGACTAAACATCACATGATCAGCTGCTGGAGGGTTGCATTAGATCCTAAGATCTAGGTGCAGTGCTCTCAGATCCAAAGCTCCTCACTGATGAAGGCCACAAGCCAGAAACTAGTCTGGGGATATTGGATGAGTAGGCACTAGATAGGGAATTTATGCACAAACCTTCTGGCATCCATTGATTACTCTGAGTGGTACTTCTGTATGGAGAGTTTTGCCTGTTTTAAGTTATACTTAGTATATTATCATACGTAATTACATATAGGGAAGAGAGAATTGGAAATTAGATTTGCTTTGCATATAATCAAAGAATGAAAATGTGTTTGCATGAACATTCACTATCACAGGGAGATGATGATACTCTTGATACTAAGTTCTATACTAACCTAAATAAAGTATTACGATAAGAATAAGTTTATTGAATAGAAGATACTAATGAAGGCAGCAATAATAAAAAAGTTGTAGTTAGAAATAGTATTCAGTAGGTTTTTAGTATAGGTAGGAGCTTATTGGATGAATTTTTTTAATTTAGGACAATCACCCATTACATACTAATTATGTATCATTAGATATTTGAGCTTCTCAAATACACTCAACTGTAAGCATACAGGTTAATATATAATACAATACTTCAAAGGATTTAAAGCAATGCTCTAACTGAATAGCTATTCTTTCATATTAGTTACAGCATCACTTAAATTCAGTATTTGAGAACTAAATGTTCAGATTTAATTTCCATGCTAGTATTATCACTTGGTCAGTCCAGCAGCATCTGACAAACGGGAAGAATAGCAATCGAAACGTGTTATAAACTAATCTGTGTGCTATTTACTAACAGTAACAATTAATATCAGATGATGGAAATAGTTCAGCATATAATTAGTACCAAAATACAATCATCACTAAATTCAGACAAAATTGATCCATTACCTGACTTAACTGGAGCATGTAGAGATTTTAACAATTAGAAAAGAGAGTGAAGTTTGATTTGGGGGATTAAAAAGGATACAATTAAAAATGTAAATTGCAAGTGTATTTTCTATAGGTTTGTTGTTCCTCTCTCGTCAGTAATGACAGTTGCATTATAGTAACTTAATATGTCTTCAAACTATTCTAGTTTTAGATCATTTTAATCTAAAATAATCATGAAATTAAAAAGTATATAAAATATTTAGCAAATACTACTTATCATAAGCATAAATGGATAAAATACAATAAGTTATATGTATTTAGAAATAAAGAATTAATGAAAGATTTATTTGAGAAGAAAGTATACAAAATGAAAGAAAAAGATACTTAAAAATGAAGTGTAATTATGAGATCTGAATAGGCAAAAAAATAAGGTGATGTTGGGGAAGGGAAAGGTATTTATCGAAAGCTTGCCAATGATATTGAAATAAATTTATAAAATTCTGCCTTTTGTAAATCCTAATTTCTATTTTTTATTCACTTATCTCATTATCTCTATCTTTCTTACTTGGTAAGGAAGTATAATTTAAATCTGCTGTTTTTAATAGACTTTTTTAAAGTTGAGAATTAAAAAAAGAGTGAAGAATAGTAGATGGCATTACAGTAAAAGTTGCAGAGTCTTATGGCCTGTTTTTGACTCGGTTTTTTATTATTTGGAGTTGTTAGGACAAAACTATAAAACATTTGGTATCTTATATTTATTACGTTAAATTTGGAACCCAAAGCATCTGATTCCAATTATTTGATCTAATTCAAATTATATTTCAGTAATCTTAAATAGACGGTGAAAAAATCAATAGTATAGTGCATTAGAAGTAGGAATCATACGCCACTTTGTTCGAAACTCAATGTTATTACTTGGCTTTAAGATTAAATCCTAATGTTTTCATGTCAGTATTTTCAATGCAGTATATGAATGTATATCCTAGGCATAAAACTATTACTCTTAACTACTGTCACTTTTTAACTTCTAAGTAATCTTTTTTTTTCTAACCTCATTTCCTTTTACCCTCTGTAAAACTTTTCAAATTAATTGCTTATTTCCTTTAAATGCGTGCACCATCCAATTTCTACTTGATAATTGCATGATGCCTTTTAATATTATAGGTCACACTGATGTTGTAATGGGGGCTATTGTCGTAAATGATGATGAATTGGCTGAGAAAATACGTTTTCTTCAAAACGGTAAGAATGATTAAATCTAAATTTTAAAATAATATTAATAATAATTTTACTGTCTTTTTTTTTTTAAAAAAAAAAAAAGTTGGTGTATATATTAATTTGTTACAAAAAAAAAAAATCAAGCCAGATGTCACATGACCTAATTTAATAAACTTGTATTTACAAATGTTATATATAGAGCTCGCTTATTTTGTGAGCTCTATATATAATATTTATATGTGTGATGTTGTGTTTTGTTTTTCTAGCAATGGGTGGTATTCCATCTCCATTTGATTGTTATCTAGTCCATCGAGGGTTAAAAACTCTCCATCTTAGAATGCGAGAACATATGAAAAATAGTCTGGCTGTGGCAAAATTTTTGGAATCCCATCCTCTTGTCCAAAAAGTTATTCATCCTTGTAAGTTTATTTTAAATTTAATCATAAATTCACTATATTTTCAGTATTATTTACAATAAATTAATTTTATGTTTGAATCATAGATGTTTTTTGGAATAATATTGTAAGGACTACTAATTTGAAAATTCAAATTATTTCCAATCAACATATTCGATCTTCATGATAATTCATTTATATCCGTCCACTGGGTTAAGATTTAATTGATCTCTTGGTATTATTATTACATGGATATTTTCACTACAGTTAAAATTATTACATTAAAATTGGAAAACAACATTGTCTGCTTGTAGGTAAATAGTGCGGAAATGTAAACAAATCACTGCCATCCTCTATAAATTAAGAAATAATTGATTTCTAAAAAAGCAGAGAGCACAATGAAAACAAAATGAAATAAAATGATTGCCAAAAAAATATTACTCACTTATTGGTCAATTGAATAATATTGTAAAGATCACTGTATTTGCCACCAGATTTGAAACTGTATAAATATTATTTAAAAAATTGCATAAAAACTTTGGAGCAAGTTTGTTGCGAGCATTTTCCGAAAGTTATAAAAACTGGAACAGCATCCAAGAAGACAAGAACTATCTACTTGAAAAATTGAAAATCATAGTGAAACTTTTATTATTGAATAATTTTTTACAAGAAAAGTTTTAATTGAATATTATTTGCTTCTTCTGTTATTTCTATTATTTTCTTTGTTTTTAGTTACGTGCAAATACTTATTTTTATTCCTTATGTAAATAATTTATTTGGAAAATGAAATTTATAGGCAAAGTAATTATTTTATACTAATTAACTCCAAATTCTTTTTGAATTAATTTAAATAACTACCTAAACCACAGCAACCTATTTCAGACAAATATATATATATATATAATAATAAATTTTAATGACTTGGATTCAAAGACAATGTTGGCAGAACAAAAGTAATTTTTAAAATGCAGTGTCATTTGTATATGACGCTAATATTTATCATTCCAAACCATAATAGTAAATATAAATTTAATTTAATTGTAATTCTTCTTTTCTGTATCCTATTTTTAATATCACTAATCATTATGCAAAATAATACTGTACACTTATAAATAGATACTTATATGCATGTTCTTATATTTAAGTGCATCCCATTTGGCACATAAACATTGGTGATAATTATATTTATCAATCGGATTCAGCAAAGAAAAATAATAAATTTATTAATTTTAATTTCTGAAGAAGTCCACATGTATAGCTAAAAATATGCAAAGGAAGTAAAAAAAAAAAAAAAACAGGTTAAAATGTGATGTAAATTATTAAACAATAATAGTTTATAGTCTAATTCTTTATTGTTCAACTTTTTAAATCTAATTGGAAATTGTGCTGGCATTATTGAATATTATCAGAGAAAATTATATAGTATTGATTAGTTTCAAATAGTATATAAATTATTCAAAAATCTTAGCTATACCATGAATATAATATTACGGATTTTATTAATGCCACTATGTTTTTTTTTTTCTTATTTTAATAGTCCACTAAATTTTGCTTCTGAAGTTATAATGTGAAAATGGTTGCTCTTTCTAAGAAAGCTATATGTATTTTTTTAAAGGAAAATATATCAACAAAATACAAGGAACATTTTGTATAAAATTTTTTAAAAAATTCTTTAAAAGAATTTTAGCATAGCATAGTGTTTAGTGTGTTTTTATTAAATCTGATTAATAATATGTTTGACAGAAATTGAATATTAGTTAGATATTCTCCACATAACAAAAGTACCACATTGACCTGTATTAATTATCTTTGTATCGGAAAGGAGGAGAGTAAAATCATTAAATTTTACTTTCCTCTATAATTTTTTTAGATGTAGAGTATAAATTTTTAAAAATATGTTAAGAAACTTGATCTATCAAGAAGTTTTTAAAATTAATTTATATAATTAAATTATACTGCTTGCTTTTTTATTATGTTTTTTTTCTTTAATGTTTTATATTAAAAAATTAATAGCATAATAATTTATACACACACTCTTGTACATATAACTTAATAAGAAATATACCAAATTTTTATCATTAATTTGTCGTAAGGAATATCTTTGTTGTTTTAGATCTTTCATCTCATCCTCAGTATGAAGTAACAAAAAAACAAACTTATGGTCATAGTGGAATGTTAAGCTTTTACATTAATGGCGGTAGTTCTGAAGCTGTCAATTTTCTTAAAAATTTAAAGGTAATCTCTTAGATATATTAATTATTATTAGAAATATTCCAAGCACAATCTGAGATTTATTGTTTGATTACTAATCTCTAATTAAGAGTGGCTAGATGTTCATTTTCTGACTGGTATTAAATGAGATGCAAACCCAGGATGACAATTGATAATGATCTTTCATTTAGCTTCCTACAGTTTCAGATTACATTTATGTGAAGGAAGATTACTGGGTTATACAGTACATAAAGTTAGAAGAAAAGACGAAGAGACAATTGATTTGAAAAATGGACTTTTACTTTTATAATACACAAATACGGGAACCCAAGCAGAATGTGAATCATTATAGTAAAGAATGGAAGAATAACACTATGGAGATTGGTAGTACAGTAAACAGAATATAAGATTAGTTATTTAGCTCAGTGAGAGATATTTAATATAGATAAGTCAGGCAGTGACATAGCAACCCTATTTGGCATGATGAAATAATTTTGACTTTACTTATTGGGAATCTGGGGAGATTTTTGAGAGATGTACAAGGAAATCGATGCATTTTATTCAATTTGTAGGTAATTCTTCATAAAATGAATATGTTTTTTTTTTTTTTTTCAGAATTTCCATTAATATAAATAAATTGTAGAAAGTATTTATGTAGCTAATATGTTTTATATTTGGAAACAAAATATTTATTTAGAATTTTTTACATTTGCTTTTATGGCCGCTAAATCTTGTACGAGATTATCATAGTCCAACGATTCAGTTATTTCATTTTCAATTGGTATTATTCTGAAGTTTGTTCCTCTTCCTTAATGTATAGCTGATCTTGGATAATTTTTAATTAATTGTAATTTGTTGAAACTGTATTCACTTGAGCTACTGTTTCAGGTAGGCTTAAAAATATGCCTACTGTTACAGATAGAGTTAAAAATATGAACAATGTGATCTCAATAATAGGATATAGATTTCGAATTTGATAATTATGAATCATAATAAATAATTGATGCAGAGTTGTTGAAGCGATTTCCCTAAAACAAAAGATTTAGATTCCCATTTAAAACTTTCTATTTTTAGGCAAAATTCAGACGCAGTAAAATCGTTAAAATAATTTAAGACTAAATCTGCTGCACTTTTTTTAACAACTTCAGTAGATATATTTGCTATATATTTCCCCATTTAGAATGTCAAAATCTAAATAAAATTCACAGTAAAGATTCCTTTCTTCTATAAAATTGATTTAAAATATTATCAAATACAATATTACATTGTATTATCCTAGTCAATAAATGACTTTCATTATCAGTTTTTTCAGGATCTTTTTTTGTTGTTTACTTTTATGGGAAAATTTATCTTGCTTTCAAAAGTTTTACCTATATTTTTTGCCTTATCAAATGTGTCTTGAATGCCCACATTTCTCGAAAATTGGGCAAATAATATCCCCTATACTATTTTCGATTTTGTATTGAGAGATACATTTTTATTATGAAGTGAAATGTTCACTCGGTTAACGGGAGAAAAAGAATATTGCAGTAGATATCTATTAAACAAATAAACTTATAATCAATCTGTTTTATTAATCCGAAACCGCTACAATATGGTACTATAACGTAAATGCTACAATCGGTATTACACCGATCCTAAGAAAAGTGTTTGTTTTTTATAAATTATCATTCCAGATTGGGTTTTTTTATTACAAGCATTATTTACAATAAATATTAAAATATTTATATTTAAAAATTTAATATAAATATTAAAAAATTTAATCATAAAATCGCAAAAATGAAAAATAAAATTACTGTTTTTTAGATTAGCTTCTAGCTGGAAACACTTGATTGCTTGTTATTATTGTAAGCATTAGTTACAATAAGTTATAATACTTGTCTACAAAAAAAAATAGTGATAATTTGCTAGAATTGGAAAACAATTAAAAGATAAAAGTGCTGCATGTAAACTTGATTTTGGAAATACGAGTGAGAGAGAACACAGACTTGAGTTTTCAGAAAAAGAATAAAATGGGTTTTTTTATTAAAAAAAAAAATATGCTGAAATAGAAGCACAATAGAAAATACTGTATGTATTTCAGGATTGTAAGGTTGTAAATAGATTCAACACAGGAAGCGATCATTGAATAATGAAATGTAAGATGTATGTTAGTGCAAAAATAGAGATAAAAATCAATAAAAAGGACAGTAATAGCAGTTGATATCCTTAATCTCTAGAAATACTCCATATAATAATTAATTGATGAAACACTATATTACTTTTACTGCTTTATTATCCACACTTTCCTTCTCTTTACAGCTTCGATTGCCCCAGCAATCTTCTTCAGAACCTTACATCTCCTAATTGCTGGGGCAATCAAACTGTAAACAGAAGGAAAGGATGGATAATAAAGCATTGTAAAAGTAATATAGTGTTTCATCAATTAATTATTATATGGTATACATTTGACAATGCAATAGGAAATAGTAGTTATTATACTTCATGAAGAAGATAAAGAAATTACTCCAATGAATTTAAATTACAACTTGCTAATCATTTTAAAATATTAAAGACTGGTTCAAACTGAGTTAATAAGAAGATAACTGATTCTCTATTAAGAACTGTAACAGAAATAGCTGATACAAAAAAAAAAACGGCAATTCGCCAGTAAATTTACAAGTGAGATAAGATAATGTATGCTGTAGAAGAAGGAATCTGAAAATATCTTTAAATCATCCATTAGGAAAAATATCTAGAATCCTATAAAATCATGTGAAATGGAATTAATTAGTGATTTTTAAGAAAATATAACTGGTTTGGAAAGAAAATCTATTGAAGACAATAAAATTTCAAAAGTATAATTAAGTTTTTGATATCGGAAGGAAAATTGTTTCAACAATAAGAAAAAAAGGTGGAATCCTACCAAAAAGAGGGACAAGATCATGGAATGTGAAAGAATTTTGTAATAATAATCAAGAAAACAAAGTAATCCTTCATGATTACTGTAGAATCTGAATTGCTGAGCATTTTAAATGGAAGTTGTGAGACAGAAATTAAATCTATGGAGAAGAGAAAAACTTCAGGAAGTGATGAAATTGTTATTGATATTTTAAAAGAAGCAGGTGAAGAAATAGAAAAATTTATTGACAAAACTATACATCACATGATCACCATTTCTTATGCTTGCTTATAACTATTGTTAAAACAGGCGAAACTCACTATACATATCGCCACTCACAGCAAGCTAGAATAATCAATGGATGCCAGAACGTTTTGTACATAAAATCCCCATCTAGTGCCTACTCACTGACGAAGGCCACAAGCCAGAAACTAGTCTGGGGATATTTGATAAGTAGGCACTAGATGGGGATTTTATGCACAAGTCTTCTGGCATCCATTGATTACTCTAGCTTGCTGTGAGTGGCAATATGTATAGTGAGTTTTGCCTGTTTCAGAACTATATACCAAATGTCTAAATGATAAAGAAAGTCTTAGAAATTATATACTTATCAGTCTTCTATCAGCTCCATTCAGAATCTTTACTAAGATAATTGCAACTCATCCATAGTGAAATTTTAAGTCCAAACCAATAAAAAGAACATCTGGACTTAAAAATGCTTTTAGCATAGAGTATCCTATTCAAGTGTTGAGAGAGGCTAGAGAAAGGATCAATGTGACTTAGTTGATATGCTTTGAGTATGTAGATTATGAAAAATTATTTGTTTCTGTAAGCATTTTTATTGTGATTAAGGCTTTAGACCTTAAAGATGTAGATTTTGGATATTGTCACATTTTGAAGAATATTCATCAAAATGCAACAGCAGTGATTAGATTATCTTGGACCCTAAGAAGATTAACCTTGATAAGAGTGTGTTACAGACTAATTACTTATCTCCAAAACATTTTACAGGAGAATTTTTTTGTAGATGATATGGTTGTTTTTTTTTTTTTGTTTTTTTTTTTTTTTTTGCAAATAATGCTTCAGAGCTTCTGAAATGTTAAAAAAGCTCAAACGATTTTCCGTGGTTTTTCACAAAAGAAAAAAAGAAAAATTGATAATCATTAATTATTATCAATAATTTAACAATTTAAATTATTGATAATAATTTAACAGCTACAAATATCTTGGTCAGATTATTATAATAGATAGAAACATACTAGGTGAAATTAATAATTGAATTAAACTTGATTGGAGTGCTCTTGATAGAAATAATATCTTAAAATAAAATATGCCTATTTTGTTATTAGCTGTGTTTTATCAATCCTTACACATGGAACTGAAATTAGGGTGCTTGACAGAAGGACAATACAGAGATTTCAGACCACTCAATAAAGTGGAGAGAGATATATGTGGGAGTAAAAAAAAGAATTCAAAAAATAAAATACATGAATGAGAAAACTAACCAATGTCACTAATATCTCTTCGCAAGAAATAAGTGGCTAAAAAGAAATTGGGCTGAACATATTCCTACAGGAGATGACTATAGATTGACAGTTGAAGTCTTAAACTGGATCCTTGGAGTTAAACCACTAAAATCACATGATCACCATTTCTTATGCTTGTTCAAGGTGTTAAAACAGGTATAATTCTCCATACAGTAGTGCGACTCAGTGCAAGCCAATGGATGCAAGAAGGTTTGTAATCGAGATCTAGGTGCAGTGCTCTCGGATCCAAGGCTCCTCACTGATGAAAGCCATAAGGTAGAAACTAATCTGGGGATATTGGATGAGTAAGCACTAGATAAGGATTTTATGCACAAATCTTCTTGCATCTATTGATTACTCTGGCTTGCACTGAGTGGTGCTACTCTATGGGGAGTTTTGCCTATTTTTGGATCTTTGGAGGTTATAAAAGGGCTAGAAAGTGCCCACAAAATGGATGGTTGAAATAAGGAAATTTGCTGGTATGATGTGGAGAAGAGAGATTATGAATTAGAGAAATTGGTTAAACTTGGAGAGATCTTCATTCTGAAATGGATCAATCATGGCTTAAAATGATGATTGAATAGATTGGCTGTGGATTAGCTAGCATTTTGAAAAAGTTTTCAAGGCTACTTTACTGACCTAGATTCAAACATAAATCATAGGAATGGCAGATAACGAGGTTCTTCCCATTCAAAATAGCATAAATTATTCTATAGATAGAATAGTGAATGTATTAACATAAATAATCGCGTAGCTTGATTGCTCTGGAGGTCACAAGATCTTAACACTGGAAATGCCAGAAACTGGAATCGATCCTTAGATATTATGTTCCCTCCAGTATTAAGTTACACATTGTCAATGTAAGTGTGGTAGGGTGTACCATATTAAAAACAAACATATTTAAGACTGTGGAAGAAATTATAGATGGAAAAAAGAGAATTGAAAATATTGGATTCAAAAGTTGCTATGTTGTTAATAGATTTTTTGCAATCATATATATAGCATAGTTAGATTATTACGTACAAGATTGTCACATTCATTATTATTCTGTTAAAATGAAGAATAATTTATTAAAGTAAAAGGTTTATAAAATGGGTTCATTTCAGACCAACAGAAAAATTACTACAACTCATTCTTACAATTACAGAATTTGTAAACTAGGTAGCTTTTGATCAATAACTCTGATGAATACTGTAATTCAGTTGAAATTTTAAGGATATTTTTAAAATATAGAATAACATTGGTAAAAAGTGCTTTACGTTTGAACATTTTTAGACTTCAAAATAATGTTGAAAAACTATTAAAAATAAAAATTAAATATTTTAAGAAATAGAAAGTAGTAGTGATGAATATGTATTTTTTTTTCTTGGCATGAATGTCGTCTTTTTATGTTTCGATGACATAGCTTTCATGAAGTCACTATCCTATGATAACATCAATTTTAGAAAATGGTGGACATTTTCTTAAAATATTATAACAAATAGTAAATTTTTAATCAAAATCATGATAATAAATTAACAAATTACTATGGTGAATCCTTTTATAAAGGCTCATTATATGCTTAGGGTGAAAATGTATAGAGAATTAATTTTGAATTATTAGAAGATTGAAATATTTGAATTTGGAGATAGAGTTCCTGTATTCTTTGTGTATTATAGAAAATAAATAAAAGATGTCTTACTGAAGGAATAACAATTGGAGTGATTCAATGATTACCCAATATACAAGATGACTATAATAATTCAATGAAGCAGTGCTAGGATTGCCCCATTAGTGATATAATTGGTATCATTTAATTAAAGATTTTTATCAATGCGATGCAATGCATTATGGCTTCTCTCAGCCATTATGCCCAGAGAAACCTCTTAGTCATGTTTTCCATTCCTCACCCTAAGTTTTTCTCATATTCTTTTCTATCCTGTTCCATCCCATTCCACAGTATTATCTTTGTCCACTCTCTGGCCTTTATATCTAAATCCCCCTTATCTTTTTCCAAATCCAGCATAAAAGCCAATAACCCACTTTCTGTTTAATCACTTTGTTTATATTTATTCTCCCACAACTTCATTATTTGTATGTTTTCTGCTTGCAAACATTTACTTTCAATTAACAGATGCCTAATATTTTCTATGCCTGCCTTACATAAATTGCCATATATATAACTTCTCATGAATTGACATTTAGTGAGTTTGGCTTTGCAGACCTGAGAACTCATAGTTGAGTGTAATCTTTTTTTTTTTTTGATTATATATTTTGTCTTATCCTGAATTCTGCATAGAACATTCTCTTGCCTAAAAAGTCTCTATTTTATTTTTTTTTTGTCTTCCTTTCTTGAATTTATTGTACTTTTTCATCATCAATTATTATCAGTCAACATCAAATGAGGGATTTCCAGGTTTAATTCACTTTTTCTCATCCATAGCTCATTTTTTCCACATTAGTGTAGCAAATATATATCTCATCTATTCATCTCATATATGGTTTTCTTTTTAGATCTTTTACACTCTTGGAATTCAATTTAAGATTTCAGTTATCCATCTATTGCCATCTCTTTTAACAACATGCCTAATTCAACTCTATTTCAGACTTCTTTCTTTTTTTTAATGAAATCAGTAATTTATTTTTTTCCCATATGTCATAGCATTGGCCTGGAGGCGAACCTGCAACACCCATCTGCAACCAACTGCTTGCTTGCAAAGCGGCTGTGCTGACCTCTTGGCTAAAAATGCTTGACAGGACAAGCAGTAATATTTATTTACTCATTCATGTATTTCACTTTCATCCTCTTTTTATTATTCATCGTACATCTCTCCATACTTAGTTGTTGATATGAAATCTCTGTATGGTCTAATTTTGCGTTTTCTAAAAGAAATATCAATAAATGAATAACTGGAACTCAAAAGTCTGTAAAAGACTAGCTAGATAGAGATGGATGAGATAAGAAAGTTAGTTGGAGTGATATGAAGAGAAGGGATAGTTTGATAATGGCTGATGATGAAAAAGATATGAAGAAAAAATAATAATAAAAACAATTGTAAAAAAGCAAAGCAAAAAATAAAAAGGTATATTGGTGGCAATAATATAAAATTCCGGCAATTGATCATCCTTGTATCAACTTCAAAATCATCATCTCAAATTATATAACAGAATGCAATTGTAAAGTACTTCAGTATACTATATTAAAAAATTTTCAAATAATTAAAATGACATTCATAAAGAGGACCAGGAATGAACTTCAATTTATCAGTTAATGAGAATGATATGTGTTTGCATGTAAAAATTTTACCATTACAATTTAATTGCATTAAATTACAAATGCAATATTGTATACACTTACATAATTTTACAATGTTTTTTTTTTTTATGGTAGATTTTTATTCTTGCTGAAAGTCTCGGAGGTTATGAAAGTTTAGCAGAACACCCGTAAGTATTGTTATAACTAAAAATTTATAATTTTTTTTTGTAAAACATTTGGAATCAAGTAGCTTAATCACATTTTAATGAAATTGATTCATAATCACATTGCCTTAGTTAATTATATTAATAGTAGTTTTGTTGATTGTTTAGATATTGAGATAAATGCAAAAATATGATAATTTTGTTTTAAATTTTATTACATTTTTAATTATGCACTGTTCGTCAATTGAATTGAACTGTTGTGTTTGCCTCTGTTACTTTGATACTCGAACTTCACATGATCATATGAGTAATAGAATATACTTTTTTTTAATTGATTTTCTAAACTTACATCAGTCATTACTAGCGAATTCTCTGTTTCAATTTTACTAAAAAAGAGTGTGTATTACAGGTAAAATCAATAGACTCTAACCGGCTTCTACTTGGAGAAAGTTCATCAATTAATGTTTAGCTGCAGTGCCACCTAATGGCAATTGATTTTACTCATTATTTCATTTGTAGCTTCTAAAATTAGAAAAGAGTTGATGCTAGCGTAAAACTTAAAAAACAATGGAATTCCTCAAGATTTTTTTGTGCGTGTGAACTAATTAATTTGACAAGTTATTATTTAGGAGATAACAAGGTAATTAAATAGTTTTACTAGATGTTTAAATGATTATTCAAAATTTGGCATTTAACTATTAACAGATCAACTTTTGTGGATTGTAACTACATTATCTACAGTGAAAAACCTTTTTTTTTTTTTGTTTAATGTTTTAATATATTTCCAATCATTATTGATCCACTACATGGTAAAGGTCTCTCCAAGTTTAATCCAATTTCTCAAATCCATAGTCTCTTTTCTCTACCCCACATCAAAAAACTTCTTTATTTATTCATCCATCTCATATATAATCTCTTTCTAGGTGTTTTTTTCATTCTCTAGGAATCCAGTTTAAGACTTAAACTGTCCATCTATTATCATCTCTTCTAATAGTATGTTCCAATTTCATTCTTTTAATTACATTAATGATACTAGGTCATTCTCTCATTCAAGTACAATACCTTAGATTTCTTCCAGTTACCCATAGCACACATCTCTTCATACTTCATTGAGGGGTCTAAAGTCTTCGTATTGCTCTTCTGTTAAGTGTCCAAGTCTATCAGATGTCATCCCTTTTATTCTTTTCTATGCCTCTTAATTGTAATTCTTCACTTAATATTTCTTTTTTGCTTCATATAATTTCCAATTCCTCATAAGCATGTTAAATACCTTTTTATTATTTCTATGTGGACTGTTTAACTCTTTTATTCCCTTATCTTTGCATCTTTTTATTACTTATTCTTTCAGTAACAAGTTTATTTATTTGAGGGAATGGGGATTGGTCGGGGAAGGAGTAATAATAAAAGAAACATCAGGACCAATGATGCAAAGCATTATGTGTACTTTGATACCAAAAATATGATTTTTTTTTTTTAATTTGTTCATTCATAGGGTGTTTGTTTAGGGTTTTACCCAGGGGAAAGTTTGGGATTCTGTGCAATATGGATGCGATCAAGTGTTGACATTTGGTGATAGTTTGTCATTATATGTACTATCCGATATTTTTATTTATGTAATAAATTTAAATAAGTTCTGATATTTGTAAGTGTGTTCTTTTTCAAAGATAGATCGGAATAACAATGTAATAAATGTACTAGGACCAAACAACATCATTTGTCTACTAATGGCGATCGTTTTTTGTTGTTGTTGTTATTCTCAACAAATTTAAACTAGAATTTTATCATGAGGTTTATTAAGCCTCTTTACTTCAATATGCATCTCCTATCCAAAAAAGTTAATGATATCCCAGTGAGAATGTTATATAGAGAATTGAGTCTCGACTTTCTGAGCATAGTTATTTTTATGCTGATAAAACCTGTAATGTACTGTGGATTTCTGATGAACATGAATTTAAATTTGAAATTCTTGATAATTAAATAGCATTGCAGAAAAACATTAAAATTTTCTGGGGGTCATAATAAAGTATTATAATTTTTTTGTTTGTATTTAATGTTTTGTACCATGTATATTATGATTTATTATTTTAAGCGAGAAAGACAAGAATAGTTTTCTAATCTGGTGCCATCTAGGGTATGCTTGATTAATCATTGAGTATTAGGTGCATATAAATCCCTACCCTTGGTATTTAAATCTCTATCTTCAGACTAGTTTCTGGACTTTTGTCTTTATCTATGAGGTCTGGGATTCAAAATAAGAATGCCTCATCTGTGAATACTCATTGTTTACGCTATATGGCACTAGAATAGAGAACTAGTTTCAGTTTTAACATAATTTAAGCTGAGTATTTGGTGATTTGCTGTTATTATTAAATGAGAAAAGTCAATTATTTTTTTTAGCTATTGGTCTAATAGCAGCCGTATATCGCTTGATGGCATTGTTTCTCTTCAAAAACCTATTAATATAAAGTTTCCGAGCCTGCTTTTTTTGGGGGGGGATTTTTGAAAATTTACATTATTGTTAGCATTCTAAATTAAAAAACGTTTTTTGTGTTGGTTTATTTTTTTTTTTGGAATTTTGTTAAAACATTTAATTTACTAGTACAAAAGTGATGTTATTTTTATAATACTAAATTAAACATTTAATCAAAAGTAAAAAAACTCAACCAAAAAAATTGTCTTTTTATGTCCCTTATGCTTTATTACAAAAGGAATCAAACCCAAAAAAAAAACAGTTTTCTTTTGATTTCCAAATTTACATTATTCTTCTAATAGTAAATTAAAACGTTGAAACAAAACTAAAAAACAATCCCAAACACTTCATGAAAAAAAAGTCATCAAATCCAAAACAAAACAGTTTTCTTTGGATTTCCAAATTGAAGTTATTCTTCTAATAGGAAATTAAATGTTTAAACAAAAATTTCCAAACACAAAAAAATAAAAACCCCAAAATACTTCATTAAAAAAGGAATCAAACCAGAAAATCTAATAGTTTTCTTTGGATCGGAAAATTTATATTCTTCTTCGAATACTAAATTTAACATTTAAACCAAATTCAAAAACAATCCAAAACACTTCATGAAAACAGTAATCAGCCAACTTTGTTTTTTACGCCCGCTGATGAAAAGTAGAAAACAAAACCCAAACACTTTTCTTTTTGATTTTCAAATTGACATTATTCTTTTAATAGTAAATTAAACATTTAAACAAAATTACAACATAAAAAACCAACCCAAACCAAAAAATTCATTAGCTTTTTTTTTGTATTTTATCAGCTGACTTGGTTTTTAAATCTGTAATACAAGTGTCAAAACAAACCTCTTTGGATTTATTGGATTTCAAAAACAACAAGCATCGATTCCAACAACAATTTTATTCCAAACATAAACAAAAAAAAATTCTCACTTGTAAGTGGAACCAAATACAAAAGAATAACACTGTGTAAGAGCAAAAATGTCTTTTGAAACTACCGGTTGTGTACAGCCATCTCATCAAGAATGTGAAATTTGTCGTGAATCCGCCACATCACACTCTGTAGCCTTTTCAATTTTCTAGCAGCTTCCAAAATGCTTAGGAAGCATGCTGACAGGGTGGTAATTATCACTATGTGATAATACTCCAGTTGGTGTGCGAGACAATGATTTTGAAAAGAGATTTCAACACTTGTGTGAAATTGAACAACAGCCACTCTCATATCAAACGGTAACGAGTTATCATTACTGAACATACACATAAAGGGTGGCCACACATAGTTAGGCTATTACAAAGTTAGTGTTGTTATTGTCATAGTTTTGGCCGCATAAACAGCATATTTCTGTGTTTTTGCACAGAAATAGCGCCATCAAGCGATGTACGGCTGCTAATAGACAAGTACCATTTTTTTATCAGTAAATTTATAGATTTGATTAATCAAATTTTACTGTGAAAATTTAAACATTTTTTTAGGTTTATATATTGTTACCTTTGTCACATTTTAGCATTTATATTTTTTATGCATTACCGAGGAATAATTCGACTGTAAGTTGTATCATGTTTTTATATTTTAAAATCTTGAAAATTATACATTTTTCCTAAAATATGTAATCATACTCTATCTTCTGGTTGATTAATTACTTGAGCATATCCCAGAGAAGATATTATTGCTCCTAATGCAGTACATTCGTATCTGCTAAAATTGTTTTCAGAATGTCATTCATTGTCATTGGTTTATCGTCATTTGTATTGAAATATATATATTTAAGGTAATCCATTTCAGCACTATGATCACATAAATATAAAAATGCACATAAAATTAAATGCTGTGCATACTATATAGTTATATTTTAAACAAAACTAAAATTCATATTTCAAAAACATAAAGTTAAATCATAATCATACACAATCTAATAAAAATACATAAATCATTTTGTTTCCATAAATTCCACTGTCTTCAAAATAATGTTCAGTGATCCTATCTGCAGTAAGGAGTCTCACCATACCTTATAACGTTATGCAGTCCAGGTCTTTTTCTGAATCTGACAAACTACTTTATTGACAATAAAAATCCTTCATATAAACACTACTTGTAATAGGAGACAGCAAAAAAATTTTCAAGCAATTTCTTAACCTTTTCACAGATGTTTTGCTCCTTGATCCTATTACCTGTTAATTTGTTTTTGATTAATTAACATTATCAAGATGAGATTCCGTTAGTTCCCTATGTTATGATATAAACTCTCATGGTGAAATCTTTTTCTTATCTATGCACTTTTTTTTTAAAAAAATAGTGTAGATCGTTGATTTAATTATACTAAATATTCAGAATTTAAACTTCAGTCATTTTACACTTTTCTCTTTTAGAAGGTTTTTGCTTTTTTTTTTTTTCATTTCAGTGCTGATCAATTCTTTGGCACTATTTTTGATGATGATTAAAATTAACATTTATACATGTGTAAAAAGAATTTAAAAAATAAAAAGTAGTGAGGTTGAACAAATTGCAGAAGAAAAGCTAAATTCCAGTAAGCTCATAAAACATTATAATAATGTCAGACATCTTACTTTTAATTGAAACTCTTATGGTTGCTGTTTCAACCAATAATGCTTGTAATACTTTTTTTTAGCCAATGGCATTCATCAGTCTAATAATTCCATTCTTAGTGCTTAGTTTTCTAAAATTATACTGTATATTTATTTTGAAATTTTTTTTTTTTTTAATGTAAGAATTAATAAGTTTTCACTTTATGGTTGTATGGCACATCGCTAAAATTATTGCAGCATACATATCTAGGAAAAATGTATACAAATTTTTACCACTAGCGATCGAAAAAGAAACGCAAATTAAATTAATAATTAAGCATTAGATTTCTGCCATTTTATAAGGATTTTCATTTTGAAATTTTTTTTTTACCCCATAACAATAGCTTTCAAATTCTTCTCTATGCATCTAAGAGAATACCTTTAAATAGAAATAAATGCAATATTTTTGTCATTTTTTTTAATATCAACATTAATCCACTTTCCAATCTGTTTTTATGGTTTTTGGCATAAATTATTATAGTATATACATCTAGGAGAATAATTGTTTGTGTTCTGATCTATCGTATCAGCCGCCTGAAGGTGTTGATGCTAACCAAAAACACATTAATATAACATTCCCATGCTAGCGATTCTCTATTAATATTGACTTTTTTTGTTTACAAATTTTACTTTCTTTCGTTTCTAAATTATTTTTCCCAAATAATATTTTTGACAATGGGACAATAATAATTGTTTTTTAATTTTTATTGACAAGACGATCTTTTTTGGTGTATGTTCAAATATTAATTTGGGTTTTTTAAATAGTATTACTGTTTTTTTAAAATTTTACTGACAAAATTCAAGAGAGAACTGTTTTTTTTATGTATTTTTAAATAATAATTTACGTTGCTTTTATTGGTTTACATTTGATTGACAACAATTAGTGGGAGGGGTGTTTTTGTGTATGATTAAATAATAATTTACGTTACTTTTATTTTACATTTGATTGCCGACAACATTTATTGGGAGAAGGGGTTTTTTTTGTGTGTATGTTTAAATAAAAATTTAAGTTACTTTTATTTTATATTTGATGAAGGCCATTTGGAATCCCTCAAACAAGCTGCCCTTTACGAAGTGAACATTTCCGTCGGCAAGAGCGAGACTTACAAATGAAAGTCCAAAGATGTTTATGGACCTCAAGTCGCATAGATTCGCTGCCCAAACATCTCTTTTCTTTCAGCAGGATGTTTTTCTGCTGTAGAAATGTTGCAGCGCCGCCTTCTGTGTCTGGCAATTCCCGTATTTTTAAGTTTTCTGTGTTCGAATTAGCCATATTCTTGGTCTCGGAAAATTACTCGTTAAAACATGACTTAAAGCGTGATCATCAAAATATTGTGCTACCCCATTCTAATAGAGAATTTAGGAGGCTTACACTGATCATTAACACAAATATAATGTCTGCATTTGAATGAACTTAATTCACAGACTAATTACTGAATAGCAAACAATATTTATAATGTTTAGTTAAGCTATTACTCACTTTACCTTCACTAACATCTAATAGTCTTTATAATACAATCCTCAATGGGCCTCTTGAGGCATTCAAAATAATAATAAGACCACTAATCAGCTTAGTGACCTATAGGAGCCGAGATCCTGGAAATGAAGTCCTCTGATAATGATCTTTGCTGCAGAAAAAGTAAGCAGTCCTTTTTCTCTAGCCTTTTATGTCATCCATTCTTTTGTTTCTCTTATCTTTTCTGGAGTAAATTCTTTGGCTTTAATTAATCAGTTCGCTTAATTAATTTACGTATTATTTAGAGTTTGTTATCATACAATGAAATTCCTCTTAGCTTTTTAATTATACAATTAATTACTTTCTTAGGAATTTATTTCCATACACAGTAAGTTTTTAAAGTCTATAATATTAATTAATCGTAGGAATTTATTTCCACATCTGTAAGGTTATAGATCTACACAATTAATTAGTGTCTTAGGGACTCATTTCCACAAAAGATAATTTATAGGGTCTATTTCATTAATTAATATATACATGTGTCAATGTTTATTTAAACTATGTTTAGCTGAAACACTTTTTTTCGACTATTCATTTATTAGCATTTTTAAGTTTAAAATATTTAATATTTTGCAATCTTAGTTTTAGAGGTACATCATAAATTTTAATGAATCTTTATCATTAAGATGGATGTATATGTATTTTATACATACATAAGTGCAATATTATTAATGTATTCTTAGTTCTTGAACCATTGAGAATTTTTTTTTCTAGATTGAGAATAATTCAGAATATATTTCTTACTCCTTGACTTTACTTTCTTTGTAGCACTTTCATGCTTTAAAATATTCATATTCATCTGGAATGTAAATATTTAATGTAGTATATATGTATGAATTTAAATATTCTATCTATTTTTACATGTTGAAATCGAAAAATAAATAAAAATTTATCAATTAGTTCCATACCTTTTTTTTTTTGCCTTACAAAAATATCTTTTTAAAGACTTAACTAACTTAAAGATGTCTATCCCCATCACCACCATTGTCTTTAAAAAATGTTTACTTTGCTATCTACTATAGCAAATGATTGTTGTTTTTTCTAGAAAAATTTTAAATTGGTCTAGAGACAAAATAGGAATGTAATGCTCATTTCAATAAATTTGTAAATATTTAGTTAAATGTGTTATAATTATAAATTTATTTAGACGTGCATTGATTATGTAAGTAATATTTACTAAGGCTGTAAACCTCAAGAATATGTGCATGAAAATGCAAAGGTAGGGACCTCTACAGGTCTTAACCACAAGCTTACGCTTTGGAAGAAAGCGTAAGCTTGTGGTTAAGACCTGTAGAGGTCCCTACCTTCACATTTTCACGCGCATATTCTTAAATGTGTTATATATATATATTAAGTGTGTATATATTGGAATTTAAATAAAAAATGTTATTTAAATAAATTGTTATTTTGGCTAAAATAATACTCTGCACTTACAAAAATTTAAAAAGACTCCATGCGATTGTTTGGATTGAAGAAGTTTCTAAATTATATGGAGTCAGAGTAATGATAACCTACTGGTATCATCAATTAGATATACTGCAAATTATTTAAATTTCTATATTGCAAAAGTAGCAGTTTAAAAGGTATTTGATCCAATAGAGTCTAGGAAATGGACTATTGTTATTATTTGCTTCTAGTAAACAAATTACTTGTTTTTTTAATTAGATTATTAATAATTTTTAGTATGTAAATAAAACTACATTATATAAAATGTGTAAATATACTGTTTCTTATATTTGTTTGTTTTTTCAAGTATATATGCAAATTAATATGAATGATTTTCTTTTGGAATAGGGCAATGATGACCCATGCATCAGTGCCAGTTGATCAACGAAAAGAACTAGGAATAACTGATAATCTAATTCGCTTGTCCATTGGTTTGGAGGATGTTGAAGATTTGATTAATGATTTGGATCAAGCTTTAAAAGCTGCTGTACGTATGTAAATGAGTTGTTAGTGAACATTCTTATCTTGTACAAATCCTCAGGAGTCGAAAATTATATAGATTTCAATATGATAAATAGTTTTTTTAAAAATATATTTTTAAATTTTTAAATTAATTTCTAATTCTTATTTCTGCAATATATCTATCTATTCGCAATAATTTCTTACGTACATATAAGAAGAATTACAACTTTATCTTTCCTATTGCATTGCCAAATCCATATAATATTAATATCATCTATGTTCTTTATTACTTAGCGTGTTTAAAAACAAGATAACTGTTCTGAAGAAGATTGTTGGGACAATCGAAACTGTCATATTAGGTTGTAAAAAAAGGCATTGTAAAATTAATAAAGAACATAGATGATATTAATATTATATAAGAAGAAATATTTAATCAAATACGTATACACAAACATATTTGAGTAATTTGTTGCAAAAAACGGTCATCGTCCCAGTATTCACATGTAACCCTTTTCACCATCAAAAAAAAAAAATTCTCGGTGCATTTTTTTTTTCTAAAACCAAATAATTCCCATAAATAAATAATGAATGGTTTGTTTCTCAAGTTTTTGTAAAAAATTCCAGTACTAGAAGTGGTACAGCAATGTCGCAATTTATGAATTTGAGTTCCAAAGTCTGCTCCTAGTCCAAGCACACAGAACATTTTATCTTGTGTAATCAGTATGATGACTATGTGGAGAATTAAATTTACTATTCGCTATGATTGTCATTGCTTTTTTTAAATCGATAACTGCTGGTTTATCCTATTTGCAATCTATAGATCTGTCAAAAAGTTGTAAATACCCATGTTCAACTTAATGACGATACATCTTTATTATAATATTTCTTTTTAGCCAATATGTTAAAAGTTGAAAATAATTTGTTAAAAGTTTCAAACAACTTTTTAAAAGTCTATTGTATTTAAATCCAGGCATGAAACCCAAACAATAATTACATTTGTAATTCAATTGTTACTAATTTTCTTTTCTTTTTTTGAGCTAACGTAATATCTGATGAAATGAACACACAGAAAAGGTAGTTTTTTAATAATATTTAGCTTTATTACTGCCTAACATGCTTTCTATATATTTTTACTATATCATATTCATGACATATAAGAGTGTGATTAAATGGTTCTTTGGTTGTTGTCGATGAGCAGATATATTCCACTGGATGGCGCTGTTTTCGCGCTAAAACACATAAAAATACCGTTACCGCGGCCGACACCTTCGAACCTGAATTTTCTATAATACAACTTTTTTGTTGTGCTACAGATTGCAGGCCGCTATGTCGCGTCGCAGTACAGCATGTATGTTTTACGCAGCAAATACATTTTCCGAATTCGCACAGTTTATAAAATGATTACGGCTTGGGGAGAGGGTGTGTTTTTTTGAATTGGATGGAAATGTTGTTTTCATTGGATTTTTTTTTATTTTAAAGTATTGAAATGTTCAGATTTTGTAAAGTAATAATTAACAGACTTTTTACACCATAGTGTATTGAAGTTTTAAGTAGTAAATGTTGACGAGATATATGTATAAAGTTATTTGGAATTAGGTAACGAGTCAAGTAACGTACTGTTCGTAACATTCCACGAGACATTTTAAGATTGTACAGTGTGTATATTTTTGAAATAAAAAAAAAAGCGTTAACACAAAAATATCCAGTAAGAAAAGTACAATTGTACACTGTTTTTTTAAAAGTCATAAAAAGCATATATATTATAAACATTTTATATATATATTTGTCGTTGTTTAAAAAAGTTTTAGTTTCTTTCTTTTCTCCGACTACTGTTATTCTTTGTTGATATAGTTTACGTTTATTGTTATCATTTATTTTATAGATGTTAGTGAAAAAAAATATTTACAAAAATACGATTTTGATATTTTTTATTTTAACCGTAAACCTAACCCTAAATCTAACCCTAAATGTAAACGTAACAAGTTTTACTTTTAGTTATCATTCTATTTGAAATAAAAACTAGCGGTAAACAACAAAAAAAAAAGCCGTAACCCAAGTAAAAAAATCTCCGATAGAAAATTGATTTTTTCTAATAAAAAGAAAACTAAAAAAGACAAATCAAATTGTAATTTGTTTATTTTATTTTACATTTATTATTATCATTTAATTTGTATACGTTAATAAAAAATAATATTTAAAATTAAGTAATATTTAAAAAAGACGATTTTTTTTTTGTTTTTATTTTCGCATTACAAAAAACACATCAAAATGATTATAATTAACGGCCCGTGAATGATCATATTTTATAATTTTAGCGTGATAACTGCGCCATCGAGTGGGATTTAGCAGCTATTCTACGACAACCGGTTCTTTTTATATCAACATTTAATTAACTGTTCATGTATTCAATATTAATTTTAATTTGAATATTTAAATAGCTCGTTGCTTGGAAATGGATATCCTTGTTTCTTTTTTGTTAATAGTAAAATGGTCACCAGGTATTATTACACATGCTTCTTTAATCTTCCGCTTTCTATTCTCTCTCCATACACACCACCTCTGCCTTTGCCAGTTCAAACCCATGACCAGCCCCCACCCACAGTCTGTAAACACCAAAGTGTAACCCCTGTCCCCGAGTATCCCAACGCACAAATATTGTGTCGGGCAGGTGCATATTTACCTCGCTTTATTTTTTTTTTCCAAAGGAATGTAAATGACTTCTGTGTAAGTTAATAACAGTAATACTGGCTATTCACGTGTCTGATTTCTGTTTGCTGTCAATTTCCTGTTTCCTTTTGTGTGCAAAATATAAAACTGAAATACCTATGTCAGTAATTAATAAAATTTTAAATAAAATGCATTATAGGTTGGAATCGGTTGGATGATGATTAGTAACATTATCTATCTAATTAACATTGTTTCAAAGCATCTATCAAGATTTATTTTCATTGTATTATTCTATAGTTGTGCTTTGCACACATGTAATGAAACTATAAAATTGTGGTAGTTAATAAACTGAGTGCTTTCGGTAAATCTTTGTTTCCATAATCATAGCTTATCGTTAACTGCGAAAAATTTGTGAAGCTTTATGCAAATGTATGTAAATTAGATAAAGCTTTCATTTCTTGGAAATGCCAAAGTAAGCCTTTCTTATGTTTATCGCTGTCAGATCGCTTGCTATATAGCAAGCTTCTTTGACTTTGCATTTTGCATCGCTTCTTTCTGTGTAGATCATTTTGGCGGTTGTTGGTTGAAAAATGTGGCCAGTGGTTTTTTTGTGTTCTACAAATATATAGCTTTCTTCTGTCTTAATTTTAATTCTATTATATAAGTATCTGTGTTGAGAAACTCTATTGTCGATTTTTGCACTTATTGTTTAATAATTGTTTTCTTTAACCACTGGTTGTAAAAATTAGTAACGGAATGAATTAATTTCTGGACATCCTACACTTTTATTTCAAGTTAAATATAAAAACCCCGTGTATTTTACGTATATAATATTTCAATTTTTTAATATTTGGATACTTTTTTTGTAATTATTTGGAAAATAAAACAAAATAGCAATCTTTTTAATATTTTAAAGAAAATTTTTGGTGCATTAAGAATCAATTTCAATATTATTGTGTTTATGTAAAAATTGTTTTTATTTCTATTTTAATTGATCATTAACACTTTTTAACACGCCCTTTTTTTATAGTAAAATCATTTTAAAAATATACCATCCTATCATGCACATCACTGAAAAGTTACTAAACTTATATCATTGTATTCAAAATTCAGTTCACTGGGCAACCCTAAAATATATCGTTATCATATTATTCTGTCATGGATTTCGAAAACATATACAAAATTTGAAGGAAATCCATTTGATAGAAGTATTAAAAATTAATTACAAAATTTATCCTAAACAAACAGAGTTTCTAAGATAAATAAAAGTATTAAAAATTAGTCTATTTTTTAATTAAAATTTATTTATTTTTACATTTACATCATATGAGCATTGAAAAGAAATGTGTATTTTTTTTTTTTATGATTAACAGAAAATATAGCTGCTTAATATGTAAATTTTCTATAGTCATTGCTGAGAAAGGAACTATATAGGGACACTTGTGAATATTACTATGAAAATGTGAATAGTTCAGAATTTTCTAAAAATTCAGAATTTTTTTATTTCTAAAGTCAAGAATTGTCAAGCGTTGTTAGCCGAGAGGTCATCGCATCTGCCTTGCAAGCAAGTAGTTGGTTGCAGACGTTTGTGGATTCGCGTCCTGGCTGATGCTATGACATGTGAGAAAAAAAAAAAGTCAAGAATTTGGAACATAATCTTTCCGTATAACAAAAAGTATTTGTAGAACTGATTTATGTAACTGTTACTTCTTCGATGGTGTGCTATTTTTTAAATGAAATAAATAATGCATTTAATGATTAATACTAAATAAAAGAAATATTTTTCTCAGTAGCATGCAGTCTTTTTTCTGATTTCCAAAATAAACAATGATTTATGGGAAGGCTATTTCTCCTTTATATGTGTGTGTGTGATTAGTATCTAATTGATTTTCATTTGGGAATATCCATTTGCTAATGAAACCATGGTCATGAGAGAATTGTATTTCAGCTATTAAGGTTATATGATTTTCCATTTTATTTGCTTTTATATTTCTCACATTTTTATTTTAGAAATAAATATTTTGATTTTTGGATATCTTGTTTTTTAATTCAAATATAAACAAATCATGCCAATACACACTTCAATGGGACTAAACATAATGAAAATATAATATTTTATTGTATTCAAACTTCTAAAATAATTGATAGTTTTGACTGGCCAACAGCTTTTCAGAACTCAATCCAGTAAATTGCTATGCAAAATAGATGGAGCCCTTTGCTATCATAAAAATAATTTGTTGATTAGTAAAAGATGAACATCTCTAGAATATCCAAAAACATGACAATTAGCCAGGAATTGCTCATGGAAATTATGTTATTATCTAGAGTACATTGACTACTATAGTTTTAAGCCAACAAACATCAAATGACCACCACTTCTTATGCTTGTGTATAACTGTTAAAACAGGCAAAACTCACTATACGTATTGCCACACACAGCAAGCTAGAGTAATCAATGGATGCCAGAAGGCTTGTGCATAAAATCCACATCTAGTGCCTACTCATCCAATATCCCCAGACTAGTTTCTGGCTTGTGGCCTTCGTCACTGAGGAGCTTTGGATCTGAGAGCACTGCACCTAGATCTTATTATCTAATGCCTCAGCAGTCACCTTTTATCTCCATTTAACTACAAAACTATGAGTCTTAAACTGAGAACACCTTAATGTTTTAAATCCAAGCCCATAAGCTTATGTAGTCATATGGGTCAAACTCAGTTCAGCACCCATACCTTTTGGTGTCTTTGGTTCTTTAATAACCATAGCCACCACTATCCTATTAGGCAGGATTGGTTTTAAGCTAATAAACATCACATGACCACCACTTCTTATGCTTGTGTATAACTGTTAAAACAGGCTGCTGGAGGGTTGCATTAGATCCTAAGATCTAGGTGCAGTGCTCTCAGATCCAAGGCTCCTCACTGATGAAGACCACAAGCAAGAAACTAGTCTGATATTGGATGAATAGGCACTAGATGGGGATTTTATGCACAAGCCTTTCTGGCATCCATTGATTACTCTAGCTTGCTGTGTGTGGCAATACGTATAGTGAGTTTTGCCTGTTTTGACAGTTATACACAAGCATAAGAAGTGGTAGTCATGTGATGTTTATTGGCTTAAAACCAGTCCTGCCTAATAGGATAGTGGTGGCTATGGTTATTAAAGAACCAAAGACATCAAAATGTATGGGTGCTGAACTGAGTTCAGACCCATATGACTATATAAGCTTATGGCTTGGATTGAAAACATTAAGGTGTTTTCAGTTTAAGACTCATAGTTTGGTAGTCAAATGGAGATAAAAGGTGGCTGCTGGAGGGTTGCATTAGATCCTACGATCTAGGTGCAGTGCTCTCAGATTCAAGGCTCCTCACTGACGAAGACCACAAACCAGAAACTAGTCTGGGGATATTGGATGAGTAGGCACTAGATGGGGATTTTATGCACAAGCCTTCTGGCATCCATTGATTCCTCTAGCTTGCTGTGTGTGGCAATACAGTTTTGCCTGTTTTGACTACTATAGTTATGACTAATATCAAAGATCATTAGTATCTAATTGTTAGATTTGTTGCATTACAGCAGATTTTAATACAAAAAAAAAAAAAAGGCAAAAGTAGAATAAGAATTTGACTATAGATGTGGACTTTTTGTAAGGAGTGTATGGAACATTTATTATTTTGGAGTGTGGTATGTTAAAAGAGGATCAGGATAAATGTTAAAGTGATAGAAACTTAAATGTAAAGGGAACTAAGGGATGGCTATTTTATGTTTTTTTGTTTAAGTCTTTATAACAGAAATGAGGAATTTAAGATTAGAATAGTGGAATTAAAGAACAGATTTTATTAAAATGGAATAGCAAAAAAAAAATGAAGTAAGAAAGAAGGAATAATTTCGTAATGAAGAATAAGTAGTTGAATTCACTATGATATATAATGATGTGGATATTATAGAAATGTTTAACTTGGATAACTGGATTTTTGGGTGTATGATCTATGTACAAATAACTTTTGACTTCAGCTAGAAGCCATTTTACATCATATTCCTTATCTCTATTTCTTCTAATCTTAGTTGCATCATCCTAATAATTTTATCCAGTCTTTCTTGCTTAAACTCATATAAAACATCTTAGATGTACATCATCCGTTAGTTTTTTAATTACTCCCCCCCCACCCGACTATTCTATTATTTATCTTTGTTTTATAAAAATTTATTTTATTGGCCATTTTTTTTTTTTGTCCTTATTACTGACATTTTATAAGGTATAACATTCTGTACCAGAGTGTATGTGTATATATATATATATCTTTTTTGTTTTCTCTTTTTATTTGTTTATCCCATAAAAGTGAATCCTAAATAATCCTATTCATTTATAAAGATAAATAATCTTTAAATAGCCCATTACAGACAGAGTGATGACTTATTTACTAAACTTACCAATTTCTGGGTGATGAAGTTTTGAGTATTTCTTTATTCTTTAGCTAAAAATAGCTAGGTAGTCATCTGCTCATCAGTACAGGTTGATAAATAGATATCTAGATGTTCCTAGACAGAAGATAACAAAGATGGAAACCAATCTCCACCTCATCATAGTGGGCAGACCTAATGACTAATGCCTTCTTCATTGTTTATCAATGAGCTGTTGTGGAAGTGACACTAGGCTATTTAAAGGATAGTTTATATATTGTATAGTAAAATGGTCGGCTATGGGGTGTCTATTTGGTAGAAAAGTCATAAGCCTGTTTTTCAACTTTTACTCACTTGAAATGTATAACCTTTATAACTCAAGGTCTTTATGTATACCTTTTTTAATCTTATTTCGGTTGTTGTTTTTTTACCTTTTTTTTTTTTTTTTGTTAAATAAAACACCAAAATATTTCATTTTTATTTAATCTTTAACCTTTTTGTTTTTTTAATATTAATTTTCTCATCTCTTACCATTAAAGTAATTCATATTTTTTATAGATATTTTCCAACATTATGTTAATAATTTGTTTTTAATGTATTTCTTTTGTAGGTTTCTAATGCTGCATAAGAAGAATTTAAAAATGGAGTAGTCTATGATGTAATTTTTTACTTTTGTTAATCATTGTCAAGATACAAATTTTTACAAGGAAGATATCATAAAAAAAAATTGTTAAATGAAATTTGACATTATTCTGCTTTTTGTCTTACAAAATAGAAATGAAAAAAAAAATTATTATATTTATGCATGTGTCTAAAACATAAAGATAAAATAAGCCTTGCTAAATGCAAAGCAGTTTTCCATTCTCGCTTTACATTCTGATTAAGGATAATTAGATATCCATTAACTGAGCAATATTAGATAGTTTGTTTGGCTGATTGTGGACTAGCTGTCTGCCTGGAAAGAAAAAGATATCAAGTCTGATTGAAATATGAAAATGATTTTTTAAAGTTTACACGGATTAGATTTGAACCTCATGTCCTGGGAATAATTTCAAATTACTGTGAAGGTATTATACTGAAATATTGAAAACCATTATCTGAGAATGCTTGACGAAACAAAAAAAAAACCTAGTTCATTGTCAACTATAGATTGTCTTCTACTTAATTCTTATTTAAAAATTATTATTGTTCAAAAATTTTTATAATGAAAAGATGTGAATATGTATTTTAGATTGACTTATGTATACATTTGATTGTTATTAATATTAGCAGTATTTTGGCAGTTGATGTAGATTGTGCTAGCTAATGTCTGGATAGCATAGGTCATTTGTAGGTAATGTTAATATCAATAACAGGCATATGTATACATGACTGAATCTGAAATATATGTTTGTATATGAATAATGGGATTTTAGAGATTATTATAGGTGAAGCAAAACAAATGAGGAGAAAAAAGGAAGAAGGCTCTCTTCTTAATATAAACTATTTATCTAAGCTTGAGAAATGTATTAATACACTGTTCTACTGTGAAAATAATTTTTTAAAAATTAAAGACACCCTATCCCATTTAGTACAGTGATGGAGGGGCAGAGTCTTGGACTAAAGATTTCTGGATTTTTTTTGGGGGGGAAACATTTTGATTAATGGATTGGAGCTTTTGAGCTTCACCTGCCATTTGAATGCTCAATGTCACATGACCTCCTGAGCAAATGTCTGTACAGTTTATTATTATAATACTGAGATTATAATCAATAATTATTTTTTAATAAATATTTATCAATAACAGCAAAACAATTAACGAACACTGTCAATATTTTCACCCCTACCACATTTTAATCTTAATTCTTTCGATGATATGAATAATGCCCGATTGTTATCTTACCCACCAATTCACTTTCCGAGAAAAAAGCAAACGTTTCTTTTTAATATATATAAAGAATTTTATTCTTTTTCATTTTATAATTTACATGAAGAGGATTGTTTGCCTTCTATATAATTACCATCAAAACACTGCACTTGTAAAATTTATCGAGTTTTACATAATTTACATCTTTTAGCAAAATTTAATTTTTTATTATTTACTTTGCCCATGATTATGAATCAACATTTAAGCATCTTTATTAACTCAATATGAGTATAAGATATAATGTATGCGATTACATACTTGTTTTTGTAAAACATGTATATATATTTTTTTTTATTGAATCCTTCTATTTTAAATACAGTATATTTTTAAACTAATCACTACATGTATTAAAAAAAGGTTATACTATTATAATAATGATGATTATAACAGATAAATGTGATAGTAATTATTGTCTAAATATAAGAAATAATTATTACTCTTAGCTATAACGTTTTACATCTAATGGGAAAAAGAATATACAGGTTAATTTGTTTTAATAAATTTAAAATATCATCTACATAGTTTTTTTTTCAAAAATAGTTAACAACTTTCAATATATCAAGGCACCAACTTCTTTTTAAATCTTGTTTTTATATGACTATTATAAAAATATAAATATACACCCAGTTTCAACTATTTTATAATATAGTATTGATGTATATAATTTGTTTTACTATATAAATGACTGCACATTTTGTCTATAAGACTTTGTGTATAACCTGTCAATACATCTTGATAACTAAAAGCACTATAACAGTAATTTCTCAAGAGGAAAGATATCTTATTGGGCAAGAGATTTATTGGTAAACTATAAGGCAACTCCATTTATCATTTTTACATTCGATCTTATCCTTGGTTTCTTAAAGAGCTTTATTTTTTTATTAAAGGAGTTTCATTTTTGAGATAGCAGGTTTTAAAAGTATTAAACTTATTTTGTTTGTTAATAATTTTATAATGAAACTTTTTTATACAATTTTTTTTTTAAAAAATGTAAAAAAACACATTTTCAAAAATGCCCAATAGTACTAAATATACTATAGAATAAATTATTTTGTTATTAATTATTAATAATTGTAAATAAACTAAAATCCTTAAGAAAAAGCTTTTACGATTTTAAGATTCAATGAAAGCCAAATAAGCGACTTAATTTTTGCAATTGGCTCATTTTTATATTTATTGTTTTTAGCTATATATTTTTATAATATATATACAATATATGAGAGAACTTTATTTTTCAAGATTGATAAGTTCCAGAAAAAAATTGCTGAAGATCAAATTAGTGAAATGAATCAAATTCCTATAGAAATAATATCACCATTCAATCCATTCCCAATAACTGATGTTTATTTTTATAAATAGATATAAAATCCACTCAATCATTGTGTTAGTATTAATGTTGCATTACATTATTCATATATTTATTTAAAGCCTAAAGATCACATGATCACTATTTCTTATGCTTGCTCATAACTATTGTTAAAACAGGCAAAACTCTCCATACAGTAGTGCCACTCAGTGCAAGCCAGAGTAATCAATGGATGCCAGAAGGCTTGTGCATAAAATCCCTATCTAGTACCTACTCATCCAATATCCCCAGACTAGTTTCTAGCTTGTGGCTTTCATCAGTGAGGACCCTTGCATGCTAAGATCTAGATGCAGTGCTCTCAGATCCTAGGCTCCTCACTGATGAAAGCAAGCTAGAATCTAGTCTGGAGATATTGGATGATTAGGCAGTAGATAGGGATTTTATGCACAAGCCTTCTGGCATCCATTGATTACTCTGGCTTGCACTGAGTGGCACTATCATATGGAAAGTTTTGTCTGTTTTAAAAGCTTAAAGCAAAAAAGATTTTTTTTTTTAGAAAGTCGGCTTTTTTAATTTAAAGTGCCATTAAATTTTTATTTGCACTCATATTTTTTTTATTTTATAGTTTTAAATATAAGCTTTTGCTTTTGAATGATTATCGCTTATTTTTTCTCGTAAGTTCTGCAGATGGCCTTTCATAAGATAGTTATTGTATTGCATGTAACATTTGGAATCAGTCTAATATTTTAAGAGGAAGTTATTTTTTAAGCTTATGCAGTGTTTATTGTATAAACTTCCATCCATGAAGCTTCTATTTCATGAAGCAGCAAGAAATTTTAACATTTATGATTGATCAATTTTGATCGTGCAAAAATTTGGAGTATTCCCTGAATATATTATATACAATATTAAAAAAAATCAAGTCATACATCATGTGATTTAACTTATTAAGCTTGTGCTACAAAAGTAATATAATGAACATGTTAATAGCTCTAAACAAGCTTTTCTGATATATGCCAGAAGAGGAAGCATTTAAAATCTCTATCTAGAATTATCCCTATCCCCAAACTGGTTTCGAGCTGTTGGTTCTCCTCAGTGAGGCACTAGGATTTTCAGACTCTAGATCTAAAATACCAACTCAAGCATACCATTTATCTAATACTTAACTATTAAGTAGAAAATCTGAAATATTTAGACATCTATATGCCTTCAAATCCAGCTATCTAACTTAAATAACCATATGAGATTGAACAAAATTCAGATCCACCATATTAATAGCTTTAGCAATATAACATCACCAAAACTTCAAAAGCAAAACTATAATAGTAAAAAAGATCCAAGTCATACATCATGTGACCATGCTAATAATTCTAAACAAGCTTTTTCTATTATAGTTTTGCTTTTGAAGCTTTGGCAATGTTATATTGCTAAAGGTTATAATATATGGTGGATCAGAATTTAGTTCAGTCCCATATGGTTATTTAAGCTAGCTGGATTTGAAGACATGTAGATGTCTGAAATTTTCAGATTTTCTACTTAATAGTTAAATATTAGATAACTGCTGTGCTTGAATTGTTATTTTAGATCTAATGTCTGAATATCCTAGTGCCTCACTGAGGAGAGCCAGCAGCTCGAAACCGATTTGGGAATAGGGATAATTCTAGATAAGAGATTTTAAATCTTTCTCTTCTGGAATTTATCAGAAAAGCTTGTTTAGAGCTATTAGCATGCTCATTATATTAATTATATATATATACTCGTATAAAAAACTAAGTAAATCTTGTAGATAAAAATAATTAAATCCAATATTTCAACCAGGGATTGGCTTGTCACTGGAACAAGATTAAAATGAATTCAGTTCTGTTCCTTTTACTTACGTTGCTCCAGCTGAAGGCAATTGTGGATCAAATACTGGATTTTTTTTTTAATCAAAATATTGTTTATCTCAGTTTTGTGCCAATGTATTATGTAAGTGTATTCTTTATGTATTTAAATATAAAGGATACATATTTTGATTACATTTGAATAAATAAAACTAATATTACACTATTTTTATTGTCTTTTTTTTTTCTACAAATAATTAAAGATTATCATAGACATAATTAATCAATATATATGTAAAACGAACACAGATGTGTGGTAAAGATACTAATGTAAAATTTAAATACGCATGCAGAGAACATAATTGTCAGGCTGCATGTTATGGAGAAACGAAAGCATCCATTCAGGTTAGATTGTCCCAGCGTATATATTCATATAATAGAGCTATGGCTGATTCATCCCACCCATCAATATTTGTACAGCATGCAATTGCTGCGGGTCATGCATGCAAGCCGGATGAACCTAAAATTATGTGTAGGGAACGAAGTGATCTGAGAAGAAAAGTTAAAGAGGTATTTTTTATTATTTTGGACGAGCACGCATTGAACAAGAGAGAATCGTTTTATGCTTTATCAAAGAAGTGGCATGCTGAAGCGCTTTAATCCTCATTTGCATATTAGCCTATATTATTTTATACATTTGCATATTAGTATACTGTTTGAAAATTGTGTTGACCTTGATAATGAAGGGTAAGCCTTCGAAAACGTTGCGGATAATTTATAATTTGTTGATATTTATATATGTATCATAGTTTGTTGTTTGAGTTATATTTTGGAATTAATGTGTGTATTTATTTTAACGTATTTAAATTTTACATAATTAATCAATATATTTTTATACTTTGATATCATGTGCAGTATGGCCCTACAAAGATCATACTATTTTGGCAGACTTGTATGATATAACCAGTGAGCAGCTGTAAGTAAACTGATTGTAAGAGTAATTATAATTGTTGAAGATAATACAGCATGTATTTTTTAAGAGTAAGTTATAAAATAGTTTATATAATTGCAATACTTTTGCATGCACGTACACAAAAGTATTATATACATAACAAAGTGAAAATTAAAATGTATATAATTGGTTAATAGTAATAATCAGCCATTAAGCTAATGCACATGCGCTTTGTGGATTTTTAACTATAAATGGTCTCACTTCCAAACACAAGATAAAGTCTTTGTGAAAAGATAGAATGAATCCATCTATCTTTTCAACCCAAATGTTTATGTATGGGCAAATCTTAAGCATTTGGAAATGAGAGCACGAAGATATTAAGGAATCAGTTTAAATTACTTTTATTATGCCTGAATGAATGACGCATGAGAATAACTATATATATATATTTCAGTATGTATGAGAAAGGCAAGTAGGCTATTGTATATAATTTAGTAAAGTGATAGAAAAGGAACTTCACAAATTAAAGTTTCTCTATTGAAGCTTAACATACCATTACTGGGACTTAAACTTCTCTTTACTTACTGATCAATGAACTGTTGATTATTATTGTACAAGTTAAATTGTCTCAAATAGACACTATATAGGAGCATAAAAAAACACCTATCCAATATTTCTCCACAGACAAACATTGAAGATAAAAACATTATATTAGTGTTATAAACAATGAGGATTGCCAAATCATAAAGCTTGTAGAGGAATTGGCAATCCTCATTGTTTATAACTTACAAGCTTAAGAGATAGGGTCATGTCATCTATGACTCTTATTTTGACTAATTATATTAGTGTGTTTCTTTCTCATGCTGAGAGTAGCTAGATTAATTTACTAATTCCTAATAGAATGGATAATATTGCAATGAGTCAGCTATTTGAAAAAGGTCTAAACTTTCAGTTGGCTACAAGAATTTTCAAGTTTCACCTGGATAATGTCGTAGTTATGGATTACCAATACACTAATCACTCATAGAAAAAAAAAAACTTTATAAGAAAGTAGATTTTTTGTTAATCATACATACACAGTAACTTTTTACAAATCTTAAAGTTGTAAAGAATTTCATGTTTAGCTTATAATGTTCATATTATCTTATTTTTGGTTAATTAGAATTGAAAAAGTACATCAAGAATCCTGAAAGTTATAACTAGATTAATCATTACAGTAAAACAACTATACATAATACAACTGTGCTTTTTAAAGATGTAATGGGTTTCCTATAATTTATAGTGCAACATTAAATACTGTAATGTTATAAATTGTGCTAAAGGGGTGAGAAACTTTCTGAAAATGAAGTATTATTACTTGACCAGAGTACTTATTAATTAAGCCAAATACATAATGTAAAAGTTAGGTAGTGAGATGAATTAAAAGATTTCAGAGTGATATTTAAAATATATAGTTCCATCTTGAAATTATGTATGACATATAAAGTGGCTGAAAATATTAAAAGATGAGGAATAGAAAAATCAATTATGCATATGTACATATATGTAAATATCTGTAGCCATATATTGCAGTACAAATTATATAATGGATGAGTAAGTATTAAGATGTCGGTGTGTCTGTGAGAGAGAATTTACTAAGTACAACTTAACTAGATACATGGTAGCATGGATAGATTCATTTCTGCAATCTAGAATTAGTAGCCTCCCATTTTATTTATTGAGACTTAAGTTACATCCTAAATAACTTAGAATCATGCTGTGGAAAATTCAGAATAGAATGATTTGTGGTCTGATACAGAGTCATTTCTTTCAGATGATAATTTTTCTTTGTCAGCATCCTCTTCATTTTCGTTGTCTCGTATAGGTATTGAAATTAATGGTAGCTGCAGAGTAAGCACCTAATCTTACAGACAGTTTGGATAAATGATTTGTCTCCTAGATTTTTTTATTGTCTATATCCTCTTCACTTTCATTGTTAATTTTCTGGAAGAGTTTAAGATACTGGTTTCATTGCAATGGGGAAGTTTGGGTAAATGATGTATTTCCTAGATTATTTATTTTTAAGATTAGATATCTTAGGCTCTCAATACATCATGGGTACTACAAATAACATGAAATTGTCTTTCCATCAATTTATTGATTTCACATAGATTCCTCAGCAATTATGGGCACACTTTTTTTTAGTTCCTCTTTGCATCCGAAATAATGTTTATACTCTTTATTAAGAGCCACATATATTACAAGAATTCTGGTTGATTTGAACATGTATGTTGGTGAGGCATCTTCTAAAAAAATCAAAAAATATATTCATTCTATTTATCCGCAACTTAGATGATATGCAAGTTTTATTTTTTGTATTGTCAAGCTTCAAAAACATCTTTCCGATGATAATGGGTAAATCAGTGATTATTCAAATTTTCTAATTCCATTTAATTAGACTATGTATGAATGCTATTATTAACGACACAATAATACTCTGCTTATTAATTTGATTTTTAAATTGTTTAGGTTAAAAAAGTTCTAGAGTGAGTTTTAAGTTAAATTTTATCCAGAACTTTTATCAATGCAAGAGCTTGTTTATTAGGTTGATGGTGTGGATGCTGAGCCTTTCTAATTACAGGACAATACATTTTAGTGAAGATGACTGGCCAAAACATTTTGAATTATCAGCCAACTATATTGTAAATTGACTTAAAGAAATCTAGAATAGAGTCTACACTTTAAGCTTGATAGAAAAAAGTAATCAAGAAAAACTTTTTAAAATAAAGATTAAACCAATCCCTTATAACAAAGCTTATTTTAAAAAATAAATAAAAAAATAATTTATTTATTTTCTTTTGTTTTAAACTGTGGGTATTGTCCATAATATTAAATATTTCTGACATATGAATATCTATTTAAACATTAAAATCAGTCAATAACAATCTCAATTTACTAAAAACATTGAAATACATGTATATATTATGATATATATTGCCAATCTGTGTAAAAATTAAATGTTAATTAAATATTTTTGCTAAAAAAAATACAATCTTTGATTCAATACTTCTGCATATATATGTTTTTGAACCTGCATTTTCATATGCTGAAAAATTAAACCTTTTCCACTGAGTTATCTAATCTGGTTGTGGTGAATATATAAGAATGCGTGTTAGGATTTGGTGATCATTTCTAAAAAGTAAATGGTGTCTGAAGATATGTTTCTTCACAAGGTTGTAATGTATGTATGTTTGTGAGGCTGTCACATGTCAAAAGAATTTTAAAAAACCTATCGCATTTATCCTTAAGTAACTGTCAAATTCACATTTGAAAAATATTTTTTAAAAAAACTTTAAATTTGTTTTTATAAATAAATAATGAAACTAAAACATAATTTATATTATGCATATTTTATTTTATCATTAATAATTTTTTTTTTTTTTTTTATGAAGGATTCAAATTTACATATCAAATATAACGTATTTTTAAAAAAAATTAATTTAGCTTTATTAATAAATGAATTAATTAATACCTTGCTGGCTACATTTCCAAATTTATTTATTTTTTTTCCCAATAGTCAATTTTTCACATTTATTTATATGTTAAATTCACAGGGTAATAATCAGGTTACAAAACAATTACTAAAACTAAATATTATATATATAGTGATTTATATAGACTGAAAAAATATATACCCTTAAAACGTAATTCAAATGTTAAAATGTTTTGTTTAATTTACATTAAGCAACCAATTAACACAGCCTTTATAAGCCAGGTATATCTAGTATATATATTGTAACAGTACGGTGAACCTGAGATGGTGACTCATCATCATCAATCACAAGTCAATGATTAGTCTAATTTAAATTTCAAATATGAGGAATGAGCATGTTATAATGAACATGAGAGATCATTACAGAACTAACTATAAGTTCATCAGCATTACGCAAAAGTAATAATCATCATGAAATAATAAAAAAATCAACTGTCAATCTTGTGATGTATTCAAAAGGAGTCCATTATAGACCAGATTAAATACTTAGCCACTGCCAAACCTAGGGCAGGAATATAAACAATAATTATCTAGATACATATGCTTAGGTGGTACTCCATCCAAATACAAGAAGTCAAATGTGAAGATATTAAAACATCCTGACCATCATCAAATGCTCTGACCACTTAGTATCATTAATATACTGGCCACCTATAAATTAAATTTATAAAGAAATAAATGAAATGTAGTGCATGGACTTTACAGAATATTCCTTTTGCACCAATCAGGATCATCATCTGGATATCCATAATACAATCCCTTTTATATAACATCATTATGCATGAATCCAGCTCGGTGAACAAAAGATCAATAACTGCTACTGTGATAAAGAGATATAATATAAACATAATATTCTAAAACTATTTTAGGATCAAATAAATTCACTGAAACAACTATAACAATGAAATATCAATTTATTAATAGCAATTAAAATGAAATGCTGAGTATGCTATAAATATGAATTCGGCATTCCGATTTTGATTAAAACAAAAAGAAATGTTATCACATTGTAACTTACAAATTGTCATAGACTTATATAAAAAAATTAATTTCAATAATTCATAAATTATGATTAATTTTAACATGTGACTACACGGCATGCATCTGTATAAACATACTGTAACATATGCAAATTGTCATATAATAAAGCTATCGTATTTTAATTATACATAAATAATGACTTACATATATATCAGCATATAGACGTGCCTGTATAAACTAAAATTACATATCAGAATTATGATAAGCTAATAATGTAATTCAATTTCTTTTTTAATACATAAGTACACACATGTGTATATACAAAATATAGATAATCCAAATTAAAGCAATTAGCTTTTTTATGGTAAGTAAAAAATTTTCTTTAAAAAAACATCATTTGGAAAGTTTAATTTAAAATTCAGATCCTTGTGGTCCCATCTTCAATACTTGAAAAAAATAAATCCTGTTTTTCTCTTTTTTTATGAACAATATCTGGAACAAATACTCTTCTAAAGACAAATGTCATTTATTATTTTTAGTTGACAAAAGTCATTTACTTTTAAAATTTGTTAATTAGAAATTTTAACTGTCATTTTCAAAAAAGTATTTAAAATAATATTCTCAATATATATAACTCTACTCACAAGCTGCACTTTATATATATGATGCAATACCTTTATCTGTGCTTATCTACATATAGATAAAACAGCACACATAAAGTACTTCAGCAAGCTGATAGGTTCTCTGGGTAACTGGTTCCTTCTAAAACAGTAGACTGGTTTATCATCTTTGGGAAAGGTATAATCTGAAAACTTATGGCATTCAATCAGTTCCATTTAATCTAGAATTTTATAGACTTTAGGCATACCATCTAGTACACAATATGGGCTATGGAGAACACAGAAAAGCAGGCCATTTACTTCCCTGTGAATCCACACTACCATTGTGATACTAGCAATAACTGACTTGCTCTGTTTTGTCTTCAGTTACATCTTCATAGTAACTTTACTACTAAAAAAACTAATCTTTTTATAGTCAATGTGGAATAAAAAACAGTAATTAAAAATGTTTTCTTTATCTTGATTGAAAAAAGTTAATAACTTTTCAATTCACCTTAATTCTTTCAAAAACAACTTTGTAGGAATTTTATCAAAATATGTTATACAAGTTTTAATTTTAAAAAATTCTTTTAATCAAAATAGATAATGGAATTTTATAATTACCAGTATATCTATTGTAACATAAAAAAACATGCTTATTTTAATTTCAAAATCAGAATAAAATATTAATTAGACCTTTTTAAATGTTTAATTTATATAAAAGTAAAATAAATTCAAAATTATTTAATCCTTAATTGTTATTCCAGTGTAATATAAAAAATATCTATCAAAAAATTTTGTTTATTTTTCCTTTCAACTTTATATATATATATATGCACACATACTATGTTGTATGTGATAAGACAACTGTTTCAATATATGTAATATTGTTAATGGATGTTTAGATGAAATATTTAATACGTGTTTTCCATTTATAATTATTTACATAGAACAATAGATAATCAAAGTTAACTGTCCCCAGGCTAAGAGTGAAAGTAAAATTGTCACACTATTTAGATCTAATATATAGACAAAGTATTGCAGTTTAAATATACAATGAAACTTCAAACTGTGATACCAAACTACATGACTTCAATAATACACTAACCAAAAATAAATGTAAATAAACAAAAATGTAAACAAACAAATAATAAAAATGATGAAATTTATGAGTTTATTAAATTTTATAAGGTAGTGAGCCTTTTCTTTTCATCACTAAATATGAAATTATGTAATCATATTTTCTTCATAATTTAAATACTGTACCTATTCAGGTCTGTACCATAGTTAAAAGCATGTGTACTTTTTTCCATATTTTTTTCTTTTAAAAATTTTATTCTGTATATCTTTAATCTTTAATAACACCTTTTTTTAAGAATCATGAGTGAAAAGCCAAAAAACATAAAGTACTTTGGTTAAAGGAGAAAATGAAAATTTATTTAGTAAAAAAATAAATATTACCAAATTCACCACTTGATTTTGCTGTAATATCTTATATAAATCCAATTTATCCATTACTTTGAACACTTTTTAGCAAAAACCTTTTATTGCATATATGCATACACAATCTTATGTTTTGACTATCCTGTAGTTTTCTTCAGAGCTATGATATAATGAACAACATAAAATACATGTAGAATTTATATGGTATATTTTATTTTATATTAACTGGATTATTTTATTTGGGTTTGATTATGTTTATTTCAGTTTTATTATATTTTGTAATTTTATTATGTTTATTGTTTACATTTTTATGAGATTATTTATATGGTTATGTATTTTATTTAATATTGTTCATTATATCATAGCTCTGAAGAAGACTGCAGGACAGTCAAAATGTAAGATTGTGTATGCATATAGATACAATAGAAGATTTTTGATAAAAAGTGTTCAAAGTAGTGGATAAATTGCATTTATAACAAAAGAAATCTTATTCAGGATATGGTCATATTTGTCAAAAAAAATGAATATTCCATTGTTCATTTTATAAAAATAAAAATAGTAAAGAAATTAAGTTTTTTTACAATATTACTTTTTAATGAAATGTGCTTTCTCAATTTATTATTAATAACTACATTTTTTTAATTTTTATTTGTATATGTAATAAATGTGTTTTTAATTTATATACAGTATGCACACTATACATATGCAGCATCATTTCTACATGTATATGTGTGTTGTAATGTTCTGTATTCTATACTAAGAATACAGTAAATCTCGTCTTGCGTTGTTAGCCGAGAGGTATCGCAGTCACCATGCAAGCAAGTAGTTGGTTGCAGACGGTTGTGGGTTCGCGTCCCGACCGATGCTATGACATATGAAAGACTACAGTAAATCTTTAAGTGTCCATATATATTCAATGGACCATTAGTAAGAGTGGATTTACATTCTTGCTATTAAAAGGTGAGAATGTTGCCTTGACAGCAGCGAGAAATACTGATTACTATCTTTATTGTGAATGTTTAGGTGGTTACTGGTTCGTTTTTAATGGTTAAGTAAATAATATGTACTCTATTTTAATCATTGTTTATCAACAAAAGATTAGCTATTACATGCCAATTTCGTTTTGCACATGAGGAGAGCTTAAAACAAAATACATTGTAGTTCTCAATCCTACTTGTATCTTTTCAAAAAAATATGTGAAATAAAGATTAAATCACTATGATGGTCAAATAATGATTATTCATGGTGCTAAATAAATCTTTTTCCATTGTACTATCTTTTTAATTTTAAATTCAAAAGATCATACCTTTTAGTACAGTTATGTGAGCCCGACACTAGAATGTGTTAAAACCACCCATTGTTTATTTATCCTTACTATAACTAATTATTATTATATATACATAATTGAATGAAAATGATCACCTTCTTAACTTACTTACAAATAATCTTTAACATTTACAATTAATCATCATTAATAATTTTTCTTAATAAGCTTTCTTTTTTTTTCTTTATTTTGCAATCCCTGATGACTAAGTTAATGCAGATCCAATTCTTGTGAGATGCCATTATTTATCTCTGTACACTTTGATATTGTATTTTGTGTTAACACAATTCCATTTTTTAATTACTTGCATAGCATTTCTTAGTCCATTTTTTTCTGATTTATTGTCTATTTTTGTTTCTGATTAGTTATAATAGCCTTACATTTGTACATCATTGGTAATAATAATAATGATATAATTACATATACATAAATTGTAATGTTCAAGTCTTTATATTCTCTTTTTTAGAAAGGGAACCTAGAAATAAATAAAATATAACCAATCTATTTTATGTGTTTACAGCTTAACAAGATGTTGATTTTTTAGGGTTTGTGATTCAACTGTAAATCCTATTATCATTATTCTCACCTGCTTGGGAACCATTAGGATATACAGGGACCTGGAACTTCTAGAATAGGATTCGATCTTGTTCTCAAACTCATTTTTCTATTATATAACTTCTATTATAAATAAAGTTAAATTAACTGACTGAAGTTATCATCTATTATTGTCATCATATTTTTCTCCCACCTTTTTTTATCCTCCTTTATACCTTATCACTTTATTTACTCATGACTAAATCATGGTTTCATGAGAATCTTGAAATTTCTAATCTATTACAGACTAATTTAAATTGGAGTATGTTTAATAACAAAACATATAACGTCAATAATAATTCAATATGTTTATTTACAAAATAAGCAAGGGAGAAAATATTACAAAATTCCCCTTTACTTTAAATAACAATGATTAAAATACATTCTTATGTACACGCTACTAAATGAAAATATCCTATTTCTTGTGGTACTTCAAATAATACAAACACTAAATATTTAATATGACAAAGATAAATTTTAAATATCCTAAATGGTTTTCTTATAGGTCATCAATTTACACGTTAGTGTGAAACCTGACTGATGATGCAAAACTGATATTTAATTTTAATAGTATTTAATTATTTATCAATTCACATTTTTTATATGAATGAATAACAAAGTAATCAAGGAATGCACTCTTAGTCAAAATAACTGTAATGTCAAATTTCATCAGCTGGGGAAGGGGGAAAAACTTTTAACATATCTTAAATTTCCTGATGGACTTCAGGCAATTTACAGAAAATTGCCTTCAAGTCTACCTATTACTTTCCTGATAATGTTATGTCTGAATGCACTTTCTTAGAATTGGTTAATCTTTGAAAAAATTACAAAATAACTATAAACATGAAATATATATAAATGATTGTTTCATGGGTAGGGCAGTTAACTGTTATCCATAGCAGTATACTAATTTTAAACTGAAATCTCACGTGCAGGCAAAGTTTTCTACAATCCACTGCCTAAATAACAAATCTATTACTAAGTAGGGCAGGCTTATGTGCACAGCAAGTAGTTTGCAATTTATAGCATCATAGAATCAAGAGGGATTTCAACTTGCCCTCATAGATAAGTATATGAAATTTCACTGACTGTTGTTTTTGACAGTGTTGCCTTAAAATTTGTTATTCAAGAATCTAAAGTTATACGTTCACCTCCTATGAGAATATTGTCACTACTCAGGCCACAACACCTAAAGAAGACTGAGAATATCACTCGAAATATTGGGTAATCTACTAACTTCTGCAGTCTTTGTGTGTTATTACTTAGAGTTGTTTGTATTTGGAAAAGTTTAAAATTTTCTAGACATTTTATAGTTTATGATAGATTATGGAATTGAACCAACATATCATCACATGTAATTTCAGTTACTTTCTGGAGAACATCACAATATACTGTAACAGTAGCTGGGTTCAAACCCTGTTACAAAAAGGAAAGAAAATGTAGACTTTAGACAATTTTTTTATATTATTATGCTATAATTATTTTGTAAAAGTCACACAGACAAACGCACGTGTATTTGCTGGAATGAGGGGTATAGGTATATATTTTAGGTGGCATACATGTATATAGGTAAATGTTGTTGTTGAAAACAAAAAAAAATTGTTAAAAGATTTTAAAGCGTGTAAAAGAAAAGTTTCTTTTACAATTATAACTTCCCAAATTAATTAGCCAAACGTATCTCATTGTTCAAAAAAGAAAAAAAAAACAGATCTAACTATTTGGAGGATATCTCTTTTTTTTTTAATTAAACGGATTTTGTGGAAATAATTTTTTAAGAGAAATGAATATGGAATGCCCATTATTTATTGAACTCTTTTCGATTTCTTTTGTTTAATTAAAGTCGACAAAAAGATTTATAATTAGAAAGTTCCAAGAATTTAAAAAGGAAGAATTAGATAAGTAAAAGTCGAGATTGCTAAGTGGTTTTTCTTTTGTTGGCATTTTATAAAAAAATCTATTTTTGAAAACAAAGGAATACCAGAGATAAGGAGAAAGGAAACTCAGATTATGAATTAATTAAAAAAAAACCAGACAGTTGGCTTCTGCTGGTCTGACAGGAAAGAAGAGCAGGTGTTATAAAATATATTGAAGAAAATTTAGTAAGAGAGGATTTTAATAAATTAGCACAAAGCAAAAAGATGGGGAATAAACTGTGTGAACTGAAATAAATATAAAAGAGACCTCATGGATCACATGGGGTAAAATCATCATTGTGCCGGGGTCAGTGTTTGGACTCCAGCCATTTACCTATGCCACACAAATATGTACTACAGTGAACATCCCCAATTGCCCTTCAGAATTACAGCTATTTGAATCTGGTGCAGATCATCCACCATTCTGGAATTTATCCACGTGGAAAAAAGAACAGTAGAATAAATACACCACTTTAGATGGACTAAAGGATTGAAATATTAAGTGGAAGAGACAGATGCCATATTTGCCTATGCTGGATCCCGGGATTAAATTATGAGTGCACTCGGAAACATATACGCAGGTTATACAGACTCTGTAATACCGGTAAATATACACATATAATATAATTTTAACCCTTAAATCTAATACAACTTAACTGTGCGATTATCTAGTGATATACATGTATTGTTTAATGTTATTTTTTTTGTTGTTTTCTCTTTTAATTGTAATTCATTAAAAATATTTATCGTATACATGAGTGTGCCATTTATTATTTTTCTTAGAATAAATACTAGTGAATTTGAAATTAAACTATTGATTTGTTTCTATACACAATATATAATTTATATGTTCCAAAATCTGATACATGGGCATGCTAGTGTGCATCTAATAACAGGTTAAAGCAAAACAGGTTAGAGAGAAAGGTGTGTGGGGAATTCTAAGAGGGTTATTTTAGACTTTAATGTAAATAAAAAATCAGAAATTTATAGAAAAGATTCGATTTAAAAGTTTGTTCACCCTTCGTTTAGTGTGCATCTAATAACAGGTTAAAGCAAAACAGGTTAGAGAGAAAGGCACATGGAGAATTCTAAGAGGGTTATTTTAGACTTTAATGTGAATAAAAAAATAGAAATTTATAGAAAAGATTCAATTTAAAAGTTTGTTCACCCTTCGTTTCTCCTTCAGCGCAATGCGCTACCACACCATGAGCATTAAGGCTGGCTTCGAATTAAATTGCTGAGTCAAACAAATATTTAATAGACCCTTTGATTCTTGTTAAATAGCAAAATTGGCACTTGGCAATGAACAAAAAAAAAGAGATTTTGTCCATAAACATAGAGATCTAATTAGAGGTTAAGTTAAAGCTGGGAGGATTTGATACAATTACCTTATATACATGTGTTTTATGGTCAGCTTCTTCTCTAACCCCTTTTGAATGACCCAAAGTTTTGGGAAAACTTTGTATGTGGGGTGAATGACTTAATTTTATGGGAAAACTTCATATGGGAATGGCTATCAACAAGGCACTGGTCACCGTATAAATTCACTCGGGAAGAAAGACTAAATGTACAATTTAGTTTGATATGGATGACTGTTTGACATCATATGATTTAAAAGTTAAAATAAAAATGTACACGACAAAGAGTCGCAAAACGTTACAATGGTGCCCAACGTCATGAGAGTGGAGGAAGACCCAATGGACAGAGTGATAGCTGAGAAAGTTAAGCAGGCAAATATGACCAATGGAGAAGAGCATGCACTGCAGATAATATTGGAAGAATATGACCACATATTTTCAGATATACCGGGTGTAACTCAAAGTTTTGAGCAAAGAATTAAAATAAATCATCAGGACCAGCCATTCCAGTCAAGGTCATACCCAGTTCCACATCAATACTGGGATAATGTGAAGGAACAAATCAATCAAATGATAGAATGAAGAATTATTTCAAAGTGTTCCTCTTCATATTGTAATCCGCTGGTCATTGTCAAAAAAAGATGGGTCAGTCAGGTTGTGTTTGGATGTGAGACAACTGAACCGAATAACTATTCCAGACTGTACCATTTCCCCTCCCATGCTGGAGCTGATGGGAAGATTTAAGGGAAAGAAGATATTTTCGACATTTGATTTGACAGCCAGTTACTGGCAGATCCAATTCCATCTTGATGACCGGAAATATACCTCCTTTAGATATGATGGTTATTCATATCAATTTAACCGTATGCCATTTGGCCTAATAAACAGCCGTGCAGGGTTGCTGAGATGTTTGGCGTGCAGGGTTGCTGCGATGTTTGGACCAAGTGTTATCAGAAGAAGTAAAACAATTGGTCACTATGTATGTAGACGATGTATTGGTGGCATCAGAAACCATCGAAGAACATTTTAGGGATGTAGAGATATTTCTCAAAGAGTGCTTAAAGAAAGGAATCAAGGTTAATTTTAAAAAAAGCATGTTATGTAAGGATGAAGTTACATTTTTGGGTTATGTGGTGGGTTCCCACAGGATAAAACCCCATTCAGACAAAGTCTTGGCTATTAGAGAATTTCCTAAACCTACATCGTGGAAGCAAATTCGATCATTCTTTGGCCTCTGCAATTTTTATAACCGATTTTACGAGGGTTTTGCAGGACAAATGGAACTTTTGGTTAAGCTGGTAAGAAAGAATGTCCTGTGGAAATGGACTCAGGAACAAGAGAAAGCCTTTTGAGAATATAAAAAGAGGTTTTGAAAAACAAGTCATGTTGGCATTTCCGGATTTCAAGAAGCCATTCATTGTACAAACAGACAGTAGTGGGTATGGTCTAGGAGTTACACTATCCCAGATGCAGGATGATGATAGATGAAAGTATTGTACTTTATAAGCCAGTTGCTTAAAGGACTGGAGTATCACTATACTACTACTGAAAAGGAAACCCTTGCAATTGTCTGGGCCTTCCAGAAGTTCAGGACACTTTTGTTGGGATCAAAAGTGGTTGTCGTTACGGATCATAAAAGCTTGGAGTTTTTGAACCACAGCTACCTCACCAACAGCCGGCTGATTCGATGGAGTCTATACCTCCAGGAATATGATTACACTGTAAAGTATTGCAAAGGGTCAGAGAACATTGTGCCAGATATATTTTGTAACCCTGCTCGGTACCAGCCATGCCATTTAAATAGAGAGAACTTGTATATTGCCAGCTTAAACCTGAAGGTAAATGAAGCAGTGGAACAAGATTTGGCTAGACTATCACACTGCCAATGGGAAGATGGACAACTAAGGACATTTATTGAGCAGCTAGAGGAAAAGGGGACAACGGACTTAAGATGGGTAGGAAATAAGGCAGGACGATGCCGAATAAGACAATCAATATTACAGTATCAAATTCACGAGGACCAAGAAGAGTGGAAGCCTGTTTTACTATGTCAGATGAGGGAGGCCATTATCACCCATGTACACTAACTCTATGGTCATTATTGCACACTCAAAACTGAGCATTTACTCCAGGATTGGTTTTATTGGCCCGGAATACATACTAAAATTATGGCTGTGGTGGGCCAGTGTGAAATATGCCAAAAGGCAAAGCCAGCTAATAGGAGTTATGTAATACCTATGTCATCCATGATCCCAACACAGCCTCAGGAAATGATGGCCTTGGATTATTATGCTCCACTGTCTGCTTTTAATAAGAAATATCTGGTCATGGTCTATGATCTATTCTCAAAATTTGTAGCCACGTACCCGATATCCCAGGCAAATACTAAAAACACTATAAGAATGTTAGAAAATAACCACTTTCCCACTGTGGGAAAACCACATAATTTTATTATCAGATCATGGCACTCCTTTCATGTCGGCGGAATGGTGTAGGTGGATACAACAACAAGGAATTAAGCACATATTGACATCCATCTGTAATCCACAATCAAACCTGTGTGAGCGGGTTATGCAGGAACTAGGTCGGCATTTAGAACATATCTCCCAACAAACTATTGAGAGTGGGTCAAGCAAGTTCCACAGGTCATCAATTATATCAATTGGTCGGTTAATGAATCAACCGGGTTTGCCCCAATATGGCTGCATTTAGGAAAATATGTCCCTCTATTGATAAAAACCTCTTGCCTGGGTTGCAAGAACCCCCAATAGATGTAGAAGCCGATAGAACTCAAGCTTACCAGACCCTTATGAAAAGAAGTCAAAATAGAAATAAAAGATCAGCGGATACTCAGCATCGATTCCAAATAGAAGACAAGGTAATGGTAAAACACCACATGTTAGTGACCCAGGAAAATTTGTTTGCCGTAAGTTCTGAAATTTATATGAGGGCCCTTTCACTATTGTACAGCGACAGGGAAGTAATGCATTTTGGGTGGACATGGGGTCAGAGGTTAAAGGGTCTTATAATGCTAGGGCTTTAAAACCCGCAATATGATGGATTTATTATTTTAGACCTCAAAATAAGTATACCTCATTTTGAAGTCTTTCCAACAGGGGGGCATTGTAACAGTAGCTGGGTTCAAACCCTGTTACAAAAAGGAAAGAAAATGTAGATTTTAGACAATTTTTTTATATTATTATTATGCTATAATTATTTTGTAAAAGTCGCACAGTCAAACGCACGTGTATTTGCTGGAATGAGGGGTATAGGTATATATTTTAGGTGGCATTCATGTATATAGGTAAATGTTGTTGTTGAAAACAAAAAAAAAAGTTAAAAGATTTTAAAGCGTGTAAAAGAAAGGTTTCTTTTACAATTATAACTTCCTGAATTAATTAGCCAAGCGTATCTCATTGTTCAAAAAAGAAAAAAAAAACAGATCTAACTATTTGGAGGATATCTCATTTTTTTAATTAAACGGATTTTATGGAAATAATTTTTTAAGAGAAATGAATATAGAATGCCCATTATTTATTGAACTCTTTTCGATTTCTTTTGTTTAATTAAAGTTGACGAAAAGATTTATAATTAGAAAGTTCCAAGAATTTAAAAACGAAGAATTAGATAAGTAAAAGTCGAGATTGCTAAGTGGTTTTTCTTTTGTTGGCATTTTATAAAAAAATCTATTTTTGAAAACAAAGGAATACCAGAGATAAGGAGAAAGGAAACTCGGATTATAAATTAATTTTAAAAAAAACCAGACAGTTGACTTCTGCTGGTCTGACAGGAAAGAAGAGCAGGTGTTATAAAATATATTGAAGAAAATTTAGTAAGAGAGGATTTTAATAAGTTAGCCGCAAAGCAAAAAGATGGGGAATAAACTGTGCAAACTGAAATAAATATAAAAGAGACCTCATGGATCACATGGGGTAAAATCACCATCATGCTGGGGTCGGTGTTTGAACTCCAGCCATTTATCTAGGCCACATAAATATGTACTACAGTCAACATCCCCAATTGCCCTTCAAAATTACAGCTATTTGAATCTGGTGCAGATCGTCCACCATTCCGGAATTTATCCACGAGGAAAAAGGAACAGTAGAATAAATACACCACTTTAGATGGACTAAAGGATTGAAATATTAAGTGGAAGAGACGGATGCCATATTTGCCTATGCTGGATCCCGGGATTAAATTACAATTACACTCGGAAACATATACGCAGGTTATACAGACTCTGTAATACCGGCAAATATACACATATGATATCATTTCAACCCTTAAATCTAATCCAACTTAACTGTGTGATTATCTAGTGATATACATGTATTGTTTAATATTATTTTTTGTTGTTATTTTCTCTTTTAATTGTAATTCATTAAAAATATTTATCGTATACATGAGTGTGCCATTTATTATTTTTCTTAGAATAAATATTAGCGAATTTGAAATTAAACTACTGATTTGTTTCTATACACGATATATAATTTAAATGTTCCAAAATCTGATACACGTGCATGCTAGTGTGCATCTAATAATAGGTTAAAGCAAAACAGGTTAGAGAGAAAGGTGCATGGGGAATATTAAGAGGGTTATTTTAGACTTTAATGTGAATAAAAAATAGAAATTTATAGAAAAGATTCGATTTAAAAGTTCGTTCACCCTTTGTTTCTCCTTCAGCGCAATGCACTACCATACCCTGAGCATTAAGGTGGGCATCGAATTAAATTTCTGAGTCAAATAAATATTTAATAGACCCTACAATTCTTTTTAAATAGCAAGATTGGCGCTTGGCAACGAACAAAAAAAAAGAGACGTTGTCCATAAACGTAGAGATCTAATTAGAGGTTAAGTTAAAGCTGGGAGGGTTCAATACAATTACCTTACATGCATGTGTTTTGCAGTCAGCTTCTTCTTTAACTCCTTTTGAATGACCCAAAGTTCGGGAAAACTTCGTATGGGAAGGACTATCAATAAGGCACTCGTCACCGTATAAATTCACCCTCGGGAAGAAAGAATAAATGTAAAATTTAGTTTGATATGGATGAATGTTTGACGTCAGGTGATTTAAAAGTTAAAATAAAAACATAAACGAACACGATAAAGAGTCACAAAATGTTACAATACTCTTATACTTGCCCATTGAATGATCTATGATATGCTGAAATTTATAATTATATAACATGGAGCAATAATGAAGAACAAACTCAATATAAGGCATTCATGGTAATTTTCATATCATTTTGTTCAATATTCATAAAAAAATATTACTTTAAATACTGTATATCACAATATAATGACTAATTTCTTCAATTTTGCTTCTTGGCATTAATAAGTTAACTAAGATAATGTTATGTTTGTTTCCTGTTTCATTTCATGAAATTTATAATAACATCATTCTGATTTTGGTTTTTGATTAATTCATTTCTCTATTCATAAATGCATATATTTATTATCAGCATAAATTAATATTTTAAAATGTATCAGTTTTCTTTATATACATTTAATTTCCTATTCAAATTATTAAGTATTTTAACTAATATTTTATTTATAAATTATTAAAGCATAATTATCTATTTTATTTTTAACTTATAATCCCTTTTTTAATACTCTATTTTATTTTTAACTTATAATCCCTTTTTTAATACTCATATATAAGTTTGTTAATTTTGAAATAATAATTTATCTGTCAATCATTTAAATAATTTGGATTTGTTGTTAAAATTGGCATTCTCTTCATACAATAGTGTCGCTTACTTCAAGCCATAGCAATCAATGGATGCAAGAAGGTTTGTGCATAAAATCCTTATCTAGTGCCTACTCATCCAATATTCCCAGACTAGTTTCTAGCATGTGGCTTTCATCAGTGAGAAGCCTTGGATCTGTGAGCACTGCAATGCAAACCTTACATCCAGTGAGTACTAGGGCTTGCACTGGGTGGCACTACTATATGGAGTTTGTCATTGTTTTAACAGGTTGTGTAAGCATGGGAAATGGTGATCATATGATGTTTAATGGTTAAATATACATTATTGCCAGTGTATTCTTTATAGCATTCACATTCATTTTCCTTATAAACAAAGCATTATGGAATTCAATTTTATGTATTATTTAATTATTCTTAATAATTTTCTTATGAATTACTTTTTGAATTGTGTGCTTGATAAATCATTACTTATTATATTCATTCCATGGATTTTTATAACGTATTATTGTTATACATGACTTCATTGCTAAAATATTGAAGCAGTCAATCTTAGCTTAAGATTGTGCTTCATGTTTCTACCTACTAACCCGTATTCAAACCCCTATTTCCCATACCGCTCCTTTTTGTCGTGTATATATTTTTATGTATATGTTTGAGATGCGCGCCTAAATTATAAGATTTAATGTTTCAATAATATGTTTTAAAATTATTATTAATTATTTTTATTAATTATTAGTTCTTTTTATTAAAGTATTATAGATGCGGCTCAAATATATACATAGGAGCAAAACTTACTAACAAAATATTGATGTTTTAAATATTTATTATATGTCATTTTTAGCTTTTTCTTTTTAAATTGCTTATTTTTCTATTAAGCTATATATTTTTTATAAAATCCAATATGGAAGATATGACTGTTGTAATTGTCCAAAAATAATTAAAGGGAGGTATTTTTTTAATTAAAGTTTTACTTAAAATAAATGGGATTAAGTAGATTAAAGATTTACTAGTGTTAAAAACATGTTGTCAAATCTATTTCTAATCTGGAAAAAGATTTGAATTTATTTTTGGAACATTATCTTACAATTGCATCTTCAAAAACAACTGATAAAAGAAAAGGTATAAAATGACTGAATTTGGACACAGAAGAGAGGAACTACTATTGAAGAGGAGATTAACTACTATTGAGAGATTAGCTACTTTTATAGAGAGGTAATATAAACATATTTCGTTTGCTTGAAACTTAAAAATGATGTAGCAGTAAATCCACCACTCTTCCGGACCCCTGTGGGTCGTCTTCCGCGGCCATAATATTCTGCTACCCTAAAGTGAATGGAGAACTTTAAAAATGTTAATAGAAGCTTGCAGAACTTTCATTTTCAACTGCCGTGCACGGGCAATATTTTAAATCGGACTCTTCAAAATTGAAAGGTAAATTTCAAGCCGCTACCTAATAGTCAATTTAGTCTAAATAATCTATCAAGATCTCTTCTCATGTATTCTTCAACTTTGTTTTATATATATAAATAACATGTAATTTGCTCTTAAATAATTTATATAAATTTAATTCTCTCTTATATGCTCTTTAATTTTGGTGCGGTCATTTATTTATATGTATTTATTATTTGATTTATATATCTGTTATTGATATGCCAATCTAAAACAATCTGATGAGTTGAATTTTGTAAAATCTTTTCTGTCATTTTTAACTAAACCTTCATGAAAAGGTTATTAACGTCCCCTTTTAAATATATATAATGCATTGTAAATTAATACGTTCGCCAGATTGTTTTATGAATCAACATTTTAGGTTCGTTTTTAATATGGAAATTGATTTGTTTAACTCTGAAAATCCAGAACTTAAGCTAATTAACGCTTTGAAATCTTGTGAAATATTATTTAATTCTAGGGTAAGGTGACTTGGTTGTTTTATATATATATAGCTGCTAGTTTTTTTTATTTATATACTCTTAAAATGTATGCTTAAAATGTCAAATAAAGTACTTGTATATTTCATTTGTTGTAAAATCGCGAAAGTGGGATTGATTTATTTCAAATATCATAAAAGGGATGGGGGTAAATCTTAATGTTTCTTTGGCTAACTCAACTGTTAACGTATGTTTTATTGGTTTGGGGTCTAAATCTTAGTGTTTCCTTTGCTAAATAAAATCTTTAAGTATATTTTAGTAAATTAAATATTCTCTCTCTCTCTATATATATATATTATAATTGCATTGCATATTATGGTATCCAAAACAAGGGTCATTTGTTTTGGGGCTGTAAAATTTGTTCAATGTTTTTTAGTAACATTCGTTCATTGTTGCGTTTCTGTCATTTAGCCTCTCTTCGTGTTTTTATATATATGTGCTTCTTAATCTGGGGGTATGACAGGTTCGAACCCATGGATTTCTTTTCAAGTCTTCGTATAAAATTGCCTCTGGCTGTGATCCCATAAGTCTGGCACATGCTATGCATATTCTTTCTTCGTATAAAAGGCCACTAGCGGTGATCCCATAAGTCTGGCACACGCTATGCCCTCCATTTCGTATAAAAGGCCTCTGGCTGTGATCCCTAAGTTTGGCACATGCTATGCCCATCCACTTCGTTTTCGTCCAGAAGCACGACTTTTCCTTTTCCTCTTAGTTATTTTTAGGCTATTATGTCAGCACCGCAAACTTCTTCGTATTATTATTATTATCTCTTTTGCTTCATGACCCTGTTTTAATGCTCTAATATTAAAATTAGCTTTGTTTAATATATATAAATGCTACTTCTATTTTATTAATTAAGTTTATTTCAATCATATACAATCTCACCGTCGTAATTTATATATTTATATCTAAGAGTATCTATATGCCTTGGGGAAAATAAAGCGTTCGTCTTACTAGTGTTAAAATATTTTGTCATCTAATCAAATGTCATTTTCAAGTATGTTTTTCAAATATAATCAAACGTTTTCAAATGTATTTATATGTATAGTGAATCTCAGAACGCTCCTAGTAATATATATATATATTAATCACCATGTTTCAGAACCGTAAATCAAAGCGTTAATGGCAGTATTATCATAATTCTTCTAATATTCGATTGGCATTTTAATATTGGACCCACCAAAGATGTGTGTTTATTTATAATATATCATTTAGCTAATAAGGAGCATATGAGAAATAATAGCGTGAATGACACTATGTAATCGCTTTCTCATTCACGCACACACTAATGTCTATAATTTATTTATAAATGTATACTAACTTGTCAGTATATTAAAATATATTTTATTGTCTAAATTATTTGAGTAGTTCGAATTCCTTCTTTTTCTCCACTTCCAAATGTACAGCCTAGTTGATATATATGTTAGTTTAGTCATAGTCAATAGATGTCTCATTGTCTTCTCCGCTCTCCTAGTCGGCCGGATTAAGATTAATTCTCATGTGCCATCACTATTATGTTATTCATTAGGTGTTAGATCTGGGGCTTAGAGAGTGGTTCGAATTCAGGCTGGTCCCTGACCTAAAATCTTGGGCTTGACTGGGTTTGAAGTACATTTTGTGAGTTCCAGCTCATGTTAGATGGATAAACATATTTTGACCGGCACAATATTTAGTTTTGATAGTTTTAATTAATATAGATTGCTTGTATCATATGTGTTTATTGCCATCTATTATTTTCATATGGATTAAATGTATTTTGCATTGATTTGGTTGCTAAATATACTAATTTCAAGTTTGTTTTCAGATTGATGTTTTGTAATTTAATTTGTAGATTTATATTTGATCTTATTGCTAAAATATTTAGTTTTATAATCATTTTGCATTGGTTTGGTTGCTAAATATATTTTCAAGCTTTTGACTTTTCATGCAAAATGTCAAACTCATCGATTAGTTCTTTTTTTTGATCATTAGTATGTGGCTCCATCTTACAGGTAAATCATAGACTCTAATAGCATCAGATTTAGAATCTTCACAAAAACACATTACATTGGATTTTGTATCTTTCACTTTGTAGAATTTTTATTTCATTTCAGTCAACATGCCATATTAAAACATGAGTTTTGACAAGCTTGCAAATATTTTTACAGCTTTTCAAATACATAATGTTGTGATATAATCTATTCACGGAAAAATCTGGTTATTTTTTATCTAACAGACTGGTATTGATATAAGAAAAGGTAGATCTAATTTGCAAGTGTATTTAAATAATTTTTGGGTATCTACATTTACATCATCTTTAAGTATTTATTAAGTTTTGATAATAAACTTCAGGGTACTTGAAGACAACTCTATTTTCATTTCAATATCTTAATAACTCTCCCATTTTATTTCCTAATATCCCATCACGTTAACATCATCATCATAGTCAACCATTATCAATCCACTGCAGGATGAAGATCTAACCCTGTTCAATCCATCTTCTCTGATCTCTAGCCTCTCTTTTCCAAATCACCCTGCACACTTTCTTATTTCATCCATCAATCTCACATGTGGTCTCTTTCTGGGTCTTTTACAATCCCTTGGAATCCAGTTTAAACATTGCTATATCCTAATTGTTCGTCTCTTGAATTTAATCGGTAGAAAAAACCTTCAAAAGTTTAAGATAGGCATCGTTACTGATACAACCTTAACACTTAGTAATTCTAGCATCTCAATCATCATCATCATCAACCATTATCAATCCACTGCAGGATGAAAGTCTCTCCAAGTTCAATCCATCTTTTCCGATCTTTAGCTTCTCTTCTCCACATCACCCCTGCACACTTTCTTATTTCATCCATCCATCTCACATGTGGTCTCTTTCTGGGTCTTTTACAATCTCTTGGAATCCAGTTTAAAATTTCAATTGTCCATCTATTATCATCTCTTCTAGCAATATGCCCAGCCCAACTCCACTTCAGTCTTTTAATTTTTTCAATGAGATCAGTAACACCTCAATATTTATAGCTAAATTTAAAAAGCCCTTTACATAAAAAATATTTTATAATCTGTTGTGATGTTTAAACTTCAGGCTATTAATTTTTTTTAATGATGTTAAACAATCTAATAAAGAATTAAATAAAAGATAGTAATATAGTGAAATAATTGATATTACACATTCATTTCCTGAAAAGAAAACGTTGATATGTCGTTTAGTAATTTCAACACGCAAAGCTAGATTAATCACATTCACGTTTCAAATGTGAAGGTTTGTAAACAAATAGCGGTAACGCATCTCGAGAGGGCGGGAATTTTTTCGAGATTTGAAAATTTAGGTAGTGTTCTTTTACTTTCGTTATGCTTTTAAGATTAATTTACAAAAAAGTATTATTTTGAGATATACAATATATAGAAAATTTATAACAGGTTTTTCGTACACAAAAATTTATTTGTAAAATCTTATTTGCGAGTAGAATTACCACTGGTTAAGTATTTATAACTGACAGTTGGATTTAAAGCCGTACGTATATAAACAAAGTTCCGTAAACTATATATATAGAAAACAATACTCAAGTTAATTTTTTTGATTTGAGATGTAATTCATAACTAATAATATTCTGTAGTTAGAAATATTTTTGAAGTTTACAATTATAAAATATCTATCCTATATATAAAATTTTTAATTTGAAATGTCATTACATTTTATAAATCCTATAAAACTGATTTTTACGATTTGTACTGTAGCAAAAATTCATATATTTGCAATAGTAAGTAATGCGAATGTGTGGTGTCTTTCTTTCATATATATATAATTTTGAGAAGATAATACTTATGGCTCCAGGAACTACAAAGGAGAATTAACCCTAAAAGTTAATGTGAACATTCTAATCTTGTGAAGAGGACGTAATTTAAAGTACGATTTTACGAGAAGTGAATTCAGTTTATTTTTGATTGGTATTGTGATTTAATGGTGTATGCAATTTATAAACTTATTCCGTCAATAATGTTGAATTCCATGAATTATCTCCAAATGAAGGAATATTAACTTATGTGGATTAATTATATAACTAAAGGTTGTGATACATCAAAATCTATTATGTACTTCTTTCTCTTATAAATGTATTAGTTCTTATCATACAATCTTTTCAGTATGCGCAAATTAATAGATTGTATTCAACTGTTATAATAGTGATTAGTTATCCATCAAAGTTTATATTATATAGCTCTCTATATAATAGATGGGGAGGAAGTGCTATTACTTTTGGTGGAAAATCTAAACAAAGATGTATATCCTTTCCAATTTGTTTCAGTTTTTATAGCAATCTTTCTAACTGTTTATGATCAACTACCAAAAGATATTTTTAATATGAATCAATTAAAAGTAAAAGCAAGATTTTTTTTTTTTTGGATTTATAATATGCTGGTGATTATGCTATCTTTACCAATTCAGTAGGTGCTCTAGAGAATGAACCTCATGTTTTGAATATCACACAAAAACTTTGGTTTAGTAATTAATGTTCAAAAAAAATTCCAAGTTATTTATCTGATAGTGATGGAAGAAAAATGATCAAACTTAACCAATTTAAATGTCTTGGAAGTTTTTTGTTGTGTTTATTTAACTCGGAAAAAACACAGATCCTCACAAGCTCAATTTAATATTATTTATTAAGCTTATATATAACAGTATTTACATATATAATATAATCAACTGATATATCACTTAACACATCCAGCTATGCCATGTCAGGTTTAATGTTTTAGCAGAATACCTAACACTTCCAACTATATCGTGGTACTTTTTAAATAGATTTAGATGCTAAGATGCAGTACAGCTTTCAAAATGCTGCCGCTTTTAAAAAATTAGAAGCTAAACATCATATGATCCATTTCTTATGCTTGCACATAACTGTTATTAAAATAGGCAAAATTCCATATAGTAGTGGCACTGAGTGGCACTACTTAATGGAGAGTTTTGTCTGTTTTAACAAGTTAGAAGATAAACCACTAAACATCACATGATCACCATCTATATGGAGAGTTTTTGTCTGTTTACTAAGTTAGAAGATAATATATTTCATTATAGTGAAATAACTTGCAACTAAATTAGCTGTATTTAGCCTAGTTTATTGTATGGAAATAATACTTGGGACCCTTTTGAAATAACATTAATGCATTAGAAAAGTTATTTAAGAATATTCTATGAAATTTTAAAAATATGATGACAAGATCAATATATTCTTCAACTTTCTGGATGTAATTCTATAGTCCATTATTGTAAAATCACATCTTTGTTGTACTATGAAAGAATGAACAATACAAGACTATAATTAACTCTTACTGTGTGGTTTTCATGGGAGAGGCAGATGCTATTCCTTTTAAATATTATTTCAAGAACATTCTAAAGAAGTATAATTTTGATTGTTTTCATTCGAAGATATGTCTAAGGATAGAATACAATGGAGAGCTAAAATTGACAAGTTGTTAAATTCTTTTGAAAGAATAGTTCACTGCAGAAGAAGTTAAAAGACAGCATTGCAAAATGTTGACTTGTAGTTTCCAGATTGGTTTATATTATCATTGCAAGATTCATCTCTAGATATTATTATTCTTCCTTTCTATCTTTTTTTTCTCTTGAAGTTTGTATGATCATGCTCATTTTCAAGTTGCTGCTGCTAATGATATGCTTTTAATTAGGAATATTTTAGTACATACAAATATTACTAACTATGTCAATGAGAAATTTGCACGGGGTTCATTTTTGATTTTCAATTATAATTGCATAAGAGCTTCAATTGTCTATTTAAAACTGGAAATATGTAAATAGTGTCATTTGTATATTGTAAATATTAAGTTGAAATGAATGTTCTCATGGGGAAAAGATGTTTTATAAATCATGTTTTCAGGAGCAACCATGTTTGATTAAATAAAATTAAAGTAAATATATCGTTGTTTCGTCAAGATAACACTTGCTCTCATCTGGAGTAAAAAGCCCGGTAATAATCACATGATTATAGCAAAGATAATTATATCATGTAGTTGTTGAATAGTTTGACTTAATGTCTTTTAGGCAAGGTTGACACTGCATTGCAGCGCATTATTCAACTGAAAGTCGATTGAGTATAAGTTCCATTCAGGAAAGGAAGTATGTCCTGTAAAATTTGTTCTTGTATAATGGCTGTAATGTGTTCTAAAAGGGTCAATTGTTGCAACTAATGGTACCAGCAATAAGTTTTCATCACTTAAGAATATCAATAACTGCTTTATTGCCAGACACAAAGTTGATGATTACTGCTACCTAGATATTTTTGTCACTTTGGCAATTTGCCTATGCTTAATATTCTGCAATATCAATGAAAGTTCTCACAAAGGCTATCTGGAAGTCAGATCTATCTCTGCTAAATTTTCACTTGTGTTACTTATGACGTAGATATCCATTGTTATTACTACTATTCTCATGAATATTATCTGCATTAGTTTATGTATTCATTATTGCCTGCCATTGAATATGCTGGTGTTTGTGAACCAATAATGATTACAGCTTATCTGTGATTTGATATGTTTTTAAACATTCAACTCTAGTAGAGTTGGTGGATGAAGCCTTTGTTTTTTGCATTTATCATAACAACATTGAACTCTTTGCTGCTTTATTTTGTTTATCATGAACTATGGCTATTAGATGATTCAAATTTTACTTGTTGGTATATATTAATATCTTGTAAAAGCAGTTTAAGAGCAGGATTTCTTTCATGTCTTTTTTCATTCATAAATAGATTTAGCACCAAAATAATTTTATCACTATTACATGTTAAATGGGCAATACTGTTTGTCTTACAAAATAGTGATACAAAGATATAATAAATACATTGCTTATCCCGTAAAAAATATATATATATATTGCTATATAATCACAAATAAATGAAAAAATTTAAACTGGAATTAATTTAATACATTAATACTCTATATACCATGTTTCCCTGAAAATAAGACCTAATCAGAAAATAAGCCCTAGCCTGATTTTTTTTAGGATGCTTATAATATAAGCTCTAGTTAAGATTGTCAGTCTGTTGAAACAATGGATGTATCGAATTTTAAAATAATGAATGTATAAATAACCAATATTAGTGGCATTAATGCTTTACACAAATGGTAATATAAATATTATGGTTCTTTTGTATTTTTCCATTAATCCTTTTCGACAGCGTAATTCTACTCATATAGGGAAACAATTTACCACTAGTCAGTATATTGAAATTTATAATTTTATTTATATATTTTTAGATACTTATTTATATTTAATACTTAGATTTAGAATAATTCTTGATTTAGTTTTAAAGTTACATCATGGTAGCTTTTAAATATTCAAGATAAAAATTAGTTTGATTTCTTAAACATTTTTTTCCTTCCTAAATGATTATAAACAACGAAAGTGATTTTAATTGTCAATGTTCAGCTTAAGTTAAATCATTAACCCTTCTCCTAAAGAAAATTTTTCAAAAAGAATACGAAACATTTTCCGAATTTTTGTGCTTGCATTTTTTTGTTGTTGCTTTTGTGTGAACAAACCATTCTTAACTGTAATCATTATTTTTGATACTGCTCATCTCAGCAAGTCCTCAATTAACACTAGATTTAATGGTAAATTTACACGAAGTAATATTTTGATTGCCAGATGAGTGTAAAAAAAAGAACTACCCTGGCGCTAGTATAAGAAAGGAATTTGGGGTGGGGGCTCTTGGGTTAAGAATCTTACCGCTTTCTATAAAGAAAAATACTTGAATAAATGTACGTTTTTGTATTTAAATAAATATAGATTTTTGTATATGAAAAAATATTTTCCCTGGTATTTAAATAATAAACTAAGATTCCGGCAAATGTTAGCATGATTTCTAATTCTTGACAATATAAATGTTTGTAAGAATTTTAGTTTAATTGTTGACTAAATAGAGAGCATATTATTGCTTTAAATGTTAACAATCAACCCTTAAACTATCAACAGTCCCAACCTGTAGTCTTAGTGCTTTAAATGTATACAGTATTCATAGGTTTAAAAGCTATTTATTATATAATAACTTAGTAATTAATTAAAAAGATTAAAAGCTAAAATGAATCAATAGTTTAATTAGCGCAGTAGATTGTCGAAGCAAATTAAATAATTATAAGGAATGCTAAGATTCTTTTCGATAATGACAATCTACAAAATCAATAATTAATAAAGTAGAAGAATAATTAATCACCACCAAGCAAGTAAAATAATAACCTGATTGGATGTAGAGAATCAGCCAATCATCTCCGCAAGTTAAGGAAATTGACAGCGCTCAATTCTTAAGGATCAGAGCTCACTTGATTCTTGGAGTTTTACCTGTGTGCATGGAGTGTGGTTAACTTACTTTGGTGTAACTTCAGGTGCAGGCAGCTGGCGTCCAAACGTCTCAAGAGTCAGTTAGGGTTTTAACAGGTCGTGCCGATCTTCATTATTATTTTGTCTATGTCTTCGGGTTCAATGAATTAATAACTATAATTATTAACTCTCTCGGTTATTGAATATATATATATTATAACATTTTCCGTCTTGCTAGGCCTCTACACGCTAATATAAACTGCGTGTGAGTTGATCAAGTTATGTCAAAAAGAAGAAAGTTGTATTTCTATTAACATAACTACATTTCCTGATCAACTCGGCCTAGTAATTGTTGAGAATTATGCTATCGACAAAATCAGCTTTTAATTTATTTAATATGGGTGCCAGGATCCTTTTATTCTAAAGAATCCACTGAAATCGTCATGTAACGTCTCACAAATAAAAGAGAAAAATACTTTTAAACTAATTGGTATTGTATCATACCGTAACGAGAATTATTTTTTTCAGATTATTATTCCTGGGCTTATTCAAACATGTTGGCAAAGGTAAATTTCGGTTTTAAATCTTATTAAACTAATAATAAATTTAATAATAAAAAATAATAGCTATTATTATAGAATAACGTACAAATGAAAATTGCTATTAGAAATATTTTTATTCTAACAGATAAAAATCTGTTTAAGTTAAAAATGTGAATTATTAATTAAGTAAACCGGAGAGAACACACACTAATTTAAACATGAAGCAATTAATAAAAGAAATAAATAACAATTAAGCAAAATAAATTAAGTTCTTGGTTAAATAAGGATCTCTTGATCACTAAAATTAAAGGAAAGTCTATATCGGGGTCCTGTTATACGTATATTTTTTTTCGAAAGATTTGTCGACAATTTAGTCACAATCGGGAATAATAAAGTCATAGCTTACCGGTAAATTTATTGAGACAGTAGTAGATAACTATGCATAGTTTTTCGGGGTTAAAATGAGCTCACGGCCTTTGGTTATTATTTGATCTTGTGGTCCATTCTCCTTGTCGGTCACGAAGGCTTTTTTGGTGTACATCTTCAGACACAATGTCCGCAGAAGCTCCGGTTCACTCCGCCATGCCGAATTATTTCAGCGAACGATCCTGGATATATTATTGTTATCCAGAACTAACTAGAGAAACAAATGAAACAAGACGTTCTTCAAACTTGTCTCTGCCTTTTATACTAGAGGCCCAGTTTTCAGACTTCTGCGCATCCTTTTGTTTATCAAAAATATACACTGATAATTAATCTGGTAATTCCTTATAAAATTTACGTTACAAAGTTACTTTTTTTTTAGCAATTCTTTCGCCCATCTTTAATTCTTTAATTAGCTAAAATATTTTTCTTTTAGCTTTTTTTTTTTTTTTTACTTTAGGAATTCTTTTGTTCTCTCCAATTCTACTTTTATTTCTAATTACATTAAAAAAAATACGAAAGAATAATTTAACTTTCATTGTACGTTTTTTTTTTTTTTTAAAAAAAATTATAGTAAAAAAAAAATCTAAATTTACTTTTATTTTTTTAGCTTTTACCAAATGCCAATATATTTGCACCGTATATAAATAAACGGTACAATATGTTAGCATTGCTACAAATTTAACCCTAATTCTTTAATATCACTCGTGGTAGTGCTTGATTTATTATTAGTACACTCGCGGAAGTGCATCTGTGTATAGCTGGACATAGCATAATGTATCACCATTGAGTATTAACTGTCAAATGTGAAATACTATTGTTTTTGAGCTTCTGTTTGATCGAATTGTATCTGATTTGCTTGTTTTTTATAAATATTTCAGGGATCTTTAATTTTTATGTCGATTTGTTTTTTTTTTTAATTTCTACCATAAAATATTTATTCTTCGAAAATCACACAGACAAAACTCTCCACATCATGTGATGTTTGATGGTTTTTCTTTGAAAATCGTAAACTATTAGGAATTTGTGTAGAGTTCTGTATTATAGAACTTTCTTGAGTTTCTGAAACAATATTTTAATTAAAGCAAAAACCAAATTTATAATAATTTATTAATGATATTTTTTATGCTGGACGCTCTTCTTTTTTGATCTACATTCATTATATTTTATAATCAATTACTAAGATTGTTACTATGTTTGAAATTTATAGATATGTGTTCTATATTTACTTATTTGTGATTATTTTTGTTAGAGATGAGATGTTTAGTTTATCAAAAATTGTTGGTAGAGATGTAAATTTGAATTGTTAGTTTAATGTTAAAAGTTTGTTGATTTGATGCTCTAATGATTTTTAGAATGTAAAAATAAAATTCCCTTATGGAGAGATTGATAAAAAGTGAATTTTTTTATTTTGTTAAATGAATAGTGCTGTAAAATAGGTATTAGAAATATAAACTACAATGTTAAAGCATCAGTTCATTCTGAAAAATACTTTATGCCTGTCCTGATTTGGGGTTAGCTAATTTCTTTGAAACTGGTTCTACTAGTTTTTTATTAACATATTGTGCAATTCAGAAGTTAGGTATTAAGGCATTTAGTAGAGGGAATTTTGTCTGTTAAATTATAAATCTACTTATAATATAATAAATTATATAATGGATTATGTATACTATATATTAAGATGGATTTTTATTTTTAAAATAATTAAAATAAAGTGGCACTGAAGAAGACTGCAGAATAGTCAAAATATAAGACTGGGTATGCATATAAGTACAATAAAAGGTTTTTGCTAAAAAGTATTCAAAGTAGTGGATAAGTTACATTTATGTAAGATATTACAGCAAAATAAAGGAAGTAGTGAATTTGGTAATATTTCTGAAGATGAGTTTAATAAAGCAATAGGGTTATTGATGCCATGAGCACTTAGATCAGGGATAGAGTGATTGGTTACAGAGCTAAAGTTGTTTAGATTGATTTTCATCTGAGGAAAATAGGGAGAAAAATCAATTTCATTGTAGTCAGTTGAAATGAATTTTCTTGCTTTTCCTATCACTTTGGTGCTTAAACACCATTCACTTTTCGGAACAACTGATTCTATGATAAATCAATAGCTAAATATTCTTATATTTAATTATTAGACATGGTAATTGGTCATAGTTTGCAAACTTCACAACTTGTTTATATAATCATACTTAGAGTTCAGTCATAAACTTTAAGTATAGGAGATTTGAACTCAGATTTTCAAGCACCCTTCAACTATCCACACTATGTCATACAACTGATACACATGACCACACACATGTAGAAAAGATTAATAATCACCAGTATACATATTTCATGCTAAACCAGTATTCATCCCCTATACTTACAATTAAGCTCCCAGGTTTGTGAAGAGTGCCTGGTTTTCAAATATTTACACATCAAGCTTATATCCTGCCCATCCCTCTTTCTATGTATTTAAATGGATAAGGTCCTATACTTGAGGGGTCAGAGTGACTTGAGGTCAACATGGGCATGGCAGTAATATTGGCATCACCATGGGATTTGGGTTTTGATCTTCAGATTTTCAGTGATATGGATGGCTGAAAAGTTGGAGGTTGGAATAGATTGAAGCCTGTCCATTAAAGTATGAAGATTTGCTATCTTAATATAAAGCTGAACACTGATTATATATATGTGTGGGAGATGATAATCTGGACCAACTGATGAGTGCTGGTTTAGCATGAAATACATATATTGGTGATTATTTATCTTTTCTACATGTGTGTGGTCATGTGTATCAGTTGTATGAGATAGTGTGCATAGTTGAAGGGTGCTTGAAAATCTGAGTTCAAATCCCCCTATACTTACAATTAAGCTCCCAGGTTTGTGAAGAGTGCCTAGTTTTCAAATATTTATCATAAACTTTAACAAATTTTAATATTTAAAAGTTTCTTAAATAATAATGTTTACATCACTAGAATGCATGTTTAATTGAGAATATAATATACAATTGATATGAAGGTGTTCATTAAAAAGGTACAAATTGTCTGATTTGTACTAAATTAAAATTTTGCGAAGTAGATTTTCAAATACAACATTTTTTTTATAAATATACTGTAACACTTCTATTACATAGCACACAATAACATAGTGTATGTGCACAAATATATATAAAATTGAAAGGAAAAATAGAAATAAACATAAACAAAAATTTTGTAGATATTTTTTTTACATTTCCTGGAATAAAATAATCCTAGTAAAAGATTAAATAATTTTGAATTTAAAATAAAAATTTATTATAAATTAAACATTTAAAAAGGTCTAAATAAATATTAATATTGTATTCTGATTTTGAAATTAAAAACAAGCATGTTCTGTGATAAAATAGAACTGATAATTGTAAACATTTCTATTCTTTTAATTAACAGTGATTTGAAAAGAGTAAAAAGAAAAAAAAAGACAGTTTTTAATTAAAAACAGTTTTAATTAATGTTTTTATCACTTCAGCTGACAATATAAAAAGAGTTGATAAAAAGAATAGTTTAGTTTGGCTAATAGTTTTTGTAAGAGTTGGCTAATAATAGTTTTTTTAAAAGAATTTTTGGCTAATAATGTTTTGAGAAGCAGTTCACAGTAATATAGCTAGCCAGGAGTTAGTTGGCTAGCAGAATAGTCCAGATCAGGACAAACCTACCGTGAAGATATAAGACTGCAAGGAGGGCAAGTCAAAAAACTGTTCTATAGTTCACAATGATGGAGTTTGAATTCACATGGAGAAAAATGTCAACTTCAAGTGTTTCATAGCTACAAATGTGGATAAGACAAAAAAAAAGAGACATTTTAAAAGTGAAACAAACATAAATAATTTTGCTTGGATTAAAAATCTAAGAGTAAAAAATTAATTAATTGACATCTTGATTTAGAAAAAAAAGGAAGTAACCTATCAAGGCTGATTTTATTTTTTTAAAGAAAAGTCAGCCTTTATTATTAAAATAGTGAAATTTATGTATATTCAAGACTGCGAAAATACTTTTTAATAATTTTAATTTGCCAAAATAAAATATATGTATAGAAGTCAGTGTGCACTTGCAACTCAATACACACACATGTATGTTAAATATATTATTAAATATGTATAAAAACTGAATTTCATTTTAGATTTATGACAATATTAAATAATGAATTATACTGCACATCTGTGTGATGGCGTGTGCTTTTGTTTTATGTTAATCCAATAGAACACATATGTAAGTTTTATTCATTCTTTTAATTTTATTAAATGTCAGTTTAAATCTATTCATTGTATATTATAAAACATGTTTCTGTAAGCATATTGATATATGTGCTATATGTAAACCCATTAAGAAGTATTGTAAAATCAATGTAATAATTTGAATTTTGTATAGTAATCAAAATTAGCTTATATGTGTATAGTCTTATTCTAGAGACCTTAACTTATTTTTTTGTTACTGTTATTAATAAACTTGTATTCAATTGTTAAAACTGTTCCAATGACTTAATTCTAAAAAGTGTTAAAAATATTGTATGTTTGTATCATCTTTTTATGATAATATAGTGATAGAGCTTATGTTCTCTCAGCTAGATTCGAGCATAATGGTCTGATATATTAAAGGGGATGTATTTTAGTGTTTATGGGCATCCAGAAGTCCTGGTTGGTACAAAGAGAATACTCTTTAAAGCCCATGCACTATATTTTATTTAGTTTACTCTTATTAGAAATTAAGTTTGTATTGGCCAGTACATTAATGATACTAAGTCTCCAGAGGATTGATGATGATCAGCATGTTCTAATATCCCAGCATTATTGTTTTTATGGTTATATATTTCTTATGAATTGCACCAATTGGCAAAGGCTAAGTAGTTGGCTTGGTCCATAGTAGACCCATTTCAAATCCAGTCATAATATTAACTGTTGATTTATTTTGATTGTTGATCATTCATGATGATGAATGGTTATTTCTTTTGAATATTACTAGTATTTATTTTTACTCATTGATAATGCTCCTGATGTGTAGTTGCTCTAAGGAATTAACTGGGCTGATCTCTCAGAGATCTCATGATCTCTTTAATATAGAAAATTATTTATATTTTTTGTGATATTAAACATGACTTTAATATTACTTTATTTTAACATTTAACATCCCATATTTCAATATCATTTACTTATATCCATTTGATAATATCTTATTTTAATATTACTTACTTTTTTTTTTTTTATTATTAATGTAATGATTCAATTATTGGTACAAATGTTTATGAGTGATAGATTGTTACAAAAGTAGTTATCAAGATTGTTCTCCAATTTCTAAAAAAAAAAAAATAATCTTGGCATCTTTCTATGTGACGATTGTATTTTATAAAAGTTCAACCTTGCAATCACTGCTCATTCAGCTTTTCTTTTGTTCATTAGCTAATTGTTTTCGGATAATTCTCCGTCTATGTTGCTCTAACTACTATTAATGCTAACCTCTACATCGTTACTGTCATATTTGTTGGCGCCAGGTTGCCCTCTTTCATATTTTATTTATTTAGATCAATCATTTCCCATGTCAGCCTGAAGGTCATCTGGGGTGCATGGAGATGGTCACGAGTTCTTGTTTTGTTTAGTTTCTTCCTATAAAATTGGGATAGAGCCATGCTGTTGGGGTTGTATACTGCTTCACATCTCGTAAGCCATAGGTTAAAAGCAAGGAAGGTTGAGCTTCTCACAGTGGCAAGGTCTCCATCATTGACAGCGTGTCTGATCAGGGAGGTTAGTGGTTGCTTGATTTGGTATATTGTTTGTATTGTGTTTCTGCAATCCTGAAGGGAACTACATCATTCTAAAATATGGATTAAGGTATCCTCTTCTCTCTTGCATAGTGGGCAAATAGGGTCTATATTTTTATAGCCTCTACGGTATACCAAGAACCAATTAGTAGGTAATGCCTCCAAGTTTATTTTGATATCTTATTTATATATTTTTCATACTTTAACATTACTTATATCTTAAATATGATCTTTTATACTTATGTATTTTAAATTTATATTAAATTTCATTTTATATTTTGACTTTCAGGGGGAGATGATTCAGATCCCCTATTTTAACCAATTCCATCTTCCTCATCCTGTTATAATCTTTATTTTTCTGTATTATTAATGTTTAATGCTCTTGCAATATGGGATGTATATTGATAGAACATATATAATCAATTATTTATTTTTTCATTATTAATAGTATTTCTTGCTATTGTTTTTATCAATATTTTTTCTCTGTTTGAATTATGTATTGTGATATTGTATTATTTAATAATGACCATTTTCATACTTTTCACTTAGAATTCTTTTTATATTACTAATTTTAACAGCATGTAAATAACTTTTATTACTGCTTAAATATGTAATACTTAGGATTGTAATCTTATCACAGAACATTTTCATTCTAATACATTACTCAGAATTATTTGTAAGCAGACTTGTAACGAATCATTTTAATAAACTTGCAAATACAATTTTACTTTCTATCTATGTTTTTTTTCTTTCATTTTAACTGGTACCAGTCTTCTTAATATCTTTGCATGTTGTAATACAAGTAATATTAAGGATTTGTTATTTGTATTACAAAATACATAATATATTATCATTAAAATAATATATTATCATCATAGTTTTGAAGATCGTTACCCAGTTGAATCATTGAAAGGGGAAAACTTTCAATAAAATACATTAAAAACAAAATGTATTAACAGTATAATATAACATTAAAAGTATCTTTTTTTTTTAGTCTTTAATTTTTTAAATATTTATGTTAATTACTTTTAAAAGTTAAACTATTATTTTTTAGATTATGTCTTTCATAAGATTGCGTAAGGGAAGGTTATTAACAAAACAAACCCAAAAATCAAGGAATATAAAAAAGAAACCCAAGCCTACTTGGGATGTAAGTATATACTTCTCAACTCATATAAAAAATTTAAATTTCCAGGGTGACCTATAACTTCTGTAGCATGAGAAGAAAAGAGAAAAATTTTATTACCCAAATTTAGACATTTAGATAATAAACAACCATCTAGTTAATAATGTCAGTAATAATCCTGATGCAAGAATTGGTCATTGCTAATTTTCTGTACCTACCCTTGCAATTTTAAATGCTCCTTGAGATAAAAATATAGGGAATAGAATTGTTTGGATTCATTTTATCTTGTTTAAGCACATTATAATCTGTAAAAGTATAAGTTTATACAATAACCATATGATGCAGATGTTAAAGGCCACCCTGTACTCCACTTGTAGAATTTATTGTTAAAAATTTTTAAGATTATTTCAAGTTTTTTTTTCACCTTATGTAGACGATTTTCATGTTTTTTTAAAGCAGTGAAGTTATTGACTTTGTTAAACTTTAAATTTATCATCAACTGTCCAACAGTAGATGGTGAACTGATAACTAGTTATTACTAGAGAGTTAATCTTGGTTGATCAGTCATGTGGGTGCTTTATGTGCTGTATTACGTAGAGAGTAAAGATCCAGGTTAACCTAAATTGATCAGTTAAATATCAATATGCTCTCTGTAAAAAAAAAAAAAAGATGAGTATAATAATAATGCAACCTTCATTTTCGATAGACAAGATGTCATGTTGTCATATTCCTGTAGGTGCTAACTCCATGTTCTCTATAAATCTTACTTTGATTTGATTCTCTTAATAATCATAGATTTTAATAATTTGATCAATTGTTTTTGTATGTATTATGTAAAAAAACCTATTCATGGAACAAACAGATTCAAATATATTACTAAGATAATTCACAACTTAGATCCCCAACTAATCATTTAAATGAACTTGTGAATAATACCCTTTTTTAATATATTATACCAGTCTATTTTGTCAGAGATTATCTTTTATCTACACTTTACAAGTATACATGTGAATGAATCTTTGGGATCTTGCTTATGACTTGATTGTTCTATGAATAAATATATATTCTCAATGTTATATATTTGGTAAATCAGAAAATTAATTAAAAATCATCATAATTTTATATTATGTTCTATTAAATTACATAGAGGCAAACCTCTCCATACAGTAGCGCCACTCAGTGCAAGCCAGTGTAATCAATGGATGCAGGAAGGTTACTCTAGCTAGCAGAGTGGCGCTACTATATGGAGAGTTGTGCCTCTAAAAACAGCTTGCGTAAGCATAAAGACTAGTGATCATGTGATGTTTTATGGTTTAATATTAAATTACATTAAAAGAATTAAATATTTAAATAATATAATAATCATATAGTTAATTGTTCCAAGAGATTATGTGATGTTTGAATATCTAAAAAGCATTTTAAACACTAATAGATATACGTTATTCTGATCAGCTGAGATTATTTTTTTACTTTAGCTTTTGATTCTCTCCTATTTGATTATTTATTTATTAAATAGTAGTAAGTATTAAAGCAAGAGTCATTGTTATACTTATCAGCTTGCTCTAATGCAGAATAATTGATTAAAATTTAATATCTGGTAACTGTTAATCATGCTGGCTGTTGTATAAAATAAAATAATATAGTGATACTTTTTGAAGGGATGTAATCGCTTGTAAGAATACGGTATATTCTTTACCAATAATGATAGCTGTATCATATTACATTCATATTTTTGACTTATGGTCAGCAGCGACAGTCAGTCACTTGATCAACATATTAATTGCAGATTGTTATTCTCCAGGAAACAGAAATGACTTGTAACTGGGAGATTAGCTCTGCAATCTATAGACCTGCTGCCTATAAAAAAAAAATCTAGGTTGGCTTAGAAATCTTTACGCACTTGTAAAAAATTCTAACTTTCACTCAGATTCAAACATACGTTATGGGTATGATAGGCAGATGTACTAACTATTGAGTAGAATGTATGAACATTGAATTAGCGAGAGTTAATAATTTGGTATGAACATATAAAACGTAGATTTTTCATTGTGTCTTTTTAATTTTTTTTTTTAAATTTCAGGCTATTAGTTTGAATAATATTAAGAGTAAAATATGATTGCTAGATGTACAAATGCATTAATTCCAGCTTTAAATTCTATCTTCGCTGGCAAAGGCAAATGCTAGAATTCTGTCTGGTGATGTGGATATTACATCATATTATTCAGAGCCCATTAACTAATCAGGGTTATAGAATTTGGGTTTAGAATGGGGTGAAGAAAACTGCTCTTGGAAGTATTTTTTTATATTTTGGCTTGCTATTTCTTACTGCTTTTTTGATACTTAAAAGTTGTTGTTTGTAATTGTGTGGAGATTATTGTTTTCTTAGTCTGTGATGTCAGTCATAATGAGATTATGGTGTGTATTTGCATACATTGTTGAAATTTATAGTATTGTATATATTAAAATGAACAATACACAGTCTTCTTTGCTTTCCTTAATGCTACTCAAAAGTGTCTCTTACTTATCTTCTCTTATATCGTTGTTTTTTAAGATGTAATTTGTTCTAGAAGGTTGGTGATTTACTGTGAGAAAATTGTTAAATAATTAATAGAATGGAGAACAAATGTATGACAAAATTCTAGCAACTTTAATACTTTACAGCAATTGTTACTTTTTCTATGGTAATGCCTATAGGAATAAACAAACCTAATGACAATTAAATTTTCTTTTATTTTTAAATCTATGGTTTGAACTTAAGGTTCCATTTTAAATTTAATCATTTTGTAGTGAGTTGCTTAGCACAGAATTTTGACTACCATAGAATGCTGAATGAAATTTTACAAGCAATTTCTTTTCTAGTATATTTTAATTTAACTATTTGGTATTTAATGTTGCAATGTGTATAATGAATAGTAAATGAAAAAAAAACAAACAATTAATGTATCTTCTAATGTCAGAATTAAGTTTCTAAATTTTAATAGTTAGAAAAATCTCCTTTATGACATTCATCTAATGTTAATAAATGCTATATTGTACTGATTGTGGGAAATACTGATATTAATACAGTAAGTTTCATGTATTTTCAACATTTAGTTCCATGCCCTGGCTTGGGTATTGACATTTATGAATAGTGGTGAATCGAACATACATTTTTAGCATGTGTATATATGGAAGACATTTTCAATATATATATATGCACACACATATACTATTTTATTTAAAAATTACAACAAAATATTTTTTGTGTTTTTAAAAAATAAAAGTTCTCTCTTCTAATAAATTAAATGATATTCCCTCTAGATAAATTATCTAAAATTAAATAACCATTCCTACCCATCTCTTTTCGTAAATGGATAAATAAAATTATCTAAAATTAAATGATTTCTCTCTATTTTTTTTAAAGTGAGAAGTAAAATTATTTTAAATTAAGTAACTTTAACCCTTCTCTTTTTTAAATGAACTTATATAGTATAGAGGGAAAAATTGAACTTTTCCATTACCAAGTTAATCTTGCAAATAATACCTTTGAATATGATAACCGCACACATTACACAGTCATAGATGATTTAATAGTACATGACTGAAATTTTACAGTCTTTTGTTACTGTCCCCCCCCCCCTTTTTTTTTTGAAATTTGTTGCTAGCAGAATAATGCATGCCACATACTTTCATATTTTCTGACCATATCTGCAAAAAATCCAAGAGCTTGTTCAAATATTTCAATGAACTATACCTGCAATAGGATGCCCTGCAATGCTGAAAGATTATGGGATGAAGTAAATACTGAATACCAACATTTGCATAGGAAATTATTAAAAATCTTTATTACTTCATGGTGAATCTGATTAGATTGTATATCTTAGTGATCATACAATGTACTAACTGCTATAAATGATTCTATCATCTCATTTTATAACTATACTACTTTCAAATTTAAACAGTTTATTATTTAATGGTGTTCCATATGTCTGATGACGCAATTGTTTTGGTTATTTATAAATATTGTTTATTTTTGACCAATATAATTAATTATTAAAAGTATTTTAAATAAGTAACACTTACGAATGGAGTTATAAATGATGGACAACTGCATTAGAAAGGAGTAATCTATTCTATTGCTACTCCAGAACCATTTATTATTAGCTGAGTAATCAATAGGTAGATACTGTTGAATATACATTGGCGGAGTCATGCGATAGTTTGGCTGCTGTTTCCAGGGTCTCACATTTAAAAAAATATACGCAATAAGAAATAAAAAATAAAATTTAAATTTTCTAAGGTTATTTCTAATTCCCAATGCAACTGCTGAATAGTGTGATCACAACCGAAAAGGTTATAAGAAAATGGCTGTTCACTTCTGGCAATGTCTTTCATTATTCTCAATTTTTATCGTAAGAAAAATGGAGAAGAGTAGTAAATTAATTTTTGTTTTGTTGTTTTAATGCATGAAATCTATAAATTAAATTACATCATAGATTTGTATATGCATGTTAAAAATATCTACGTGTGTTAAAATATATATATAGTGTGTGATAATATCTATGGATTTTGATATCACCAAGGCTTGGAACCAAATGTCATAGATATAGGTGGCCTTCTATGTGGGAGATCTCTTTAACTGTAATAGGCTATATTTTGTCTTCTATCTTTTATACACTTTGTGTTATCAATATTTTTTTTGTATAGTAATTTGTTTTAGCACATTGTAAAAATTTTACCCCCCTTTTTTTTTTTTCAGGATAGTATAACTGATTTATCTCAACATAAGTCCTCTCCTGAAGAGATCGTGAGTAGTTTTTGATCACAAGTATTTTGCATGATTCAAACCTTTTTTATTAAATTTAAGATATATAATATTAATAATGATTAAAATTGTTTAGAATAGTTAAGTAAATAAAGATACATTTCAAACTATCTGAATTAAATTATAATACATTCATTTATATTGTTTGAACACTGTACCAAATATATATTAGAAACTGTTCTTAAAACCCCACATATGAAATGTATCCACAGCTTTATAATTCAGAAAGTAATAAATCAGTTTTGATAGTGTTTTTTTTTTTTTATGTTTATATGTAGTACAATTCTCAAGGAAGATTTTAGACTATTTAACTTTCTCGCTTTGCCAATCGTGGAATCCTAATATCAAAATATACATTGGAAGAGGATAATGCATAGAATATTTGAATTATAATGATATTATTTTTAATCAAATTGTTTTGTCACTCACTGTAAGGGAAAGAATGGGAAAGTCTTTGATTTTTCTCTTCTAGTTAATTCAGACAGATCTACATTTGGCCAACAATATTTGGTGGAAAGAATGTACAATAAGTTAGTTCTAGTAAAAACTTTAAATTGAGACAAATTGGGTACTCTTTATGGGTATTTGGATCATATGAAAAACATTTTGATTGAACTGTTCTTACAATATGTAGCAGCTATCTTATTGGAGGACAACTATGACAATTAATAAGCTATAATATCAAACTTTGATAGTCGCTGGCCTTGATTTGGGTGAAAAAAAATCTTTTTTTTCATTGGCAGCTAACATTGTATTCTTTGTCTTATGTGTTTCTGAATAACTTTTAAGGGCACATTTTACATGTATAGTTGTATGTAACTAACGTAATAGTTTATAACTCACAATCCTAAACACAATGCTGCTTATGTATTCATGACATAATGTATCTTTGTATTGAAATTAGATTTATAATATAAAATTGCCTGTGTGAAAAAGGCTATAATGACTACGATATAATAAAATAATCATTTATAAAATTTTTCTTAAAGAATTTAAACTTAAAGTCAGAAGTTTCTGTGATTAGAAGACTGTATGCCTAAAAAACCTGTTAACCAAGTTAAACATTCCTTTCCTCTGAAAATAATGATAATTTTTTTTCTATTATTACCAAATCATTCTATCAATAATGACACTTTTTTTTCCAGTCACTCCTATTTTTATCACAAAAGTTTAATCAAAAATTAAATTTATTTCATTCTTCTCACTTTTATATTTCTTCTACGCAAACAGACTTATCTTGTTCTTTTTACATAACAAAAATAATATTCTTCCTATAATATCTACAGTTCTCATTGATCTTACTTTTCCATGTTGGTCTTGAAAGTGACATTTTCTGAATTAAAAAATATTGACTATAAAATTTGTAAATTTAAATTATTGTTTAATAATTCATCAATTGCTAATAATGGTTTAGTAATTAAACTTTTAATTAATTACATTTTTGCCAAAGTATTTTTTATATTGAACAACAAAAACACCAAAATCAGCATGTTGGTAAAGAACAAGTGAAATAACAGTTGACGGACAAAAAAAAAAAGGGCGATCTGAATGCTCTGCTTAAACGTACAAGAGACAAAAAAAACCTTGTGCTACGCATTCTTGAAAGAGAACTTCCTTCACTATTCGTCATTCTTTGTTGCCATGCACTCTCCCACTGTCTCACAATCTGTTGTGCATCAGTGATCAATTTGAATCGTGTCCTAAGATGTATAAGCAATAAGTAAATATGGAAGAGTTAGAAAGATGTGGAAGTATGGCAGCTTGTCTTTCTGTAAACATGGTTTTTAACTCTCATTCACGTTAATCCATTTTTCAAAACTGATGATACTATAACAGAGTATAGTGTAGTAAAGCATGACACTATGTTCCCAAGCTTGCTCGATTTGATTAGTCTTCGTGTGGTATCTGAAAGAGCTTCTGCATATGTTTTGTCGCTTTTTTGTTAAGTCTGAAAGTTTTTACAAATCACCCATGTTACTTTTTTCTTTTGTGGACCACAAAAGCATATGTTGTGGACCAAATGCGCAGGCTGTTTGCTAGTTTGACTCTCATGTTGTAAAGCATTGTGTAAGTTAGTGTCATGTGATTTTTTTTTTTAAAAAAATACTGTAAATTTATTATTACAGAACTTCAGATGTTTGTTTGTTATTGTAAATATATAATTGTATTTATTTATTTTTTTAAGAAATCAAAGCAAGAGTCAAGAATATCAAAAAATATTGACAAAGCAAAGTTTGAATTGGAACATAAAAATTCTAAAATAGGTATAATTTTTATTTCTTTATTTACATGCAATTATACACATATTTATTTTTGTATATATGTTTAATATAAATTATTGACAATAATGAAGATAATTTAATAAATATTTCTGAATTTAAATATTTTTAGAGAAAGGCTTTAACTTTTATCATATGCGCCTTGAATGTTTATAATAGTTAAGCGATATCTTTTTTTGACTATAGAGGGATCTTCTTTCTCTAAAGTATTTACGTACTTCCTATGTGTTTAATAAATAAACCCGACTTTACATTTCTGAATTAAATAAGTTTTTATTATTTTATATATTTTTACTTATATATATATTGCTTATAATGCTTCTTTCATATACACTTCAATGCAAAACAAATTTTCTTAAAAAACTTCTTTATTTTCCTTAAAGTTTCGACTGTCCAACAGTCTTCATCAGAGCTACTGTAAGGAAAATAAAGAAGTTTTTTAAGAAAATTTGTTTTGCATTGAAGTGTATATGAAAGAAGTATTATAAGCAATATATAAATATATGAAGATATGCAAAGAAAGTGAAAGAGAAGAATAAGAAAATACACTTCTGATAAGAAGAGAATGACACAAAGGATTATATTTTTACTTTTCAGTTTTACTTAAATTTTTTATGAAAAGAAAGAATTTTTTTATTTTTTATTTTAAAAATAAATTTAATTTCAATCAACCTTATCCAATAAACAGTTACTCGAACTTTCTAAAACTAATGTCAGAGCATAAACACAAAATTGGCACAGGAGATGTTATTGTGGAAAATAATTTATGCCATTATCTTTTACTGATATATTTAGGAATAGAAAGTACCAAGTTCGATCTTAAAGTAAATCTAACGCCATATAATCTTTTAATAAATGAATTATTCTTTCAGCAAACATAGTTATCTAGGGTTGTTCTATTAGATTTTTTTTTCCAAAATGTTTTTTATTAGAAGCAGCTATATCAATCTTAAATTGTGATAATTTCTCAGTCATAAGTAAAGTCCTTGCTTCATGTCTTGAAGAAGTTCACTTCAAACAAAGTTTGCATGTTACTTAGTTAGAAAAAAATTGATTTCTACCATTATCTCCTGCTTTGATACCATCACTAATACTGATTTCACACTTATTTCTACTTAAATAAAAAAAAAAAATATTAGATGCATTGACTTAGGTAGATTATTTTAATCAGCCATTTTTATATCACTTTTTCTAGGTCTTTTCGCTTTTGTAGACGATAATAAGGTCTCACAAACATACAGTCATTTGTCAAATGAAACTTCTCTCCTAAACACAGTTCCAAAACATTTCTTATTAAGTATATTGCCTTATGTAAGATCAACAATTAAGGTCACCCAGGGTGCTAAATATATCCCATGGCTGTTTTATCAATGCCAAGGAATCCGCATATTTTACCCACTCAAGGATTGGAATTAGTGTATGTATGTAATAAATGATTTAATATTGTCACACAAACATACAATTCTATTGCCACAGTTGTGCAGAAAAGATGATCAGTGACTCATGGTGACTGGATATTACCAACTTAAATGACTGAAGTCTAAATTGAAAAAGAAAATGAAAGTAAAAGCATAAAGAGAATATAAATAAGACTGATTGCATCAGAAATATTAGCTTTTGATAAATCACCACCCTATTCTCTAATGCAACAGATGTTTAAAACGTTTGTTTTCTAGGCATCACACTATCAGAAGTTTATTCCACGATTCACTGTGAACTCCATTAGTAGTAGTATGACTGCTGGATATTTGTTTTATTTTTAATTAAAATTATTTCCTGTTCATTTTAATTATAAAAATACTGTATTTTTTAATATACAATTCATTAGAAAAGTGTGAAATGCTTGAAAAGATTGCTAGTAAAAGAAAAGGGCAAGCAACATGAGATATGTGAGCTCTATTTTCACAATGTTGAGTGAGCCTTTTGAGCACCCTGAAAAAATAAATTGATGGTCGATCATTGTGGAGAACTATTATTAATCTGATCGCATGAATGTATGTTGATTTGATAATATTTATTTTTTATTGCAAGTCAACAATATTATTTACAATATCATTAGTGGTAATAATTTGTTTTTAAAGATTATAGGTGTGACTTAAAAATAATTTTATGTCTTCTTTCTCTACGAAGAATATTTCCAACAAATTGAATAAGGTCTTACTTTTTATTTATAGGTGATAATTTGGACTATTCTGTAAAAGCGGCCACTTTGATGAAGGAATTGCTTTATGATAATGAAGAAGTAAGGAGACATTAGAAAATTTTTTAATTTCATATATGAAATATACATTTTTTTTTCAAAATTTTAACTATTTTTTTTAAAATGGCATTTTTTTTTTAGTTCTTTTATTATACTTTAAAATTTTTTATAGGAAATTGTATTTACAAAGGGTGTTTTTTTTATATTTCTAACATCAAATATGATGCCAAGTACATTTTGCAACTTAACAGTTATTAGAGATTTACAGGATATCCCGAAAGGTGCCATACATTGGATCAATAGTTCGTATATTCATGGATTGATTGCTGTGCTCTATGGAATGACCCAAATAATACTCTGATCTTTCCCACTTGACTTACTTATGGGACTATTTAAGAACTGTGCTGTACAAAGAAAAGATGAAATATGGACACTTAAAGGAATACATTCGAAATGCAACTTGCGTAACAACAGATATCTTGGAATGTGGTTGCCATCAGTGGGAGAAAAGGCTTCATGCATATATAGAAAGAGGTAGCCAACATATAGAGATTATTCTTGGAAAATTTTGTGATGAACATTTTGGAAATAAAGATGCATTTACTTTCAATGACCCATTTTTCCTATGTATGGCAACTTTTGAGATACCCTGTATTTTTTGTGTCTGCTGAAAATTCCATGAATCATTAATATTAGAAATTTATATTAAACATTAAAAACATATATATATTGTTAGATGTATATTTTATTTTGTCAACGTCAGATATGAATTTATTTATTTTTCCAAAATTATATGATTTTAGAATTCGGATATTTTAATTTTTATTCAACTCTTACTTGTTCTTATAAACTATTTTTGTAGGAATGGCATTATTTTTTTAAATTGTTTTAATGCACTTCAGAATTAATTACAGAAAATTTACAAAAGGGGTTTTTTTTTTCTCTTAATATCAGATGCCATATGATGTCAAGTATATTTTGCAACTTAACAAATGTCAGATTTATTTTTGCTTTCCACCATATTAGCAATTTACATTAAACACTAAAAAAGAGTTGAAAAATCCAGATTTCCTTAGTAAATGAGTTCATGTTTTCAACTAGATTATCCAAAGACTGCAGCGTAATAATCCAATGTTAAACCACTAAATATCACATGATCACATCTCTTATGCTAGCACATAACTATTATTAAACAGGCAAAATTCTCCATACAGTAGTGCCATCAAAAAATCCTCACTGACGAAGGCCACAAACCAGAAACTAGTCTGGGGATATTGGATGAGTAGACACTAGATGGGGTTTTTTATCCACATGCCTTCTGGCATCCATCGATTACTCTGGTTGGCACAGGGTGGCACTACTATATGGAGAGTTTTGCCTGTTTAATCCAATGTTCAGCTAATGAGGAAATAATTCAAAGATTTTTTATTTGCATATAAAATAGGCTATTGGTAAGATAAATGTCAATGCTGTGTAGTCCATAGATAATAGGCTGAGAGAGATGTGATGCTTTTGCATTTAATATATTTTTTTGAAAATATTAAATAATATTTGTAAATGATATGAATAATTGAGTTTACTTATTCTAAATAAATAATCAATCAAAACAAGATTGAAATAAACAACTATTAATAACTTTTAATATTTATCGAAAAGGTTTTCATCTCCATTGAGACCTTCTCAAGATATTATCTATACAATTCACATGTGATGTGATGCACTGTGACTTCGCGTCAGGAATCTCTCAGCAACTATGCCCAGAGAAACCTGTTAGCCACTTTGAACCCCTTTCCATTCCCACCCCAAGTTTTCCCATATTTTTTTCAACCCTGCTCCATCCCATTTCCACAACATAATCTTTGTCAACTCCATGGCCTTTAGATTTAAAACCCCCTTTAACTTTTCCCAAACCCAGCATAAAAACCAATAGGCCATTTTCTATATAATCACTTTGTCCATATTTATTCTTCAACAACTTCATTATTTATATCCTTTCTGCTTTCAGGCATTTACATTCAATTAACAGATGCCTAATATTTTCTATATCTTCCTTACACAGCTTGCAGACTAAATCACCCATATTTCTCCATTTATGTGTATATTCCCTTGTTGCTAAAGCCCGTTCGAGCCTTAAACAGTAAACTACTTTCCTTGCTATTATCATAAATTAACTCGCACCCAATATTCTGTTTACTTCTATAAATGTTTAAAGTCTTTTTACTCTCCATCTCTCCAACTCCCTATTCTTAATTCTTCTATCTCATTCCTTAACAGTAAAACACTCAATAATTCTCCTAACACAATCATCCAACCTTTTGTGTAAATATACTGACATAAATTCTTTATCTAAATCTTCTGCATAACGCATTACCTTTCGCACCCATCTTGTTGCCTGCCCTTTATTCATAACCCAATTAAATACTATTTTGGCTATTTTTTTATTATGTGATGTGATGTGATGCACTGCGAGTTCTTCCTTAAATGGAGTCAGGAATCTCTCAGCAGCTATGCCCAGAGAAACCTGTTAGCCACTTTACCTTCCCTTTCCATTGTCCACCCTAAGTTTTCCCATAATCTGCTCCACAACATAATCTTTGTCAACTCCATGACCTTCATATCTGAATCCCCCTTATCTTTTCCCAAACCTAGCATAAAAACCAATAATTCACTTTCTGTATAATCACTTGTTCATATTTAATCTTCCATAACTTCATTATTTGTACCCTTTCTGCTTCCAGGCATTTACATTGAAGTAACAGATGCCTAATATTTTCTATGCCTTTCTTACACAACTTGCAGACTAAATCACCCATATTTTTCCATTTACGTGTATATTCCCTTGTTGCTAAAGATCCCGTTCGAGCCTTAAACAATAAACTACTTTCCTTACTATTATCATAAATTAACTCGCACCCAATGTTCCGTTTACTTCTATATATATTTAAACTCGTTTTACTCTCCATACTAGTTCTCCATCTCTCCAACTCCCTATTCTTTATTAATGCATCTATTCTTCTATCCCACTCCTTATCACTATAACACTCAGCAATCCTCCTAACACAATCATCCCACCTTTTGTACAAGTATACTGACATAAATTCTTTATCCAAATCTTCTGCAAACCGCATTACCTTTCTCACTCATCTTGTTGCCTGCCCTTTACTTGTAACCCAATTAAACACTATTTTGGCTATTCTTTTATTATCCATAAACTGCAATCTACTGAACATTTTCAATTTGCTTTTTGCATCCCTCATATAAAAACTTGACCATCTCATTTATCCTTCAATTGCCTCCTTTGCTGTCCATTGCATCTTATGCATGTCTTCCTACTTTCCTTTGTACTTTTTCTAAGTAATCTCATACCTCTTTACTAACACATAATGCATCATTGCCATATCTTAACCCTGCTACTGCCACTCCCTTCCATACAAATGTAGCTACATCATATTTTTTATATGAAAACACTGTTAATTTCTTTATCAATCCCTTTCTTTTCTTTGCTTCATTTATCAATTTTTTCTCCCATTCATCCAAGCAATTTTTCTTATTACTCAAGATGATTCCCAAATAACTATATTTATTCACCACACTTAACTTTATGTCCCCCAATAAGAAATCTTTGTATTCTCTTTCCCCAGTATTCACCATCATTATATTTGACTTTTCTTCACTAAATTTAATCCCCATATCTTTACCCACCCTTGCACATGTCCTCAGCATAACTTCCATATCTTCTCTTCTTTCTGCACACAAAAAGACATCATCCGCAAAAAAAAGACCCAACAATGTATATACTCTCTTGCCACCTATTAACGGTATCTCTATCCCTCTTCCTGGTCTTTCTATTGCTCTCTCCATTTCACTCAAATACTACACAAACAAAATAGGTGACATAGGGCATCCTTGCCTCAGTCCCACCTCATTTTTAACTTTAACTGATTCTATAGCCCCTAATTGATATGGATAGTAATTATTTTCATATAATTTCTTAATAACACCCACTAAAGCTTCATCCATTCCCACATTTTCTAAACTTATCCATAATCTATTTCTATTCACTCTATTATATGCCTCCTCTATATATATAAAACTCATATATAACTGTCTATCTGAATTCCTACTCATATCCATAAGTTGTGTAATTACAAATAAACTATTTCCTATACACCTCTCTGACCTAAAACCTTCTTACATTTCCCCCACTACATTATTTTCTTCCATCCATTTCGCAACTCTTCCAGCCGTCATATATGAAAAAACTTTATATAAAACTGATGTTACCGTTATCAGTCTCTAATTATTTAACTTTCTATGATCCTTACCTTTTCCTTTAAATAATAATCTTACTCTCGTATTACTCCAACTACCCGGAAAAACTCTTCTGTGCCATCTTATTAAAACATGATAGTAACTTTACTTTTGCCCTATGCCCTAAATTCCTTACCATCTCTGCTGCCCATCCATCTAACCCTCTTGCCTTATCACTTTTCAAGTTCTTCCCTGCCTCATTCAGTTCATTTTCTGTAAATCTAATATTCCCATTACTATATGCTTTCATATTTTCTATCCCTCTGTCCTTCACCTCTAACATCTTTGTTATATCCATTACATAACTATTCAATATTCTCTCTAATTCTTCTCTAGACTTACACTCTATTCCCTCCTTATCCAGTAATACTATCTCTCTCTCCCCTAAATTTTTCCTTTTAATGTAATTCCAAAATTTTTTACTCCCATCTCTTCCACTTTTATTAATATCATCCAATAATTTACTATTTAGTTTCATTCTCTCTCTCTCTATAATTATCTATTTTAGCTAACTTCTTTTTTTCTAAGTACTTTTCCCATTTAGTATTAATATCTTTTTCACTTTCTTTGTTCTTAATAGCACACTTATATTCTCTGCATGCTTTTTTCTCTCTTTTACTAACTCTCATTTTTCTATTACTTTTATTTTTCTGAATATTCTCACCTAAAACCCTATTTGCCACTTTTTCTATTTCGTCACACCCAGTCCTCATACTCATTTCCAACCAACTCTTCCATGGTTTCTTCAACTTGTATTTTATACTCTTCTAACTTATTCTTATCATTCATTCTCCATCCAAATCTTTCACTACTGTTTCTACTTTTATTTATATTTTCCATCACATTATTAATCATTTCAATTACAAAGAAATTCTGATCACTATTATATACTCTCTCTTTATTATCAAACACCTTAATTTTTCGTACTTTATTCATTCCCTCTTTCTCTACCAATACATAATCTATTGTTTGGGATATATTATTTCTAGACCATGTGGATGTTCCTCATAAATATTTGATAAGTTTCCAATGCTCAAATTTACTCTCTGACAAAATTTCTTCAAAAGCTGTCCATTCTTATTATCTACATCATCAATTTCTTCAATACGCCCATTCATATCTCCTATAAACATTATTCTCTTCCCCTTTACTTTAAAACTCTATATATCCTTAACTAGGCACTCATATATACTATTGTTCCACTCCATTATAGTTCGACTATCTCCAGTAGCTATATTAATAACCAATTAACTATTCACTCCATCTACTGGACACTATTTACATTAAATTGCACTCTTTTAAACATATACTTATATATTATAATCCAATAAATAAATAAATAAATTGAGTGGAGATGAAAGCGGATTTGATAAATGTAGTTATTAATAGTTGTCTATTTCAATCCTGTTTTGATTGATTATTTATTTATATATTTGTGACAACATTATGGACAAATAAATTATATTGGATATTTGACCATTAGAGTAATTTAATTCTGTTATCTATTTACATTGATTTCAAAATTACACACTGTTTTATGTAGTAAATTATTCCATAATCACTTTATATATAACATTAAGCTGTGAAACTTTAGTTAAATTTCTCTGAAATTTACATTAAAACGTTAATATAAAATTAGACATTGCATTGGTGTTTAAATAGAAATTGTAATTTTATGTTTGATATGATATCACTTGGTTTTCAAGAATGAATATAATAATAATCGAGTGATTTGTAATTCGGAAAGTCACATGATGTCTGAACACATAGTGACCAGTGGAGCTGCAGTCTATGGATTTTTAGTTCTCGATTCCTTCGCTTTATCACTATATTAAAACTGCCAGGTAATTTAATGTATATTAGCAGTAATACAATGTTATTATGATTTTAAAGAATATAAAATTGAATAAATACTACATTGATGCTACTGGAAAAAAGTTTGTCTTCAGTTAATGTGGTTTTTTAAATAAATTTTTGTAGGTTATTATCGAAACCTGAAGATTTATGATATATGTAAAAAAACTTAACAAAAAGTTATTGAGGATGGCTTTTTATTGAAAGCATTGTAATAGCATTTGTTGATTCAGTTTTATATTTTATTGTAGAGTATTGCTGTTAACATGTATATGTGTATCTTAAGTTCTTTACCCACGAGCAAGTAAAGTGATCATGTGATAACAGTTGATCATCATTAGGGATAGTTTGCTGTTGCATTTCACTCTCTAAACAGTTATTCTAATACTTCAATTTTAAAACGGCATCACAAACTTTACATGTGATTGTTATATCGATAATATTCCATATGTATAAAGGACACACATACCCTTTGATTCTAATGGTTTTAATGAGCATGTAAATAATTTTATGGCTTATCAAATATGCAGTGCTAAGATTATAAATCCATTCACAGAATAAATTCAAAAATGTTACTAAGATTAATCACGAGCAAGATTCCAAAAGAATCATCTAGCATTACATATTTGATAAGTTATACCATTATTTACATGATCATTAAAACAATTAGAATATTTTCTAAATTGATATTTGAAATTGTAAACTGGCTTGATTAATATAAAAACAAAAATTGCCTAGAAGTGATGTAAGATTTATTATGACTGATGACAGTCATAAGCTAGAAACTAGTCTGGGGATATTATTGGATGAGTAGGCACTAGGTAGGGATTTTATGCGCAAACCTTCCTGCATCCATTGATTACTCTGGCTTGCACTGAGTGATGCTACTGTATTGATAATTTTACCTCTGAAAAACTGAAGGTCAGATAAAAAATCAACTCTTATAAAATAGATTGACATTGGTATAAAAAACAAAAGTGGGCATAATTTGCAAGCTCATTTTAAGAATCTTAATTTGCGAATTATCTTAATAACGTATTCAGACTTGTTTGTTTTGTGAATGGGTACATATATTGATAAATGAGGATTTCTAGCGTACTCCATTGCCATTCTACATGTATTTAGTTCACCCATTTCATAAGATGATCTAAATGACCTGGTCACTACCAGCCATTATACTTTAGTAAATTGTCTTGCCTTTGTTATTATAACATTTAAATTTAAAAAAAAAACCAAAATCTTTAACTTAAATTTAAAATGTTTATATTTAATTCAAAATTTTTGAAGAAAAAAGCAAATTTATAAAAATGTCGGATAGAAATTAAAACCATTTTAAAGAATGTTTTCCTGAATGTTTGTAATGATGGTGTTCTAGTTGTATTTTTATATTGGACTATTTCCATCATCTTATATGCATATTGAATGTCTTTAGAAAAATTTAACTTTATTTAAATATCATTCAACTGTTAGTAATAGCACATGAAACAGGTTAGTATATGCACAACATTTCGAGAGATATTATTCTCTCCTCTTCTTCAAGTATTGCTGGCTTGACCAGAGACAGTACTAGCATGGGATCGAACCTGGGTCCTTGGATTCTTGATTATTGAATTTTAAGATTAACGCTTTAACCAGCTGAGCCATCCTGCGAAAGGCAATAGTCAGTAGAAATTTTATATACTTATATATGAGGTTCCTCCTGATTTCTCCACTTTTTCCTAAGAGCAAAATTGATTAGTGGTTTCCATACATTATGTATAGTCATACTAGGTTGGCTTATGGGAATTTTTTGCCATTGTCATGTGAGCAGCTTCTTTAAATTTTCTTCTTTGTACCTTTTTTTCTCTATCCAATATTTTTATATTTTCCCAATTGAATATATGTTCATTATGGTCTGCTATTTTAGACATATCTGTTTTCTCTCTTCTAATCATCAGTTTATGTTCTTGCAAGTGCTTTTCAATGGGACAACTAGTCTCACCAATATATTTTTCCAGAGCCATACCGCACTACGAGGAATTCTAACATCTACAACTTGAAATGCTGAAAAGAAAAAAACTGCATCTATGAAATACCATGCGAATACGGAAGAATATATATTGGATAGATAAGAAGAGGTACAGAGAAGAAAATTTAAAGAAGCTGCTCACATGACAATGGCAAAAAATCCCATAAGTCAAGTTAGTGTGACTATAGATAATGTATGGAAACCACTAATCAACTTTACTCTTATGAAAAAGTGGAGAAATCAGGAGGAACCTCATAGATAGAGTATATGAAATTTCTACCTGTCTTTGCCTTTGGCAGGATGGCTCAGTTGGGCCCAGGTTCGAATCCCATGCTAGTACTGTCACTGATCAGGCCAGAAACACCTGAAGAAGAGGGGAGAATACTACCTCTCAGAATGTTGTGCATATACTAACCTGTTTGATGTGCTATTACTAACAGTTGAATGTATTTGGAATATTTAAATAAAGTTAATTTTTTCTAGATATTCACTACGCATATTAAATGATGGAAATAGTCCAATATAAAAATACAATTTTAAAGAGTGTCCTTTTTTTATTTATATGAAATTAATTTAAGAAAATTATTTAATTCAAAATTCAAAGAATCAGATAACTTTTAAAAACTGAAATAAACAAGTTAGATTTAATTATGCTAGATATATTTGTCTCTCATTTATGGCATCTGATGATCATATTATTATGTAACTAGTTTTTGCAGGTAACTTTCTAATTATTCGATAGCTATAGTTAGGAATCAGATTGAATTTAATGTCTGCTCTTTCTTTCTTTTGATCATGGATTTAACAAATGGATCTAAATTCATATAATTTAATATTGATTCATGATATCAATGAATCCAATTCATAATTTAAAAAACGATCCTGTTTTGCTATTCAATAATATTAATATATAGCTTTTTAAAAATTTAAGGTGATATCTCAATTTATTTACTACTTATCTTTTAATGTCCAGACCATTACAAAATGACTTTTTTTACGAGTTTAAATATTTGAATTTGCTGTTTGGACCAGCTGAGGATCATTTTTTTCTTACTTAGTTCAAACATTATTTTGTTGAAAAGTAACTCATTTCAATCGGAAAACAATTGCCTTTTTTTTTTACTCTCACTGAACATCACATGATCACCATTTTCTCTCGCAGGGATACAAGATCATTTCATGAACTTCTGGAGCTTCGGGATCTATAAACTCTGGTAAAGGATTTAAAACATCAGGTACACTGCATTTAAAATAATGCCAATCTAAGTTATCTATCGTAGTAGCTCATATAACAAATGATTGTATAGTTTGTAAAATCATTGATTACATTGTAAATTTTACTAACTTTTACAAACTGTATTTGATTGTCTCACTTTTTTGTTAATATAACTTAAGCTATAGCTTTGGTATTTAGTTAGTGGCAGTAATTGCTTTATACATGTAAGGATTTTTTGTTGTAAGTGAAAATCTCATGCTTGTCTCTTCTCTAAATAAAGGCATGAAAGCTATAGCTTATGCTAATGACATTTTAATCATTTGCAGAGAGATATATTTATAACAGGAGTTTAAAAACAAGCATTATATATTATCAGAAATTGCATTGGTTTCCCTATATCTTTAAATTGCACCTGATACTTCAGAATGGATAAATTTCTCTATGCTGACACAAAATCACAATAAATTTTAGGTTTCCTGGTGAATATTTCTACTACTAAAATCAAAAAACTATTACTAAAAAAAGAAAAAGTCTGTAGTTGCAATTAGTTAGCAAATTATCAAAAGTTACAGAAGCTATTTATGGGAATTATTAAAGTCATTTTTTAGAAATCTGCTGTTATTCACAATCTGTGATACCACTTCATTAGAAAGTAACATAAGATCATTTATGGGGATCATCCTCTGTGCTAATTCTTCATATCTTTCCAACAGAATTAAATATTAAACTAGTATTGATTTCCAGCTTAGCTTCAATAAATTAGAATCTTCCAATCACCAAAAATGACTCTTACTTTAATCACTAAGCACAATTAAAAGAAATAACTTTTATTTGCTTCAGAACTCGTGTTGATATCAGATAAAACTTATATCTTGCCAATTTATATTAACAAAATTCAAGCAACTAGTAATTTAAATATCCATTGAATTTTACGTTTGATATTAGAAACTTTTTGAAAAGAACGCAAAAACTTCATTGTGACAACAGATTTTAAATAAGATTGTTAATTTCTTATTTCTAAGGATAGTCATTATCTGTTGAGACCATTGGCATCTTTTGCACAATACTTAATACTGCAAGCAATATATGTATTTTTTTGGTTGCATACAGATGTATATATATATATATATATCAGGGACAAAGCGTCTACGTATTGAACGCAATGAGTGCTTCCATTGAAAAATTCATTAAAACTTTCAAAAGATTTAATTAAAATTCAATTTAAAAAATTTACTTTCAATTTTTTTTTTTAGCAACAGTTGAATTGTTTTTATATACGTAGAAAATGAAATGAACTTGACTAACTCATTCTCGCTGATTATAAGAAGTTCAAACAATGCTAAGATCTAATTTACAGTTAAAATTTTTAAGAAAACTAAAAGGATTTGGAAGATAAAAATATATTGATAATATATTCTCTGATTTATAGATAAGAGAGTTTCAGATTTTTTTTAATTGTGTGTAATATATATATATTAGGAGCTATTACATAAAAATTGTGGCAAGTGAAATAAAAACATTATAAAAGAAGTGTGCTTCCGTTCCTAAAAAAGTCATGCTTCATCACTGGTATATATATATTGACAATGCAGTATTTTGATGCTGCTGAGGTGAAGGATGCTAATAATTATCATTTCTAGTTCAATAGTGGACATAATGAACCTGATACCTAATGTTATTTTGAATTAATAATCAAGATTTATATAGTCAACATTGCTGATTGCTGATTGAAGATAGCAATCTTAAACAATAAGATTTTTAGAAGTTAAAAACAAATATCTTTATTTGTGGGATATAACATTTTATAACATGCTCCTGGTAATGCAAATCATCATATGTTATGCAAAAAAATGTCATCATTATTTTGCATCTTTCTCTTTGTACACATGCACATTATTTTACTGTGAAATGAAGATCTTTAAAATAAAAACTCAAAAGAAGTATTATCTAAGTAGCATAATTGGATTCATGGGAAATATATGAGCAACATTTTTTTATATGTAGCATGTAAGTAAACTTTACTAATATAGTATGTAAGCATTCACAAACAAATGGAAATGGACATAAAGTTGTATATGTAGGGTAGTCAGGGGATCTTATTTGCATCTAACTCTTATTAAAGATTAATAATCAATTACGAGAAACCCCATTGATATGATTCTGTTTTTATACCAGTATTGTTTGTACTTTTCTATATTAAGTTCATTTTCATAATTTTTGTTATTTTGTATTGTAATAAATTAGTTTTTTTAAAAAGAAGTTTTGCTTATTTTTCATTTATTATGTCAATAAAGGTTAGACTTATTTATGTGGGATGTGCTGACATGCGCTTTTTCCAAGTCTCAAATAAATAATAGCACGTTATAAATAGATCAGCTAACCAATCAGTTATAAGCATATAAAAACTATTCATATGAATTTATAATTTAAAATGTTCCATTACCTATTGCTATTCTTTCTCAAAAGAAATTGTGCAAGATAAAATAGTTTGGGTTTGAATTATGATATACTGATGATAGGGAGATATTAGGAATTGTAGCATCAAGAAGACACAGGCTAAACCACATACAGCAGCACCACTCAAGTGCAAGCCAGAGTACTATCAATGGATGCATGAAGGGTTATGCATAAAATCCTTATCTAGTGGCTTCTCATTCAATATCTCCAGACTAGTTTCCAGCTTGTGGCTTTTATCAGTGAGGAGCCTTGATCTGATTAACATACAATAACAAATTATCACATTGTGATTTACATATATATGATTTACAAAGTTTAAGATATTACATTGTTTATATATATGTTCCATTAGATTTAATTTAAAACCAGAGAGCACACAGACATCTGGCTTAGTATAAAATGAGCATGTTTGAATTTATCAAAATAAAATTATTAAAAATATATTCTATAATTTATTCTATTTGAAAACTATATATAAAATTCATATATACTTGTGTATCTATGAACATGTAGATGATATGGATTAATATTATTAATTAGTCTCTTTTTCATTTAATAAAAGTATTTTCTTTTTCCTTCTTTTTTAAAAAAAAAAATAAAGTCAATTTTTTTGATAGGTAAATCAAAAGTTTTTTTTATGACAGGTTACTCTCAATTAATTAATTGATTACATATTTAAATTAATCTAAAAAGATTTTTGATGTCCTTTTTTTTTTCCAAAATAAATTGTGTGAATCAATCATTACTTTTAGATTTTAATTCAATTCAAGCAAAATTATTTACTTGTTATCTTTTAAAATATATAGATTTTTAAATGTCATTTTTACCAAAGAAATTATTTAAAATTTTATTCTCATTATATATAATGCTACTCACCATTGTATATACATTTGTCTGTGCTTTTCTTTATGAGTTGGTCTTGGTGAGACAGGTCTCCAGGATTATCATAATCAGGAATGTTGGCATTCATTCAGTTCCCTTGTGTGTAGGATTTGATAAGCCTCAGGCCAGAAAACTTTTGTCCATATTTAAGGCTATGAATTTCAACACAAAGAAGTGGGTCAATTTCCTCCATGTGAATTCAAACTCCACTATTGAACCAACAGACTGCTGCTAGATTCCCTGCCTTGACTTCAGATACATCTCATGGAAGCTCTGTATAAATCTGCTCAATATTCCTGGCCAGCTAAAACCAACTGCTGCAAACTTTAACAAGCTGCAACAAAATATTATAACCAACTTTGCAGCTGGCCAATTTAGCACTATATACCAAAATTTAGACAGACACTTCTGGCCAGTTCTTACAAAAACTGCAAGCCAAACTGAACTGATATTTCTTTATCAGCCTTTTTATAAAATCATCTGAGGTATTAAAACACATTGCAGGCTGTTTTCAATCTGTCTAATCCTTTTTAATCTTGAGGTGATAAAAATAAAGTAACTGAAAACAGAGTTTTTTCTGTCCTATCTTTGATTAAAATCAATTTTAATCTTTTCAAATCACTTTTAATTACAAGCTACTTTTAGAAGCAACTCTGAAATTTTACCAAAGATGTGATGTACATGTTTTTACTTTAATCCTTTGGAATTTTTAATCTACAAAGATTTTTAAAAATAAATCATGCTTGTTTTTAAATTCAAAATCAGAATTACAATATTAATTTATTTCGACCTTTTTAAATGGTTTAATTTATAATAAAATTCTGTTTTAATTTGAGAATTGTTTAACCCTTTACAGTCATTATTATTCCAAATGAAATGTGGAAAGTACCTATAAAAATTTATATCGCTATTTATTTCTACTTTTTCTTTACTTTATATATATATATGTGTACACATAACTATGTTGCTGTGTCTATGTAATCCATATGGTTACAATATATACGATCTTGAATGTAAGTGAAATAGGGTAAACATTGAAAAAAAAAAGATTAAATAGAAAGGTAAATTTGAACTTATATAATTAGAAAATTCTGTTTCTGAGGTTAAAAGATAATTTCTGATCTGATAAAGATTGCTGGGTAATGGTTTATGTATTTATTAAAGGCTAAAAATTATTAATGGAATTGTACAAGAAATATCAAACAATGGGAGAAGATATTTGAGACAATATGATGCCCTGATCTGATTGAAAGACTGGTTTAGTGTAATGTATTTTGGAAATGTTTATATTCTTGCCAGTACAGTATATGTAACCATAAGTTTGAAGTGTGATAATAATTGGTATTTAAAGTAGGAAATGCTATTTAAGTATTTATAGTTGTCAAATAACAAGTCAAAATTTGGTTTTCACTTTAAAAAAGTTATAAAAATAAAGTAAACAATAGATAATTTATTTTCACAAAATAAAATTCTTAAAGTTTTATTTGAATACAGGACAATGATTATTTTGATGGAAGGTACATTTTAAATCCATGAATGCAACTGGATTGGTTTTCACTTTTAAATCACTTTGGCATATTTTTTTAATTTTTTGAAATTGATTAAAAGTTGTTTTTTTTTTTTTTGTCTTTATAATGTTCTCCTTCTCTCTTTTTTTTTTTTATTTTTATTTTAGCTGGAAAGTTTATTGTCAAGATGTGATCAGACCATGTCATCTGTAAAAAAACTATGTCATGATAATAAATCTAAGGTAGGTTTGTATTTTGTATTATCAAATAGAAATGTAAAATATAAGTATATATTTGTATGTAATAAGTACTTAGATGTTTTAGAAAATAACAGTCACAATATATGATTATGCAATATAGAATCTTATTAACGTCAGAAAAATAATTTGTAACAGTCAATAAAATCATTTGCAGTTTGTATTTGACAGCAATAAATCATTCTCATTCAAAAATTTGTCTTTTTTTATAATAGTTAAAAGATAGATAAAATAACTCTTAAGTCATTCCCGGCAGGACAGAGATTTCTTCAACTACCCTCCAAAGACAAATAGCGAAGGAGATGGTCATCTAGATGGACAACTGCTGGATGATGATGTTTTTAACATTTTTTCATCCTTCTTTTACTATCTAGCTAAAAATAGCTGGAGACCCATTTGTTGATCAATAATCAGATGACTAATTGAGTTACCTTTGGATGAACTATGCAAGAAAAATCCTCAGTCTTTGGAATCTGAAAATTTCAAACCTAAAATTTAAGTTTTGGTGACAGATGTACTAACCGTATATCTTAAATTGTTAACCCAGATGTTGCATACTAACTTTGGATTGATTTTGGTTAAAAGTGAGAACGTTTTTATTCATAAAATATGAATTGTTCAATCCTTTTTGGGTGTTTATGCTGCAATACCTTCAATCCACTTACAGAAAATTTCCCTATTTTCAACATTTGACAATCTTATAAAGAATTATTATATTTTTCCAAAGTTATCAGATCTTATTATTTTAGCATGAGTTACAATTTACTTAAATTACATTTTTTTAAAACTTAATATTAAATAATCCATGGCTCAGTATTGCTTCAAATATGAGGCAACCTGCCTCGAAAGCGCTAAGCTTTTAATATTTTGCACTCTTTATAGCTTCTCTTTGAAACGCTTCTTACGCTTTTAATTTTATTACACAACACATAAAGAAATTAATATGCAAACATTTTACAATAACAATACTTCTAGGTTAAATATGTCTAAGTGATATGATCTCCATGTTTCTGCTCTACCTACCTTAAAATCAGCAGTTTTAATTAATTTGTAATTTTCATTTTTCCTAGAAAGAGACTATAAATAACTTATATCCTATCTTTGTTAAAAAATCTACTGTAGTTGATTTTAGAGGAAGAAAATTTAAATGGCTAAATCTCTGCGAAAGCTCTACTTTGATTTATTATTTTTGTTTTTCTAAAAAATTATCCTCATGATATTTTAATGGATAAGAGAAGGACCTGCTTAATTGATAATTTTCATTTATTTCTAAATAACAAAAAACTTAAATGCTAACTTGCTGATAATAAATGAAGCAAAAAAAAAAAAAAAAGACAAATTGCTAAGTAGATGATTTCTGCATTTTAAACAATAAAGTGAAGGGAAATAAATTAATTTATAATGTTTTATTGTTTTAATATTATACCAATATAAAAAATTAATAGTAAGGTATTAATATTTCTTTTTAATAAAGCAAGGAATAATTTACAAAGCACATACAATACGCAGTTTGCAGAAGTTATGAAATGAAAACAATCAATAATTCGGTTATTTATTTAATTAATTCTTCATTAAGATGCTGTACTGTTATCAAAAATTGGTACTCGTACATTTGCGGCACCCGACCGCTTGATGGCTCTGGTTTTCACCAAATGCACATGAATATACCGTTTGTGTGGAACAGTTATATCGATGATCATTTGATGAATAATAGCGCCATCAAGAAGTCAGGTGCCGCAAATGTACGAGTACCCAAAAGTTTAATACGAAAATTGTATTGTAAATATATATCCAGTATGCTACATATTAACATTAATATTTATTTAAATATTCAGCAGTGTACGAATGCTTTAAAATTGTGGAAGACTTACAGTGAGGGATGAATGGTCTAAAATAAAAATAATTGAATGACTTTATTACATGGGAATATTTAAGAAATCCAATGACTTCGCACCGTACTCTATCAATGCACTAAACCGTTCAGGACAAGTAGTGAACTGCAATTATTATAGCATATTGCTTGATCTGGAAAAATTAATAAAGGAAGTCTAGAAGACAAAAAAATGCAGTGTTGGTAAATCTCATCTTAAAATAGCATTATATTACAGAGTTTCTTAAAAATTATTTAAATTTTTTTATCATACGTTTTTGTATCTTTGCAAATAGTACTTCATTTAGTCATAAACTTACTTAAATATTATTTGAAAATGGCATTAATGGTTCACCATGAACAGACCATTAATAAGCAGTTTTTTTAAAAAAATAGGTAATAAAACGTCTTGTGTCTAAACATTCATTTTAATATATAGATTACTGGGTTATTAAATATAATCTTGAGTTTATTAACTAAAACTTAGAAAGAAAGAAAAAGCAGTCAGAACTTTCTTTTATCACATGATCACTATCTCATCCATTGATTGCTCTTGTTAGCACAAGATGGCACTACTATATGGAGAGTGTTGTTTTGTTTTGAATTGTTTAACTTTCTTTTATACGATAAACATTAGACATTATTTTTATTAAATATATATTATAATGATAACTGAAGAATATAATCAATGAGATCAATTATGTGAAGTTTTGTATTAAAAATGCACACTTTTAGAGGTTGAAAATTAATCTGGATTGATCCTATGGCTGTTGATCAGCTGGTTGTGAAATTAAGCATATTATTATAATATGACTGTCTTCCGCTAGTGTGGCAGAGAGGTCTTATTATAACAGATGAATGTCTCATACAAAACTAGTGTGGCAGAGGGGTCTTATTCTAACCGATGAATGATTCATATAAAACTTAACTATTTACTTTATTTTTGTATATTTTATATATACTCACACATAATATCTCACATAAAATTATGTATAATATAATGGAAGGGATTTCACTTCATAACAGATATTACCTCTATTAAGTAATGGGTAGTTATTGTTGGCTTTCAGCATGCTTGCTTTTCTACGTTGCATATAATATGTGAATCTCATTTGCGTATAATCTTGAGAATGGCATCTAAAATGTTCCGTAATGTAAAACAGAATAGGGTACGTACGCTTAATAGCGCATGTTATATGCTATTGAGAATTGAATAATAACTCTCTAGTTTAATGTTTATTTAAGATAACTTATAATTGGTAAATATACAATAGAGTTTTTACTAGTTTATTATGTGTGTGTGGCACTAAATATATTTATAAAGCATGACTTAATCAAAGACCGAAATGTATGGAATATTAGATGTGGGCTACTTTTTCTTAATAGTCAGCTTTTCTAGATTTGGTCACCTATTAAACTATCTTAAATATTTTCTTTATGTTTTGTAATTTTAATTGTATTAATGATAATTATTATAGTAAAAAGAATTTAAGGAGAAAAAACACAATTACACGATTATTCATATTTACATGTATTTACATTGACTAATAGAGTTTCCAGTAGTATTTTTTATTTCTTATAAAACTCGTACTATTTTAAAGTGAACGGTGCTGGAATATATGGGATTGTGAGCATAAAATATATTAAATTTTGTCAGATGTGTTCAGAATTATGGTAGATCATTTGAAATTTTTATAGAAGCTAATGGTTGCCAGAGAGAAACTGATAATGATTTGAGATATTTTATTTCAACCATATTTTTGACATTGTCTGTATTTTTCTTATTAAATAGATATATCTAATCATATTATTAAAGTTTTTTTTTTTAATTTATTTTATTTTGCGAATAGATAGCAGCTTTTGATATATTTTACATATACTTATGTCATATTCTTCCCATATATACAAGTTCTGTATGCACAGTGCATATACAGTATGTTTATACGCCTGTGCATGTATGTGCAAAAAATGCTTATTAAAGTATGATTCTCTATTATCTACAAGTTTCATTATCCGTGGTATGGCTTTGGGCCAAATGTCACAAATACAAGGGGCTATTATATGTATGTACGAGTACGTTTATTCACTGTGTTATTGCATATAGTATTTGTAGGCAAAACAAGAATGTAGTAGATTCTTTTTTATCCAGCCTCAGTAAATAGGAATGACAGGCCAACAATTGTACCTTTGATTAGCTTACTTCCTTATTTTTAAGGATTTTATTTAAATTGAATCTATTCATTTTTTTCATTTATGTTAATTAAAATTACAGACGAGTAACAGAATAATGAATCAAAAACATTTTATCATTTTTTAAAAATATTTTAAAGCAGGCTACTTTATTTGAATAATTTCTCAAAGTAAAATCTTAAACTTGATCCCAAGAGATTGTAAAAATACCTAGAAAGCGACCACGTGATGTGGAAGATTATTAGTGTGATGTGCCTCAAAGAAACTGGATTAAACTTAGAAAGATTTTTATCCTGCAGTGAATCAATAATAGTTGAAAATAGTGATGATGATGATCAATATCTAAATAATCACATTTGTTTCATTTTAAACTAATCAGAAAAGATGCTCATTTATTTTTGTGTTTGGATACTCAATATGTGTAATCAAAAGTCATCATTCCTAGAATTGTAATATCGTAATTTCATATGAAAAATGGTAGTATTTTGTTTCACAAAACGACTTTAAATCAAAAAAATAAACCAACATATGATATGTACCATATAATTTTATTTACATATGAGTGATATTTTGCATATTATAGGATCAACTGTCCATTTGTTTACCTGATCTAAAATCTGGTCCCATGAGTACTAGTTAATAGAAAATCTATTCTATCTACAAAAATTACTTGAAATTTATTATATATTTTAAAAATTATAATTTAAAATAGTGTAGTTTGGTATATTTTCCACATACATGTATTTTAATTATTACGAATGAGAGTTTTTTTTTTTTTTTTAATGCTTTCTATTTGATTTTTATATAATTAAGATATAAGATGTTATATAATAGCCAAATTCTGAACTGTGAATTATGCTGATACAATGATCACAGAACCAATTTCAGAGGAAACTTCATCAGTTTTGCTAAGCAGATTTCATTTACTTTATTTCAAAGTGTGAAAGATGAAACACACACAATTATTAACCATTGAATGTGAAGTCTTCTATAGTTGACTAACTTACATATAATTATATTCTTAATAGATATAAATTATCATCCTTTTTTATTTTAAAATTTGACCCTAAATATAAAGACATATCTGTAAAGAATATGTTATTTACTTTATGAAATTCATAATTATTAATGTGTTCCCTGTAATTAATATTAAGAATTTCATATTCAATATAGTTATGCTTTTACATTTTGAAATAAAGCAAGTGAAATCTTAATGTACATAAGATTCAAGCTTATTCTGATTTGTGGGTAATATTGTCAGGGTTTGGCACAGCTGACAAAGAATTTTCATTGAAATTGATCCTCACTTCAAAATTTGACTAATATGAAGCATCTTATATCCTAGTTAACTAAAGAGCTACTAGAGGACTCTTAAATACTCTCTTTTATAACATCACAAGGTTTAGTTCAGTGATGTATTAATTATATTTAATTATTTTAAGAAATTATAGAAATTTTAGTATATCATTGTTTTCATTTATGTTTTAGAAATTTGTCGGACGCTCATCTGTCACATTAGCTCCAGGCTATAATGAAAACGGGTAATGTTTTTATTTTAATGTTGTCAATCCATTGAACTAATTATTTAGATTTTATTCTATATAAATAATATTTGCTTCATATGTATTGCACGAGTGATGAATTCAGAACTGCAAAATTGCATAACAAGCAACACATAATGATGATGATGATGATGATGATGATGATGATGATGATGATGATGATGATGATGATGATGATGATGATGATGATGATGATGATGATGATGATGATGATGATGATGATGATGATGATGATGATGATGATGATGATGATGATGATGATGATGATGATGATGATGATGATGATGATGATGATGATGATGATGATGATGATGATGATGATGATGATGATGATGATGATGATGATGATGATGATGATGATGATGATGATGATGATGATGATGATGATGATGATGATGATGATGATGATGATGATGCTGTTTGCCATTATATACTGACAAAACATTCCATAATCTTAAGGGCTTTTCAATTTCAGATTATTAGTTTGATAATATAAAGATATTAAAAATGATATAAGTACGTTAGATCCAAACAATTCACTAATGAAGGCTTTAAATCCGGAAATGAATTTGGGGAGATGGATATTATAATTACCATTTAGTGTTCATCAAGCTTATAAAAGAAAGTTCTAAATAGAATTAAGAGAGCTTCTGTTTGCTGTTTGTTTGTTTTTTACAATATGGACATATAAATAATAATAAACAATAATTTTTTATGGTTTTGTGACTAATGTATCTATTATGCCTTTGATTTGGAGTTCATATCTAGGTGGAACTTGGAAATTGTATTTTTGGATTAGCTGAGAATTTCTAAGAAAGCTTAAGATGTTTTTCAGCCAACATGTAAGTAATCTATCTAAATACTCACTTAGTGATTGGGAAATGGGTATTTGTGAACAAAACAAGGCAGGAAGACTACCATAAAAATAATTTGGCGAGTAATATCATCCAACTTTACCAGTTTTATTAGTACTATTTTTTTTTTTTTTTTTAATGTAAGTGTAAAATAAGATTTTTAATTTTACTTTTTAAATATTATGAAAACATTTTATAAATCAAATCTACTGCATTAATAAATAATTCAGAACATTCTTAAATGTATTAGTGATATCAAAACTATGGTGATTCATCATCATCATCATCAGTAGTTCTTCCATCCAACAACTGGTTAAATTTTGCAAGAAGATTTCTCCATAATCTACAGTCTTTTGCTTGTTTTAATTCACTATAGTTTTGATTATGAGTGACTTTACATGGTTGATTTATGGAAGCGAAATTAAATCTCCCTTTTGGCCATTTCCAGATATATTTCCCTCTTTTATCTCCGAATAAGCTGGGTTTGCCAATATGTGGATCATTCTATTCAACTTTCTGATCGTAATCTGAGAGATGCCAATCATTTCCCTCCTATCATATCAGGTGCATAATCTTAACGATGGATTTTCATTATCCATCCAATCTAATTTTTTAATTTCCCATAACTCATAAACCTCCAATCTTTTACTATTAATGAAATTAAAAGTCCAAATATTTGCTCCACATAATCAAATGTAGAACTTCTCAGTCCTGTTTTGTAGGTCGATATATTTGATTTCAGAAAGTAAATCTTATCATGAAAAGCCTGCTTTACTTTACTATAGATATTCTGCATTTTTTTTTTCATAATTCAGACTTTTAGTAATTATTTTATCTAGATATTTAAAGTAATCAACATGTTCTGTTACAAAAAAAAAATTTTTTACCATTATTTGCATACATTTTTGATTATTATCAAGAGAAGGGAGAAAGTTCCACTTTTTTATTTTTATAGATTTGAAGGAGAGGGAAGTATAATTTCTGGGTTGCAGAAGCAGTCATCAGAAGGTGAGTATATTTACAGAATATTATTCTCCAAATTTTATATTCTACCTTGTGCTTACATATATATTGAATACTCATGTAAAATAGTTAGCTATTTAACAAATTTTTTTTTTTTTCATATTATTAACTTAATTGTTAAGGAAAATATTTTTTTAGTTATTTGTACACATATATGGATTTCAAACTAAAATGGTTGCTCTGAAGTATAGTGTCTTAATTTAGAATTCTCAAAATTATTTTTTAAAATAAAATTAATTCTAATTATCATGGAATTTTATAAAAAATGTTTAGTATTTGATGAAGACATATTGTCAGAATGAATGGGATCTTTTCAAATTTGATGTCAAAATTCTACTGGACCCATAGATTATCCAGTCTGTTAAACTTAAAAAGTGACAAAAAAATCTTTATTCAGGATTCAAATTTCTGCTTGAACAGCTTCACCAGCCAGGTATTAGACCATACTATTTATTTTCTTATATTAATGACCGAATCTTTTATAGATCAATAATATATAGTATAAATGATAAACTTATGAAGCAGTCTTTGGTGGAAATTCCAATCACGAATGAAAGCTTTGGGGTTTTTTTTTTTTAATCTCATAGACTCTTATATAAAGTTTTTTTTACAACATTTATTATTAACAATTTTAGCTATTATATTTTTTTGACAATACTTTGTCATTTTATATGTATATATAAGAGCCTCATGATATAATGGTAATAATCATTGGTACTGTTCTATTAGCCGGTATCAGCCGCTTGATGGTATTATTTATATGCAAAAACACAACTATGCCGTTTACACAGCCTAATCATCTGTCTACCATGCCTATATTCCTGGCCGAATAAACTTAAATATTCGTTTCACCATGCTTAAAATTATTGTTTCGGGTAGTTAGGTCATACCCAATCTAGCTAACTATTTAATATTGGTTGGTTAATAAGTATCTCTTTTGAGTTAGACGTTAAAAGAAATATATAAAAATATTCATCATGCACATCTTAGCAAGACTGGTTAATATTATGTTTTTTTTTATTGATCTTATATGAGGAGCTATTGGAGAATTCTTTTCTATAGTGAGCTATTTAATAGCTGTTTTGTATTTTATTTACCATATTAGTATCTAAACATAAATAATGATAATAATGTTAAAAAGGAGTTTTGCTTGTTAGTTTCAAGATCTTTGGCCTATTTTGCTGATAAAGTCTGGAGGCAATTTAACTTCCTTGAGTCATGGTAGTCGTGCCACTGGTTGTGTGATTATCGAAGAATAGGACTTTAGTTATATATATTTGTTTTATGTTAACTTTAAAGTTATTGATTGTTCAGAAATATTTAGAAAAGAAGCATCAATATTGATGCCAAATATTACAGGGTTGATTTTAAAAGTATTATAATGAATTTTAAAAAACCTAATTTAAATTGATATTTCTTAAATAATAAAAAAAATAGACCAGCCAAAATATAGTCAGATAGATGATGTCATTGATATTCCTAATCATTATTTTTAACTATTATCGTCCACTGCAGGATGAAGTTCTTTCCAAGTTTAATCCAGTTTCCCTGATCTCTAGCCTTTCTTCTCCACATCATCCAAGAATACTTCTATTTCATCCATCCATCTCCCATGTGGTCTCTTTCTAGGTCTTTTACTATCTGTTGGAATCCAGTTTACAATTTCAACTGTCCATCTACTATCATCTCTTCTAGCAATATGGCCAGCACAGCTTCCTTTCAATCTTTTAACTCTTTCAGCAATATCAATAATATCTGTTTGTTCTCTTTATCCATATGTTTTGTTTTCAATCCCTATTTGTTACTCCTAACATACATCTCTCTGTTCTTTATTGAATAGTCTGAAATCTTTATATTAGTCTTCTGTTTAGTATTCAAATCTCAGATCCATAAGTAAGAACTTGTGAAACACATTTTTTAAAAATCTTTCTTTTCAAACAAACACATAGTGTATTTTCTTTTAATATTAAGTTATTTCTAGCAAAAGCGCTCCATCCAAGTTTAATACTGTTGCTGAATTTCATCCATTATGTTTCCATCTGCATTAATAATTTGACTAAGATATGTGTGGTTTTTAACTTCTAATTCATCATTATCAATTTTTATTTTCTTCTTTTGAGAAAATCCATCAAACTTTGGTCTTTTTAAAATTTATCATTAATTCTACTTCTTACATTTATCTGATAACTCTGCAACATTTCGTGAAACTCTGAATACAACCTAAAACCTTGAAAAAAGAAAAAAAACAACTGGAAACTTTGTCCGCTGGGTACAGGAAAGCAATGACAGTTGTGATAATTTTCAAAATAGTGATTATGGATTAGGGAATTTTAGGATTCTCATCATGTAGTTGGTAACTCATTCTTATAAGAACAATTGAGCATCTGTGTTGTGTTTCTTATTTAAAAGATGTTTGCTGAAGGTGGTGTGTATTTTGCAGCAGCGTAAAGTAACTTTTAAAGATGTTCCATCTATTCTTATATTTAATAAATATTTTCAAAATATAATAGTTCATTGATTGCCTCCATCTATTAATAATAGTGCTGCTCTTTTAACTATAACTTTAGATTTTTGTTTGCTTCTTATTTTTATGAGATTCCTTTTTATATGCTCTTAACAATCACATATTCTTATTTGAAAGTATTCAAACACATCTAGTATCAGATGCAATGCTAACTAATATTTGAAAGTATTCAAACACTTAAATGTCAGATACTATTCCAGCTAATACTTGTCAGATGTATATTTGGTCAAGCAAGTTGGCTTGTTTTTAAAATTTATCATTTGAATACTTTTAAATTTTAGTTTGAATAACTTTCTAGAAATAAAGATAATTGAATAGATATGTTGTCGACAGTTGTAATTTGTTACTGTTTGTAGAGCAATTTGCAATTTAGGATATTAAAATGTATTAAAAATCCATTAAGCAATTGTTAATTAAAACATCTAATTGTAATATTCTATGAATTTTTTTCGAGATTCCTCTAGCAGTATAACTTCTGGTAATTTGATCAGACATACGAATTTATATTGTAGGAAAACCAGTTCACGAAATTCCTACTCACGATTCTAGTTTTGCTTTGAGTTCCGACGATGAGGAAGTGAACAGAGGTCTTAACGACACCAAGAAAGTTAAGAGATTGCAGAGAGCTGCGTTGAATCTGTCCCATTCAACTCCACTCGTACCTAACACAAATCTCAAAACAGTTAAGTTTAAATGTGTTTTAAAAAAATATCACCTTAAAAACATAATTTTTCAAGCGTCATATTCTAAATCTAAATTTTATTATTAATAATAATGAACAGTTTTGAAACAATGCAAAAACCTATTACGATTTAATTAAGAAAATACATTTTTATTTAATTTCAAATATTCTTAAAGATCCAGCATATATACATATGTATTACGTTTACTATTCCAGTATGTATAAGTCATTTATGTTAATAATGGTATTTGCATATATGTATATTTAGCATGCTTTTAGTTAATTTATATAGTGTTTTCAACTAAAATGGTCATGTGATGTAAAATGGCTATTCTTGAATTAATCTAAAGCATTTTAGAAATGTATTGATGCAATTCTGTTATTAACATAAATTTTTTTTTACATATATATCTACACATTGTAGATATATATATTCTCATTACTTTAAATTTGTATGTTTATCTCCAATGCAGTAAGTAGTTATGATAGCAAATATATGAAATTTTTCCAGTTTTAAGAAATGCCTTGTGGAAAATAACAAAATATGTTTGAAATCAAGCTGTCCGTAGGTTATGTGAATTATTTTCATTTAACAATCATTCAAAATAATTTTGAATGTGTAGTTTTATTTAACTGAAATTATGAATTATAGCTGTTGATTAAATTTCATAAAGCATCTTAGCTGTTTGCTCAGTGGAATGGCTGGCTGAAGGTATTTGGATTGATTTCCAATTACGACAAGTTTAAAATGAAATTTACCCTGGCCACTTGAATAGAACTGCTACATTCTGCGTTAGCACTTTATTATTCAGTGGTATTTGATTATTAAGTAAGGCATGATGTATGTTCAATTATCTGCCTAAGCATAGACAATATTAGGCATCTGAATACTGTGATCAAGCAAATATTTGATTGTCCTGGTTAGTGATTCGCTATTGCCTTACTTTTTTTAAATATTAATTTATTAAGCGCATAGTCAGAACGTAAGCACATATATATTTAAGGCTATAACCTTAATACTATGCGCCTTGAGTGTTCAATTTGCCACTAGAGGGACCTCTGCAAATTTTCACACAAGATTACGACTTTATAAAGATAACAGCGGCCACTCTTTTCTTCATCCTACTTTTTAATTATATAGGTGAATCTAAAGCATTTTGATTTGAGAGTGTGAATCTGTTAAACGCTTCACTAATTAAGTTCACAATTTCTATTAAACACTAGAGTTCGCGAAATCTTCCGAAATACAATGAGTTAATGTTCAGATCTAGTAGTTAGAAATAGTTTGAAGCAATATAAAGTTGTAAATGTTAATTTATTAAGCTTTAGATTCGCTTATATAATTAGAAAGTAGGTTGAAGATAAGAGTACCGCTTTTATTTTTATAGTCATAATCTTGTGTGAAGATTTGCAGAGGTCTCTCTAGTGGCAAATTGAACATTCAAAGTGCATAGTATTAAGGTTATAGCCTTAAATATATATGAACTTACTTTTTTTAACAATTGATATTAACATTTAATTTTACTTCAAAAACATTTAATAAACCCAAGTAATCTCAATAAAAAGTAATCCTTAATAATGAATATTATTTGTAAACCGGCATTTTCATTCTAAATTTTTTTAAATCATAATCTTGTAAGAAGTTGTTTACATTTTGATATTAGAAGAATAAAATGGAGTGGCTTAAAATTTGTGAATAATATTTCTGCACAAATTTATTTCAAAAACTTAATGTTAAAGCAACTGTTTGAATTTCTGATAGAGATCTATTTCTTTCAACGGCTTGGGTCTAAATGATTTGACTTGTGAATGGTGAACTACAAGTTTTTTATGGGGGGGGGAGGGGAACAAAGTTCAAAATTTCAGATATAGTAGTTAAAAAACGTGAAAGAAAATTAAAGTAAGATTGAACTTTCTTAGAAAAATATCAACCAAAAAAAAAATCATGAACAATTGTTTGAGAATTTCTTTGCTAGTTTAACAAAAATAAAATGCATTGAAGGAAAAAAGACTTCTAAAAAAACAAAGCAAACTACCATTTATTGAAACATCATATTCTGATTTTAAAAGAGCTAGATGAAACTAGGGCCACCAATAAAAAAATTTAAAAAATATCCTCTCTACTTTGAACACTTTTTAGCAAAAAACTTTTTATTGCACATATATGCATACACAATCTTATGTTTCGACTGTCCTGTAATCTTCTTCAGAGCTAAGATATAATGAACAAAATAAAATACATAACTATATAAATAATACCATAAAAAATTTAAACAATAAAATTAATAAAAAAACACAAAACAAAATATAGCAAACATAATAAAACTGAAATAAATATAATCAAACCCCCCTAAAAAAAACCAATTAATATAAAATAAAATATATTTTTTATTTTATATAAAATATATATTTTTAATATACATCACATGATCACTGTTTCTTATGCTTACTCTTAACTGTTATTAAAACAGGCAAAACTCCCTATACGTATTGCCACTCAGTGCAAGCCAGAGTAATCAATGGATGCCAGAAGGCTTGTGTATATCCCCATCTAATGCCTACTCATCCAATATCCTCAGACTAGTTTCGGGCTTGTGGCCTTCATCAGTTAGAAGCCTTAGATCAGAGAGCACTGCACCTAGATCTTAGGATCTAATACAATCCTCCAGCAGCTGATGAGCTTGGATTGAAAATATTATGGTGTTTTCAATTTAAGTCTCATAGTTTTGTAGTTAAGTAGAGATAAAAGGTGGCTTCTGGCGGGTTGCATTAGCCTCAGATCTAGGTGCTGTGCTCTCAGATCTAAGGCTCTTCACTGATGAAGGTCACAAGCCAGAAACTAGTCTGGGAATGAGTAGGCACTAGATGAGGATTTTATGCACAAGCCTTCTGGCATCCATTGATTACTCTAGCTTGCACTGAGTGACAATATATATAGAGAGTTTTGCCTATTTTTAATATATATTTAAAATATATATTTTATATAAAATATATATTTTATTTTATATTAATTGGATCATTTTATTTGGGTTTATTATATTTATTTCAGTTTTATTAGTTTTTGTTATTTTATGTTGTTTTTTTTTTTATTAATTTTATTGTTTACGTTTTTTATGATCTTATTTATTTAATTATGTATTGTATTTTATTCATTATATCATAGCTCTGAAGAAGACTGCAGGACAGTCAAAATTTAAGATTGTGTATGCATATATGTATAATAAAAGATTTTTGCTAAAAAGTGTTCAAAGTAGAGTGGATAAATTGCATTTATATAAGATATTTCAGCAAAATAAAGGCAGTGGTGAATTTGGTAATGTTTCTGAAGATCTTGAATTCTTTTATTTTTTTAATATAAAAATGCTATTTCTCTTGATAGTTTGTGTATTTGAAATATGAAAAGGGAAAGTTATCAGGAAATGGAATACTAATTGGAAAAATTAAGATTGATGCTAATGAATTACCAAAGATATTGGCACATTTTAAAGAAATAACTTTCCCCAAAAATGAAATAACGAATATGGGATATTATTGTGCCAAAAAATAATAGAAAAAGTTTAAGAATTTATAGATCTATTTCTTTGCTATTCATTCTTTGAAAACATTTTACCATAAGTTAAGGCAAAGATTAGAATAATGTCGATTTCATTCAACCAAGAGAATACAATGGATTTTCTTCAAATAATAAAATGAAATAATTGTAAAATGGAGTGAGTATGAATTAAATGTGTTTAGGTTTTATTATGAAAAAGACATCAGCTGTTATTGCAATAATAACATCATCTTGCAAACCTGAAATGTCTTAGATAATATAATTTGAAATAAATAAGTAAATTGGCTCAACTTTTATTTGATAGGTTTAGTATTCTGCTTAAAGAAAACCGGCTTATTTATTAAAAGAAGTCTGTAATCAATGCGTCTTGCCTGGTTTTATATTGTGCTTGTAAATCATAGATAGTGAATTCTAAAATAAAGCAATGATCACAATTGTTACAAAGAAATATGGAAAGAAGTTATATTAGCCATCATCAGAAGAAGTGGGAAAAGAAATGAATGAATTTGATATTTCTAATGTAATTATAAAAATTAAGTAATTTAAATAGAGATGAACTCAACACGTAGCAATAATTAGCATTATCTTCTGTTCTCGCCATTTTTGCGCCATCTAGTGAGACTTTTAATAATCAATTATACTTATGAATAGCTAGGTGTAAGCAAAGGTAAAGTGATGACTAGTTAGTCATGTTTTGTCTTAATACTTAAACATATAGCAATAAGAGATGACATTTGATTGATACTCAGAAGTAAAAAGTATTCTTGGAAGAGATTTTTTTTTTTTGTAAATGAGAGAATGAAAGATGGAAGTTTTCTGAAAGATATGTTGTAAAGAACTTTGAGAGGTCTTTGCCTCCTAAGAGAGGGGTTAGTTGGTTCTGAAAATATTGAAGTTGTTCATAATATTGGAAGAATTTAAAATATATAGAATGTATTTAATAATAATTAAAAAACTATATTCTAAATATATGATACTTGATTTTATTTACAAGCGCAAATATAATATCTAATTTGTACAATAAGCATTTTCATCCTAACACATGAGCTGTACTGCTTTTTAATAATTTCTCAACATTGTCTTGTTGAGTATTAAGGAAACTCTGAAACTAAGACATAAGATAGCGACTTTTGAAAAGACAAGAGTGGCCATCTTATTTTTAAACCTACTTTCTAATTATATAGGCCAATCTAAAGCATCTCAGTTTAAGAGCATGAAGATGTTTCTCTGTTCACTTCTATATGCATAAAAAAATAATGGATGTAAAGTGAACAGAGAAACATCTTCACGTTCTTAAACTGAGATGCTTTAGATTGGCCTATATAATTAGAAAGTAGACTTAAAGATAAGGTGTCTGCTCTTATCTTTTCAAAAGTCTGTCTTATGTCTTAGTTTGAGAGTTTCCTCAATACTCAACAAGACTTCGCTGAGATATTATTAAAAAACAACATAGCGCATGTATTAGGATGAAAAATCCTTACTGTATAAATTAATATGTGATATTATATATGTAAAGAATGATCACATGGTGTGGTATTAATGCATATAGTCACCAACTCCATGATCTGTGGTTTGAGTTGGGCAGAGTTGAGTATTGGAAATTTTTTTCAAACCACAAACAGGCTTTGTTTTCTTTTTGTCAAATAATAAGTCCATGATTAACTCAGCCAGCCATTAAATATTGGTCAGTAAATGATTAAAGGTCTAGGTTAACCCATGTTGGTCAGGATAAATTTTTATGCATTGTTACGATTTTAATATGATGCTACCTTTTCCAGACTAAGCCTCTTGTTTATCTTCTTTTTTTTTGATGAATCTCACACACGAATTTAATAAATATATTTTAATGAATAGATTTCATAATCTTAAATATTTTATAAAATAAATTATTCGTTAATATCTAAAAAAATTTAAAAATTGTTTTTAATTTGAATACTAGGTGTCTCTGTTATACTAGTTATAAAACTATATTTTTTTTTAATAACTTTGCATCCCTTTTTTATTATCTTCCTAGATAAGAGAATGAATATGAAAAAAAAAACTTTTAAAATTAAAAAAAAATAGTAATTAAAAAATAGATGTTTTTACAAAAATAGAAATCTCTGAGCATATTTACCTAGATTTTTATACATTTGTCTTTATGTGATAATATATAAACGAATGTTGCATTGACAATATTATCTGAAGAAAACTTAGTCAAAATATCTGAGACAGAAGAAACAGAACATTTTTTATTATTATTATTCACATTGTTTTATAAATATTAGATTTTGATATATTGTAGAACTACTCCCAGAAGTTTTTGGATAAAAATGGTTTCAGATGTTTATTATAATTTTGCAAATATTTAAAGTTATCAAGCAGTAATTTAAAACAACTTTAATAGAAATGCTTTATGTAATACTCAATTATCAGTTAGATTTTGTGAAAACAATTCAATTTTGATCAAGTCTTCATATCGTTCCTATCCATATATCTCCAAACTAGTTTCTAGATTATGACTTTCATCCAAGAACAGCTGTTAGGATTTTTTTGAACAGTGCTCTTAGACTTTTGAACTGGTTTTAGATCTATATAATTATGCAGACAAGTAAGCTTGGATTGAAAAATTAATCAAGTTTTTCAGTATGGGCTGGTAGCTTGATAGTATAACAAGAAATAAAAAATGGTTGCTAGATAAAAGGTGCATTAGATCCAAAAATCCAAGTGTACTGTTCAAAAAATTCAAAACCATGAGCTGCATTGGATAACGATTTATGAAGCACTATTATCTGACATCTTTTAAATAATAAAGCTTACATTAGATGGTATTAAAGTAATGAGAATAGAAGAATATGCTAATAAACTACTCTTTATAATTGTAAAGGAGACATGGTAAAACAGCCTTTAAATACCCTTATCTGAGCAAAGCTTTTCAATAACTTTTAATGAAGAAACAATACATTCAAATATCAGCCTTTTAAGCTAATTGTGCATACGCTTTGCGAGTGTTAATAATAAATGAATACTTTCTCACCAATACAAGATATAGTATTTATGCAGGAATAAAAGAAATTCTCTTATTCCTACGACTCAAATGCTTATATATGAGCAAATCTGAAGTACTGGCAAGTAAAGCATGAGGATGGAACCGTCACTTTAAATTACTATATACGATGTCTGAATGAATGGCGTGGGTGAAATTGTCTAGAATTTACTAAACGTCATTCCAACTGAAACTTAATCATATGTACTTCAGATTTGCTCATATATGAGCATTTGAGTCATAGGAATAAGAGGATTTCTTTTATTCCTGCATAAATACTATATCTTGTATTGGTGAGAAAGTATTCATTTATTATTAACACTCGCAAAGTGTATGCACAATTAGCTTAAAAGGCTGATATTTGAATGTATACAATTGTAAACATACGCTATATAAAATAAATGCTTATTTACAAATGAAGAAACAATGAAAAATGTGATGCACTATGGCTTCCTCCTTTATCAGATTTGAGAATTTCTCAGCCACCATGAAAACTGTTAGTCACTTTACCTTCTTTTTCCATTCCCCACTCTTAAGTTTTTTCCATATTCTTCTCTATCCTGCTCCATCCCATTTCCACAATGTTATCTTTGACCACTTTATGGTCTTTACATCTGATCACCCTTATATTTTTCCAAACCCAGCATAAAAACCAAGAACCCACTTTCTATATAATCATTTTGTTTATATTTATTCTCCCACAACTTCAACGTCTGTACCCTTTCTGCTTGCAAGCATTTACATTCAATTAACAGATGCCCAATATTTTCCATGCCTTTCTTACATAACAGACTAAATCACCCACTTTTCTCCATTTATGTGTATATTCCCTTGTTACTAACAGTCCTGTTCGAGCCTTAAACAGTAAACCACTTTCCTTGCTATTATCGTAAATTAACTCTCACCCAATATTCTGTTTACTTCTATATATATTTAAACTCTTTTTCCTTTCCATACTAGTTATCCATCTCTCCAACTTCCTATTTTTTATTATTTCATCTATTTTATTCCATTCTTTCCCACTATATCACTCAACAATTCTACCACAATCATTCCACCTTTGTATAAGTATACTGAGAAAATCTTTATCCAAATCTGCATACCATACTAACTTTCTCATCCATCTTGATGCTTGTTCTCATATCCCAATTTAATACTATTTTGGATATTCTCTTATTATTCATAAATTGCAATCTACCAAATATTTTCATTTTGATTTTTGCATCTCTCTTATTTTTCCTTGAATTGCCTCCTTTACCATTCACGCATTTGCATCTAATGCATGTCTTCCTACTTCTCTTTGCACTTTTTCTAAGCAATCTAACACCTCTTTATTAACACATAATGCATAATTATCATAAGTTAATCCTGCTACTGCCACTCGGCTTCCATACAATTCTTGCTACATCGTATTTATTATTTGAAAAGACTGTTCATTTCTTTATCAGTCCCTTTTTTTTTTTTTTGCTTCGTTTATCAATTTTTTCTCCCATTCATCCAAAAAAATTTTCTGATTACTTAAGACGATTCCCAAATAGTTATATCTATTCATAACATTTAACTTTATATTCCCCAATAAAAATTCTTTTATTTTCTCTTTCCCCAGCATTTATCATCATTACTTTTGATTTTTCTTCATTAAATTTAATCCCCATCTCTTTACCCACCCTTGTGCATGTTTTCAACTTCCATATCTTCCCTACTTTCTGTGCACAAGAAGATATCATCAGCCAATGAAAGATCTGGTAATATATACACTCCCTTGCCATCTATTAATGGTATCTCTACCCTCTTTCTAGTCTTTTTATTGTTCTCCATTTCTATTAAATAGAACAAAAACAAAATAGGTGACATAAGGCATCCTTGCCTTAGTCCCACCCCACTTTTAACTGTAACTGATTCTATATTTTCTAATTGGTACATTTAGTAATTGTTTTCATACAATCTCTTAATAAGATCCACTAAATCTCCATTCATTCCCAAATATTAAACTTACCCATAATCTATTTCTATTCACTCTATCATATGCCTTTTCTATATCAATAATGACCGTATATAACTGTCTACCTACATTTCTACTCATATCTATAACTATAAATAAACTATCTTCTATATGCTTATTCGATCGAAAACCTCTGCATTTCTCCCACTATATTATTTTCTTCTGTTCATTTTGCTACCCTTTCAGCCACTGTATATGCAAAAACTTTGTAGAATACTGATGTTACCCCTATCAGTCCATGATTGTTTAACTTTCTATGATCCTTACCCTTCCCTTTAAATAATCGCTTTACTCTTGTATTATACCAGCTATCTGGAAATTCTCCCTTCTGTGCTATCCTTATTAAAACATGATAATATATTTAATTTTGTCCTATCACCATCTCTGCTGTCCATCCATCTAAATCTCTTGCCTTTTCAATTTCTTCCCTACCTCATGCAATTCATTTTCTGTAAACCTAATATTTCCATTACTGTATGCTTTTATGTTTGTTATCACTCTCTTTTTCACATGTAACATCTTTTCTGTATCCATTACATACTTATTTAGGATTGTCTCTAATTCTTCTCTAGAGCTACACTTTTCTTCCTCATCATTTAATAATACTATTTCTTTCTCTTCTACAGTCCTTCTTTTAATATATTTCCAATTTTTTTTACTCCCATCTCTTCCACTTTTATTAATATCCTCCAATAACTTTATTATTTAATTTCATTCTCTCTATAATTATCTATTTTAGCCAATTTTTTTTTTAATATTTTTCCCATTTAATATTAACAACTTTTTCACTTTGTTTGTTTTTAACAGCACATTTATATTCTCTACATGCTTTCTTCCTCTCTTTTACACTTTTAGTAATTCTCACTTTTTTATTACTTTTATTTTTCTAAATATTCTCACCTAAAACTTTATTTGCCACTTCTTGTATTTCACCACACCAGTCCTTATATTCACCCCCAACAAACTCTTCCAGGATTTCTTCTACTTTTATTTTATATTCTTCTAACTTATTTTTATCATCATTCTCCATCCATATCTTTCACTATTCTTTCTATTTTTATTACTATTTTCCATCACATTACTACCCATTTATATTATAAAGAAATTATGATCACTATTACATACTTTGTCTTCTGTATCAAATACTTTAATTTTCCATACTTTATTTATTAATTAATTTATTTATTTAATCTATTGTGTGAAATATATTATTTCTAGATCATATGTATTGTCCCTCATAAATATACGATAAATTTTCAATGCTCAAATTCACTCTCTGACAAAAAAAAATTTCTAAAACTGTCCATTCTTGTTATCTATTTCATCAATTTCTTCAATATACCCATTCATATTCTCTATAATTATTATTTTCTTCCCTTTTTTTTTTGAAACTCGATATATTCTTAACTAGGCATTCATATATTTTACTGTTCCATTCCATTATAATTTGATGATCTCCAATGGTCATATGCACTATAGCCACTATCTGTTCTTGTCTTCCTAACCTAGTCTTGACCACCATTACCTTTTTTTTTTCTATTTATACCCTGCCATACCAAATCTTTCAGTGTAGGTTCTTCTTCTCTTAGATGTGTTTCCATTACTGCTAATACTCAAGCTCTTCGTTTTTAACTGATTTGTTTAATTTGAACAACTTTTCCAGACTTCTACCACTTTGTATATTCATATATCCAATTTTGACAATTTCTTCTTTTCTTACTACCCTTTTTATAAATTCTTTTTGACTCTTTTTTTTTTATTACATTTGTAATTAGTTTGTTTATCATTAGTTGTAAAGACCCATTTCCTTTCCACTTGTACATTTATATCTAAATCAACTATTCTTTGTTTATTTCTTATATCCCATCCATTCTTAACTTTTTTTTTTTTTGAGAATACTGTAATTTAAAATCCTATCGCCCTTTATAAGCTTCCCAAACTATAATATTTTTTATAAATCAAACCCCCTAATGCTTAACTTCCTTGTTTTGCTAAGTGCATTTCATCTACTATATAACTCCCTCTTACTAATAAAAAAGTCTCACACATCCACAAATATAATATTATTTCATTTATAGAACCTGCCCTATCTAACATATATCTATTGTCTTGTCGAATCTTGGTAGTAATCCAACTATTCCTACTTTTTCTTTAATCTTTTTAAAATTACTAATCAATTCTTTGTACTCATCCATTACTCTCTCCGAGCTCTCCCTACCATAACATAAACATCTCTACTCTCTTGTTTATTTACCTTATCTGTAATATCCTTAATTCTAGCTTAAGGCAAACATACTCTTACATATATATATTTGTATTTTCCTTTCCAATTATATCTCAACATTCTCTAATTAGTGAGCCCCCTATCAAGACTGTCTCATAGTTTACTTTTTCAATCTCATCCATCATATTCTCATCTACCACCTGGACTTTGTTATCTAATTCTTCCTTATTGTTTCTATTCATTAATTCTTCAATCTGTTCACACTTCATCTCTTAAATTTTAATTTTACTTCTACATCCTTTACCTCTTTCTCTATCTTACTTATTCTTTGGTTAGTTTTATTGTACTACTTATTTTGTCATCCATATCTCTTGTCACTGTACTAAATACATACTCTATTGTATCTTTCTTAACTATATTTTCCTCCATTTCTCCTAACTTTTTCTTTAAGCTATCTATATTTAGAAACCATTTTTTCACTTCTTTTATCATATTTATACCCTATACACCTGTTATACTCTTCCTAGTCTTATTTAAACATTTCAAATGAAAAACCTTATCCCATAAGATACACTCTACTAAAGCATGCCTAACTTTCTTCTGATCATTATATATATATATATATATACAATGTGGGATATAAATGCAATCCATATTTCTTATTTTTCAATTCTCCTACTCTATATTTAAATTTATGATTTTTCTACTACTCTTCAAATCTAACACACACACAATTTTTTTTCTTTTATATTTAAAATGGTATATCAAATCATTTTCCAAATATTAGTAATATTTTTCCTGATCTTTCCAAATCCAATTAAATCTATCTCTCTGCACTCCAATTTTCTTTTCACATTCACTCATTAATCAAATATTCTTCAGGAACAAAAAATTTTCCAGATGATATTAAAAATATATAAAACTTTAACTTATCTTGCGGAACAAATCAGTCATGTCAGCACAGCTATCTGGTGAGGATTTAAGGATCTTTTCCTTCTTGTTTTTTCTCATTTGGCAAGAATATCAGATATCCATTTGTTGACCAATATTGGATAGATTGGAATCTGTCTTGTCCAAATTTAAATCTAGGCCATAGGCATAGAAAATAATTGCCTGATCGCTACACCATTGGATCACTAACTATTTATATTTTGATGAAATTGTCTTAAATTTTATGCACAATTAGGTTTATTGACTGAAGAGTGTTGCATTTTCTATCCATAGTAGTTTGCCATGTGCATGGTCAATCAAATCTTTCAGATTTTCAAAGTGCCCCTCTAAGGCTTAATATTAATCTTGGATTATCACTCAGTTTAAAGTTTTCCAGACCCATCTCTCACTAAACATAACCCTGTTCATCAAATTAGCTAAAAATTTGAAATTATTAAACATTTAATTCAATATGCAAAATGTAATTGGTTACACTTATTTATCAGGCATGTTAGTCAATTTATTATGCTTATATACATGAGTGTCTGTATATATGTATAAACTGATTTGCAATCTGCATAATATAATAGTATATTTTCTATATGTCTAAAAAGAAATTGAGTTGTATATATAAATGTATATAGTATAAATTTGTGATACTATTATTTTGGTAAAGTATTTATTTTTCACAATATCAAAATATTAGATTACGTAAAGTTTTATTAATAGTGAAAGTGGCAAAGTCAAGAACAGAAAAGGTTTCTGGGTTGATTTGATAATCAAGGAAAGTAAAATAAAAGTGGGACAAAAAAAATATTATATTAGTCCATTAAAGGAACTGTTGTACTCAGCCAGCCAGCCATTTTGACTTTTTCAATTTCGAACGATCTCTTAAGCAATTTAACTACGCAATAAATAAATATTCGTGTTTCTGTGTATGTGTAATGCACCAACATCAATAAATCCGAAGATATGTCAACTCTAGTGAGTGTGCTTCAAAATAATTGAGAAAGGTGAATTCCTGAAATGTATACACTCTACAGAAGTTAAGCGCCTATTTTTGCATGTACTATGGTTTTTGAATTTGGCATCTCCAGATTTGTTTGTGATTATATATACATACAATGTATATTCTTACAATAATTGTATGAGATACAAATATTTATGATATATATATCTATAATAAAAAAAAAAACATTTTACACCCTTTAAACTTCATTATTATTATTAGTTATACTCTAGTTCAGTTATTTTTGTAAATTTGCATACAGTACATATATGTGCGTAATGCCCAGACAATGATACACAAAATAGGATTGATCTGTGTTTCCAATTATTCACTTTTTTTGTTTCACAAGCAAATAAAACATTTTTTCCATATCGTATCCTTAATCCAATCTGTATAAGGAGACTACTTTATACATTTGATGTAGATAATTCAAAAGTTTTAAATAAAAAGTTCAGTCAGTCAGCTATTGTCTTGGGAAGTTTGAGGATACAAGTGACAGGTTGGACATAACAATTGTATTTAATTGATCAAACTGAAATTTTATTTTATTTCTTTAAATTTTACTCAGCCTTTTACTCAAGTCAGTCATTTTGTCACTCTTTTTAAACTGTACAGGTGGCAAGTTTTAAATCATAATTAAGCAATGATTTCAATAAGAGAATAGCACATAACATAAAGATGTTAAAGCTTACATAGTTTCAATTAGATAAAATGAAGTTAATGATTATTTTATATTTTTGTTAGGTTCTCAGTTTTAACAAATCTCCACCTGAAAGTTATCGATCAAAAATGAAAGTTTATCGTCATGCTTCGGTGAATACTTCTCCAGTAGCATCACGTGTAATTCACCATGATCCGTCAAAGAGTCACCTTGAGAATAATAATGCAACTGAAAACAGAGTAATAGTGGAAGTTATTCAGAAGCTTATCAAGCAGTTCCAAGAGGTATTTTTGTACATGTGTAAAAATTGTACGTATTTTTTAATATAGAATTATCTGATCAGATTCCATATGTAATGTAAATTTTCTGATACATTATTTTTAGGGATAGCACAAATGTTGATTTCAATAATAAAATTCCTTTTTTTTTTTTGAAAGACATTTAACTTACTACATTTGTGGAGATCAGTCATCATTGATAATCCAATCCCCATCAATGGCTTTGAGCATTTTAATTATTGAAATTTTTTAAAGAAGTTAAAGGTGTGGACCAAATCTGTGATAACATCTTATGTGTGATACTAACAAAGATAAAAATCATTAAATGTTAATATTAAGCCTCTGTGAAATAATCACACGATCAGTTATTTGGGAAGTCATATGATGATTACTAAGCATAATAGCTTAAGTTTGATCCAGAATTTTTAAGCTCTTAAGTCTATCATCTATCACTGCATAATGAATTAAAACCCTTATTAATCCTACAAAATTAACATACTATAGAATTTATACATAAATGTTTTGGGATATAAAATAGCTATCAATTCTCTTTGCTGCGATTGCTACTGTCTATGGAAATGAAATTTACAAATTGAATGAACTAAATCTTATATGTTTACAATAGTAAGTAAATCAAGCCATACTTCATGTAACTTAATTTAATAAGCTTGTATTTACAAATGTTAATATAACGAGCATGCTAATAGCTCTAAACAAGCTTTTTTTTTCCCTCACTGAGGAGAGCCATCAGCTCGAAACCGGTTTGGGGATAGGGATAATTCTAGATAGAGATTTTTAAATGCTTTCTCTTGTGGCATTTATTGAAGAAGAAAAAAGCTTGTTTAGAACTATTAATATGCTCATTATATTTACTTATATTCGAGTAAAGTTTGCATGTATTTAGTTATGCAAATTCTCCAAGAACCATTTGCTTAACACTCGCATATATTTCTGGTGTGCAATTAAATATTGTCATGAAAAATATTACTGGGACCCCCTAACTTCCCACACGTTGCAATACGCTTCCCTTTTATATATTTCTCCACCATATATCAGAATACAAGTTTCCATCACGATAATGTATAAAAAGCATTTAAGTAGATCAAATTTACTACTAACTCAAGTTGTAGTTGTGTCATCTTAGACATGTACATCAAGATCCTCTTTCTGGATGTTCAACCAACTGAAAAATTATGGTGTAAAAAATGGACATTATGCGACCATTAACAATATTTTTTTCCCTCAAATCCAAAAGTAAAGTCAGTTGGATGTGATCTTCCTAGAAGTTTCTGGAATTTCATCAATAGATTTCAGCTCACCTGAACTTGATTCCATTATTTAGAAATGGAATTAAACAGGCTCTCATTTAATGTAGTTTTGATCAAAGACAAACCACGAATCATAATTAAAAACAAGATTTTGTAAAGCCATTAATGAATTGGAATCTCTACAGATTTCTTTATATTTGTTAATATTTAATTGTCTAAAAAAGTAATCTATATACCAAATAAATAATAAATTCATTTAAAAAATTTAATTCATATAAAATAAAATTTGGTAATTAGCCATTAATTAAAGTTTAAAAGAAAAGAAAGAAGTAATTCCTGCTTTTATCTATCAAACTGATTTATAATTCTATTAACATATCTTTAAAAATAAATTTATTTACTGAATAAATATATCATAACACAAAAATGTTAACTGATTAACCCAGAATGTAAGTAAACACAAAATTGACATCTGTTATTATTAGTTAATTACAATCATCTCAAATAATTGTAAATTCATAACAATATTGTTTAAGCTTAGTTATTACTAATTCTAGTTTTATGACTTGCTATCATATTAATAGCTTTTAGCCTATAGAATTTTTTTTTCTAAATCCCTTTTTTAAAAAAGTACTTTTATTTAACTTTTGTTAGCTTATTTAGCTAAAATCTTGTAAACAATTTTTAGCATACTTCTATCAAACAGATTTTCTTCAAATTTTGGGATTGATAATAATGCTATATTTCATATATGTCCAGCCATTTATCCAGTCTAACAATATTGATGAAGTGCATTTCAAATTGGATTGAAATTGGTTCAGTGAGTTTTCAATGATATGCAATAAATGGCGATATATTTTTTTGAAAAATAGCTTTTCTTGAATTTTATAACTAATTCACTAAAAATCATTTGCTGTTAATTAAAATAGAAAAAAAATGAAGGATTAATTCTTAATTTTTCTTAATTATTGAACTAACACTTGCCCTTTTTTAAAATGCTGTCTTCATAAATACAAAAATCTTGTAAACTATTATTAATATCAGACAGCATCAAGGCTATGTAAAGACCGGTGTTTTTTTTTTTTAATTGGTTGCTTTAATTTTTTTTTTTGAGATTTAATGTAAATTAAACAAAAGATTTGAAAATTATATATTAAACATGAGAAATGTAGCAGGCAGAAGGCTGTCATTTCAACTTCAATTATACACTAACAAAAATTAAATGTATATACAGTACTAAAACATCTATTTTTTTTCCTTTCACTATGTATCACATTTCAAACATGAATTTTACCCCAGAATCACATTTTCTTCACAATTTAAATAATATACCTCTGTATTTAAAAGCACATGTTTTTGTCCTAGCGGTTTTTTAATGGTAGAGACCATTATTTTTGTAATAACTGTTTGTTGTAACAAATTTTTTTTTTAAGATTTTATGTGAATTAAACAAAACCTTTAAATATTATATGAATAAATTTCCGAATTTTAATACAGCTAAATCAAAATTTACATTTTTAAATATACCTTTTATATTTGATATTTACTGGAATGCCCGCTGAATATTTTTTTTTTTTTGATAGCGTCCGACTAATCATTATAGCTTTTTTAGCTTTATTAATAGTTACCATTTATTAATGTCGAAATATAAAAACACCTGTCATTTTTGTAATATTTTTTTAATAAATATGTTTGTAATATTTTTTTTAATTGGTTACTTTAACAATTTTTATTTTAAGATTTAATGTAGATATGTTATTTTATTAAACATTGTTAATTTATAAAAATTCATTAACATTGCTAAGTATGTCGTTCTTTTTAACTATATTAAGGGATTGATAAACCATGAAAGCACCTTAATGTAGAATTACGAATCAGAGTTTGTGGCTGTTTCTGCAACTGGATGGAACCTTTAATCATGAAATATATACTATATCTCTGTAGTTAAGAGTATTCATACTGATTTTTTTCCCCAGCGTTTTTTATTTAATGACAGAATTACTTCCTTTGTATAAATGTAGTAGTTGTGATGTCATTGGACAAGCATTCATTGACCAATCAGACAACAGAGAAAATAAGAGATTTTATATATAAAATGCATGAATTTTTTTTCAAATACAGCAATATTGTTTTGATTGCCAGTTTTTAAATTAGAATATAAAAAGTTTTTTGCAAAATGTTGAAGATTCAAAAATAAAAAATAATATGTATAAAAAATGTTTTATAATTTTTTTAAAATTTAATTTGACCAGTGATGCACTAAAATAGTGATTGAATTATTTTTTGGATGTCCCACATTTTATTTCAAATGACATATAATAACCAAAATTGTAGTTGAAGAAAACACTTTTTTTTTAGTGTATTATTGATCAAATTAAATAAAAACGTTTTTTATAATATGTTATATTATTTATATATTATTGTAAGTAGACAGGTTTGAACTTAGGATTTTTCAATCTATATTTGTTCTCCATCTTAAGCAAACCAATGCACATGACCACTTACTTGCGAAAAAGATACATGATCCCCAATACACATATTTCGTATAGAACCAGCACTAAGATGGAATGGAGGACGAATATAGACTGAAAAATCCAAATCCTTCTATTTGCATATATATATAATAAACATTAAGGATAAGCAAATTATATATTATTATGGATTATATTTGCAGGTTGTATTTATATCACTTTACATTTTGTTTGCATTATCCTTATTATGTTTTTTTTAACATTGCTTAGCTATTTTTGTCCAATTTTCAGAAATATTATAGATCATTAAAATTACCTTATTACATCCTTGAAAAAGGCCATAAAAGTGATTGAAATGTTGAGAGATGAAGAATGGTTCACATTTTCATGTATAGTTGGTTTTGGGACTAATAAATTTGAAGGTTTCTGAAGAAAGTGGATGGTTCTGAATATTGTTTAATCATTCTCTAAGATGTTTAATAATAAGAAATTATTTTGAAAACCTAATTTTTTATTTTAGCAAGATTTCAATTACTTTTTCAAATCTTATTGCCTATCTGTTATAAAAGGGATTAGATATCTTTTTTTTTTTTGTTTTTTGTATTTTGTAAAATTGTGGAACTAGATACAGTGAAAAAAAAATAAATGGCATTATTGCTTGGAATTTCATAAGAAGTTTGAGAGCTGGAAATGACATAACTGAGCCATAATCCATGAAGGTTGCTCATTGCACTAAATTACACAAGGGCAATGCAATGATTTATAAGAATAATCAAAATTAAAAATTGTTTATTAGAAAATTATGCTAGTAAAATAAAGTTATAGCATCTCGTAAAATAATCACATGTTAAATTGTTAATATGCTTCATCAGAAAGTTGCTGATAAGCCTAATGCATCTGAGATAGAATGCTCAAATTAAGAAAGCATTTATAACTCAAGATCCTCTTTCTGGTTGCTCAATCAAAAATGTATAGCCAAAGAATTGTGGCATAAAAATACATTTCTTATGAAATTTTGAATGAATTTCTTTTTCCAGATTCCACAATAAAGCCAGCTGGAATTTGTCTTTCTGGGCATTACTGAAATCCACCAACACATTTAGGGCAACCAATGATCATTAAGTTGATCTATATTATAAGTAGGATTTAACAACCAATAATATTCATGTTATGATAACAAAACACAAATCATATAGTTAATATCTGTCAAATCTATGGCTACAGTCGCATAATCGAAGGACTTAAAACTAGTGATTCTGTGTTTTAGTTAGAATCTCTACTGGTTCCTTTACAATATTTTGTTATTAATTAGTTTGCCTTAAAAAAAAAAAATAAGGTAAATAAATAAAATTCATCCATAGAACAAAATAGAAATTGCAAATAAAACTTTTATCCATACATAATGTTATTGTTCATTAAGAGATTAAAACTTTATATCTTTGCAAATGGCAAACACTATACAGGGAATTATCTATTGTTTTGATTTTTTTTTTTTGCAATATATGGCATATAGAAATTTAGTTAGTTAAAATAACTTTCGAGATATTCGTTATTATAAAGTGTGTTTGTGTATATATATATAACAAATAAGTTTTATTCACCATTTTCATTAATTCTAAATGTCAAATCTTGTTTCTAATTTAATCTTACATTGCTAACTGGAAAAAACAAAACAAATTAAATCAGCCGTAAGGCATGTGTTTTACCAAGGCAAACTGTCAATTTATCTGTGCTAGGATTATAAACATGTATACTCTATAGTAATTAATAGCAACTTTATATATCTTAGCCACATACATATTTATAATCTTTCCTCATAGAAGCATGATTTGAGATTTTTTTTTTTTTTTTTTACATTGTAGTTCTGATTAGAAATGTAAGATTTAATCATATGTGAGATTGATTTGAGATTTAGAATACTGAGAGTAGTGAATAAAACTTACATTATTAATTTATGTTTTATTAAAGTTTGAGTCACGTCAATCAGAAGAAGAAAAGCGGAGGAAATATATTTTCAAGGCTCTTAACCAACATGACATTCTAATTACTGAAATGACAGCAGTAAGTGTGTGTGTAAACTGTATATATTATAATTCAAAATATGGAAATATTTATATATGTGCACATACAGATAAATAAAGACTCTTCTAGCTACATTCCTATATATTTATATAAACATCCCAATTGAAGTGGTTTAGTACTTAATTAGTTTTTAAACTTTTTTGTAAGTCTCATTCTGAAATTGGCATCTTAATAATAAATTGTAGTAGTATATATGTACATGTAATTATTAAATAACACACCTATCCAAGATATATTTTAATATATGCTTAAAGATATATAATAAAGTTGGTTAATGGAAAAAACATACATAACAACATAAATTAATAAATAGGTAATCACCATAATAAAATATAGAACGAAACCAACAACTGGGAAATCATCAAGTTGTCCTAGAAATAGAGCATCAGTTTTGTAGTTAAGTGGAGATAAAAGATGACTGCTGGAGAGTTGCATTAGATCCTAAGATCTAGGTGCAGTACTCTTAGATCCAAAACTCCTCACTGATGAAGGCCACAAGCCAGAAACTAGTCTGGGGATATTGAATGAGTAGGCACTAGATCAGGATTTTATGCACAAGCCTTCTAGAATCCATTGATTACTCTGGTTGGTACTGAGTGGCACTACTGTATGGAGAGTTTTGCCTGTTTTAATAACAGTAATGTGCTAGCATAAGAAATGGGGATCATGTGATGTTTTTTGTTATATAAAGAGAAAGTTGGCCATGCACTAAATTGGTATTTTGCTATTTTTAACTGAAAAAGATTCCAGTTAATCTAGGTGATCACATAAATGTTGATGGATTCACCATAAAAGAAAAAAATATGATTGTAAGATAATGCAGCATTCATGGCCGATAAGAGAGATTAAATTTATATAGCCACTTGTGAATATATATATATAGTGCTCAAGAGATGTACATTAGCTATAGAAAAATGCTCCAAAGCTCATTTTTAAAAAAAAAACGATAAATATTTTTTTTAGAAATTAATTGGACAAAAAAATTCCCATAAAATTTACTACTCAAATATTTCAGCGTTTAGTATAATTATTAGAAGACGAATATTTATTAAATAAATTAGTCTTTTTTTTTCTGAATTTAAAGGGATCTTCAGAAATGAATCTTTTAATGGAACCAAATTTAATACTCTCCTGGAGAAATAACTGATAATTCAGCACTTTCACCGCCCCACAGAATGAAAGCCAAAATGTTAGTAATTTAATATTTTCAGTTGCAATAATAAAGTACCCTGGAAATTTTTTTAAAAATATACTTGTATATAAATTTGAAAAAAAAGATCTTTGCTAAATAATGATTTTACTAATTCTTAAGTAATTATGGCTGACCAGTGAACTCGTCTACCAATACTTTTATTTATGTTTAGTTCTAGTAATATGTACGACAATGCTGGCAGTTAAAAAAGATGCAAGATATTGTAATGAAAATACTGGGAAGTCTTTTTTAAACCAATGACTGCTTATCATAGAACGTGTAGAATCAAAGTACCATAGGATCACTTTTTTAATCCAATTTATTACTACATTTATCTTAAAGTAAATAATACAGCATATGGTAGATTTTACACATCTTCAAAATGCTTCTCAGAGATTATTTGCAAGAGCGCTGCAACACTATTAGAATCAAATATTAAATTGTAGGAATTATCGAGCAGAGATTGATATTATTTAACCAGCATTCGATTATAAAACATTACAGACGTATTTATAAAGGAGCCACATGCATTAAATGAAAACATTTTCTCTATTGAACTTGGCAGTAGAAATTCCATCTAAAACATGGAGGAAGTTCAATTACATTTAAAGCCAAACATACAGTTTCATGATTTCCCTTATAAATATTTCTCATATGACTTTCTATTGACATTATCAATAAAATTGACTTTTTAATGTAATCCCAAAAGTCACATGGTACAGATACAGAAATGCAGTGCTTGTAATATATTCGAAGGATTCGATCATACATGTGTTTACATCTATTGATTGCACATATTGCATCCAATGCTTTTGATAATGCCAAACTGAAAGAAGTTAAATACCTATAAAATGTCCTCTGGAATTAGAAATCACTGAACAGAAAGAAAGTGATGAAATAACAACTGAGAATATAGGGATATTGTCAACTTGTGATTGTCATAAGAAAATATTGAGATAACAGGTCAAGTCTCAAAACAAAACTTCATATCAATTGCAATAAATATCAAAAGGGATTTTTAATTCAATTCAAACTTCTGTTGATGCTATCCCCACTTTCCAGCATTTTATGATTGGAAATTGAAATGTTTCATTCTAATTCAAGTGTAATTAACATAAAAAAAAAGAAGAAATTGAAATAGAAAATGTGGATATACATATAAACTTAAAAAAAAAAACTGATAAAATTCAGAGTCTGTTTGAAAAGAAGATATCTTGAGAGCTGAATCAATTCTTAGGTGAATAAAGTAAAATAAAAAATCTCATTTGGTCAAACGAATGGGAACTGTTGTATTTTACCTACCTCCTATGTACTCCTACATGACTTCATGAGCAACTAACTACATGATTGTATTTTCTCATTGTCCTTTATAATATTTTAAAGCTAGTTAAATAAAAAGATAAAATGGCAATTGTAAATGAAATAGATTTATTTATTGTTAAGAGACTAACGGTATAGTGCTTAATGTATTTTCTGCCACCCCTACAATATGGAATTTAAATTTAGAAGGGGCATGGAAAATTTCCTGTGTAGTTGAAGATTAGCAAAAAAAAAACATTAAGAAATTTATCTGGAAGCTGGCTTATAGACAGCGCACCTTAGTCTTGAGCAGTAATTGTATCCTGGAATGATCTTAATTGGAGAGTAAAAAAGTCCTAGAATATTAAGAATTGATCATATGGATGTCGATGTGTAATTGCAACATGATACTACCATCATCACTAACGACAGTGATGGAGTATACATATATGGATGCTGAGTCCATGATTTATCCTTAAGAGCTTAGGCAAACAGTCAACATGTGGAATATGAATTTATGTGACCCCTAATGAATTATAAATTACTGCTCTTTTTTTTTTCTTCAAATATATATATTTTTAACATTTTAATACATCAACATAGTTACTTTTAAGAATTTTTTGATTATTTTTTCTCTAGCAGAAATATTTACAAATAATCTTTCTACATGCATGGTATTGGTTAATTTTTTTTTTTTCTCACATATTAAAATGTAATTAAATTGAGATTTCAGATATACACTTAAATTGTCTTTAGTTTGAAATAATAATTCCATCATCACCTGGAGCTTTTCCCTTCTTCATAAATTTAATTGCATGTGTCACTTCTTCATTTAAAATCGTGGGCAATTCAGAAGATGTCGTAGTTGTAGGAGATACTTTTCCTTGCTTTTTATTGCTATATAATTCTTCATAGTTCTGCATATTTCATGATGTCATCTCTTTTTTTTTTTTAGTAATAGTTCCATTTTTTACCGTATTTCAGAAATAAGTTTCCTATCAATACCAAAATGTTGTTTTACACTTTTGAGACTTTTATTCTCTTCTATAGTTTTCCTTGCTAATTTACAATTATACTTTTTTATTAAACAGGCAAAACTCTCCATACAGTAGTTCCAGAAGACTTGTGCAAAAACTACTGTATGGAGAGTTTTGCCTGTTTAATAAATGTGCTAGCATAAGAGATGTTGTGCATGTGATATACTTTCTTATGTCATTATCAACTCTTTTTCACACCATTTTATAAAATTCCAACATATTTAATCCTTCTTAATACATCATTCATATTACTTCTTTACTTCATAAATTGTCTTAATTCCCAATAGAAATTTGACTGGTCAATTGATGGTTTTTTGTACCAACTACTGTTATTGCAGTTTTTAAAAGTATAGCAGTTATCTTCCTTTTGATTTCTATCAAATCTGAATCATGTTCAAAATCTGTTAACATTTGGAAACGATTTGCAAGTTCTAATTTAAATTAATTGGAATGTTTCTGAAAATTAGGAATATCAACTGTGAATATTGTTGTTCTTAATAATTTTTGTCTCTGGTTTTGCATTATCATGAATCACACATATCACTAATTAATGATCACTTTCTGTGTTGAATGTATTAGGAACATTGCAATCTTGAAATATGTATTTTTTGTTAGTCAAAATATAATCCAATTCTGGTATACCTTCATTTGTGGATGCTTCCACGTCCATTTCTGTTTAACATTTTTTTTAAAAAAAAAAAGAATTGATAATATAAAGTTTTTTTTTTTCTCAAACTCCACAAGTTTGTGTCCTCTCATTTTTGTGACAGTAATCAAATTTCCCTACAACACTTTAATCTTTCAATTGAATAAATTTATTAATTCTACCATTACAGTCTCCCATGGCAATTTTAAAATGTTGTTTTATCTGATCAACAGGCCTTTGTACATCCATATAAAAATCTTCTACTTCATCATTACAATGAGAACTTGTTTGAGCATAAACCTGAATTATGTGCATTTGATATCTGTTAATAAATTGAATAATTAATCTTGCTTCTCTGATGCACTATCAATCTCCACAATGTTGTTCTTCCACTTATTATTTATAATGAATCCTAGTCCACTTGTATTTCCAATGTTTGTGCCTTTGTAATACAATTCATGTTCACTTTTTAAATCAATTGTCTCTTCACCTTTTCTTCTAACTTCATAAGTCCAATAATGTTCCATTTAATATGAGAAAGTTCTTCCAATTCTTGTTATCTTCCTTCATTTGAAAGTGATCTGCAGTTGTAAATATCTAAATAAAATATCATTAAATGTTACTTGGGTCTGCAACCAGGAGATTTTCAGCACCTTCAGACACCAACTGCTGCCTTGGCTGGCGACTTTACAGCCTCCTTACAATAAGGATTTTATCTATCATAATTGTAAATATCTGTTAGAAAAAAAAAAAAAAAATATTGACACACACACTCATTCTGCCTTCAAGAAAACTCAACTGATTTCTGTTAACAGTTATCAAATAACTGAGAAAAAAGATCATGGTGTTTCTTAATCTTAAAGGTAAAAGAAGCATGTGAAGAAATAGAAAAAAATCTGACCAAGTTATTTACCAAATGTTTAAATGATCAAGATGTACCATATGATTGGAAAAATGCATTATTAATATTTAAAAAAGGTGATAAAGAAGATATTAGAATTTACAGACCTTTCAGTCTTTTGTCAGTTTTATACAAAATTTTTACTAAAATAATTACAATTCGTCCATAGTGAATTTTGGATTTTAGCCAACCAAAAGAACAGACTGGATTTAAAAGTGGTTTCAATACAATGGATCATATCCAAATATTGAGAAGTTATAGACAGGACCAATGAATATGAATTGCCATTATGCTTTGAATTTGTAGATCATGAAAAGGTATTTGATTCTATAATTAATCATTTTTTCCGGTTTAAAGCATTGGATCATCAAGATATAGATTCAGGATATTGTCATATTCTGAAGAATATTTATAAAAATTCAGCAGCAACAATTAGAATACATAATGATACTAAAAAGATTAACATTGAGAAGAGTGCCTGACAGGATGACTCCATATCTCCAAAACTTTTTACAGCAGTTTTGCAAGAAATATTTTGTGGATTAAAGTGGGAAGCTAAGGGAATAAAAGTACATGGTGATTACTTAAGTCATCTAGATCTTGTTTTAGAGTTTCAGGAAATGTTGAAAGAGTTGTCAGATGAAAGTTAGAAAGTAGGACTAAAGGTAAATATTAAAAAGACTAAAGTAATGTTGAATGGATTTTACCAAAAGATGAAAATAAAGATTGATAATGATGAATTAGAAGAAATTATTAACTACAAATACCTTGGTCAGATTATTAATACAGTTGGAAACATAATGAATGAAATTAATCATAGAATTAAACTTGGTTGGAATGTTTTTGATAGAAATAATATTAAAATGAAATGTGCCTGTGTTTGAAAAGAACAGTTTTTAATAAATGTGTGTCACCAGTTCTTAATTATGAATATGAAACTTGGACACTTAACAGAAGAGCAATACAGAGACTTTAGACCATTCAACAAAGTATGGAGAGATGTATGTAAAAAGTAACAAGAAAAGATCGAAAACGAAACATATGGGTGAGAGAGCAAGTAAGTGTTACTGACATCATCGACAGAATTAAGAGACTGAAGTGGAGTTGGGCTGGACTTATTGCAAGAAGTGATGATAGTAGATGGACATGTGAAATCTTAAACTGGATTACAAGAGATTGTAAAAGACCTAGAAGTAAGATGGATGGATGAAATAAGGAAGGGTTCTGGTATGATGAACAGAAAAAAGGTTAGAAATCAGAGAAGGTAGATTAAACTTGGAGAAACCTTCATCCTGCAATGGATCTATAATAGTTAAAAATGATGATGAGTTTGAAATCGATTTTTATGAGAGGAAAAATTTAGTAATATTTATCAAAACTATCTATAGAAATAATATTTGAAACAATATTTTACATTAAAAAAAAAAAATTCCGTTTTTTTATCATTAAAAGATTAATGTTCCTATTTATGTATATTTATGACATTTTAAAATGCTAAAAACAAGTATGTTATAAAAAGCACATGCTTATAAAAAGTAAATTGACACATTTTAAATAAATAAATCTTTATATAAAAAAGTTAGCTTTTTTTTTACTTTCATGACATAAAAAATTAGTCAAAGTTTATGCCGCTACATCTACAAGATTTCAGTCATACAATAATGATAATCACTGAAATCTGTGTTCTTGTGAAGCAGATTGGCATAATGAAGAACAGAAAACGGAATTTTCCATAACATAATTGTAATCGTGTCGTAACATAATTCTAATATAAATTCCTTCAACCAGTCATTAAAAGATTTGTTTAAAGTCAATGAATCATGTTTGCTGAATTTTCTACTTCATTTCACTTTAACTTAATTCAGAGTGTATGTATTTTATAAATTAAATATTGTTTTCATTATTTCTGTACAATTTGTATATTTATAAAGTAATTATATTTTTATTAAATAAATATATACACGTATCACAAATTCAAAAGCAAAAAACTAGGATACACTGTAACAAACACAACTGAAATAACAGGTATGGAAAGAATACTATTGCTATCTCTACTGTAACCCAGTCCAACCATATACACAAAAAGCTCTTGAAGAAAATGATTTAAAACCAGTTAACAGAAAATCATCCAGTCGAGATGGAATAGCAACTGAAATCATAACAGGTGTGGGACCAAATGGAATTGAAATAATCCATCAACTTTGTCAGAAAATTTGGAAAATCAGAACATGGCTAAAAGAATGGTACCCCTCAATCTTTACCCCTTCTGACTGGTTGCAACAACTGTAGAACAACAGCCTTAATTTCAGTTGAAAGTAAAATAATACTCAACATAATGAATCTAAAGACATTCATTCTTTCACATATATCTGATGAGTGTCAGGATTTATGCCTAGAGATGACATGAGAATAGAAATAAAAAAATTATCTAGAGCAGAGTTTGACAAACTTTTTAACATGACGAGCCATTTTATTTAAATATTACCCATCCCATTCATAATAGGTATGCAAGGAAAGAGGTGAAAAATTGGGTTCATGAAGAATATGAATATGGTTGTGGATATATTTTAACATTTAATTTAGTAATAGAGCGTAGTGAATCTTTATACATTCTAACGAAAATAAAAATTCTCTTAAAAATAAATAAACAAAAACACAAAATTACTTTGACACTTTGATTTATTCACAAATGTTTAATTTCTAATACTTAAACATTCATTATATGCAATAATTACCATTCTATAATAAAGCTAAATTGAAGAAAAATGTATTTTTTCTCTCCTGGAGTCATCAAAATGTTTGGGTTTATCATGACAAAATGAACCACGAGATTGGGATCAAAGAGCCGTTGCATGTAGCTTACGAGCTATAGTTTATTGATCCCTAATCTACAGAATATACTGTTACAATATTTAATGTTTTGTGAATACAAAAAAAAACTTTGATAAAATAGAGAAAGTTATGGAAGATACTTTTGAATTTGAGAACATTTTGTGTTCAGTACAATTCATCTCAAATCTTTATGGTTTGAATTATATGAAATCAAAATAGATGAAATTTTATTGACAAAATTTAATGTGCAGGCAAGTGTTAGATAAGGATGTATTTATCTCCAATCCCCATTCTATTTAATGCCTTTACTGAGTTATTGTGCACAATGTTCTTGAAGATCGGAATTGTGGATAACAGAATATGGGACATACATAAATAATTTGGGATGTGTGGATGATATTTTGATATCCATTGCTAATGAGAAGTTATCTAATATGAAAAAAATTTGAGAAGAAAGCAAATAATTTGGTCTTAAAAATAAATACCTTAAAAATCAAAGTGATGATTATAGATCATACCAATAATAATTTCTTGCAAATTAGAAATGACACAGGTATTGAAGTGGTGCATAATTTTAAATATTTATATTAGATAAACTGAATATCAGGATTCTATTATAGTCTATAATGGTGTTGTGATCAAGAAATATGTAGAATTGTAATAAACCACGAAACATCACATGATCACTGTTTCTTATGCTTGCTCTTAACTGTTATTAAACAGGCAAAACTCTCCATTCAATAGTACCACTCAGTGCAAGCCAGAGTAATCAATGGATGCCAGAAGGCTTGTGCATAAAATCCCTATCTAGTGCCTACTCATCCAATATCCCCAGACTAGTTTTTAGCTTGCACTGAGTGGCACTACTGTATGGAGAGTTTTGCCTGTTTAATAATAGTTATGAGCAAGCATAAGAAATAGTGATCATGTGATGTGTGTGGCGAAGGCCACAAACCAGAAACTAGTCTGGGGATATTGGATGAGTAGGCACTAGATAGGGATTTTATGCCCAAGTCTTCTGGCATCCATTGATTACTCTGACTTGCACTGAGTGGCACTACTGTATGGAGAGGTTTGCCTGTTTTAGGATTGTAATAAGAAGAAGAGTAATAACAAAGTTCTAAAATATGGGAAGACTGAAATATTTTAAGACCTACCAAATTAAAATTGTATCTGATTTTTTTAAACTGAAATGTGAACATTCAAAAAATGATAAATAATGTTATTAGAAGATGCTTTTAATTCCCATAACTGCCCTCGAAACTAATATGCCCATTTTAGAAGATCTTAAAGTCAGCAGAGACTATTTGTGCTAATAAGAAGATGGGTTTGAAGCACCTAGTGAAGATGCTCTACACTATAAGAAAATTATCATTGAAGGAATGGTAGAAGGTCAACATTTACGTGATTGCTTTCCAATATGATAGATAGATGAGGTTAAACAAGTCATTTGCCATCGGTTCAATGAGATGTTACATATGGCTTAATATTGTGGAATATAAAGGAAGAGACTGAAGTTCTTTATATGATGCCACTACATCTTTTCAAGGATTATGGATTGAAATTATGATGATATCTATATTCATAATAATTAGATATTTTTTTCACTTTAAGAATGATATCCAAAAAACGAAAAATTGCCACTTATTTAATGAAGAATGGAAATGTTTGTTGTTTTTTTTATTTTCAGTAGAGCCCATGGATTGCAACTGTTGGCTGCGCCTAATTTAAAATAAAACTTTATTGAACAATAAACAATCCCAACATGATACATATATTTGCTTTTTAGTTGTTGTTTTTTTTGTATATAAAACTTTCCAACAGATTAGATAATTTATATGTGTATATATTATCATAGATAATTTATATGTGTATATATTATCATAGGATTTACTTCATATGCAAAAAAAATATGAAAAATTGGCAGACGAATTCACATCTTTCCGTTCGCATGTCAATCAGGAATTTCTAGAAGTAAAGGTAAATAGTATATTTTTTATTAGATAGTTTACTTATTTATTTTGCTATTCTTCTAAATTTACTTTTGGAATGGATTTTATCTTAATTTATAATAACTTAGACATTTTGAGACATTTTTATTATGTTCATTTGAAAATACATTCTTATTTATTAGGAAATAGATTACTTTTACATCGTTGAATTGATAAAATATTATTTTATATACATATATAGGCAAAGTGGTGAGTTTAAGAACCAACTAGTGTTTATCTATTTGCATCTTTCAGTAATTAGTCACGTACAAAGATTTTTATAAATACTCAAAAGTCCACTTTTAGAGATTTTTTTATTATTAAAATTTTACAGAGAATTGAACTTGGTCTGTTTTGTCTTTGTCCTTTTTATACTTAAAGAAACAAGATATCATTTTGTAAAAAAGCTTGCAAAATTTATTTTACTTTTGTAGATGATGTCTGTTTGTGGAGTTTATCAATTGAAGGCAGATTGGGATACCTAAGAGTGCTAAGATTAAAGACTAATGCATAGTCGTCAGCAATAGTATGCTATATTTTTGCTATCTCCTTAACACAGTTCACTCTAGTGCCTTAAGTCTCCTATATCAGAAACTGCTCTTGTGGATGATTTTGTTAAAATATCTGCTCAAATGCAGCATTTATTGAGCACTTTTATATGCCATATGTAGCCATAATAACAATCAATATCTTTCAATTAAAAATGTATTTATCATGAAATTACATTTGCCTTAAGAATGAATGAAATTATTTGATTATAATTAGATTTTAAATAAAAATTAGTTAGATCAAAAATAATGAAAGAACTTTTTTCATATAGTTTTATACAGAATTTAATGATTGGCCAGAGAATGGTATATATATGTATAAAGTTTAAAATGAACGAACATAACTCATTGTATACGTAAACAAAGGGAGTAAATCACTCTCCGCCAGGCTATGACTTAAAAGCCCTTTAAATATTGTTCGACATTTAGAGTGCTTTTAAGTCATAGCTTGGGGGAGGAGGATTTATTCCATTTGTTTATATATATTGTAACGAGCACAGACGTTCGTTACATTGTTGTTTTTTTTTATTTATTAAACATGAAAGTAAATTAAAAAGTTCGCATTTAAAAATTTTCTTTTAGAATTAAAAATTGAAATTAAATATCATCTTAAACTCGTACATGTTAAATCGCACAGATAATGAAAAATTATTAAAATAAAACTTTATTAAAGAAAAAGTATTTTAAAACTAAATTTTAAAAAGATTTGGAGATAAAATTATATCTTTAAATTTATCTTTAAATATATTTTTGATTTGGAAAACAGGGTAATTAATCAGAAATGGAAATGATTGTTAATTAGTTAAATGTAAACCAGCCTTGGGCATTTAAATGTAAAAACACGGTCAGATAGGAAAACAAAACTGTTAGCAAATAAGAAGAAATCCCTATGGAATCGGACCGCAGCGAAAGGACCATCGCATCGGTGACGTAATGTAAATTCAATCCTTCACATTAATATAAAAAGGACAAGTTTGGAAATTATTAGTTAGTGATTAGTGAGATTATGATTATTATGATGTGACAGATAGATGTTAGTGCGGAGGTGCGGGAGAAGAGATTGAAGGACGCACGTTCAATCCCTTTAGCTTTGCTAAGAAAGAAAAAGAAATGAACTATCGTTTTTCTACATTGAGGACCAGTTAAAGAAAAAAAAACCTCCGGATGGATAAATAAATCGGCCAACAGAATACCAATTTTAGGACGGCGTGGGAATTCACGTTCATGTTAAGCAACGGATAAAGTTGGACGTTTTAAAAATCGTAAGAACTTTATATTCACTTGAAACAATAAGAACTCTAAATTAAAAACTTTTCGTATTTAAAATAATTGCATTAGTTTCCTATCTGACTAAAGTAGTTAAAATGTTATTTGATGTATTTTTTATTTATTTGTGTAATATCATTTCCATTTATTTAATTTTGTTCTTTAAGTTTATTTATGATTTCTGTTTTCCGATAAATTAAAATATATCAATGTTAAACTTAAGTCGGGCGTGAATGGCTGTATAGATTTGTAAAGTTATATTAGGGGAGGGTAATCTTAGGTTATTTGTTTCGTGGTTAAATTGGGTCAATGGATTGGATATATTGGTGTGATTAGTAGATGTAATATTGATTCGCTACGGGCAGAATCGCTTAATACGCCGCACACTTCCGTTTGCCTATGGAAGGAATTATAAGTCGGATACCGCAGTTCCTTTCTATGGAGTTTTTTGTTTTATTGCTCTTCTTTGCAGATAGATGTAATATTCCTATCTCATAAGAGGCAATTTCTTCTTTTAACCTTTTGTGCTGCCGTATTTTATTACATTGAATACATCGATGTATCAGATGAATTGATGCCAGTTTGACTACGAATTTTAGCCTAAGGTTAAATAGGGATAGAATGTTTATTTTCAAAAGCAAATTTATGTGGTCTATTCATACTCGATCCTAAATAAAAATGCATTAAATGTAAGTTGTTTATAGACGCTTGCATGGATTGTTTATTGGTTAACTATGTTTTGCGTTTCCATATTTGATCAAAATATATAGACATTCGATAAATAATGATACCTTACGGTGAGTATCTAAAATGTATTTATTCGGATGTCTTTTAAGTTATTGGTGACAATGCAAGTATCTTATGGTGAATACTATTGGGTTACGTATAAATTTCCCTCCGCAATTGTCGGTAATCAATAATTTTGTATTTTGATCGTTTATGTTTACTTTGAAATGTTTTTGACCATGAAATCTATGTAACCGATCTATATTCAACATTATAAACAAGCTTTCATAAATTTATCTGTGCGAACTTAATTAAAATGTAAAATTAGAATATAATAGTAATTAAATGTAAATTAAAGTCAAGAATCAAAGTTAAAAATAATGTTAAAATGTAAAACTAACACTAAAATAATTTTAAATCTTATATATATGTGCATAAATAAATGTTTGTAGGATTAATTACTGGCAGTGGCTTATTTTATTTATTTTTTAATGTTGACATCTAATTAGATAAGATATTATATTATTTAATCTCTGCTGTTCCACTGGGCTAGTGACATGGGCTAACGACCGGATGCAAAATACAAAAAGGAAAAAAAAAAAAAATTTTTTTTTTTTTTTTGACTTACGTATCTGCCTACTTTATAAATTTTTCTAGGTTCAAATGCCTAGATGGCACCCCGTAGTGCAGATTACGGTAAGTCACCTTTTCCGGATCGTTACAATATATATAAATAAGAGAATACCTTCTATTAGAAAAAAGAATTACTATAATCCCTGTCTCCACCAATAGAAATTAATAAGAATTAATGTTATAATGAATGTAGCCAGAAAAAGTTTGATTTCAATTGCAGATTTTACTAGAAGAGGTCAAGTTTATTACCTCAAAAAATTTTTGCCTATATGTTTCCGTATTACTATCAATAATAGGAAGTATTCAGCAAAATGAAAAATTCATAGATCATGTTTTCTTATATTAATCAAAAAAATAAAGTTATGAATAAAATACAGATTCTTTCTCGATGACGTATCCAACCTCCTTTTGATCAGAAATTATAATAATACCAAATAGGACGTAATCTTGTATTCTTCTTACTCATATAATTTTAGATGAATATGTATATATATATGGAAAAAAATTTATTGCCAGTCTCTGACTTCTTAATTTCTTTTTCCAAAGGTTTTTATTTAACCACTATGCTTTTCAAAATCTCATTGATTCATTACTTTTGCCATGCCTTTATGTCCTCTTTTACTAAATCTATTTATTTTGAGTCATTCTAGTAAGTTCTGCTCCTAGGTTTAAATATGCCATCATTTTTGTGGCATTCTTTTTTCAGTTCCATATGGATTGCTTTATTTTTAAATAACCCTACAAGCTGCTCTAAAATGTTTTTATTTATTTTTTCTTATTCATTTTTAATTTTACTGTCTCTAGAAATGTCTATTCATCTGATTATTCTTATTTTTTTAATCTGAAATTATTATTTTTTTAAATTCTTGAACAAAAAGGAATTTATCATTCAAATCCTGTATACATTAAAATGAATATGCTAGATAATATTAAAACTCAGTACTAAATAACTATTATGCATTAAAGCAGAAGGGGAAAGTTTTTATTTTTGTAATTTCTAATGTAATGTCTTTAATTATAATTTAAAAATTGGTATATAGCTCCCCAAGTTTTGTAAACATTATTATTATACTTCTAATACTTAATGCTGTTTATGACTGATCATTCAGATCATATCAGATTAGTTTCTTCTGGTTTTGCACCTCTAAAGTAAGCTTGTTCTTGCGAGGACAAAAGATCAATGATAATTTTCATTTTGTATGACTTATGTGATTTTCTCCAGTTACTGGAACAAATAGCCCCATGAGAAATTAAATAATAATTAGAACGTAATATCTAAACATGCCATTAAAAGCAGGGGAATCCTTTTTCAAGTGGCACTGAATATTTTAATATTAAATTATGAAATACAACATGGCCGTAGTAATCAATCAGTCTGAAAGTTTGTTTGCCTCTTTTTATACGTTCATGAAAGATATATAATGAGTAGTATGTTTATATATCAATAACAAAAATAAATCTAGCATTTTAAGCTTTCAGTTAATTGACCAGGAAAGCAAGAATCTAAAAAATTCCCTTCAGTTAATATCTGAGTGATGTGTTGTACACTATGTGTAAAAACTGTTGTGTTTATTATTATATTTATGAAGAATGCATAAATAAGGTGGGGTTGTTTGAACTTTGAAAATGATTACAAGTGTATGAAAGAGCTAAGACAATGCAATTCAATATAATACATTCATAGAAGCATTGGGTTATCTTCGATAATTTGAATCAAAGTAGAAATGTATTTTTTCTCTTTGGCTAAAGGAATTAAAGTCTCAGTTTATGGATAATTATGATGGCATGGAAAGTAAGTTAAATGCAAAGATTTGTTTGTTTTACTTGATATTTGTTTTTTCTGTGGTGATTTTCCTTCGTGATATCTTTGTTCAGGCCAACAAGTTTTCACGCATAACATTCAGTGGTTTTAAATATTAAAACTAATAAAGTTAATATATATATTTTGTAATCTCCTTTTTTGATTTATATGCACTGATTATATTATTAAATATAAGCAATTGTGCACTTTATTCAATGCAATATTTTATTCTTATTATTTTATTTGTTTACAGTTTCGACTGCTCAACAATCTTCGTCAGATCTACAAAATATGTACATATATAGGTAGAATAGAAATAACAGATATAGTATATTTATATAAATTCTTAATTTACTGACAAAAAAGTTAACTTTTTGTATATATCTTTATATTTATATTTGAATTAAATAATATTAGAATTTGAGTAATTTGTTGAGGTAATAAAAAAATAGTCATATTGTCAGTTGCTTAAGAGGTTGATTGATATTTAGCATCCATTCAATTGATCATACTGAGATTTTTTTTTTCTTCAGCTGAAAATATCACAAAATAATTTTCTTATCAGTAAAAAGGCTACAGGCCATTTTGTACATGACAAGTAAGCTGAAAACATCAGGGCACCCATGTAGATAAACATTCTCAATAATATAATTTTCATATGTTATTAATAATGTATTGCAATAGAGAACAAGTGTAAATCTTTTTATGCAGTGGTAGAATATTAGACTGGTGTGTAAGGTCCTTGGATCATCTTCAGTTCTGACACTTCCGCGATCAAACTTTTTACGAACTTCCAAGCAATAAAACCATTTGATTATTTTTTAGTGTAAAATTTAGAAAAGGAAATTTAATTTGCCAATTTTCATACTCAGTGTTGGAAAACATAAATTCTAATGTTTTTAATGAGTATTTAAATAGTTCTAACGCTTATCAAATATATAACGTTGAGAATATAAACCTATTCATAGGACAAACAAGTCCAAATACTTTTCTAAGATAATTCACAAGAAGTTTCCTAAAGAATCATTTCAATGAATTTGCAAACAAATGTCCCTTTTTTGTTATTCAGGTTTGTTTGTTTCATGAATGAGTTTATAAATATAAATAAAGTATTTGTGCTGTTGACATACTTTAATGTCATATTTACTATATATATATATATATGTATTTTAAGGGATTGATAACGAAAAGTGTAATGGTGTCTTCACAATCAGGTATAGTGTTTTTATTCACTATTCACAATTTTGTTTTATTTAGATAATTTAGATTTGTTTTAATTAAAAATTGATCTGTTGGAGAATAAGATATTGCTTGCCCTAAGAAGTAGCATCTAATGCGTCATTGTATATTCTCTATAACAATGCCTAAATTTTAACAAATATGAAATAATATTATATAATAATCAATTGACGAAACACTTTATTACTTTTACAATGCTTTATTATCCACCCTTTTCTTCAGTTAACAGTTTCGATTGCTCCAGCAATCTTCTTCAGAACCTTATATCTCCTAATCTCACTGTTACAATCAACTTGAAATTGATGGTAACAATGAAATTAGGAGATATAAGGTTCTGAAGAAGATTGCTGGAGCAATCGAAACTGTTAACTGAAGAAAAGGGTGGATAATAAAGCATTGTAAAAGTAATAGTGTTTTGTCAATTGATTATTATATGGTATACATTTGACAATGCAATAGGAAATAGTAGTGAAATAATATTGTTGTAGCTAGATCCAAAAACATTTAACAAACAAAAGTGTATTGTGAAGTGGGATTTTTAGTTTAATATATTCCATTGTGTTATCTGAAAGATTTTATATCTTCGCTAGTCTTTCACCTAGATTTCTAATTGTACAAAACTGAAAAAGTTATATGAGTATCCCATGTAAAAAAAATGTTAGATAGATACGGAGAAACAATCAGGCAAATAAATTGCAAATATATATCACCATCTTACATCTGAATATTATTTAAGTAACATGGATATTCTCATATTTCATTTAATTAATACTTGATATGTGTTGTGTTTTTTATTTTGAAGTATTCCATTCTATCCAATCTATTGTGATTTTTTAGTTATTTGTTGATCATCATTAGCGACAATTCGCTCAGTATTCTACTTCAGAGCCATCTATATGTAACAAATATTAAATCTATAATTAATTTTTACAAATAGTGTAGATATAATTTTTTTAAAAATGGAAATAAAAAATGCAAAAAAATTAATATTCATTATCATCATATTCCTTTTCAGAACATCATTTGATGTGTACTGCTTAAATATAATTCCATTTACTTTTTTAAGATAATAGTCTTTTTCCTTTTTTTTTTGGAGGTCTTTTCCATTTTTGTTTCTTTACTGTTATCTCTTAGTAAGATATAATAATAAAGAAGACACTGCCAAAAACATCCCAAAACAACAAGAGTCATTCATGGTACATTGTCATATCATTATTTATTTATTTTTTACATTATCCAATTCTATTTGATGTATTTGATTCACTAAACATCACAGGATCACTATTCTTTATGCTTATACAAGCTATTTAAACAGAGGCTAAACTCTCCATACAGTAGCGCCACTTAGTGCTAGCCAGAGTAATCAATGAAGGTATGTGCATAAAATCCCCATCTAGATGCAATGCTCTCAGATCCAAGGCTCCTCACTGATGAAAGCCACAAGCTAGAAATTAGTCTGGGGATATTGGATGAGTAGGCGGTAGATAGGGATTTTATGCACCAACCTTCTTGCTTCCATTGATTACTCTGGCTTGCACTGAGTGGCGCTAGTGTGTGGAGAGTTTAGTCTCTGTATTTGATTCCTTGTTTATCATCATTTCTAATTGAATCTTTCTATAACAGTGTCAATCTCAGAAGCTTTTTTTTTTTTGGGGTGGGGGTATCATGCAACCATTATTCAAATTTTAAATTTGTGTAATAAAATACTTTTAATTCATCTTTAGTGTATCATATAATATTACATCTTCCATGCATTTTACTACTGTTACACAATGCTTATTTACCACCCTCTAGAAGGTTTTAATAAATATAGACTGTCAAAAAGGGTAAAAAAAATTATATAATATTTAAAAGGTAATAAATAGATGATGATTATAAGATGTATATATAGAATGTAAATTGTATGTTCATGTATATTTATATTCATATGTTTGTATTATGTTGTAGATCTGAAGAAGATTGCTGGGGCAATTGAAACTGTAAACTGTAAAAGAGGGTGGGTAAATAAAGCATTGTGTAACTAGTAAAGTGCATGGGTGATTTAGTATTATATGATATACGTTTGGCAATGTAATAAGAAAGATTAGTTATTAATCTTTAGTGTGTGTTATACTTTGTTTTTTAACTTATTTACAGCATTTTTATTTTATTTTTTTAAATATTACATTGCTATCGTAGTGGTTGTCATTCCTATAATAATTTTAAAATTTTGTTATTATTTCCGATTTATTAATAAGCTAATTATATTTATACTCAGGGTGTGTTTTCTCTATCTATTCATATTATTTTCACACCCTTATTACTTTAATGGAGGTTACTGAAATAAGTCGGAGAGAAATAACATTTCCCCATTGTGATGACTTCCTATTTGGAAAGCAAGAAAGGATTTATTGTGAGCTTTGTGACCAAAAATCATGCTATGGGATTAAAATAATATTATGCCGATTCCCTGTGAGATATAACTGGATTAGTTAACTCTGTTTTGATTTTCTTGAATTTTGAAACGACTTTATTTAATAGTAGTGAAAACAAAGAAGATAAAATGAGCCTTTATCAGCATTTTGTTTTTAGTGGCAGCCATTTAAATGAAGTGTGTGAAGATGATCACAATCATTGGCATATTGAATGTAATGGTGTTTATGAGAAAAGGTTTCATTTTAAAGGTACTAACATGTAAAAGATGATATAGGAGTAGTGGCCAGTGATTTTTCATCATTATTTAATCTAAATTTGGAACATAATGTCATACTAATCGCAGTAATAATGTTAGCTATTAAACATCAATTCGGGTTTACATTGAAACTTTAAATCTTTATAAGATATTGTTAGGGACAATCGTACCTTATTTGCACAACTTAAAAATAAAGATAGTATGGGGGATGGCATACCTTCATTTATCTATAAGGGATGTGCCTAGTCATTGGCTCTCGTATTAAAATATACATTTAATCTATTTCTTCAATGTAAGACTTATCCATCTTCATGAAAAGAAACTAAAGAAGTACCTGTACTGAAAAGAGCTCTAGAAAGAATTAAGTAATTATGGATCTATATCTTTTCTTTATATTCCAGCCAAAATTTTTGACAAATGCCTTATTAGAACATTTGTCTCCTCATTTGTCCAAATGTTTTTTTTTAATTATTAGTACGAATTTGTACTAGGCAAATCAATAAATACAAATTTGATGACAATCAATGATATAATAGCACCAAAATTTTGATCAGCAGAAAACTTGGATTTAAATAAAACATTTGGTAGAGTGTGTCGTAATGCTTTATTATTTAAACGTATTATTATGGATTATCTACAAGTTTGATTGACTTTTTTAAGTCTTATTTATTAGATAGATCTCACTTCATTATTTCGATAATGAATGGTCTGACTACATTGTCTCATCTTTGAAGTATCACCATATTCACATTAATTTATGAATAATAAAAGTATATTTTTGCTATGCTGATGATATAAAAATATTTTTAAAATTTTTTACTTTCTCAGACTTGCAGACTATGAAAACGAGATGATTATAAATACTGTTAAATATAAAATTGTAACTTTTATTAGAAAATAAATATCTTTTATACATTACAGAAATAATTAAAACAGACAAAACTCTCCATACAATAGTGCCACTCAGTGCAAGCCATAGTAATCAATGGAGCCAGAAGGCAAATCCCTATTTAAGATCTAGGTGCAGTGCTCTCAGATCCAAGACTCCTTACTGATGAAAGCCACAAGCTAGAAATTAGTCTGGGATGTTAGATGAGTAGGCACTTCTGGCATCCATTGATTACTCTGGCTTTGACTGAGTGGCACTACTGTATGGAGAGTTTTGCCTGTTTTAATAACAGTTATGAGCAAGCATAAGAAATGGTGATCATGTAATGTTTAGTGGTTTAATTACAGAAATAATACATTCCCCAAAATTTTATTTATAAAGATTTAGGAATTATTTTTTTTTTAGTAACAGATTTATTTACATCTAATGTTTCTGAAAATGGTAGCAATTCTTTCATATGGTAATCATGTGATACCATATTTATGTTATTTACAATATTAATGATTCCTGTACCTTATTATGGTTATGTAATATGGAATTCTGGCATTATCTCATGTATAAACATGATTCAGAATGTTCAGCATAAATTTCAAAAACAAATCATTTGGCAAGAAGGCTATAAATTTAAATAGTAATTAGTTTAATAGTAGACTTGTGACATGCTAATGTTGGTGGGAGGGGAGGCTGACTTGCAGACAAAAAATTACTATATACAATTTCCAAACTGAATTGTAAAATAAAGAAGTTTTCTATATATCTCATTTCAGTTCAGAATATTTGAAAAGATTAATACTAATTAGGTTTTCTTTTATAATAAATTTAATTCATCTAAAATAATTTCAAAAAAGCAATTTAAGTTATTGAAATGTAATTACTATTAAGTGTAAACTTATTTTTCTATTGTTCACACTATATGTTTGCAGTTAATAAACATCGCATTGAATTATTTTTTATTATAGAGGGCGCTGGGTTTTTTTTAATATATATTTTAAAAGTTTGTCATGTTAAAATAGCGTAAAAGTTCTTTTTTATTACTGTTCGATCAATGTTTTGTATGTTGATTAAAATGAACATTGCTCTTTTCTTCAATTTTATTAATAAATTGCAATGATAAATGTTAATTCAGTTGTTTTATAAAGTGATGTATTTAATGAGGAAGATTCTTCTACCTACAATTTTGTAAGCAAACCAAAATAAGTGTTGTATTTTGTTATTTATATTTTTACTCTTATTACAAGAAAATTATAGAAATAATATAAATAAATATGAATAATTTTTAAAATGATTTAAATTCTAAAGAAGAATTTTTTTCCAAACAATTGATTTTGTGAAGGTTGTTTTCATTTTAGTTGTGCTGATTTGAAAGAATCCACATATGAAAATATGAATGGAAACTATAATAAAACATAAATATGTCAAGATTGTAGATGTTCTAAAATTGATTTACAAAACAACAAATTTTGAATTCACTAGTTGATGACATTGCCAATCTAAAGCAAATGATAATGAGAACAGGCAAAACTCTCCATACAGTAATGCCACTCAGTGCCAACCAGAGTAATCAATGGATTCCAGAAGGCTTGTGCATAAAATTCCCATCTAATGGCTACTTATCCAATATCCCCATACTAGTTTCTGGCTTATGGCCTTCATCAGTAGAGAGCTTGGGGAATTTTGCCTGTTTTAATAACAGTTATGTGCTAACATAGGAAATAGTGATCATGTGATGTTTAGTGGTTTAGATGGTAATGAGAATGGAAAATAAACTTGATCTACTAAAAGTCTTAAAATTTTAATTTGAGGCAGTAAAGGAATCTGGAATTCTTATCAGTTAAATATGATGAAATTATATTATAAAGTGGATATACAGGAAAGAAAAAGGAATAACATTACAATTAGAATGAAGAGTTGAGGAAGATATTACAATCCTATGAAAATAAAACAAATAGGAAAAATAAAATAAAATTGGTTTGAATTAAAATTATTGAGATAAATAGTTGTTCTATTTAAAAAATGAAAATATTTTCTCCTTGATAGATAAACTAAAAATAAAATTAAAATTAGAATATTTTGACATTGACAACATTATTGATTTGGATTGAGAATATAGTAAACATAAAAAAAAGTGGACTCCATATTGAAAATAAAATTAGGAAATATTGCATATGGTAGAAAATAAATAGAAAAGATAATATCCTTCAAAAGCAAAATGAAGCATAAAGATTCAAAAAATCTTCCCTTTAGTAATCTCTGATTGGTGGTAAATAGATATGTTCTTTTTTTCCACTTGTAGCTATTAAAATTTCAATTAGAGAATGGTGAATGTCAGTTTTAATAAGAAGAAATCTAGAATTAAAATAAGTAATATTATTGCAATCAGTAAAAATCAAGTCAGATATTCTTTTATTACAATTTAAAGAATTATTCTTTTATATTAGATTTAAAAGATTACCAAAATGCTTTAATCTTGCAGCTTCAAGATATTCTGAATGATTATAGGAAAACAGTCGTTATATAATATGAATAATTTGTAAGATATAATTCTATATCTGTTAATATTGAATCACAATATTTAATATAATAAATATATTCTATCACAAATACTTGACTTAAAATTTTTCATTTCCATGAACTTCTAAAGTGATTAAGTAATGAACTCTCCTATGAAAATTTAAATTATGCCGTATATAAATGAGGCTATGATTCCATCTGGATTGTAATAGTTTCACCCATGTTTAAAGCAGATGTTAGATTTTCTAACATTTATATACATCCAGGGATACAAATTGTGACTTTAAGTCATTTTGTGAGCAATCAACTAAAGTGAGAATACTGAAATGTTTTTCAACAGCATTTGGCTTTTCAAGACTGGAGATTATATATCACTATAAGTATTTTAGGGTATTTAAAAGTAATTACAACCCAAATTAATACATTAGTATGTAATACAATATTATAAGATTGAAATTGTAGTTGGGATCAAAAAGCAACAATGTACCACCACCCCTAGTAACAATTCTAGGATCTCTGTCTTGTCTTTCAAAAAGCATATTGTTTTCAACTTCAGTAATAAGCCAAGTTCCTGTAAGCAGTATAAGATCATCATTCCTAGATGGTGATTTTAAAATAAACTCCTTTGTATGTAAATCACAAACATTTTGATGTAAACAGTGCAATAAATTGCAACTATTTATAATTAAGTATAGAAAAATTGGATCGTTGATAATGTTATCAGAATTTTTGTGGATTGTTTAGAAAATAGTAATAATAATCATCGTCAGATATTATTTTTCAGTGTAAACTAATATCCCCCCCCGTGTCATAGCATCAGCCGGGAAGCAAACCTGCTATCCCGGGACAACTGCTTGAAGCAGTGTTGCTGACCTCTCGACCACCAATGCTTGACTAAACTAATATTTTTGACCTTGATTTCGATGGGGTCTCGAGTCATTATTAAAAAGTATTATCTCTAATCTTCGCTGGCTGATCACTCTTTTATTTATTTTTTTATTTTATTCTTTTCATGCTTTATCTTTTCATACTTTATTATTATCATTATATGTACTTTTTAATCGTTATTATCATTTTTTTATTATTTACTATTTTATATTTACATGTTTATTTATTGTGCATTCTATAATCAGCTTAACACTGTGGGTATGTATGTTAAATAAAGAAATTATTATTTTCGATCATCAGCGATTCACTCTGCAATTACTTTTCTTTATGGTCATCTATGTAAGCATGAGTAATTGATGGATACTAAGTAAAAGTGTCAATCAGATTCCCAGGTTTATTCCTGGCATTGTTTTTCATCAGTGAAGTATGATGAGTTGCACTATCCACCCAACAATCACATTTGCCTTTTTTTAAAAACATTTCAGCACCCTGTGATTTTAAATCTAAGAAAACTCGCATATCTAGATATATATTTAGCTGACATTAAGTCAGTTAAAAAGAATATAATCTTAATTAAATCCTAGCTGTACGTATTTTCGATTCCTTAAGTAAAAAGAATGGTTTATGCCAAGTGTAAAGAATTCTGTGATTTTGACATGCATTAACATCTTCACAAACATCAACAATTTACACTTATATTAATCTATTCTAAATCATCTACGTAAGCATGAATAAAGAAGGCTGACAGGTGCCTATTTACAATTTAGTGCATCTCACTGATGAAAATTGATAGTTATCTTTATAAAAAAAATTTCTTAATGTTTGATAACCTGCTTCATAGTAACAGAATACATTGTTGTTACTTTGTATTATGTTACTTTGAGAATCACAGATTTGTAAATGGATTTTTTATGAATTATTTGTGCTGACCATTGACTCTGGGTAAAGTTTTTTTCGTCATTTACAATTTTGCCTAATTTATTTTTGTGAATGTGGATTAATTAGAATGCGATATTCTGGAAGATCAAACCTGGTCTTCAACCTGAATTCAGAACATTATTTTTATCACAAGTGACTAAATCTATATAACATTTAAATTTTATATTGTAGAATCATTCTTTTAATGAATGAGATCTTATCGGAGCAATGTGTAGAAAACTTGTAATACTGTAACTCTGTAAACGATTTATTCAGTCCATTTTAAAAAATTTTATGAACTCTTTATTTCGGGCTAAAATATTTCTGATTGACATTGTTTTTTTTTTGTTTTTTTTTACTGATCTGATAACATTCTTGTTAATGCTAAGTTAAATGTAGTACTTAAACTTTAGCAATCCTCCTTTGTTAATAATATGTTTTCATTTTTGGCAATAAATGTTGAAATACAGACCTATTAATCTATTTCTTATCGTTCTTCTTGTGAGATAACTATGTAAGCAGTCACATAAAAATGATTATTTATTATTACATTTGTAAAAGTAGTGATATGAAGCTATTTTAATTCCAATGTCAAATACAAATTAATTACACGTTAGAGGCAGTTAGTGTATTATTTTATGATAGTTATGCTGATTTTGTATATATCATTTTGATTTTTGATTTTTTTTTTTAGTTAGTCCTGCTCTGAATCCAAATTTATTTATGAAACCACTAGTAGTTGATTTAGAAAATCAAGTCTCACCTCATCAAGGTGAATGTAGTGGAAAATCTTCAACGCATGAACTAATTTCAAATGATTATAGTCCAGATGTATATTCTTTATGCCCAAGCTTCAAAAATCCTGTTCCTAATGTACTATCCAATAGAGAACTTTTAGGAATTTTAAACAGCGTCAACTCTTGCGAAAAATCTATTCCTGTTCCAGCTTCTTTATCTTCTAAAAGTAAGTGCTGGGAAAATTTTCCCGAAACTACTTATTTATCATCGAATAAGAATAATACTTTAATTGATTCCAGTGGTATTGAAAACTTTACTAAATGTAATCCAGCGATGAGAGATTCTCCTAAGTTAACAGCCTTTACTGATAGTATTAATACCAAAAGTGATCGTCTAATTGAACCTTCAACAAATTCCATTTCTTCTTTTGTTAATAAGTCTAGCTATCTGCAGAAAGAAAATTCAACTACGCCAAGCAATTTACTTGAAGTTGATAATAAGGATCCCTCTGGAAAATGTTTGCATAAATCACAACATTCTTATACAACCCCTTATAGTTTAAATGATAGCAAAGGTATCGAAATATTACCCTTAAAGGAACATTATGATTACAGTTCATTTGACACCTTGCAGAAAAAAATTAATCTTTCTCATGACTTAAAAAATTTTGAAATAAACCCTGATGCTAGGCCAGTTTCTTTGGTAGGAACATATAATTCATCTTTGGAACCTTTGCGAGAATCTCATGCAAATTCTTATAACGCTAATCAGGAAACGGATTTCAGAAATAATATTCCATCTCCAAATGAGGTAATATATATATATAATCAATTATCAAAAATAGAAATAAATGTAATCCATTGTACTATTTTATTTCATATAATTTATAAGTAAATAGTATATTCTATAACAAATGAAACCGACATAAAATATTTGCTGAAAAAGATTTTTTTCTAATTATATATATATGTTATCATTGTTATAGAGTGATATTTTATATTATTTAGTTATATAAGCAATTGTATAATTCATTAAAGAACTATATGAAGGAGAGAATTAAAACGTTTTGCTAACTTCATTGTGAAGTAAAATACTAAGTGATATATATATCAATCAACTTCTGAATTATAAACCATGACAGTATAAGATTATTAGGACAGGTTGCTGGGGAACCTTTTCATCGACTATTCCAAGCTCTTAAACATTCCCATGAAACTTGTATTGCCTTAATTTATAATTCAAAAGTTGGGTATAACATTATAGATATCATTTAATATCTTATTTTATAATAAGCCCAGTAGTTAGAACTTTTAAGGCTTTGGTTCATATTCACAAGTTCTTTCTATGTTGACTATTTAGATAATAATGAATTACTGATGTTTTTATATTTAATAATTTGTTTTTCAGGTTGATATTAACAAAAAAGTAAATCTCTATTATTATAAAGCACTGAAAACTTTGAAATTATTCAAACGGAAGTTATTTATATATATATAGTATTATAATTTGATGTCTATATTTCTTCAAATCAATACACGTAATCTTATAATTGAATATTTATAAATACAGTAATCAGATATATATAAAGTATAACTTTAAAATTTTTATCCACTTAGGAGTGCTTTCAACTATCCTTGTAGTTTTTGTCAACTAACACTTTGAAAGACTAACCTTCCCACAATTCTGTGATCTTAACATTTGCTGCATGCCTGTTGTTAAGTCTTGTTCGTATTTGTATATTAGCATAGCTTCCTTTATATTTGCAATATTTTTACATTATTATAATTGAAGTTAAAACCATAAATACACGACTTATTATGGTCGTAAAAAACGGATGCTGAAACATTATTATTTACTTTGCAATTTTGTTTTGTTTTCTGAACCCTTTTTAATAGCAGCAAGTGCTCTAGTTTTTTTTTTCCAACATACATCTCGATTCCCCTATATATCCGCTACGCACTTACATATCCATTTATAAATGATGCCATTTTTATTTATAAATGAGATTTTTTCATGTGAAGTTATACTTTACATATATCTGATTACTGTATTTATAAATATTCAATTATAAGATTACATATATATATAACAATGAGGATTGCCAATTCCTCTACAAGCTTTGTGATAAATGCTTAGCCAGAGCCAGCACTTAAAATATCTCTGTCAGGAACCCCTCCCCAAACCCCTGACCATGGTTTTGTGCTTTGGCACTTCTCAGAAAGGTGTCAGGGTAGGTTCAGACACTAGATCTAAAAATACCAACCCAAAGCCAAGCACTTATCTAAAAGTTACCTATTGAGTTGGATAGCTGGGTCAGGGTAGGTTCAGACACTAGATCTAAAAATACCAACCCAAAGCCAAGCACTTATCTAAAAGTTACCTATTGAGTTGGATAGCTGGGTTTGAAGACATGTAGATGTCTGAAAATTTCAGATTTTCCACTCAATAGGTAACTTTCAGATAAGTGCTTGACTTTGGGTTGAAATTTTTAGATCTAGTGTCTGAACCTACCCTGACACCTCTCTGAGGAGTGCCAAAACACGAAACCATGGTCAGGGGTTTGGGGAGGGGTTCCTGACAGAGATATTTTAAGTGCTGGCTCTGGCTAAGCATTTATCACAAAGCTTGTAGAGGAATTGGCAATCCTCATTGTTTATTACTTACAAGCTTAAGAGAATAGGGTCATGTGATCTATGACTCTTATTTTGACTATATGTATATAACACTTTATGCAAATATTTATATAAATTAAGGCAATAGATAAAAAAAATGTAGTAATTTATGTTTGAATGATTTTTTTTTATTCACTTTTGGGTTTAGCATTGTCATGAAACATTCTACAAATAAATCTGATGTGTATATTATCTTTCCATGTGTAATATAATGAGTGTGCTAATAGCTCTAAACAAGCTTTTTTGATAAATGCCACAAGAGAAAGTATTTAAAATCTCTATCTAGAATTATCCCTATCCCCAAACCAGTTTCGAGCTAATGACTCTCATCAGTTAGGCACTAGGATATTCAGACACTAGATATAAAATACAAGCTCAATCCCAGCATTTATCGAATATTTAACTATTAACTAAAAAATCTGAAATTTTCAGACATCTATATGTCTGCAAATTCAGCTATCTAACTTAAATAGCCATATGGAACTAAAATAATTCAGACACATCATATAGCTTTCTTTTGCAGCATTTATCGCAAAAGCTTGTTTAGAACTATTAGCCCACTTATTATATTACATTTGTAATTACAAGCTAATTAAGTCATGTGATGTATGACTTGGTTTTCCTTACTATTATCTTTCCATGTACATGAACTAGAGTTTGTGTCTGGATGGATCATGAACATTTTTTCAGTAACTGAGAATTACTTAAGATTTTTTCAGATGGTATTTATTGGTATATGAGTTTTGAGCTGGAAGGGTAAGCAACTTCCAGGTTAACATTAATACGTGTGACTGCCATGCATCTGTGAATATTAATCCCTTGATTTACCAATAACAGCATGAACAGTAAGTAATTAAAGGATTTTGTTTATTGTTAACCATGTAGCCCAAAATGTTTAAAAACTGTCCTCTTTTCAATGCACTTTCCACAGTGATTTACTTTAATTTCTTACGGCAGTTTCACTTGTCAACATTTTTATATATATTTAGCATTATTTAACAATTATTAGCACACACTTAAAAATTTTTATAAATTAAAAAGTAAAAATACTTTATATGTATGAGCAATCAGGTAAACCAAAAAATTATATACCCATCTATAAATAATTTATATTATTTCAATTTACAATGCTTTGACTATTTTATTTTTTAAAATCTAAAATAATTATTAAATATATATTCTGCATTATGTCAGAAGCAAATCTTCCTTCAAATTATAACTTTTTAAAAATAATAATTTAAAATTTTATTAAGTTAATTTGCTTATAAATTCTATAATAAGTTTACTATAAATGCATATATTATATACTTATTATCACCAAAAATATAAATTTAATAAATATTTAAATTTTATGATTTTTTAATTATTTATATATACACACGCGCACACATGCATGCTTATACATGAAGACTAAAAATTACTAATTAATCAGAAAATAATTTAGTTCTAAAATCAATGTTGTATTTAATTTGGGGTTATAATTTACGTATATTATTATCTAGTGCTAATTTTTAGAATATGTCGCAGAAATTATATTCAAAGTTAAATGGACATATAGAAGAATTAAATGAATAAGTGCAGAAATGTAAAAAATAAGGTTGAAATAAATTAATTTATAGCAGAAGATGGAAAAATAATATAAAACTTACAGAAACATTTAATCACCATTTTTTTTTTCCGTATGTCAAATGCGTTGACCTGGAAGCGAACCCGTGTCTGCTGCTTGGAAGGCAGCTATGCTAACCGCTAGGTCACCAATGCTTGACTAATCACCATTTTTTTTAAAAGGAATGTAAGATTATTCCAAATTTTTTAAAAATAAAATTGATTATTGACGCTTTTAAAGAATCAGGATTTCATTATCTAAAATAGAATTTAGGATAATGGGAAACTTAAATGCTTACAAAAAGAAAAGAATATTGGTAATAGAGATTAAAATAGAAGTTCGCAAACTTATTTGGCCTATCATCACCTTTTCAGAAAAAAATTACTCAGTGCCCTATTGGAAATCTATCTTTAAGTGAATAAACAAAAAGATGGAGTGATAAATTTGTATTCTTTTATGTATCTATATTTTTCCCTACATCCTATAACATAGTGAAGAAAGATATTGTTGTAAACAAGTCACCTTGAACATTGAAATTATAAAATTAGTTTTGGAAATCAACCGTAGTAATATTCACATTACATAGAAAATTAAGATAAGGAAGGTTAAAATAAAAATCTTCAATAACTTTAAAAATAATCTTAAAGAAAAAGGTCAACTGAGTTCATTGCTATCAGCGGATTAATATTTGGCTCTATTTTTGTCAGCAGAATTCTTAAATCATTGCAATTCGTTATTTAAAATCAATTTCTTTATTTAATTAACATATTTGTTTCTATATTTCCCACTAAATATGATGAAGGAAATGCAATTAAAACTTATTCTAGAGCCCATAATCCAGAAAAAAGAATAAGTATCTGTGTTTGCAGCCTAGTGTTAGTAGCTATCTTTGAATTTAAATTTCTATTCCTCATTTGTAATTATTTTGATTGTTTCTACATGTAATTTTGATGATTCTTCAGTATTTATGATTGAAAAAGGATCCAAATGCAATTGGATATGTCCCTTTTAAGATAACTTCACACTGTTGATGGAATTCTGAATGGAGAGCTTCCAAATGCTGATAATAGGTAAGCAAGTCTTTATCATATTTTTTTACTGTTGATAAATTTGAAAACTGACTGAATATCCTCGTACTAAATTTCAATTATACAAGAAATGTTTTGACACATCAAAAATAACATTTCCGTTTTGATTAAATTCAGTTTATCAATTCGTAATTTTAGATTTGTTTCATTAAATTTATTAAACATGTCTGTCAAGTAAACTATATTATTTTCGGACACTTCAAGTTGACTCATATAGCGTCGCATTTGTTTTCTGGTAACTAGCACTGAGAAAAAATTTATAAAACAGATCCAAGCAAGCAACTTTTGCTGACCAATCAATTTCTGTATAAAACAGCAAATGATTGAATTCTTCATTGTTTTCAGTATAAAGTTGTCCAAACAATCTCATTCAAAATAAATGGCTTCTGATTTTATTAATTGCTTCAGTAACATAATTATAATGATCTGCATAGGCAATCAATACTGTCTACAATGCAAAGAGAAAAAAAAAACCCGCAGCACCCTATTATTGCTGGAGAATTATCCATAGCAACTCTCCATATAGTAAGAATGGTGATCATGTGATTTTATTGAATGCTATTGGGAAGAGTTCTACTCTTGTCATCCATCTCAAAAAGTTTTCTTTAAATTAATGCTTGAAAATAAGGTAAATCCTTATATTTCTAATCAGCATGTACTTTTGACAAATGTTCATGTAGTTTTGAAGGCTTCATAGCTTCATTTGATAAAACTTTTTTGGCAAATCAAGCATACCATTAAAGTGTTTGTCTACATTGTTTCTTAGTTTTCAGTCATGATATCTGTTTTAAGAAAAAGTAAAATTTATACATTTATTATAATAGAGGTATAAAATTATCAAGAGATACAAAAATTTATATAATTGAAAAAATACAATATTTCTTTCTGAAGTCAACATTATTTTACAATAATTATATTATTAAAATAGCACCCAAGATATCAGATACACAATGATTTTGTATAAGGTTACAAAAGACAAACTAATAAACTGGATTTTGTTCTTAGTTAACTATCAAATAAATATTGTATTTTTATATTGGATTATTTTCATCATTTAATATATGTATTGAATGTCTTTAGAAAAAATTAACTTTATTTAAATATTCCAAATAGATTCAACTGTTAGTAATAGCAAATCAGACAGGTTACTATATGCACAATGTTTCTTCAAGTATTGCTGGCCTGACCAGTGACAGTAGTAGCATGGGATTTGAACCTGGATCCTTAGATTCTTGAGTATTGAATTTTAAGATAACGCTCTAACTAACTGAGACATCCTGCCAAAGTTTGTAGAAATTTCATATACTTATCTATGAGGTACCTCCTGATTTCTCCACTTTTTCCCAAGGCCAAAGTTGATTAGTGGTTTCCGTACATTAGTATAGTCACACTAGGTTGGCTTATGGGATTTTTTGTTATTGTCATGTGAGCAGTTTCTTTAAATTTTCTTCTTTGTATCTTTTTCTATCCAATTTGGCACATACATGGTCTGCTACCTTAGACATATCTGATTTCTGTCTTCCAATCATCAGTTTGTGTTCTTGAAAGCGCTTTTCAATATGATGACTGGTCTCATCAATATATGTTTTTCCACATTCACATGGTATTTCATAGATGCAGTTCTTTCTTTTCAGCATTTCAAGTTTAGGCTTTGTAGATGTTAGAATTCCTCTTAGTGTGATATGGCTCTGGAAAGCTGTTCTGTTATTATACTGATTGCAGATTTTCCTTAATTTGTCTGCTATTTTTGGAATGTATGGATACACTACAGTACCAATAATTGTCTTCTCTTGGTAGATCTTTTTATTGTCTATTTAACATTTTCTTAATAATAGCTAATGGATAACTATTTTTCATAAGAGTTTGTTCTATATAGACATTTTCTTTTTCAAAATCGCTGGTTTCTGAACAAACTTGTTTTGCTCTGTTCCATAGTGATAGTATAACTCCATGTTTTGTGTTTCTGGTATGATTGGTTGTATAGGCTAGGTATTTTCCTGTATATGTAGGTTTTTGGTAAACTGTAGTTTTGATTTTGCCATGAGGGAGTTTTTTCACAAGAGCAACTAAGAATACCAATTTTTGTTCTTGTTCTGATTCTGTTGTGAATTTAATTGAAGGGAATATGTTGTTGATGTGTTTCCAGAAAGTTTGTAGCAGTGCTTCACCCTGTGGCCATATAACAAATGTATCATCCCATATGCTGAAGTACTGCTATAACCTTTCTGAAAACACATCAATGACATATCCCCTTCAATTAAATTCACAATAGAATCAGAACAAGAACATAAATTGGCATTCCTAGATGTTCTTGTGACAAGACTCCCTCATGGGAAAATCAAAATTACAGTTTACCAAAAACCTACAAATACAGGAAAATACCTAGCCTATATACATTCAGTTACACCAGAAACACAAAACATGGAGTTATACTATCACTATGGAACAGAGCAAAACAAGTTTGTTCAGAAACCAGTGATTTGAACAAAGAAAATATCTATATAGAACAAACTCTTCTGAAAAATTGTTATCCATCAGCTGTTATCAAGAAAACATTAAATAGACAACAAAAAAAAACCACTAAGAGAAAAATAGCAGGCAAATTAAGGAAAATCTGCAATCAGTATAACATCAGAACAGCTTTCCATAGCCATATCACACTAAGAGGAATTCTAACATCTACACAGCCTAAACTTGAAATGCTGAAAAGAAAGAACTGCATCTATGAAATAACATGTGAATGTAGAAGAACATATATTGGTGAGACCAGTCGTCCCATTGAAAAGCACTTACAAGAACACAAAATGATGATTGGAAGAGAGAAAACAGATGTGTCTAAGGTAGCAGACCATGTGTGTGCCAATAAACATATGTTCAATTGAGAAAATACAAAAATATTGGATAGAGAAGAAAAGGTACAAAGAAGAAAATTTAAAGAAGCTGCTCACATGATTAATGGCAAAAAATCTCATAAGCCAACCTAGTGTAACTAACTATACATAATGTATGAAAACCACTAATCAACTTTGTTCTTGGGAAAAATTGGAGAAATCAGGAGGAACCTCATAGATAAGTATATGAAATTTCTACAGGCTGTTGCCTTTGGCAGGATGGCTCAGTTGGTTAGAGCGTTACCTTAAAATTCAATACTTAAGAATCTAAGGGTCCAGGTTCAAATGCCATGTTAATACTGTCACTGGTCAGGCCAGCAACACCTGAAGAAATGGGGAGATACGTGCATATACTAACCAGTTTGATGTGCTATTACTAACAGTTTAATGTATTTGGAATATTTAAATAAAGTTAAATTTTTTCTAAAGACATTCAATACACTTATTAGATGATGGAAATAGTTCAACATAAAAATACAACTAGAACACCATCATCACAAACCTCGGGAAAACATAAAAAAATAATTAATTTTAAAAAGTACATTAATGCTCAATTAAAAATCAGTTAAGACTTTTCATCATTTTGGTTTTATTTAAATAATTTTTCTTTAATAACTTATGTATCATCTAAAAAATCAGATGATTCCATAGATATAAGTAAATGTTAATATTAACAGATCTTTGCTTAATTTATTTCCATGTTTTTTTTTAATATTGTAATAAAAAATATGACATATTGATTATATATTTCAAATAATATAGTATTGACATAAGCCTAGTATAATTTTATAATAGGGAAGAAGATAGAGAAACATGGTAAATATATATAAAAATATTCATACGAAAATTACTGGTTTTAATAAAACAAGAATAATATAATTTGCTTTGTATATGGTCTCTTATCTCTACTCTAAAGATTGGAACATATCAAATATAAATGGAAATTTTTGAATATTTATTGCACTTGCGCTATTGTTAATTGCTTATATAATTTAGAAATACTCTAAATTGCACTTCATACATGTTATCTTTTGTAGTATCATAATGTAAACAAGTCATTACATGCACGTATTTCTACGAATGCATGCTATATTTTCTGATAATGCATAACACGCCTATCAACACTTACATTGTTAAAATCTGTCAGTAAACTTTACCCATTGATTAGTTATAATTTCCATTTTGTATCTTTATTTGGAAAATAAAATAATTATTGGGACTTTAATTCTCTTATCCAACAGTTGAAACATGTATAAAGATAATTTCCTGATTTTTTTTTTATACATCCACCAACCCCTTGCTTTAATTTAATGCTTACACCCAAGGCCTCTACCATTCTTTTGGATCATTCCAGTGCTTCTAGAAGGTGGCATTGGCCACTTTGGGAAGCATTAATTTAGAAGCACAATTAAAATCAAGGATTACTGTGAAAGAAAAAATAACTTTCAATAATTCTGTCAAAATGGATACAAGATATAAATAATATTATGAAAATAAGGCATGAGAAAGAATTATTAAAGTTGAACATAATTAAAATTGTAATAGTACATAATATGACTAATATACTTTTGACAAAAGAAGACGAAAACATTATAAAGAAAGGTATTCAATATAATCCATAAAAGAATAGGAAATAAACTATAAAAAGTGACAATTTAGAAGTAGAAACTAATATAAGAATTGTAATAAGAAATTATACAATAGAAAAATTTAAAATACACAATTTAGAAAATGATATGAATTTTGAAAAAACTAAATAGTTGGAATATTTTAAAATAGAAATGAGAAATTTAATTTAAAATGAGAAATTTATACAAGATTATGAGATTAAAAATATATAACAAAATATAAAAGAATATATAACAAAGATGAATGATATGCTAGAAGAAAACATTTTTGAAAAAATTAAAAAGAAAACATTAATAAAAATAAGAGGATTTAGTCACATTTAAAGAATTGAAGATTAAGAATATAATTTTAAAATGTGCCAAATATATGGACCATCTAAAATATTTTAAGAAAGTCTGACTTTGAGACCAGTTATAAATAGCATAAACTATAAATAAATATTGTGAATATAAATTAAAATGGATATTGTTTCAATGTACACAAACATTAATGTTAATAAGGCATGGATATAGTTAAAAACAAATATATAGAAGATAAAAATAAAAAAATAAGATAGTAATATCTACACCTATTGAATTAATAGAATTATGTTGTAAAGAAATCACATGTGAATTTAATAAAGAATATTATATAAAGATGAGTTTATTAATGGGAAGAACATTAAGTGGTATGTAAAATAATACGTATATAAATGATTTTGAAAAATACCAAAAAAACAATAAAACAGATTTAGACCCATTGTTATAAAAGTTACATAAATGATTATTTGTTACTCTAAATGAGAGGCAAATAGAAAAAATTATAAATGATATGAATAAAGTTGATGAAAAAGCTAAATTTACAAAAGATAAAGAAATAGATAAAATTTATTTTTAGACATTTTAATGTGAAATATAAAACAAATAGTTTAAATGAAAATAGAGCAAGTAATTGTTACTGGATTAAAAACTTCAAAGAAGAATTAGAAAAAATCAATTTAAAAACAACAACTACCCAATTAAAATTTAAAAAATAAAACAATATTAAAAATTAGAAAAGAAAAGAATGTATAATAAATAATAGAATTATAAATAAAGATTTTAAATACTGTACTTATAAAAACAAGCGATATAAGAATAAGAAGAATAGATAAAATTCTTAATAAATTAAGGATAATAAAAATAATTAATAAAAACATAAATAATATGATAAATATGTTAAATAATAAATATTTAAATAATAATAAAAGATTTAAATGATATTTTTGAAATAAAATTAATAAATATAAACAAGTGAATATGATATATACATAGGAGAAACAAAGAATTTAATTATTACAAGATTTAAGCATTATGAGTGGTAAAAAAATTTCTATTGAATATACAATAAACACATCTAATTAGAATAATGAAATTTATTTATTAATAATAAAACAAAGTAAAAGAAACTCTGTACTTAAGGAAATTACATCCCAAACTAAATACTGATTAAATCGTAGTTAGTTAAAAAAGTTTATGGTCTTAATATATACAGTATACATTCTTTTTTTAAGACTTCACTTTAAATTTTTAATCTGATAAGCTAATAATTGATGACAACTTTTTTAGTATAATAACTACAATCGGAGTTTGAATCCGAGTTGCATTTATGAATTTTTTCAGATAGTTTTGAGAATTTTTGAGTGGGCCAGCAGTTAGTTAGTTCAACTTATCCTACTATTGGATACTAATTGGGTATTTAGATATTCTTAGCCTTTTCCCAGATTAATTTGGATTGTTGAGATGAATATCAGTTCTCCTATCCTAAAACAAAAATGTAACTATATGGTGATGTAGGTTATCTATGGTGAGAAAAATGTTATATGTCTGTGGCTCACTCATTACCTTTATGTTTTTTAATGATTAATGGACATTTCTGTCTCAAAGTGAAATATTATTTTTCACAGACTTTTTATGAAATGTTTTTTTATTATTAAAATAATAGAGGAGTGAGAATTATAATAAATTGTTCAAATTTTCACATAGTCTTTACAATTAAAATGTTTATTGCTATTATACTATTTTAGTCTAGAAGATTTAATTATTTGATATATTTTTAATTTAATGTATATATTAGAGGGGGTGGGTTAATTGTTAGAATGGTGTAGAATACGGAGACGTTGACTCTAGAAACGTCCAGACCAAGATGGCGTAACGTATAGCCACACGTGGTACCAAATGTCTTAATTTTCATTTGCCTTGAGTAATAGAACTTTTCTTTGAAGAGACTTTAATTATATGTATACTTTTTATTTTGTTACTGTTTTTCTTTCCGCACATTTTGTTGTCTTAAGCATAGACATTTTTTTGTATAATAACACATAACGTGTAACTAATAAACTAGCTTTGGGAAAGTAAAACTGTCTCCGACTCTTAAGTTAATAAATTGTGATTTCGGCTGAGATCGTTAACTTCCCGAAAACACTACAGATGGCGCAGTCATGAACAGGATGCTAAATCGGAGATTGTTTTTTTTTGTGCGTAATTTTTGAAAAAAGTGAATACATCAGAATAGAGATAAAAATGTCAGTACCCTCACACGTATTAAGAGAATTTGAAATAGGAAACCTGGCGGGATGGACCCTCTACGTCGAACAAATAGAAAGATATATGAGATTAAATAAAGTCGAGGATGACGAAACGAAAATCTCGACATTGTTGTATTTTGCCGGAATAGACGTTGTTCAGATTGCTAAACAGTTGGCCGAGAACAAAACTCCGGAGCAAATACCATGTAAGCTATTAGTTGAAAAACTCACAAATTATTTTCAACCTGCAATTACAAAAAGAGTCACTCATTTGAGATTCAGAATGAGAAAACAAAACACACATGAAAGTTATTCGGAATATAACCTCGCATTGCGGACATTAGCACGAGACTGTGCTTTCTCGGACATAGATGACATGCTCCTAGATCAGTTTCTATACGGCATAACGGACCACAATCTGAGGAAACAACTACTCAGTGAAACAGAGATTGATTATAACGCAGCGATTGCGAAATGTGTGGCTCACGAGACACTAGTGACTAATGCAAAGGAATTTCGAGAGGGAATCCAAGAAAAAAATTATACGACAGATGTACATAAACTAGAACCAATGGAAACACAACCACAGACGTCGAGAGAGTCTTTTAGCTGTTATTGTTGTGGTATGAAAGGACACGTGAAAAGGACATGTAAGAATAGAACTTTGAAATGCCGAACATGTGGCATAAAGGGCCATATGGCGATTGTTTGCAGAAACAGGGATGGAAACCAATACAGAAGTGATAAGAGAATGGAAGTGACAAGGAGGGCAGAAATAAAGAAATGTGAGACAAACCTGAGCGAACAAATAGTGCTGGATGTCAGAATAATAAATGTAAAAGTAACGATGGAGATAGACAGTAGGGCAGGGCTATCCATTCTGTCAATAAAGGATTGGGAAAAAATTAACACCATATCCAAGTCGAACCTAAAGTTGGATAAGACTAATGTTATTGCCACTGATGTAAATGGAAACAATGTCCAAATTTGTGGAAAAATTTCGGTCCCAGTGAAATTAAACAACAAAAGCAAAATTTTGCCCTTGTACATAGTTAAAAAGAACATAAAACCCTTACTGGGCCAAAACTGGTTCCGCCCACTGGGCATATCCATACAAGTGATTAAAACTGTAAAGTTAGAAAACATAGTGCGACAGAAATTCCCAAGGATATTTGAGGAAAAAATAGGAATACTGAAGATAGACCCAGTAGACATAGAACTTACTGATGAAGCCCAACCGGTAGCAAGCAAACCCCGGAAGGTTCCATTTGCACTAAGAGCAAAGGTCGAAGAAAGTCTGTCAGCCCTGGTAAAGGAAGGAGTGTTGTCGCCAGTGGAAAGTTCAGATTGGGCCACTCCAATTGTGATAGTCACAAAGCCAGACGGGAGTTTGCGGATTTGTGGGGACTACAGGTTCACTGTAAATCAATATCTAAAAAAAGTGCGTATCCAGTCCCGAATGTCACAGAAATAGTGGCATCACTTCAGGAAGCTGCAGTTTTCGCTAAGATAGATTTGAGGTCAGCTTTTCATCAAATCCCAGTCACAGAGAGGTCAGCAAAAATACTAACTCTCTGTACTCATGTCGGTCTTTTCCAGTGCAATAAGCTACCATATGGAATCACGACAGCCCCCAATATATTCCAAGCTAAAATAGATCAAATGACGCAGAATATGGAGGGAGTGATCCCCTACCTGGATGACCCTGATTTATGCTAAATCAGAAACCGAACTGAAGGAATGTGTGCTTACCATATGCGACCGATTGCAAAAAGTGGGAATCAGGATAAATACCGCTAAGAGCATTTGGTCCACAAGAGAAATAAAGTTCCTGGGACATATTATTGATCAAAATGGAAAACGTCCTAATCCCGAGAAGGTCGCCGCGATAAAAAATGCTCCAGTACCAAGAAATGTAAAAGACTTACAAGCATTTCTGGGAATGCTAACCTTCTACGAAACCTTTTTGAAGGGAAAGGCACATCAGCTAAAACCCCTTTATGCCTTATTATGCAAGGGTCAGCGCTGGAAGTGGAAGGCTGAACACCAAACTGTTTTCCAGGCAACCAAGGATTTATTGTCATCTGAAAGTCTGTTAATGCATTACCAAGGTAATCAAGAAGTTATAGTAACCGTGGATGCTTCGGAATATGGGGTTGGAGCCGTCATATCACACTTGATAAATGGACAAGAACGTCCGATAGCCTATGCCTCCCGTACCCTGTCACCCGCGGAAACTAACTATAGCCAGCTGGACAAAGAATCCCTCGCTATCATTTTCGTGGTAAAGAAATTTCATCAGTACATCTATGGATGAAATTTTACCTTATGCACCGATCATTGCCCACTATTAGGCATATTAGGCAAGACCAAAAAAACACCCGAATATAGCAACCAGAGAATGCTAAGATGGATTAATATACTGGCAGCATACGATTATACACTAGTACATAAGCCGGGAAAGGACATACCTCATGCTGATGCCCTATCGCGTCTACCACTTAGGGCAGATAGACCACGTGAATTCGTGGAAGTGAATTTATTGGAAGTGGTGAAATTGGACAATACAGTAAATAGTGCAAAAATAGCGGAGTGGACAGCTAGTGATTCGGGATGTTGCCAAGTGAGGAATTGGATAAAGCAAGGATGGCCAAGCCACCGTCCTGATTATCTTCATATTGCTATCTGGAATGCCCGTCAAACCCTCTCTACCTGTAATGGGTGTATCACCAGGACAGATCGTGTATTCGTACCGATGGAAGGTCGTGCCCAGGTCTTAAGACTACTCCATGCCGGACACCCGGGAATAGTGAGAATGAAAGCTTTGTCGCGTTCATATGTGTGGTGGCCAGGAATTGACCAAGAGATCGAAGAAATGGTGGGACAGTGCCACAGTTGCCAAGCCGAGGCAAACCTGCCAAGAAAAACACTGAGCTCTTGGATAGAACCAAACAAACCCTGGGAACGGATCCACATTGATTATGCTGGGCCTATAGAGGGACAAATGGTTTTGATGGTGGTGGACGCGTATAGCAATTGGGTGGAATACCGTTTGTTAAGGTCGGCAAACTCGACACCTACCGAAAGGGCTCTCCAAGAGATATTTACCACGCATGGATACCCCGAGATATTGGTATCAGATAATGGAACAAGCTTTACCTCCACCAGTTTTGAAAACTTCCTGACAGAAGGAGGGATACATCACATTTTTGCACCGACATACCACCCTGCATCAAATGGTTTGGCAGAGAAGGCAGTCCAGTGTTTAAAAAAGGACCTGAAGAAAACAAGGAAGACCAGGATGGAGGAGGCATTGCTGGAAATCATGTTCTTCCAACATTTTTTGCCAAGGTCTAAAGATAATAAATCACCAGCTGAACTGTTATTCAACAGAACGTGTCGCACACACATGTCAACCGTTTTACCCCAAAAGGAAAGAACTAAGAGAGAACTGGAAGATGATTCCCATAAACATATGAAAAGGTTCAAAAGAAATGATCCAGTCTGGGTGCGGGATATACTAAGGAAGAGATGGCTACCCGGAACCATCATAAGTACAAAATCAAGGACAATTTACCAAATAAGACTAGAGAATGGTCCATTTGTCCATAAACACATAGATCACTTAAGGAGAAGATTTCCGTGTGCTCGAACGGATATCCCAGAAACCGTTGGAAATGCCAGTCAATGGGACATCTTACCAAAAGAAGATAAGGAAGTATTGCCACAAATAACACAGGAAGAGTTTTGCCAAAATGAACCAGACCAGATGGATAGTGCACTGGAAGTTACGGACCCGATACATGACACTGACAGTGGGCCAACCCAACAAGATGAAGGAAAACCTGCACCAAGAGTTCACCGTGAGCGTAGGCTGCCAGAAAGGTTGAAGGACTATGTTCTAGAGTGAGGGGAGGTGTAGAATACGGAGACGTTGACTCTAGAAACGTCCGGTTTTACGAGAACGGGAAAAAAAGATGAGAAGAGAGACCAAGATGGCGTAACGTATAGCCACACGTGGAACCAAATGTCTTAATTTTCATTTGCCATGAGTAATAGAACTTTTCTTTGAAGAGACTTTAATTATATGTATACTTTTTATTTTGTTACTGTTTTTCTTTCCGCACATTTTGTTGTCTTAAGCATAGACATTTTTTTGTATAATAACACGTAACGTGTAACTAATAAACTAGCTTTGGGAAAGTAAAACTGTCTCCGACTCTTAAGTTAATAAATTGTGATTTCGGCTGAGATCGTTAACTTCCCGAAAACGCTACAAATGGCTTTCATTTTTCATTGATTTTTTTTTAGTCTTTTCATTCAAGTTTGCAGTTTTTTTAATCAATTAAATCTTTGTGCTTTTTATTAGAATATTTATTTTTAAGAATTTCTATCAATCTGATGCTTGTTTTAACTTTGTATTTTAAATTATTGAATTCAAATTAAATTTTTTTTGTAATAGTTTTTGCTGTTGTTTTACATATTGTTTTTCATTATTAACCATATTAAATGTGTAGAATTATAAAAAATGATCCAAAAAATCGAATAAAATTTTATTTGTATGTTTTTACGTAAGCATTTCTATCGTTCTAGATAAATCAGATTCTATTTATTTTGGTGGAGGAGGAAGGTAATAACATTTTTTATCATTTTATATACAAATAATAAGTTTACAAAAAAAATCAAGTCAGATGTCGCATGACCTAATTTAACAAGCTTGTATTTCAAATGCTATATATAGAGCTTGCAAATAAGCTCTTAACAAGCTTTGCAGAATATCCCCAACCCCAGACCGGTTTTTATTACTGGCATCCTCAGTGAAGTGCTAGGATATTCAAGCATTAGATTAAAAATACCAGGACAAACTCAGCACTTTATCTAATGGATTACTATTAAGTAGAAAATCTGGGGTTGGGGATATTTTGTTAAGAACTCATTTGCAAGCTCTATATTGTAACCTTACTCACTAATCTAACTAGTCATAAATGAATCATGCCGCACATTTTTAGGGCGACTAAATCCTCCTATGTAACTTATCATACTCATCTAGCTAGTCCAATTCCACGTTTGGGAACCATATCTTCGTCTGCAACCTTCCTAGCTGCGACCAGTCTAGAATATAAGCCTAAAAATAAATGTTAAACTAAAGAGACGATTACTTTATTGACTAAGCTCGCATGAAACTATAAACTTAGAGAAGATTACAAGGTGATTAATAACTTCTGGTCAAACTAGCTTCAAAATCCACAAACAAGCAAACAAACAAAAGGTTACGAAATAAACTTAATATTGGTCAAACCAATAAATAAATAATAATTAGATCGATGGAATGAATACGAAATTAGAATATAAATTAGGCAATAAGTAAATTAGAATGTAGATGACGGAATGGATGATGAAAATAAATAAAAATTAAGTAATAAAATGAAATGAGTCTGAGACTGAAGAGAAAAGAATGAATATGTATCGGAATAATGAATGATTAAGATGATGGTAGAATAAGAGTTAATGGATGATTAAGATGATAATGGAATAAGAGCTAATGAATGGTGAGTTAATTAGGATAAGGAATTAGGATGAAAGAAGAATAAAGAAAAATTGAAATGACAGATGAGAAAATGATGATGATGAAAGATGATGTCCAGAACTCTACATTTGATATTGAATTAAATGATAATGAGACAACTAAATCAAATACGGATTCCAAGCTTAACAAAACCAGAATATTCACCATAAAGTCAAAACAAGCTATACATTTCAGAAAAAAGAAGCAATTGATACTTTAAAGTTTGGTTGACTTTTATAAAATAGTGAATGTAACATAACTCCAATCCAACTACAATAAATAACTAAATATAAAATTTACCATAAACTCAGATTCTACATTGCAAATTAATATAACTTATTCTTCTCAGGGTTCACATAATTTAAAGATTGTTATACAAGATATACTTGGGTCAGTGAGAGGGATTTTGCCACTACCCAAATATAATGCACAAAACGGTTCTTGATACAAAGTCGAATTAACAAACAATATTTAGTAATTTCAAAGAAACTTTATAAATTCCTTAACTATGACAAACTCTAAGCTTCAATAAGCAGGAATAATTTTTCAATAGCTAAACACAATAACTTACTAACTTCTTTTTCTCAAATAAATATTAACAATGTGATCAAGATCAGTTAATGATAGATCTGCGGGTTCAAATAACTGATTAAACCGCGATCAAGTGTTTAATCTTTTAGCATACCATTTAAAATAATATGCACTCTAGGTTACTGATATTTTGATTATTAAATAATGATGCCCTAGATATACTCATAAATTATAGGGCTTAACAAAATTATTCTGATATACCTACATATAGTGAATTTTACAATATTGATCGATGACGATTTCCATATAATCATAGGATATGTCGATAGCAATAACAATAATACTGTGTGGGTGTGTTGATTAGCAATAAGACTACTGACAACTAAATAAATTTTTAACACAACAATATTTATTTACATTATTTCAGACACATTGCATGAAACAAGATAAATCCATTAACTAAAATCAGGGATGGAAATTAATTACATAGTAAGTAATGACAAACTAATATAGTGATATTCATAGTATCACTATTATTCTGGGCTATATTTCTATTATTATTCTATCTTATAGAATAAGATAGTTATCTTATTTAAGCTAACTCAGCATTTAAATTATAAAACAAAATAAACTTAGGTTTTTGGGATATACACAACTTTTTAAATGTAAAAATTCTAAGTTATAATTTAGTATATTAAACTATTAGATTTATTAGAATATAATATGGGCAATTATCATATTCAGTACAATTATTAATTTATCATTTACTATAAAAAGATTCATTATATTGATGTGGGACAGACATCATAGGTTAAATGCACACATGACATCAAAACATTGCCTATGTCCACAACCTAATCATTTAATAGTTAACTGATCTTATTGATCCATGTGCGAATCACTATTTGATGAAGACCAATCCACACTGTCCATGTACATCCCTTGCTCTTTTATACAGAAGTTATACAAACACTAGTAAGTTTTTTTTTGGTTGGTTTGTTTATAAACTGATGAAGATTACACAACATCATAAAGACACTATTCCAGTTAGACAAACACTATAGCTAGACCAGTGTCCCTTAATCTAACTTTATTTTATCCTTGCTATTTGATTTTGAAATCCTAAACTTCACCATACATGGTGGAAGACTAACTATAATTTCATGAGGGATCTAACAATAAAGGGAGGCTCTACAAAACAATATGATAGTTGTATAATAATATGGCCAATTCCAATATCTTCTTAGGTATAAAAGTGCAGCAGCACCTCGTCATGGAAAAATAGAATTCAGACCATGGGGATCATCCTCTTTTAGGATTAACTATGCTCTAAGCACTAACTATTAATTAGCCTCGACAATATCATCCTCATTTAATCAGCAATGGGGAATTCTCCATCAGCCCATGCACAATATTGATATTTTTATATTTGATGCCATTATACGTGGCACAAACTCATCAGCTAAAAGCTCACAAATTCTGATCAATGCAATAGCAAGGTAAAACAACACTAATAATAAAAGTGGAAACATAAATATTCCATTTCACAATGCAGAGACTTAATGTTTTATAAACAAACCGCCAACATATAAGTAAAATGACCATTAATTATTTAAGCTAATAATTATACTTTATTATAGCAAACCATGTACACATAAACAATGAAGACTAACCTACATTTTGTATTTAAAATGGACATGTTCTTTCATAGGCAAAATTAAGAAATAAAAGAAATGCTTATTAAATTATTTCATATAATAGAACAATTGTGTCATTATGTGTACAATTTTGACAAGTTTGGGTTTGTTTGTTCCCCTTCAATATATTATTAACATTTGTTTTAGCTGTGCGATAGATAAATATTTCTCTTCCCAGATAAATGATATTTAATATTATGCTTTCCTGAATTAGGAAAATACCAAAATGTATATATCTTTATACACACTACATCCTTACTAAGTATATTTTATACTATGATATATATAAAAAATAATCCCTGAATAATACATTAAAGAAAAAGAAAAAAAATGTATTACAACATTAAACATATCAATAACAAAAATAAACATTTTCTCCCATTATCTTAGTAGTCAAAGTTTGATCCTTCTTATGAGCAAAAATGACAAGAAAACGGATATTATAAGCAAGTATCCCTAAGTAAATATATATATTTGGATTATCCTGTTCAATATTAGCATATTCAGACAAAATTTAAACACTTTTCCAAAGGCAATAAAAATCATTTGTTGGTTTATGTACTGATGTCAATATAGCAAGACGATATTTAAATACTTTCCAAAGGCAATAAAATCATTTGTTGGTTTATGTACTGATGTCAGTATAGCAAGACGACATTCAAATACTTTCAAAAGCAATAAAAATCATTTGTTGGTTTATGTACTGATGTCAATATAGTAAGACGATATTTAAATACTTTCCAAAGGCAATGAAAATCATTTATTGGTTTATGTACTGATGTCAGTATAGCAAGACTATATTTAAACACTTTCCAAAGGCAATAAAATTAAAATAGGTTTATTACGATCTTTAAAACAAACTTTTTAAAATCATTTATGGATTTTGTTTACTTTGTTTTTCGATCCACGGTAATGTCCGTCATAATTTTAACTGATCTGGACAATTTGAAACACTTAAAATATTACTAATTTATATGTTGCATAACCAAGATAAAAAAATAAATATTTCTTTATTCACTTCTATCAGCAAATTAATATGTTTTTAATAATGATAAGAAGAATTGATTCAATAGTAAGCAATTATCAATAAAATATACTTGGCATTAATAATCTGTCATTTTTCTATTTTTAATAACTAAGCAAATTCGCGGTGAAACATCAGAGCAGACGAGTTCTTTTCCCCAATGAAAATAAGAAATAATTTATGCATTTTTCTTTTAAAATTGATTACTTTATACGATTTAAAAATGACTTTTTGGTTTGTTTATTATCTCTTGAAACTTTTCTTCAAAATGATTTCGAATTATTTTCATTGAGATGATAATTTATAAACAAACATTTTTCTGCTTAATGCTTAAGGGTGGCGCGAAAATCAAAATACTTTAATCTTTTTCTCTTCAATCTAAATATTTTTTGTGCTATTATTAATTCTGACAATTGATTGAGATAAAGAAAACAAAAATAATTGCTTACATTTTTTGGTATTGTTTTTCATTTCAAATAGTACATGTTGAGGCAAATATTTATCCAAATAGCGGTCATTCTAGTTTCTCCAGTAGGCAAAATTAAGAATCATACGATCGATGAAAAACAATGTTGAAATATTACAGAGTTATGAAGTTTCTACTCCGTTTTGTTTAAATCCATATAATCATGAGATTTTGTCCAAATTAATTTTCAAGGTTATTATTTTTCAGCTTATTCCTTTTATTTTATCTTATACGTGGATAGTTAAAGTCTTGTTCCGATTTTCTTTCTCTTAGTAGTCCCCCCTCCTACAAACTTGTTATAGTACTTACTCCTTGTGTTACAATGCCTGATTGGTCCTAAATGATCCAATCACTGTAAAATGTGAATAAATTAATATTTTTATCCCTCTCGTGAAAAAAATCCAGATTGTTACATTTCATTTTAAATTAAAATATAATATATTTAAAGATTGTTTATAAAGAAAATTTAGAAGATTATAAATTGATTTTGTTTATTTTTAATTACTGTTTAATAATAATAATAGTAGTAGTAGTAGTAGTAGTAGTAGTAGTAGTAATATTATTATTATTATTATAATCAATTCAATTTATTCTATGAAATAAAACAAAGTACATCACAAATATTTAAAAACTCCAAACAAGAAAAATCTTGTGTGTGGAATTTACATGTAAAAATAAATTAAATAAAAATACAATCAAAAACTCAAAAGAACAATTTATTATTATTATTATTATTATTATTAATAATAATAATAATAATAATAATAATAATAATAATAATAATAATAATAATAATAATAATAATAATAATAATAATAATAATAATAATAATAATAATAATAAAAATAATAATAATAATAATAATAATAATAATAATAATAATAATAATAATAATAATAATAATAATAATAATAATAATAATAATAATAATAATAATAATAATAATAATAATAATAAAAAAAAAAAAAGTGTTAAATATTTTCAGACTTCCAAATTGCTTTAATACTATTAAAATATTATTTGAAATAGCTGCCACTGGAACTTGTGGTAAAATGTTTACGAGATAATATCCACTCTATCAGATTTTCCAGTGCCTTACGAACAGTCTAAATCATTATCACTTTCAAGATATTTATGGGTGAGCTTTTGCTTAATTGGAAAAGTATAATCCAACAAGCATTTCAATATATATAACTGTTTTTTACACACTGATTTTCAATATATTAATAAATTATTACTAATTAAAATTTTACACACTGGATCACAGAATAAAACTTACTACCATTGAGCCAAAACATATGGTTACAATGTTTTTCTGAAGATTTATGATGATGGTGTTCTAGCTGTATTTTTATATTGGACTATTTCCATCATCTAATATGTGTGTTGAATGTCTTTAGAAAAGTTAAATATTCCAAATGCATTCAACTGTTAGTAATATCACAGCAAACAGGTTAGTATATGCACCAACTGTTAGTAATATCACAGCAAACAAATGTTAATAATATCACAGCAAACAGGTTAGTATATGCACTAACTGTTAGTAATATCACAGCAAACAGGTTAGTATACGCACAACGTACTTTCAATATAACACAGAGTTCTTCCAACAAAATCAAGGAATGGCTATGGGCTCACCATTGTCTCCCCTGATTAGCAATATTTACATGGAAGAACTTGAAACTACAGCCATAAAAACTACTCCTTATCCACCTAAAGTTTGGCTTCGCTATGTGGATGATACATTTGTTGTATGGCCACATAGTGAAGCATTGCTACAAACTTTCTGGACACACATCAACAACATATCCCCTTCAATTAAATTTACAATAGAACAAGAACAAAAAATGGCATTCTTAGATGTTCTTGTGACAAGACTCCCTCATGGCAAAATCAAAACTACAGTTTACCGAAAACCTACACATACAGGAAAATACCTAGCCTATACATCTAATCACACCAGAAACACAAAACATGGAGTTATACTATCACTGTGGAACAGAGCAAAGGAAGTTTGTTCAGAAACTGGTGATTTGGAAAAAGAAAAGATCTATATAGAACAAACTCTTAAGAAAAATGGTTATCCATCAGCTGTTATTAAGAAAACATTAAACAGACAACAAAAGAACCATCAAGAGAAAAGACAATTATTGCTACTGTAGTGTATCCATACATTCCAAAAATAGCAGACAAATTAAGGAAAATCTGCAATCAGTATAACATCAGAACAGCTTTTCAGAGCCATACCACACTATGAGGAATTCTAACATCTACAAAGCCTAAACTTGAAATGCTGCAAAGAAAAAACTGCATCTATGAAATAACATGTGAATGTGGAAGAACATATATTGGTGAGACCAGCCGTCCCATTCAAAAGCACTTGCAAGAACATAAACTGATGATTAGAAGAGAGAAAACAGATGTGTCTAAGGTAGCAGACCATGTATGGACCAATGAACATACGTTCAATTGGGAAAATACAAAAATATTGGATAAAGAAGAAAAGGTACAAAGAAGAAAATTTAAAGAAGCTGCTCACATGACAATGGCAAAAAATCCCATAAGCCAACCTAGTGTGACTATACATAATGTATGGAAATCACTAATCAACTTTGCTCTGAGGAAAAAGTGGAGAAATCAGGAGGAACCTCATAGATAAGTATATGAAATTACTACAGACTGTTGCCTTTGGCAGGATGGCTCAGTTGGTTAGAGCGTTACCTTAAATTTCAAGAATCTAAGGACCCAGGTTCGAATCCCATGCTAGTACTGTCACTGGTCAGGCCAGCAACACCTGAAGAAGGGGGGAGAAAAATACATCTCGAAACATTGTGCGTATACTAACCTGTTTGCTGTGATATTACTAACAGTTAGTGCATATACTAACCTGTTTGCTGTGATATTATTAACATTTGTTTGCTGTGATATTACTAACAGTTGGTGCATATACTAACCTGTTTGCTGTGATATTACTAACAGTTGAATGCATTTGGAATATTTAACTAAAAATTTAACTTTTCTAAAGACATTCAACACACATATTAGATGATGGAAATAGTCCAATATAAAAATACAGCTATGGTTACAATATATAACATTTGTAATACAAACTTGTTAAATTAGGTCCTGTGATAGCTGACTTGATTTTTTTGTAATTTTATTTTTGGCAATTTTATATTGCTAAAGCTATTAATATATGGTGCATCTGAACTTAGTTCAGTCCCATATAACTTTAAGTTAGATAGCTTGATTGGAAGACATATGGATGTCTAAAATTTTCAGATTTTCTACTTAATAATTATCCATTAGATAAAGTGCTGAGCTTGTCCTAGTATTTTTAATCTAATGCTTGAATAGCCTAGCACCTCATTGAGGATGCCAATGGCAGAAACTGGTCTGGGGTTGAGGATATTCTGCAAAGCTTGTTAAGAGCTTATTTGCGAGCTCTATATATAAAATAATAAGTTTATAATGTTGAAAGATGTTCTTTTCTGTTTTCATATTCACATTTATACTTAAAATTATTCTTATTTTTCACTAACTAAAGTTGATTTATTCTCACTACTTAAAACGTTTTTGCAATAAAAGCATGTGAGATTAACTTTTTATTATTATTATTGCATTACAAAATGCCACAAGTAAAATACAAAAGTAATAGTTATTCAAGAATAGCTGGAAATGGAATAATATATTTTTTTGTATTCTCATATATATTGCGTATTCAATTTTTATCATTATCTTTGAAGGTAAAAGTTATTTCATTTAAGAAATATTGGAAAAGGTAAGAATTTTATCAGGAGAATTTAATTTATTCTTATTTTACGAAATATGAAATATAGTAAATGCTTGTTATTTTAGATAACTTGTAGTTAGATTGTCTTAAATCTTAATCTGCTTGAGGATAAAGGAGAATGCTAATTAGTTTTAGGAGGTATATGATCATAAGGATAAGAAAAGGTAACTTAAGAGTAAAAAAATTAATCTGTAAAAAAGAATAACTCAAATAAGATAAGTTTTATGAAGTTTATACCTATGGTAAATAAATTGTTAAGGCAATAGCTAGTAATCTTTTTCAAGCCTTTTATTATTATTATTATTATCCAAATGAAAAACAGAAACTGTGATATAAACCTTGTAATGGAAAAACATTAATAAGCACTGAACGGAAGGAGTGTAAAATAGGAATGTCTTGATACTCGATGGAAATAAGAAAAAATAATAGCAAAACAATCACATAAAAAAAAAAAAATATGGAAAAAAAGTTTGAATTGTAAACTTAAGAATATTAATGTTGTTTATATATATATAAATGCTTTTATTCACATAAATGCACTAAAAAGTAAAAAAGGCATTATAAAGAATAAATTTTCGTCAACGTTCACAAATAAAAGCATGGAGCATATTTAGAAATCAGATTTCCAAAGAATCGGTACATCAGCATTCATTTGATAAATTTATATTCGAATATATATCCTTTAATCATAGTTAGATATTCATTTACTGATCATAATCAGACAGCTACCTGGTAAGATACAAACTATCTGAGAAAAAAAATCCTAAATTCAAAGTTAACTTGTATGGATCTTGAACCCCAAAATCTTGGATATGGAAAATAGGTGTGCTATGCCATGAAACTCATTTATTATTTGTGAAGACTAATTAACTGTATAAGTAATCAGTTATTCTAAAGAAATTTATAGCTATGACTTTCTACAGAATATCTTGTAAATTTATAACAAGCACAAGTATATATCTAAATCATAAATATTTGTATTATTATAAAGAATTATTAAAAACTTTTTCAGAATGTAACCTTTAGAGAAATAATTGATGTATTAATTCTTGTTACTTTTCTAGTCTTGATACAAATGTCAGTGGAGGTGGGCATTGGAAAATGACAGTGGTTACATTTAAATCTTGCTTTAAATTAGGGTTAACTATTTTCAATCTGGATCCATCCTTCCGTCTACATATTCCCTTCTTAATGTTGGTCTCTCTTTTCATTCTGCTATATATACTAATCCAACTCGCAGTAACATCCAATCCCTGTAGTCTTGATCTTAATTCCTGTGGTAGTTTGTGGTTGCATTAATTAAACATTTTAATTGAATGAATGTAATTTGTGTCTATATTAATATTAGTAGCAATAATTTACTATAGCATAGAAGCTTCTATTGTAAGCTTGAGAGTCAACAAACACAGATTGGTAATGCAGCGTCCAAATCTCTGGACTAGTTTCGGATTTCCCATGAGTCAATATTTTAACAATTTGAACCTGATGATTTTTTTTTAGGGGAGGTCAAATTTGCACATCAAATATATTACTATCAGAAATAATAGGAAATCTATATTTTTAATTTTTACCTATTATAGTTCTAAAAAGTGCAACTATTTAAGAATCTCTAGAAAACTATAATTTTATGCTCATATATAATTACACAATGAATGGATTACTCATGCTAGAATTAAGATAGAAGGTTACAGAAAGTATCAAATTTTAACTTATTTCCGAGGCTTTTATATGTTATATAACACCCATAGTTTTTTTGTTTTGTTTTTTCAGTTTTTAATTTTACTCATTCACTAAAAATTTTAATTTTTTACAAACCTAAATTTTAAAAATTTTGAAAATATATATATACATCATTTTAAATATTGGGGATCTGAACTCATACTTTCAAGCACCCACCAACTATCCACACTATCTCATACAACTGATACACATGGCCACACACATGTAGAAAAGATAAATAATTACCAATATATGTATTTCATGCTAAACCAGCACTCATCAGTTGGTCCAGATTATCATCTCCCACACATATATATAATCAGTACTCAGTTTTATATTAAGATAGCAAATCTTCACACCTTAATGGACAAGCTTCAATCTACTCCAACTTTTCAGCCATCCATATCATTGAAAATCTGATGATGGAAAGCCCAAATCCCATGCTGATGCCTGTCCATTAAAGTGTGAAGATTTGCTATCTTAATATAAAACTGAGTACTGATTATATATGTGTGTGGGAGATGATAATCTGGACCAACTGATGAGTGCTGGTTTAGCATGAAATACATATATTGGTGATTATTTATCTTTTCTACATGTATGTGATCATGTATATCAGTTGTATGAGATAGTGTGAATAGTTGGTTGGTGCTTGAAAGTCTGAATTCAGATCCCCTATATTTATAATTAAGCTCCAGGTGTGTGAAGAGTGCCTGGTTTTCAAATATTTATATTCATCATTTGTGGAAAGTTTCATTATGAAATCACAAAAGGATTTTTTTTAAAAAAAAAAAAAAAAATTATATAGATCAAAAAATAACTTTGTCATTGATAACACACTTTGATAAAATATGTACTACTTTTATGACAGTTCACCTACATAGTTTAAAAACAATATAATGAAACAGATTTTGGAATCAAGGCATATTGTTATTCCTATACAATTATCCATAGTAGAGGAGTATGTTATAGTCTGAGGGAATTATGAAAAGACTTGTAGCACCCTATAAAGAACAAATTGTGATTCTTTTCCAATTGTTTACATGGAATAAATCTAATATTGACTCTAGAATTCTTCGTTTTCTTTCGATAAAAAAACAACTAGAAAAAGGAAGATTATTTAATAAAAGTGTTTTTCAGATACAAATCCAACTTCAGGCATTGAAATGCATCGGACAAAGTTTTAATAATAAATGTATTTTCAAAGAATGAAGAATCACACGAATTTTCTTTATCAGAAGGTGCTCATTGGTTATAATTATGTATTTTTACTATTAAAAGAACACAAAGTTATGACTAAAATATTTATATGTAACTACACAACTAGGATTCGACTTTTCAAATATGTTTATTTTTTATTTTTTTTTCCAGATTAGTGATTCCTAGCCAATCCAGTCAATCATTCAATTATTGGTTTGAAAACGAATGTGTATGTAGATTTAGTAGAGAGTTAACAAGAAAGGTAAAATACTGTGACCTGGGAGATTATTAACCTGATGAATGCCTTTTTCACTGCCCTCTGTGAAGATGGCCTATAATGGATTGAAACATTTTTATCTTTATATTAAATAAATACCAATAATCACTATAATAATTTCATGTTTATAATTGTTGTATTACTATTTCATGGCTAGCAATTTTTTATCTGTGCATTTTTTGCTGGCAAATGAGCTTTATATTACAACAGGCAGCGTAGGATTCATTTACAATCATTAATGGAAATAAAATGTGCATTATAACTTAATAGTGATAATTTACAAGATTATTAAACATAATAATATAACAGGAAGTAAGATTTGTAATGAATTGTAAAACGTCAATTTATTATTATTCACTACTGTATATCCTTTTAATAAAAGTGATTCTGTCATAATGAAATTTGAATACAATATGCGTAACTTTAATATACATTAAGTAGTTAATTAAAGGAGATTACCGAAAAATATTAATTCTTTTAACGCTAAAGTTTTAACTAGTGTGCTGCCCTCTATTGGATTAAAAAGATTTTTTTTTTCTTTTATTTAAATATTTTGATAAATTTAATTTTTCGAACATTATTATTTTTCAGAACTAAAGATATACGTAGAAACATTTTTATTGATTTGATGATGAGGTTTTGTTGTTAGTAACTGCGTTTGTGTATATTTTTTCATAGTTTTAATCAAAAATACTCGTCTTAAAAGTAATATAATTTTATTATTAATTTTTTTAAAAATTACTTTACTTAGCTGCTGTATATCGAAACTTTATTTGTATATTGACAATAGTTTCATGTACTGTATATATATTTATTTTTCATTTACTGTTACTCTATAAGATTTCTACCAACATAAAGATATATTAAAGAGGTATAAACAGATCTTAGAAATTATAATTGGTTATGTCAATTTTGCTTTGGTGACTGGGTTTCAGGTTTTACCATGGTTAGAAATAATTATAAATTTGGGCATAGTTTCTAGAAATGTATATGGCTTTTAAGCATAGAAACTTCTCATATCATTTAAAGAGGGGACATTTTTAATTATTGGGAATGTGAAAATCATTTTTTTTACGTTACAACAACCTATTCTTTACTCATGATCAGAAATATTAGAGCTATGAAATAAAAATTGAATTTTAGATGTTCATGAGCTCATGATGTTCGAAATATTGAAGTGACAGATTGAGCCTTAATCCAGAATTCTTTGGTTCTTGAATCTGTCATTCTACCTCAGCTCAAATCACACAGAGTAAAATAATCAATGATTTGTTGCTTTGAGAAGAGCACAACATGTTCAGAATAATAGGTAACAGATTGGACTTTAGTTTGGGAGCATTTAGGTCTCAAGTCCACATTTTGTTACTATAAAATGTATATTGCTATGTCACAAAATTTAGGAATTTTATTTTCCCCCTTGAATTATAATTGATGTTTGCTATGTAGACGTGATGATAGAATATTTGATGCTGCAGGTAATACTTCAACTTTCTATGGAATGGAGTGCTACATTGTCACCAAGTATACTGATATTTGAATTTATCCAGCATGTTCATTAACCAATTTTAATACAGCAGCTATAAATGAAAAAATATATTATTACAATAGGATTTAATTAATTCATTATGGATTTATTTCAAATATATTATTACAATAGGATTTAATTAATTCATTATGGATTTATTTCATTTATAAGAGATATTAAAGGGAATTTGTTTTTAATACATAATGTTTATATGTTCAGTACAAGTTTTATAATAGTTTTTGCTTGTTTGATTTATGTAATAGAAAATTTGATTTCCTATTATGTAAAATTAAACTGAAAATGATAATATTTATATCAGCTAGCATACATCTACAATTGTAAAGGAGGTTGATTTTTTTTTCTTTTATCAGTTGTTATATTAGGGTTTTCTTTTTCAACTGCTTAATTATTATCCTCAAAATATCATAAATGAACTTTTTAAGTATTTTAATCAGGAGAAAGATATCTAGCATCCATGGATTCAACAGTCATTAACCATGTGTTTTATTGTTTATCTTTATCCACACTAACTTTAGATCAGTAGCTGTTAAATTGCATTTATGAAGTAGATGAGTACAAAGTCTTGTTGAGATTCCAGTTATGCCTGGGAATATCAAATTTAATTGACTTTATTGTTGGATTTAGAGGAGGTTGTAGGGAATTTAGGCCATTTTCAAGTATTTAAATACATCAGCAGCTTTAAAAGATACTAGTTATAAAACTTTAATAATTATCACTTTTACTAAATAATTGTTTGTTTGTTTTAATCATGTATATGCTTTTGATCTACCAGTTGCACTTTTGTTGTGTTCTTGATCCTATTTTATGCTTATTAGTTCTAAATTAGTAACTTCAGTCATACTTGCTTATAACTGTTATTAAAACAGGCAAAACTCACTATATGTATTGCCACTCACTGCAAGTTAGAGTAATCAATGGATGCTATGAGGCTTGTGCATAAAATCCCCATCTAGTGCCTACTCATTCAACATCCCCAGACTAGATTGTGGCTTGTGGTCTCGGATCTAAAGCTCCTCACTGACGAAGGCCACAAGCCAGAAACTAGTCAGGGGATGTTGGATGAGTAGGCACTAGATGGGGATTTTATGTACAAGCCTTCTGGCATCCATTGATTACTCTAGCCTGCAGTGAGTAGCAATACATATAGTGTGTTTTGCTTGTTTTATTAACTTCAGTCATTCCTGTAATCTCTAAATCATATCTGATCTGGACAGATGGTCAGCATTAACTTTTAAAAAGAATTAGCAACTGATATACTAAATAACTTTAATGAGTATTTAGTAACTTTAGTTTTCCACAGACTGAAGTTTTTGTTTGTTTTTAATATATTTTAATTGCATTTCATCAGGAGACATATTCATTTTGCTCTGTTTTATGGGGGAGGGGGGCAAATGCAGTTTCAATTTGCCTGTTCATAATATAATAGAAGCACGAATGCTCTGAGATTGAAATTTTTGACTACAAAGAATTAAAAAACCAATAAATACAAATTGTTAAATTAAAGACTATAGATTGAAGTGGAGTATAAATAAAGTGAGTTGATACTGAATCACTTTTTTTAGTTAATTGTAGAATTATAGATTGTTTGATTTTTTGATAAATAGTTATCGATTCTGAATACAGGAAAATTATGTTGTTATTTTCATAAAAAAAAATTGCCGGTAATAAAAAGATAATTTAATATGGAAATTAATGTTTTGATTTTTTTTTAAAATATATATATATTGTAACCCAAAAATAAATAATATAAATTAATCTACTTGTACTATGGGAGAAACTTCTGAATCACACTAAAGGTATCTTGTGAGCGTAGATCAGTGGCGGTTACATGTATTTTAAGAAATGGATACTCCAAAGACTTCTATTAAGATAAAGGGAGGTTTTTAAAACAATAATAAAAATGCTATCATACAATACATAATTAGAATAAATTATGAAGAGTAAAAACTTCACTCTTCCTCATAGACCACTTTTAAAATCTAAACTTCCCTCCATCAAAATATATTCTCTGAGTAAAATTTCTTGTACTTAAGATAACATCTTGTATGAATCCTCATTTCAAATATCTTAAATAATAACTTATTAGTCACCAAATTATATAATAGCATGATCTACGCTACTCTATTTTTGCAGAGTATAATATAAGGTACCTTTCTAATGGCACATGAAAAAATAATCACAATTTTTTGTTTTTGCCACCACCAGAATCATAATCTAAACAAGTGAATCAATAATTGATGTAATAATAATGATGATCTCAGGGTTCTTTGTAATTTTTGGAAGTTGTACTATATTGTGTTGCCAATAAAATGACTGACACCCTGGTAGACCATAGGAGACACGCTTCTCTTATAAGCTAATGCTTCCTAATATCTTGTAACAATAATAATAATTACTCCAAAGTGATATTTAATTTTCTAAACAATTGCACAAATAAAATATACAAAATTTAGAATCGTCATAATCTTTTATCCAGGATATCCCTCGAGGTAGTAGAAAGAAAAGGGTACTTTTTAAGTCTTTCTATTACCTTCATTGACAACAGCATTCGAACAATCAAAATGATTATTATACCTTTTATTCTTCAATAGACAAAATAACAGTGTGCAGTCTGGAAAAATAATCTTAAGCAATATCAAATAAATTTTCATTTCTCTTTATTACAAACCCAATTTTTGGAATTGATGCTTTATCAAAAAAAAAAATTCTCTTGAAAACATTGAGATGTGGATCTGCAGGAATTAATCATCCGTTTACCCAGATTTCTTTTAGAAATCAGAATTGTTAAGATTTTGAACTCAAGACAAATAGCATATAGAAAAACAGACTCAATTTTAAATAATAAATACATTTATTAATACTTTATAAAGCAACATGAACAATAATTTATTTACAAGAAAGATGAAGCTATTTGCTCAAACATAGGTGCTGTTACATTATACACAGGTAACATATTCTAATCTCACTAACAAACTAAGGTTTAAATAAAAATATTTGAATGAATCATTATTGGTTTGACATTGGCAAGACTATCTGAAGGTTAAACTTAGTTAAAATATCCCATTCAACAAAACTTGGGTTTAAAGAAATAATAATAATAGTTCAAGTAATAGCTGAGCAATATAATTTATTTAAAATATACCGTGGTCAGGTGACAACTAACAGTACCCTTTCTGGTAATTTGGATTATCGTTAATCTGAATTATACTCTGACTAGGTTTGAATAAGCAAGCTGGAATGATAATAATAACTATCAGATTCAGACAAACAAACTAAGATTGCCTGGCACTATTTTTATTTATATTTTTTTTTAAAATAAAATATAAGGCAAAGAATGGATCATTCATTAGAAGTCATGTATACACACATATATACTGAGTTATTGTCCACATAATAATAATAATAATACAATATCTAGTATTAAATAACTTATAAATCCATCGGCGAAGTGCTCCAGATGGTGAAGACAAATACTTTGAAGATGTGTATTGCCTATTATGCTATGTGCTAAATAATAAGTTTAAATTCTGAACATCTTGTTGGTTTGCTTGTGGCTGGCTGGAATCACACAGTAGCACTACAGACATTGTTATAATTACCCAAGCACTGTAAATAAAGTACAACCCGAAGAACTAAACTCTCAATAACTAACTTATCATTGCCATATCATATCTAATACACAAATAACCTCACCTATGGTGGAAAAATATTCAAGAACATCATGAGGGATAGGCGACACATAGGCTTCGCAGAGCAAGATAACAAACAAAGTATGGTGGCTTTCAATAACATATCTAAAGCAAAAGGGTATGTGTGGATACAGTCTCAGCACATAAGAAAAACAAAATATATCAAAATTATGATCCTCTCCAGGGATCTAGGTACCTTAATAGCATATGATAACTATCACCAAATATAAAGCACTATCAACTCATGGCATAAAATGTGAACAATTGGGAGAGCATCTCCATCCCGCAAAGCACAATAAGCAAACAATATCAAATAAAACCTAATATTCTAAGGCATAAATCTCAAGCTGAACGATGGCAAGATAACAAATTATCACTGAGAAGGCTGACTAAATTAATATTCACATTAAAAATTAGCAAACAAGCAATTTCTGAAACCAACAATTTAATGATTAGTCAAATGACTATAAAAATATTTAAAGATAATGGCATATCAAAATTAGGCATCAGATAAGAAATTCACACAAATGCAATGTATTATATAAAATTCATAGAAATAAGGTGGACATAATTTTAAAGTAAATGTAAATAATATGAGATTAATAAATATTCAAATATATTAGAATTTAACAGTAAATCGTATCACAATGATTATGAGAATTTTGGATGTCTGATAAACCCACTTAGGCTGTTTTATCAATGAGAGAATGATACATTCATAAATCTTATGAAAACAATAAATAAGTATAAGAGATGAATATCTCTACTATATAAAAACAAAATTTACTTCAACCAGCACATATTAAATTATATATGAAATTTACCTTATATGTAGGAATACCTATGCATTCTGTCATAAATCCATTAAAGACAATAATAACAACAAAATTTACCTTGACATAGAAATATTGTCATAACAATAATAAAGTAAAATAATAATAATAAAATATTGTATATATTTTTTTAAAAACACGTTAGTTCATTAGCGAAACCTTTTCATAATGAAGTCCTTCCTTGGCAGTTTGTCCGTGTGATGAAGCATCTGTACCACACGAATAATAAATTTTTGTTTTAATACAGCAAATATAGCTTCCAGATATGCATAAAAACTATTAATATAGTTCTTAATTCAATGTAAAATAACTAGCTGGCGAATATTCATTTGGTAATGTCTAGGAATAACACAACTTTGTTCCGTTAAAACAATAACAGTCATTTTCAGGTATTGAATTTTAGCAATTTTCCTTTTGCAAATATTAAATTTAATAGTCCGCAAATATTACAATGCATATCAAACTTCCATTGTATATTATTTCTGCAAAATATTTTTTTTATAGACGAACATATTTTTTAGTTCCCTCAATTCACTTCCATTTAAAGTACGGAGAGAACGAAGCATATTAAAGTTATCATGGATATTTTTTTCTTAAAATATTGTCAAATTCAACTTTCTCACTAATATTCTTTTAAGCAATACAAATTTGGAGAAAGCGAATGCACTTGAATAATAATTCCTCCTGTGCTAAAGATGACAGGTTATTTTATAATTATACAGTTCATTTTTAATAAGCATTTTTTTATATTCATTAGAATTGATACGACTTATTCTTTATGGCATTTCATAATAAGTAGAATAGTCAAAATAGCGGCTTATTCTTAATTCAAAGTTTAAATCGTCTAAAATCTTTACCATCACATTTTAATTTCCTTTTAAAAATAATGAATAGTAGTGAAGAATAAATTAATACAATGTTCAGCATAATTCTCTGAATTAACCCAAATAAATACATCACCTGATTTCTTTTAAAATCTATTTTTAAGCATAATTGATGAGATTTACTTGTAATAAACAATTTATTTTTCCGTAGCATTATGTTATTAATTAAAATAGAATTCAAATTGAATTATGGCAATAAAAATTAGGATACCTTAAAAATTAGCTCAACACTGCATTATAGGTTCAATAGAAATAAAATAACTTTACACTTCAAATAAAATAATTATAAAAAAATTATCACTATTATTAAGATTGCAGTGCACAGCAGTCTGAAGAGATGATGAAAATGAAGGAGAACACAGACCAGACAGGTCAGAGGCTCAGGTCAGACACTTAAAAATGATCATTTGCTTTTATACCTGTTCTTGGCATATGTCAAGAATTAATTACCTCCCTCTGAAAAAGTGATCCCTGTGGTCAAATAGGTTAAACAGTACAAGAAAATTAAAAAAATTATATAATGCTAATCTACATTATTTTTTAAAAAAAAAAACACGTGATCTTAATAGAAAAGTTGAAGAAAAGGTCAGTGTAACTGATTTTCTTATTAATTAAGAAAATTAATAAAAAAATAAAATAACGATAATAAATTAATTTCTTTTTTTTAAGTAACAAATTGCCTCTTCCTAAACTTGGCTTATCAGAAGTGTTTTATTCAAATGTTTAACCCTTGGTTAGGCTTAATTAATGTTTATTTTTAAATGTTTTAATGATTTTAAAACAACTCTTGGTTATTAAAACTAAGAAACCTTAATTTACCTATGCACAGAAGTGACGTTTCCAATTTAAAATTTAACCTTTCTTTAAGCAATTTTATTTTTTTTAAATATATTTTATATTTAAAATAAATTGGCTACATGAGAATTTAATCTGAATGCTTTATGACTTAAATTATAACTAAATCATACTATTAAATAATTATACTTTAATCCTTAAATTCTCTATCTATGCTTTGTTTATAACTTAATCCTGTCTACTCTTTATTTTAAATATACTTAACTAAACTAACTTTGTACTAAAGCATACAGCTTATACTTCAATAACAATTACATTTGCAAGTTATTCATTTTATACTCATTAGAAGCAGAATAAAGTAAATATGTTTGCATTCAAGTTAGATAAAAAAGTTGTGGTCTCTTATTTATTATTTATCACTTTTTTAAAATTATTAATAAACTCCATAAATTGTTACATTAAGGCCTTCACTAGGAACAATGTGCAAAGGCACAGGGTTACAATATATTGTGCCAGTCAGTCCCAAATGACAAGCACAAAGATGGCTGCAAACCGTTGCAACCTAAACAAATATATATAACAATAAAAGGATGGTCTGGGAAAGTATATTTTCTCCTGTGTTTACACAAGTGATATATTTTAGGGTTATAATTTCAAAGGGTGATAATACCTTATAAATATACAATCGCGTACACCAGAAGTAAATATGTATTTCAATTAATATTTAATAAATGTTTTATTTTTTTTACGTAAATAAATATAGTGGAGAATTAAAATTATTCTGGGAAACTTAAAAGAACCTGTAAGTAGCCCAGCTGTAAACATGTATTTTTTATTTACCAAACTTTGTATATTTTTTTTTCTGTTACGTGTTGAATAATTTTTTTTGTTAAAATAAAAACATAACTTAAAAACAATTTTTGCTGTAACAACATACACTTAAATATATACTTAAATTGCTTTTTTTTTTAAAAATAATTTATTCATTTGTTATTAATACCAACATATATTCTTTAAATTTGTTAATATATATTGGGCTGCTTTTATGTCATGTAAGAGAATGTTTTCATAAATTGTGATGGACATATTACAGTTATTCCTTTAGAAGTGTTTAAACCACTATGATCACTATTTCCTGTTTTCTGTATAGAGTTTTGCCTCTATTTATGATAGATGTTTATATGAAGTTATTAATTAGAGTACATGTGTGATTTGATAAGTGATTTCATCACTCTGTGCTCTTATTGTTATAGAAACTAATTATGTAATAATTGCATATCTTTGACTTTGATTGTTAAACAATTTGAGTTCACGTTTTGAATTGACAGTTTTATTAAAAGAAAGAGAGTAATATGTAAAAGAAATTATATACCCACAAAAAGTAATGAGACTTTTCATTCCTATATTTTGTTGTACAAATAAGTGTAATGTATGTTACCTTCTAGCCTGATATTTTAATAATATCTTCGCATTTAAAACCTTCACTCAATTATCAGGAATACAAAATATTTTTATTATTGTACACTTTTATTTAATTTACTTTTTTTTTTTGTTTGTCTGTAAAATCTTGTAACTCAGTTTTCATCTACTTCTGAATTTGCAATCTAGTTGAACTTTTTATACACATGTATTGCCAATAGCAAAACCTTTTTTTTTTTTCGGAGTTTGCAAACAATTTTGGGGAAATTTTTAATTTTATATAGGATTCAGTACTCTTTACATTGTTATCTAGCCTTTTAAAATTATATCTAAACTTTTTTCTTTCCTAATTTTGAAATTATATAAACTAAAAAGTAGAAAATTAAAAATATGAAGAAAAAAATTTTTTAACTCTTTTCTAATCCCCCCATTCTTATTTGTAAGGTCTATCGGCAGTGTCGATAAATCTTTATATCATATTTTGATAATCTTTATATTATTTATTATCAAATATAAATTTACAAATGAAAAACATTCTAAAAGTTGATATTTGAATTTAGAAAAATTGAAAAAAAAAATGTACCAAAGGGAAATATATTACTTAAGAACAATGATTTTTTTTTTTAATTTGATGAAAGACTCTTCTTGGCAAATAATAAAATTAAACTTTCTTAAGATTTACAAAATCCTGAACTATGATTTCAGTAATCTTTTTACTTATTGCTTTGTTATCTGTAAAATCAAGATTGCAATGGTATGTAAGCATAAGATTTACATATCTTTATGTTGGATTTTTTTAAAATAACATATATAATTAATATAGTATTAAATATATGTACATACAAATTTTCCAAATAATAAATTTGGTATGCTTTAAATTGTATAATGTGAATTGTATTTTACAAGTATTTCAGTGAATAAACATTAAATTGTTTTATCTATAATTTTTAATAGGTTCCCTATATTATAAATTTTTTGGAAATCCCCTATTTATTTTTCTTCATTTGTTTGAAGATTATATTGGGTTGAAAATATACGAATCTAAAAATGTATATATCAAGAACAAGTGTCCAAGACCTTATAAAATTATCAGAAAATTTAAACTTAAATGATCTGTTTATGCTTGAAATTGCAATAATAAACTTAATATCACTTAGATATAACATCTTTTGCATTTTACCATTATTAAATATTATTGTTAGGAAAAGTGTATAGGTTATAGGACTCAATTGTTTAACAAAATTGTAAATAAAACGAGAAGATTGACTAAGAAAATTTAAATAGTAGTTTTTGAGACCAATCTACATAGTAGAAAATAGAATTATGAGTGAGCAAGTGAAGAGACAAATTCAATTTTGACTGATATGCTTTTAATTGTTTTTTTTTATAATCCTGAAAAGAAACAAGTGGATTAAAATTATAGTTTTTTTTGTTTTAATTTTATTTTATGATAACTAAAGCATTTCAAAAATATTTCTTCAGCTATTAGCATTAATTGAAATGAAAAAAAATTGGAAAAACAACAAAAAGCTAGCATAAAGAAAAAAATTAAAACTATAAGTAGTAAAAAGAAAAGAATATGAAAATTACAAAACAAAACTAGTGCTAAAAATGCAATAACCGCAAAGCTAAAGATGTGTAGTGTTTTATTAAATCATACACTGAGAGCTTTCAAGAGACATAGTTCTCATATTCATAGCTCTTATTGTATAATGGCTATTAGTTTAATTATATGCAACTTTTAAGCATTCCATTTCTTGGATATGGAGTAACATGATTCTTTCCGGTTGATGGCGCTGCAATCCATTGCGATGTAGCAGGTTTTTTTCACCCTGCACTTTACATCATTTGCTTCCCTGCCAACGAAGCTGATTGTCTGTGGTTCATATGGATGCCCTGTGTTTTTTTGGTGCTGCATGAAGATGGAATTATATGCTGGATGATGTAAAGCACAAAGTGAAAGAAGCCTGCTACATTGCAATGGATTGCAGCACCATCAACCGGAAAGAATCATCTTAATCCATATCCAAAAAATGGAATGCTTAAAATTTGCATATAATTAAACTAACAGCCATTATACAATAAGAGCTATGAATATGAGAGCCGTGTCTCTTGAAAGCGCTCAGCGTATAATTTAATAAAACACTACACATCTTTAGCTTTGCAGTTATTGCGTTTTTAGCGCCATATTGATTTACTATAGCAAGTCATCATGCAAAATTTTAAAAAACTAAATTCGTATTAAAACAAAAATGGCGAATATTTGGAATGAAGTAGTTCTTGTTTTTATATATGTTTTCTTCTTGAAATATAATAAAATAGAACTACGGTAATCTTAAATCCCCCATAGTCAAAATAAAAAATAAATTGTCTTCCCCTCCCTCCCTTCCTCAATATACCCACATTGTTAAACAGAAAATTAATGGAAATGATAGTGCAACAAATGTAATGAGTCAAATGTGTCTCCATTAAATGTATGTGCATGGATTATAGTATGAACTGATGCTAATTTAGATTTCTTTAACTGATTAGTATTATTATCCTCCACAAATATAGGCTATTTATTAGAAAGACATAACATGATAAAATTAAATCTCAGTGTTTATGTCAAAGTAAAAAGAGTGACTGTTAACCATGGAGGCTCATTGCCAGTAAGATATCTCTTCCACCAGTGGGAAAGATTTCATCTTATTTTCTGTTATATATATACATTAATGATAAAACATTGGTACTGGACAATCTAGATTATTCCAAATCTTATTCTAGTCTTCACTCAAGAATAGTTTTATACCATATCAAGCAACTGTAGTGATGTGTGATTGATTGCGAGCCAGTTGCCAGATAAAAAATCTTTATCTTCCTTGGGGGGGGGAAAGATTTCCTGCTTTATTCTCAGATTTGAATCTCCTAATGGGGACCATGGTTAACTAAGGCAATCTATTCTGCTCCACTAAATTTTCCCTCTCTCCTTATAACTTATTAGTTTATTATGAAATTTATTTCATCAATTTTTTGAAAACCCTTTGTATTTGATGTCTGATCACTAAAATAGTTTAATCAAAATATTCTGCCTTAAGAGCTTTAGAGCTGTGGTAAAGGAACAGAATAAAAATCAAAAATGCCTGGATCAATTTTTAGGTGAATTTTTTAAAAACTTGTTTTATTAATTAGGTGGAATTATTGTATTCAATATGCCATTTGGGTGTTCGAATGTCACATGCCCTCCCTAGTAACTACGTATGATTTATTTCTATATCATATATATTGATGCATCTTAATGATAAAATGGGCTTATTTAATTTTGTAATGTTACTTAAACTTGGGATGCTAAAATAAATTGTATGAAGGCATGCCATGCCAATCTATCATTGACAATTATTACCTTAAAACAGTGGTTGTCTAGTAAGAAGATATCCAAAAGGAAATATGTCGATAACTGAACAGAGGTATCATTGGTCATTGAAGGAATGAAGACATTGAAATGGAGCCCTGCTGGATATATTGCTAGGAGAAATGATAATAGATGGTCACTTGAAATTTTAAATGGGATCTCAAGAGATTATAAAAGACCTATAAAAAAGGTCACGTGTGATGGATGAAAAAAGGTTTTGTTGTGATGTGGAGAAGAGAGATTGCGGATCGAAGGATCGGAGAGACTTTCATCCTGCAGTGCATCAATAATGGTTGAAAATGATCATGAAAGCAGTTGTCTACTTATTCAACCTCTTTCTAATAGAGAACTTCACACTCATATACACAATGTTTGTTTTTTTTTAAATTCCTTTTTAAACAGGATATCCTGAATTATAGTAAACGTAAGTGCATACAAAATTTGATTAAGATTCTGAAATTATTTTTCTCTCTACAAAGCTCCTCATTATAATATGCCAGATGTTTACCGAATAATCCAGACTATTTATAAACTTTCAAAATATCAAAAGGTATATAAACACTTTATGTATAAATAATTTTTTAAAATAATCAGTTTCTGAAAAAAAGAGTGAAGCACTTTTCCCCGTACTTCAATGTTGATTCCTTGAAAGAGTTTAAGAATTTTTTTTCCTTCTGATAAAATTTGGCAGTTATTCTGCTTGTTTTCTTTCTAATACACGATTTAATATTAGACTTGGCTCAAAACCGTTGAAATGTTAGACAAGTTTAAAAGGTTTGATGTCTGAGAAACTTGCTTATTTGACTTTAATTTATTGTCTTTATTTTACTAGCATAAAAGCATATTTTAAATTTACACAGACAGCAATTCAGCTGAAGTATACAGAACTATTAATTTTATTTACGACTTTGTCTTTTGAAAATGAATTAGTTTTCATTTTCTTCCTGTAAGAAAGTTGACTAATGTATTTATTTAACAACTAAATGATTTCTTCAATGTTCATGTCAAGAGCTCCATCTGAGATTCAAATCCTTGCTAAGTAAAATTATTTTCAAAAAGTTTACGATTTTTACCTCAGTTATCTGGCTGTAGACTACTCGGCTAAACATCCAATATTATTCAGTAAATGGGTTGTTAGCCGAGAGGTATCGCAGCCGCCATGCAAGAAAGTGGTTGGTTGGGGGGGGGGGGGGGGGTGGGGGGGCGGGGGGAGGTTATAATATATAAAAAAAAATGGGTATCTAGCTATTCTTAGCTGGGGGACAAAACGAGAATGGAAAACGTCTCAAACTCTCACTACCTGGTAGATGGCGAACCTGGTGATTACTAGCTTCTCCTTCACTGTTCCTGTATAAAGATCTGTTGGAGAGATTTTTTTTCTTTTCTCTGCAATGGGCTACTTATTTAAAAACAACCTATTTTAACTTTTATCAGCCTTAATTGTTGTTTCTAATATTTTGTGACCAATCATTTGTGTTAATTATTAATAATAAACAAATTCTAATGGCATTAGTATCTTTTGCTGAAGGTAAAAGATGTCTACAGTTAGCATGTAACTGAAGTAATTAAAATCTACAAAGATAACAAGTTAGCCTAGGTTCAAAAAATCTTAGAATGTTGAATTTTTTAAATCATTGAAAATCTAATGTTCCTTAATAATAAAGACTAATCTTGTGATAGATAACTCCAGAATAAAATATAATGGTTATTATTAATGCACATGTTGAAAGATGCTGAGCATCGTGTGATGCTTTGTTTGGTTTATACATTGAACTCATGCATACGGTACGTACTTATGTGTATCCTCGTAAATTCAAATGTAATGTTTCTAAAATACAAAAAAAGAGAGAGAGACAGAGAAATGAAATATAGTTAATAGATATAGAATAAAGTAAATAACCAAATTTGATCCATTAATGTTGAGCTCCAGAATTTGCTACTCTACCACTATAATAAACCTGGCAACTTATTACATAAAAAAATTAAATAATTTAATATATCCAGCACAGAGTTCTTCTTTTCAAAATAGTTCATAAATATCCAAAATAGAAATAAAACAAACTAACTCCTTTTTAAAACTTGTTTTTATATGACTATTTTATGGTTTTCAATGGTAATAAAAGAAAGGCAGATATTTTTTTGAGGTATATTAATGGTAGGTTTGAAAAAATTAAATTTACTATGGAAAAAGAATATATTAATGTTATTGAGTATATGGATGTTAGAATTTTTAAAAAAATTGATAGGCATGGTAGTGTTAGTATAGAAACATCTGTGTTTAGAAAAAAAATATTTTTTGGATTATCAAATAATTGGTTTTCAGATATTGATAATCATAGTAAAATTAATATTGTTAATAATAAAATTATTAGGGCAATTAAGTTATGTTCAAATAGTAATTTGTTTGAGAATGAGATTGATATTATTAGGAATGAATGTTTTATGAATGATTATCCTAGGGGTGTAGTTGAACATTTGTTTTCTAATAAAAATATAAATAAAATAAAAAATAGAATGGGATTAGATAGGAGTAGGAATAGAGAAAAGATTGTTTTGGTTTTAATATATCTAAAGATTTATTTATTAAAGTTAAGAAATTAGTTAAAATGATTAATAGGAAATATAATGTTTCAATTTGTCCAGTTTATAAAAAGAAAGCAAGTTTAAATTTTTTAATTAATAATAATGGGGACTATAAGAGGCTAGACATTATGAATTCAGTTTATTTGATAAAATGTTTGAATTGTTTTAGAAAGAATGTAGAAATTACATATGTTGGGACTAGTAAGAATAAATTAAAAACTAGATTAAAACAGCATTTAGGTGATAAAAATTCTACTGTTTACATTCACATGAATAAATTTAAGCATGGGGATTTTGATATAAAACCTTTGGAATGTATTAAGTCATATAATGAAAGGATGATAAAAGAAAGTATATACATTAATGAAATAAAACCAGAATTAAATAGGATGTTAATAGATAAACAGAAAAGATAATAATAGGTTTTTAATTAAATGTTTTAAAGGATATATATATAGATTTTTTTTTAAAAAAAGGAAATTGTTTCTCTCAGTTGTATTTGTTGGTAATAGGAAAGGGGAGTGAGATAAGGTAAATTTTTGGTTATGAATATATTTTGTAATTTTTTATTTATTTATTTATTTATTTTTGGAATATATGTTATTTGTTATATATATATTGTGATGATCACACATACTGCGGTCACACATATAAATATTAAACATTCAAAGAATATTAAATATTATGCTTGGAAGAAAAAAAATAAAAGAAAAAAAGAAAAAAATGAGCTTGGAAAAATTTACAGAACAAAGAAATGTTTCAACTAATAAAAAAAAGAGAGGGAATTAGAATCAAAAGATTCTTATCTTTTACCCTCCAAAGTTCGGGTTTTGGTGAAATTAAAATATAAAATTAGAGATATTGGAAATGTATGTTAAAAAATAAAGCGATAAAGAAATAGAAATAAAATGCAAGTTAAAATCCGATTTTGAAAGAAAGTAAAGTTTAAAAAAAAATAAAAAAAACCTTAAATAGGGCGCAAAACAGAGAAAGTTAGACATGATCAAAAGATAAGGATCTGGGTTTTAAAGTACACATTTGATGATAAACGAAATGCGTGTATGGAGTGTATTTGAAGTAGGATATAGACAGAAATAATAAATGCTTGTCCAAATTTAAAAAAAAAAAGAAAAACGTATTAAAATCTGTTTAATTAAAATCAAGAATATTGAAATAAATAAAGGTACATAGTGCTACGAGAGTGGGTAAAACCAATTTACATATGGCCGAAGGCATAGTAAGAAAGAAGGTGTGAATAAAAGTGAAACAAAGGATCGGAAGAACAAAGGCTGGTGGAATTTTTTAATTAAAATTTAAAAAAAAAGTTTTCAGGAGAGATTAGAGCTAGAGACTTTGTGTTGAGAGGGTGGTGAAACACAGCTCCGATAATCAACCGATATAGTTAACAAATATGACTTTTAACATCGGTGCTTCATCTAGAATGGCTGGCTAAGGCCATCGTGATCGCTGGTCGATCCGGACTTACTGTACTAATGGTTCTTGTCAAGATGTAATAACCACCGCCGTAGCACCTGCCAATGGATTCATTTAGTTGCCTTGTCCTCGATGCCTTGTCCTTGATGCCTTAACACTGAGAAGCTATACACAACCAAATCTAACCTACGAGCGACTGTCCCTCCTAAAGAAGTGGAGAAATCCACGTGGTGGTCGGCAGGACGTCGGATAAATTCAGAGACTAAAACCTAGGTAAAGACACATACTTTTTTTATATATTTCAATGTGCACATCGTTTACTTAGACAATGGCCACATACGTTTTGTGAATGATAAAGACATTCTTGAATTTTTTTTTGATAAATACCCAGAATGATGATTTATAAATGTACCATCATTTATAAGAGTTGTTTTTTTATGTGTTCTTGTCTTGTAGCACTATAGATCATAATCTGTTTTATTTAATGTTAATGTGTTTTATAGGTCTTTTTATGATTGATTTATTCTATTAAATTTATTTTTCCTATTTAAATCTGTCTTGTCTCGTTCTTCGCCACGTCCTAAAAGGGATAGTCTAATCTTAGGGTGGGAAAACTATTATTCTTTTTTTTTTTGATTATTGAATTAACACGTGGAAATTGGTGGTGCAGTGTTTGATTCCGTTAAATTTATAAATCATCCAAGCGCTGTAACTCTGTCAGATCTTACAGCAGTCGGGAGAAAGTTGATCGGGAAATATAACCTGAGGCTATATCCGTATAGCATACAGGTTCGGTCAAATATAGAGATAGACTCGTCTATTTCCGTATTTCTCTCTGCTTGCGGTAACGGAAAGTGAACAATTTTTGGATTATAGAATTCCCCATTATGTACTCATAAAAGGGAAGTTTAGCCTTCGATCGTCGTGTGCCCGTTACAATATATTATTTTAGTGTGCCTTGAAAAAGACTATATAAAATAGTCGAAACGTTGTATTTTTTTTTTCATGCTTATAGTCATATAAAAACAAGTTTTAAAAAAAAGTTAGTTTGTTTTATTTCTATAAAAAAATTACTAAACTTCTATTTAAATAATGACTATGGTTTTGAATCCAAACCAGTGTATCTCCCTAATATATAGGCTAAAAATAGATAAAAATTATTCAGTATGATTGCAGGAATAGTTTTGTACATTTTTTACAATTGCGGCAAATAATTTCTGGATATGTCTAGCTCCAAGGAAGCCTTTTGGATTCCTCAGCTATTGCAATTTCATTTCTAGATTTGTTGCAATAGCAGGTTGACCATATTTTGATACTTTATAAACAGACTATCTCATCTAATTTCTGATTAATAAATAAATAATTGAATTATTGCTCAAGAATTCATAAGTTTGAGTTCCAGAAGAGTCAGATCTGGAATCAGTCCGAAGATCTTATGGTCCAAAGTTTGATGCTCTACCACTATGCTAAACCGTACAGGTCACAATTTGTCATTTTAGCATGTATTTTATAAATGGTCTGTCTAGATAGGGAAAGTCATTGGAAAATTTCCCAGTTCTCACAGTTTTTGCAGTCCTGTATTTCCAATAATACTTTAATATCCATCCACATTTGTTGTTACGAGTTGAAATTTCCAGCTATAGGAATTTTTATTAAAATCTGAAAGAAAAATTTTAAAAAATTATAATTTTTTATTGAGGAATTACATGTAAAAATTTATTTAAAATGCTTATATTTCACAAACTAACTTCAGGCATTTTTTTACATTTTGATGGAAGGGCCATGCATTCATTCCAAACTAAATATCACACAACCTTTTTCAAATTCATTTTTAATTGCTTTAAACATTAATTTGCAGTTATTAATTTAAGTCTAGATTAAGTCACTGAACACAAACACAACACAATAAATTCATCATTGGATAAATGTATTGTTTATTGTCTTTACTTTCCACCAGAATGTGATCAAATAGTTGAAATAAGATCTATAACGCTTAGTTTGGTATATTGATGTGGTGGAAAGATATTTTAAAAGTATAGTGAAGTCATATGTTATATCTGTATACACCACTTCAATTGTACACTGACCAAAAAAAGAAAATGTAAGTAAACAAAAGATAACATTAAGATTAGTAAATGTTAGAATACGGTAATAACTATTTTTTCAACTCAGAGCATTATATACAATCGCGCTTATTAATTTTTTTGGGGTTCAGTATTTTGTGCAATAAAACATTTTCTAAATGGAAAAGTTTTATGAAATGTAAGAATTTTCTTTTTTTTAGCAATATATTTATTCTTAATTGAAAAACTCATCATTTTTTCATAGATGAAAGTGTACGGTTCATTTGGCATTTATACATATAGCACTTTCTTAAGTGATAAAATGAAAGTTATTGATTTAGTAGTGCTAACAAACTAAAACATTAGTATTTTTTCAAAAAACTTAAAGTTTGAAGAGTTTAACCAAGAATTTGAAATGGATAGTGGCAAATAGAGGTGACTTTATAGGTTCTGAAGTCAGTACGGACTTGAAAACATCAAAATAATTAGAAATGTCCATAGTCTGTTGGTAATTCTATTATGATTTTATAGGAGAATAAAAAGTTGTGTGTTTAATTGTGAATGAAGTCTGACACATTTTTGTAATCTTTGAGTAAACACATAAACATGCTCTATCAATTTATTATTAATAGGGTTATTTTTTAATTTGTTTACACTATAATCTTAATTTACGTATGTGTATTGTATTGATAAAAAAGTGTTATATAAGTATGCTGAAAATTACTGTAGACTTGCAGTTCAATAAACAGTATACACCTGGGTCTCGTTTTATGCAGTAGATAGGTTTCACAGAAAACCCGCATTAAAAAAAATCACACAAAAATAGACTTGACTTACCTTGAAAAATGGGGGATAGGGTCTGTATTTTTCAGGATTCGCATAAAAGCAAAGCAACAAAGAAAAATTTCTTTAAAATTCGCATTAAAAAAATTAGCAAATAAAGTATGGCTAATAAAAAATTTCAAATATTTGAAAAAAATTAATACAAGACAATTTTTTTTACTTTTTTTATTAACTACAATATTTAATTTTACATTTTTTATACATATTTTAATCATTACAGCTAGCGTTCGTTTGTAAACTGGAAAGAAATCAGACTCGATGTGATGTATTGTAGCTTCTCCTTAAATGAAATTAAGAATCTCTCCGCAATTATGCCCAGCAAACCTTCAGTCTTATGCTGTGTTAATGGTTTTCTGTTTCTATATTAAAAAAATGAAATTGCAATCAAAACAAAAAGCTTATACATTATCTATCATTAGAAAGAATTATTTTCAGTTTATAAAATCTTCATTTTTTATTTTAAAAATCTAAAAGATTATTTATTTCTGTTATATATAACAAAATATACATTTTAAAGGTTTAATTTTTTTGAATATTTATTGCAATATTTTTATGCATAAGTATAAATCTATTATTATTATTTATTCATTAGTATAAATAGGTTATTTACATAGAAACTAAAATTCTAAATACAGCTTCAGGCCATATTCACATTAGCTGCTAATATAACATTATATTTTTGGGGCAAAAAAATTATTTCAAGTGAAAATGAGTTATTAATAATTTAAATTTCTTGATATCTAATAAATATAGTGAAATATGAAAGATATTAGGAAGAAACATGAATCACATAACTTCAAAATCGCATTAAAATAATCCGCATAAAACGAGACCCAGGTGTATTGTAATCAAAGCTTGTTAGCAAAATGAGAGCTGTTGTACACATGTAATTCATGTGAAGGGTGCTTAGAACAAAATGTATTGGCTATCATGGCTTCTTTTTAGAAAAATAAGTGAAAGAAGTTGGCAGATGTTTTTTAAAGAAAGAGATTGTTGTAGTCTTTGGAAAATAGAGAAATATGGAAATTTGAAGAAAATTATTTGGCATTATACATAAAACATATCTGATAACAGATAAATGGTAATAAAAAATATTTTTTTATGTGAAAAAAGACTGATTTTTAATCAAATGGGATTTTGTTGATGTATTTGAGATCTATTGAAGAAGAAAAAGTAGGAAAGTAGTTAATATTGTATTTTATTTATATATAGATTTGTTTAATTTTCATCAGAATAGAAGTATAAATTAATGGAAATTTTACTACTAGTAGTAAAGTTTAGGATAAGCTGTGTGTGATTGAGAATGAAAACAAAAAAATGCTTGTGGTTTAAACCATATTTATTTTCGGTTAAGGAAGAATAGTTTTTGTTCTCAAGCATCGCTATAGGAATTTTTTTTGTCTTAATTTGTATTGCAGAAATTAGTACACTTTAGCTCAATAGGAGAGTTGTGTGCTAAAGATTCCTGAATTGAAGCTCAAGCGAATAATGGAAAGACAATATAGTTTTTTTTTTCTTTTGTCTAACCAATTTTAAAAGATTAAAAATCTTGTTAAAATATGATTTCATTTTGTTTTCTATATCATAAACACAGATGCATAATAGATTACAAATGTATGCAATTTTATGATGAAATATCGAGCAGATGTGACAGTATTTAACCTGTAAGGAATATATATGATAATTCATGCTAAGTAATTGAAGTATAAAGTATGTATTGCCTTATCATTATTATGACACAAGTTATTAGCAATGTTATTTGCATACATGCTTCAAGAATGGAAAAAATTGTTATGGCCACGTATCTGAATATGGAATCTGGCTTTGTATGTGTGTTTTTAGTGCAAGAATAGATGGTTTTAATATTTATTTTTATAGGAAAACTCTTTATAATATCTACCTCCAAAATCAAAGCATTTTTAACAAATACTTTCTAATACAAGTATGGTAATCAAGAAATAGGTATTACATCACTTTTTATGACTATAAAATAATATATTTTCACTATGATGGTACTAATTATTGAGCATTTTAAATTTCTGATCAGAAAAAAACATTTTTGTATTAAAACAGATATATTAGTTGTTAAAAAAAATTTTATATTTGTACAAGATTAAATTTTTTAGTTAATAAAAGATTATTAAAAATATACTTTTTTTTTTTTGCTTTAAATGTATAACATGTTTTTACTCAGAATTTTGTCACTGCTTTCATTATATTGCCATTTTTTAAAGTTGATATTTGAGCAATTACTTTTTGGGTATTCTATCCTTTAGATTTCTAGCTTTACATATATTTATGTTGGTATTTTGGGTACCACCCAAATGAGATCAGTGACATTTACTAGACATTGATGTAATATATTGAGAAAGGTTTTGGCATTTTAATGATTGATATTAGGAAAGTTACATTTTTTTTGTCTCAGATGAGGCATAAACTAAATAAAAAAACCTCGTAATTTATGGATTGATATTTAAATATTGTGAATCTAGTATACATTCATGTACCCTTCTCACAAAGGACTAACAAAAACTGGATAGGTGAAGAAAGGTAGCATATATCTAAGAATTGATTATATGTTTTGATGATTTTTGGTAAGAGATCAAAATTATTTATAAAGATGATTATTCTTCACATTCTCGTTGAATGTGATTTTGCATAATCTTGACTGAGTAATTATAAAACAACTTGTGTTAGTTTTGTGGAATTGAGGCATTATGGCCTATAAATTTATTTAAATAAAATGTTTCCACAATATGCAAACTAAAATAAAAATATGAGAGGGCTTTAAAAGTATGAGTGGCTATTTTCAATATCATTATATTAGGGTCTTTTATAGCTACCAAATATCTTCCACAATTAATTAAAAGAAAATTCTTATTTCAGATTCTAAATTTAAAGTTACAAATTATTAAAAGTGGTCAAAATATAGATCCTTGCTTTTTGAATGGCAGCAAAATGTCATACTTGAGGCTACTATTAGAACTTATAATGAGAAATAATTAATAATAATCTAAAGACTATATTTAAATTGTAAGACAAAAACATAACATAAATAAAAATTTAACACAAGTTTATTCAGATGAATTACATTTTATTTACCCAGAGGATTATATTCAAAAAGAAATTATAAGTATTGATGGAGCAAAGACTAAAAGAAAATTTGATAGTTTTAATTTTTTAACCTCTTTCAACTTTATATCGATGTTTAGAAATCTAATGGAACACATTAATTTGTTTTTCAGTAAATATAACAAAAATGGTATGCACTACTCATGCATAGGATATAATATTTTATAGATGCTGATACAACTTACAATTTTTTTATGACATTTTTAATAAAAGATTTTATTTTTAAAAAATCTTTTTTTAATACAAAGAAATGGAGAATTCAAGTGTAGTCATTTTAAAACAAATTGATAGAAACTTTCAAGATATATAATATATTAATAATTATAATTTTTTATATACTACTTAATTCACTACATGTTTTATAGTGAATTGAAGTATTTTATTAAATTATTTCAAATTTATTCTGCAGAATGTTAAAATTTCTTTTTATTATAAAATTACGTTTATCAATAGTTTGTTGAAGAAATTGGTCTTATTTATGTTTATGCATGTGAATTATATGTACGCGGTATATATAAATTGCCCAAATGCAATTGTACTATATATTTGCACTTTAAAATTTAATATATTTATTATTAGTAAATAAATGTTTGAAAGCAAATTATTACATTATTAGGAAAGAAAGATCCTCTCCTAAACATGTTTTCTATCTGGAATTTGGATTAAAAATGAAATAATATTTTGATTTTTACAATTTATCCAAACCGCTTCAAACACTTTTTAGCAAAACTCTTTATTGACGTTTCGACTGACCTGCAGTCTTCTTCAGAGCAAGTTTATTTTAATCTTCTAGAGCAAGTTTATTTTAATCTTCTAAGAAGATTAAAATAAACTTGCTCTGAAGAAGACTGCAGGTCAGTTGAAATGTCAATAAAGAGTTTTGCTAAAAAGTGTTTGAAGCGGTTTGGATAAATTGTATTTATAGAATATTACGGTAAAAATAAAGAAAAGTGTGATTTTGATAATATATATTTTGATTTTTACAGCAGCAACAACAAAAAAAACTTATTAAGAACAATGGGTAGAATAATTTAAAAGTAATAAATTTTCTATTTGAAAACTTGCTTATGAAAGATCTTTACTTATGTGTAAATTTAAAATGAATAATTTTTTAAATGTTTCAATTTATTATTTTCTTTTTATTTTATGATAATGATTATTTTTTTTAGCTCTATTGTTTTTTTTTTTGTCATATGTTAGCTTTATGGAAGGTATGATGTTTTATCTTATTATTATGTGGTCTATTGTGGATTATGGAAATTATATCTTCAACTAGATCATAAAAAGTTAATGTGGCAAAAAATTAAAGCATTAAAAGAGATTATATAATGCATAGAAAAAATAATAATAAAAGTCATTTATAAATGTGAAAATCACGTAAAAATTTGAAAATTAATAATAGAAGACATTTTTTATTATGCTAAAACAATTTAAGAATGAATTTAAATTTAAAGACAGTTGGGGGGGGGGGTGCAGGGACATTTAATTGCTTTATTAAAAAAAAATTCTAATGCCAAGGAGAAAAGTAAATTATTAACTTTGTATTTTTTGATGTGTACCTTATTTTTAAGATATAAAAATTGAACTTTTAAATTTATTTAATCTATATCTTCATTTATATTTTTAAATAAATATATGTGCAATATAGTATAATGTTAATATTTTTAAATTAAGTAAATGTGTTCTTTACAAATATCTAAAATATAAATATCCCAGTTTTACCTAGATATAGTTCCGATTAAATATTAGTAACATTAGTTCCATGAAAATTTGTTTTTTTTTTTCATTCATGAATTTGAAGTTCTCTCAAGCAAATGCTAAAAATGTGGATCTCTTATACGGTTAATCTGATTATAACTAAAAAATATTAATTTATAGCATTTTTTATTTAGTATTACATGTGTAAGAAAGAGAAAGAGCTGCAGCTAAAATACTATTAATTTCAGATTTCAAAAAAGTATTAAATTAGCAAAAAAAGATGTAGGCATCTCACTGCAATTACTCTTAGAAATTTATTGTAAAAAGTTAAAAATCACTTTTGAAATTTTGTTTACCTAATAATTTTTGAATAATAGTATTCTATCAATATGGGAAGATGTAGTAAAATAAGCATTAAATGCTATATTATTAATTTCTCATAAGTTTACTTTTCAAAATAATTTTGATGATTATATTTCGGAATCTTATTTCAATTTATGTCAATGTTAAGGTAGTGGATTTATGAGTTAATTATTCCTGAATCAGTTCTGGTTAAAAGAAAATAAAAAAAATAAATTGTGATACATATTTATCTTTAGCAAAAGACCATACAATAAATAACTCAAAAACATTTTATAAAATTTGTTCATGTGTGTGCGCACACCTTTAAACAATGTACAACACATATGTTTTTATTTATATCAAGTGAGATAAACAATATTTTAACACATTTAAAAAGTAAATTGGCTTTTTGTCAAAACTGATATTGAATTTTTGACTTATTATTTTTACCATACACAACTTGTTAAAATTTCAAGGACAACACATATCTTTTTTTTTAATGTTTGTTTTAAAATAAAATATTTAGAGAGAGGATCTGTTTGTCCTTGAATTTCTATTAATGTATGATATATATATAAAGCAAAATAAGTGAATACAAAATTAAATTAATCTATTTGATGGCAATAAAAATAATTAGATTGAGTTTCATGCTCTGCCATAATTCTTATAGAAAATCTCTTTATATACAAAGAGGATCAGTTGGAATGTGATTTCATTTTTGTATTACAGTATTGTCAGATACTGAGTTGGGAGGGTGTATTATTTACTATAACAGCATTTAATAAGAATTGTGTTTTATGTTATATATTTTTCAACTCTACTAATTAGATATTTAATTCATTGTTATGATTTCTTCACATCTTTTTTTTTTCTGAAATTAATTACCAAGATGTAATGACAAATTGGAGCCTTAGAAACTTTCACTCTGTAAAGAATCATTTTAAAAATATTTAATTTGATTTCAAAGAGGATTGATCATCATTTTAAACATGTTAATGATATATTTTATTTTTCCTGTTTTCATTTTTGTTTATAAATTTATATATTTATACCAGACTATACCGAGGCTATATAAAGCCTGGATGTTTCTTTTTTTTAATTGGTTGTTTTAATTTATTTTTTTTTTTAAGATTTAATGTAAACTAACCCAAAAAATTTACTATTATATATTAAACGTAGCCAGCTTGAAATCATTTTATAATATTAAAATCTTTAGTTTAATTTACATTAAATCTCAAAAAAAAAATTGTTAAAGTTACCAATTAAAAAAAAAAAGTATTACAAAAACGATGGCTTTTCCATAGCTGTGTAACATTTATTTTAGTAATTATTTTTGCACTATTTATTTATATATCTAGCAGCAAAAATTAACACTAGTTTTAGATTGTTAGATATATATATATTTTACTTTAAACGAATTTAAAGTTGTTGTTTTTTTTTTTCAATTTGAATTTAATAAAGAAGGAATTAGTTCTGTTGCATAAAATGTTTTGCAAAAAAAAACTTAGGGTTTCTTAATGGCGGAACAAATAATTTTTTTTTCCCCATGAAAAATATACCCTCTAACAAAGAATTGTTTAACTTGAATATCATGTGATAGCTTTACAGACAAACATTCACACTGGAAAAGCATTCATTCATTCATATGAATTATATATATATATATATTATAATATACTAATAAAATAAATAAAATCTGGAGATAGATTAATAGTTATTTTTATAAAGTTATTTTAAAAATTTTTACTAAAAATTAACCAATCAATATTTAGTTAATTCTAAATATATATTTACATTACAGTACTCAACATTGTATGCACAATGGAAATTACACTTATTTACTAATGTGTATTGTAACAGTTCTGATCCTGCACTATCTACATGTAAATATTATAAGACAAAAAAGGTGTACATTTTGATCCTGATACTTATGTATGCATATGATGTACAAACATATCATATTGTAGAAGGCATGCATGAATACCATTATGGGCCTTCAAGTTAAATCTTAGCATGAAACATTGCAGGTTTAATTCTAAAATCATACTTTTCAATAAATACTTTAACCTCGTGATTTATATTTGGTGTAAATGGATATAATATTTATATTAAAACTAATAATAAATTAACTCAACAGCATCTTCCTTCCTTCGGTTAAAGTATTTCATCATCATATTCTTATTCCATGTTTTCATAACACATGCATCTGATTTCTGTCCTCTTGTGATTCCATTACATCATTTGGGACAGACATTAAGCTGATTCTATCATGATTCATCTAAGTTTGTCTTCTGATATATGTATAATATTTGATTTACTTTTTATTATCAGACTAAGGCTCAAATAGTCTGAATAAATTGTGGACTACCTAGATCAATAAACACACTTCATATATTTTATTAACAATATCATATTGGAAAATTAAATTTCACAACCAACCAGTGAAATAACTATAGTTATATGCTCAAGTATTTTAATATATTTTTATTATCCTTAGGCAAATGACTATAATAATATTTGATGTGTAACATTTTATGAAAATCACTTTAATTTCTATGTTATTTTTAAATATAGATATCATAATTGCAACTTAAGTTCTCTTTACAAAATAAGATAAAAATTATATGCTTTGTTAATGTATAATTTATGGATTTAATACATGGATTTGGATATGATGTTATACATTTAAAAATGAGTTAGATTAACACTACACCTTTTTATCACATAAATATACGTTATTGTTTTTAATTGTTATATATTCTGATGAATTAGCCCTTCAAGTTTGTGCATCCACATTAATGTGTAAATAATTGTCCCAAGCTGGCAAAGGGCTAAATAATTTACAAGGTCTATAGTAGACCCATTTAACATCCAGTCACAGGCTTGACAGTTGATTTATTGTATTTTGATCATTCTTGATAATGAGTGATTATTGCATTTGTGTAATACTGATGAACTTATAATTAGTTCCGTGTTGATCTCTCAGACTCGTGCTCGTATTCATTATAACATGCTCATTCCTCATATTTATTCATATTATTTGTAAATTTAAAATATCTTACCTTTGACTTGAGGTTGATCATGATGATTTTTCCATCACCCCAGATGCACCTCTATTCTCTGTATCATTACAATATGTTGTTTTTCTACTAGCTGTACTCGTTTTCATATTTCAGTTCACTTACTCTACAGAAATTAGATAAAAGTAAGAGATTGTCTAATGCAGAATTGGAATTAAATCACAGTATATTTTATTTTTATAGCTAGCTACATCAGTAAGAAATTTTTAAGAAATATCTAATTGGCATCATTTTCATAAGTCTATATAAAGAAATTTTCAACTAGCTTTAAGTTTAAATTTCCTATTAACTAGAGTTTAGAAGGCACCCAAACGGCTGAATATTTTAACATTTGAAGGATGACTGCATTGCAAAAAAAAGAACGAGAGAGAGAGAGAGATTTCAAAAAAATATATAAAATAATGACCTGTGTGTAAGAAAAATGATTTGCTGGAACCAACTATGGTTAGAAATTGCTTACTAAAGTGAATTGAAGACCAACATAAAGAAACGCAATCATAAAACCATAAATAAATGTGGAACTCATACATGATAATATTTACAAGAAGAACATTTGTTGCAGGGATACCATTTGTATGTGAGTGTTATGATTTGCAAGTAGTATCATCGGTATAAGATTTAAACAAGGGATAGCCAGAAGTATGTTGTATAATCAAATAAAACATAGTTTATCCATTTTCCAGTCCCAGAAGCATTTTTGTGAAATATATATAATGGAAATTCAGTAACCATATTATTGACTAATCATCACAATATATGAACATTTCAGGGACAAAGTTCATCCCTTGATATGAATATACTATTTCCATACAACTCTTCATACAGTCACATAATCATTTTATGAGTGTGCTGTTTTCCATCTCCCATGATTCCACCTATCAAATTAGTTAAATATTGTTGAGTATCTGTGAGTGATTCTTGAGTGAATTAGAAGTCGCTCTCTTTACTAATATTCCTCAGAGAATCTGAAATTTTTCTTTATAAATGACTCAGTATTCTTCTACAGATTTCATACATTGTTCATTTCCTTCACAACTAGAATTACAAGCAGTTTTTGATGCAAAATATGGACCTATGCTTGTATTAATAAAAATATCATATATGTTCCCATGATTTTACCCATCATATACTTTATCTTTTATCATTTCCCCCTTTTTCTATATTATTAATTGTCTCATTGCTAAATTAAGCATTTTTTTTTTGCAGTGGCTATCCATGTAAACAATTTTGTTTAAATATATTCCACTTTTTAAGTGAATTTATACACCACAACTATCGTAAGCTAATTTATCAAAAGGTTTTAAGGAACTAAATAGCAAGATAGTCTAGCTCATAAACTAGGTTCTATCAGTTCATAGCTAAATTTTTGATACGTTTGTAACTATTAACAAAAGTGGTTTGCAAAAACAAAATATAGTAACTAGTAATGAAATAGGTGGATTCTATTATTAACATTAATACTAACATATCTATAACTTCAGGAGACAAAATTTCTTCAGATTTGTTAGAAGAAGTCCAGTTACACCCTTTTTTTTTTATCTAGAAACACGAGAGCAAATTATATGAAAGAATTTAGTCCTCTTATCATACCACAGTGTCAAATACACTTTAATTATTTCTTCATATTCAGCAAGAACTGTGAACTGAGACAAAAAATCTGCCCAAAACTTTCAGTATTCTCTCATTCTATTTTAACTATTACTTCGCCTATTCAAGAATATTAGAGGTCTAAACATCTATAACACATCAAAATATTTGTTGGAATTTCTTATATTATGAGATACTTGTAATTTATTTTTTAAAGTATGAAGATGCAATCACACAAACATTTTTTAAAAATTATAATCACATTTATCATATAATATTAAGCATCCATTATGAAAAATATTTTTACAAGAAAAAAATTGAATGACTTTATCACTCGGAAGTTTTAATAAATTTGAGTGCCAGAAGTATCAGAGCCTAGTATGATCTGCGCAGTTTGAGAACCAGAGTCTGCCAGTATATGATCACATCAAACCATGCAATGCTATTATCATTATTACATATTCAGTTTAGCATTTATGGTATTGACTGATACATATAAGATTTGTAATGAGTCTATAATTGGCTAAGCCATATATAATGGGTATTATTTAAAAAGTCCACTCTTATGCACTTGAATACAATGCTTTTTTATATTTTATTTCGCTAACCATTTGACTGATCTATAGTATTTATCAGAACTAAAAAAGAACATCTACAGTTATTAAAATGTATTACTAATAATATTATATACAGTACTTGATTTTAAAACTGAAATATGTATAATATGAGAGATGAGTATTTATTTCATGTTTAATACTGATTATAGTTTACATCTGCATTAGTGAATACTAAAACTCATTATCTTATATATATATATATTGAACCAGATGCTTTATCTGCTTCAAAAGTTCCATCACGAAATTAAAACTAACTTTTATATTTGTAAAGTTTTTAAAAAGAAAACTATTTAAAAGTTTTGTATATTTTTTTTATGTATTAAGATTACATGCTATAGCGCACATACTTGTTTATATTTTAAAATTCTGTGATTTTACTTTTTCAATAGATTTTAGTTTAAAATAATTTTTTTCGACTCTTGTTTTTTTTCCATTACAGTAATTAAAAGCAAGCAAAGTTTTTTTTTATTTTGTTGATTTTAATCTATTTTTAAAATCTGAGATTTATTTTCTCTTTTTTTAAAAAAAATTAATTTTGAATAAGATAAGATCCCTGGTCAGATGTTTTTTTTTAATTAAGATTAAGCGGGAGATAGAGATTTACCCTGGTCAAAACCTTTCAATTAAAGATTAGCGGGAAATAACAATTCACATAAATAGTCCTGGGTTTTTGACTGAATTTTTATTCTGCTTGTTATTATTCTGCTTATTCGGATTCTTATTGCGATTCTTATTCAGGATGATTCTAATTTTTATATTTGCTAATTGCTCAATGCAGATCGCTGAAGTTGGATTTCTGTGGAATGCTAATAGTAGGTACTATTTGCTGTACTGGTAGTGACCAATTATTCACCATGCCAAAAATACATGACATGAGAAATCTTAACAATATGCAGTGCTAAATCAACCTAAAGACGAACCCCAGAGCTCCATAATTGTGCCTTCAAGAACATAATCTAAAAGCCTAGTCCAGAATTATCCCAATGATTGCCTTCAGACTCCCAAACAGATAAGTCAGTGGAAATCAAAACCTTCGAGATGAACTCTAGATAGAAATAAACTGTGTTACCCTGATGGAAAAAATCAGTTGGACTGAACATTATGCCTTGAGGTAAATGAACATTTTCATATTATAACCAGGGCTTAAATCTCTAGTTTAAATCTCTATGTTAAAGTCTCAGCTTAATCTAAAAAGAAGGCTTCACCTATAATAAGATAAATAAGCATTTAAATCTGTCCAATTATTATATGTATTTTTCTTATTATGTGTATTTAGTTTTAAGATTTCATATTTTAAATTTATTTGTCCAAGAGTGTATTATGAGTTTATATTTTATATGCTTGGTGTTTTTTTATCTTTATATCACTAACCCTTGATAAATGCTTGAGCAGATATTAGTAATTTTCTTTTAACTCACCTGTCCCTTTTCATTATAATTAATTTAGACAAGCTCAGTTTATGTTTCCTGCAGACCATAAATCTTTTGGCTAGTAATTTATTATCAAAAACAGGTTTATTCAACTATGTTTAAAATAAAGAAAAAATTATAAAATAACATTAAATTTGGCAATACATTTATAAACCATTAAATTACTTAATGTCCAATATTAATAAGATTCCATATGGAATTTACTATTAGGTGAGGAGCTAACTTCAAATCTCTTTCTTTGATATCTTTTAATTTTTGTAAAAAAAATAATGTTGGATCAGGTATAACAGACTTGAAGATTAGGAAGCATCTGACAAACCATAGACAGAAAGTGATGAAAGTTGCACTTCTTATAATTGCAAAATCCCCATAAGCAAAACCTTCTATGAGTGTGTTGATAATTGGATGTTTTGGTGTATAAATTTTATTAATCAATATTCTACAGCCCTGAAGAGAGGAACAATCGTTGAAAATGTGAAATATGGTATCATCCTCCCTATGGCAGAGTGAGCAAACAGGATCCAAAGATGAAAAACCTCTATACATCACAAGAAAGTGGCTTGTTGGAAGGGCATTGAGATTTAGCTTTAGAAGAAAGCCCAAATATTTTGGCTCTAGATTACATCTTTTATATTTCTTTATAATGGCAAAGTTTGTACAGGTGAGAATGTTATGATCTGGGATAATTGTTGAAAAAAAAAAGAAGATAGGCATCCCAATAATGAAGTTTCGTTGGTTTTATTTGAGTTAAAGGTGTGTGAATTTTTGCAATGTCAATTAAGACTTGTGTCAGCCAACCATCATTAATTGGAGATGGAGTATCTGTAGAATGAATAGATAGAAAAGGTGAGTCATCAGGAAAAATCCCATTAAGTCTTGTAATGAGGTTATTTAATTTCTGTAGACAAAGAACATGAAGTGAATACAGTGACAAGCCATTAAGTCTTGTTGGTCTCTGCACTCTTCTTAAGCTAATAGCAACAGTTTTACCCTTCCACATTAATCTAGAGCAAAGAGAGTTTATATTCTGGATAAATTTTGATGAGAATTTAATGAACGGCATGTAGTAAGCAATTCTGGGGAACAGTAACATGTTGAGTAGGGCTGCTTTCGCAAATAATGATGTATAAACTTTTGAAAGTGAATCAATTATTTTTCTTGCAGAATTCATGATAGGATCTTGTATTAATTTCCTCATTGCTGCATGAGAGAGACTCATTGATAAGCCCAAAAATTTTTGTGGCATAGCTGTGAAAAGGGATGGAATGGATTTTCCAGATGAAAGTCTCCATACAGCAGATTTTCTAAGGTTAAACGCAAGACCTGACTCTATGGTGAAATTGTCCATAATTTGAATTAGTTTCGGTATGAATTTTCTAGATTGGCTAGTGATTTATCGAATGTATTGTTCTGTTTTTCCTAGTTATTAGAAATTTTGGTTTTTCTATGTTTCAGATTACATAGTATCATAATCTTTTCTCTTTTTTTTGTCAGAATCAACCTTGGTAGTCTTGAACATTCATGGGTGTTTGCAGGCAAATGACAGATTGTCTTGTCGGGTTATAGGAAAAAAAACAATCTGCGCTGATTCATTGAATTCCGTACAAAATCATCTTTTTATTTTAAATCTCTAAGGGAAACTGGAATTTATTTTTATAAATCGCTAGGAGGAAGATATTATAAATCCTGTTTAATTCTTAGGTGAAAAAATGAATGTATCTGCCAGGGTGTTTAACGTTGTTACCTTACTCTCACACACTCTGATAAATCCGCTAAGAAATTTAGGTCAAACTTTCATGCTTTGTTTGACTATTTATTTTCGATTTAATAAACTTTAAAATTGTTCATTATTATTTTGGCTAACATTTGTCTTTCTCTCCCTGAGTCTAGCTGGTAGCATTTATCATCATCGTTACCTTTTGGATCACTGTAAATTAAATTTTCTAGGTCGATAATGGCCTAGTGGCACCCTCAGTGATCAAAAGAATATCGAAGTGACTGGTACAATATATATATAGAGAGAAATTGCTGAAGAGATTCTGGGTAATAAAGATGTGATGTAATTATTAAAAGTATAGTCAGTATGTATATAAACTCATTCTGTCTTGAATATTATTACACTTATTATTTAAGTAATACTTTGGATGCAATTTGAAAATTATAATTGCAATTTATAATGTTACAATTTGTCTATTTATTAGTCTGCATTCAGAACAGGTTATGTTTATCTGTTTAAGGAGGTTTATTTAAACTTATGTGTATCAATAATTTCAATCTCTGGTCAAGTTGCAATCTTTAGTGTCTATATAAATATATTGTTAAAAGGAGGTTGCCTTGACAACAGGTTGAGATTGTTATTGATATTGGGATTGTCTAAGTGGTGACTGATTTAATAATTATATATATATATAGATGCATATATATGGTAAATCTATATATACACAATGGATTTAATATTGTCTATGTGCATTAAATTTATATAAAATGAATGGTTTGCATCATTTGGTTCAAAATTATTCAATTGGAGTTTTCCCTACACTGATGAATGCTTAAAATTGATATAGTTGCTTTTATGGAATTTGTCTTACAAGATGAAGAAGTTTAATTAAATGGATAAATTACTGTAAGGATAGTTTATTGAGGGAAAAGATAATGCATGATATTGTATTGCTCATGTGGCCTAATGTGGTATTTTCTAGTTTTGGAGTTTTTACTATGTCAACTTTAGCCGACCTTTTGATAATAATTCTATCAGAAAATTATAAATGAAGTTAAAATTTAGTTGTTGATTTATGTTCTTAATCTTTACTTTCAGTATGAATTCAATGGTGAGCAGTTTGTGTAGGTGAATGGGATTAATAAGTTGAATTGGTCATAATATAGTTGAATTTTAATTAGTATGTCATATGTGCTTAGGAACCCTAACTATATAATGGTTCACTTATATGTCAATGTTCCACATGGTAGTACATAAATGTCAGTCTTCAATATTGTCCTTGGGGGTGTATATAATTATAACAATAACACCTCTTTTTAAACTTTTCTGGTGTAAGCTAAAGATTTACTCCAAGTATTAAAAAATTTACATGACTTAAACCTTTTAAAAAATATATATTTACCCAAAAATATATACATATATGCTAGTATGCATGGCATCAGTACGCATTCTTATTTATGTGTAAATATATTAACACAGAAAAAATATTTTAAATATTTGAATGAAAAAAATATCTTATTTAGGTTCTGGTCATATTGACCAAATAAAATTATTGTATACAAATTTTTTTTAGATTTTATAAATAGCTTCTGAAATATTATTAAAAGAAAATACTTCATGATAGAGAGTTTTGATAGTTTTCAGTTTAATTCAACTTTAAGCATTAATATTCAAAATAAAAAGTCATAGATCAATTCATAGATCACATGACCCTATCTCTTAAGCTTGTAAGTTATAAACAGTGAGGATTGCCTGCCAAAGCACGAAACCATGGTCAGGGGTTTGGGGAGGGGTTCCTGACAGAGATATTTTAAGTGCTGGCTCTGGTTAAGCATTTATCATAAAGCTTGTAGAGGAATTGGCAATCCTCACTGTTTTTAAGCATTAATATATATATATGTATGTGTGTATATTAATTTACATTTTTATTTCTAGTATAGTTTTATTACACAATTTTTATCTACCAAAAAAAAAAAAATGATAATATATTACAAATCAGAAACTTTCTAAGATTCCAAGTTACTGCCAGATTATTATTAGTTTTTTCAGTGTAACTGAACATCTTAGCGAATATTATAAAGAATAATAATTCATCAAAGTTTCTGCACTTCAGATTCGAATTATCAACGAAATGGAAATGAAAATTGTTATAGTAGAATAGAAACCCAAGATATAATATATTACTTTAGATATGTTGATGATATATTAATAATTGGTAATAAAGGAGTTATAAAGAAAATTTATAATGAACTTAATAATAATATGGATAATATAAAATTTACAGTTATAGAAATTGATGTTAAAATAAAGTATTTAGATATAAAGATAGATGATAATAACATAATTACATTAAAACACTTCATTAAAGAAGTTAGATTAAGGAAAATAATTTATATGGATTCGCAACAGGCGTGGATACAAAAAAATGGCATTTATTAAATTTTTTAAAAATAAAAATGATAAATATAATACAGATAGGAAGATAGCTACTTTGTAAAAAGAGAAATTTATAAAGTTATATACTAGTTATGGATATAACCCTAGAACCATTAGAAATATATTCTTTAATTGTAAATAATAACAATTTAGGTAATAATAGTGAACCAGAAAATATAAAATGGATAAAACTTTCATATGTTCCTAAAATTTATCATACATTATTAAAAAATAAAAATAATATAGATAAAAATATTAAAATAGGATAGACAAACAGTAAAAATCTTGATATATTAGCAGGGAATTATAAAATAAAAGATGATATAAAAAGGGTATAGTATATAAAATTACTTGTGGGGTTTGCAGTATGGTTTATTATGGACATACGGCAAAACAATTAGAAGAAAAGGCTAAAGAACATAATGCTATTAATAAGAGAGATGACAGATCTGCATTATATGTTCATTACTTAAAATATGGACATAGAATAGATTGTGTTAAGAATATAAGTCCATTAAATCATATTAAAGAATATAATAGAAGGAAGATATATGAAACCAATTACATTAATTATAACAGAAATAATTGTATGAACATTTATAAAATGTCAATTAATTTAACTAATAATTGGATAATGGAAAATGAATGGAGGGTTATATAATATGGGTTATTATAAAGATATTAAAGCATAAATTATAGGCTTGTGTGAATTTTATATAAAGCCAGTAGATGTCACTATATATGCAATATAGGTTATTTTTGTAGTTAAGACATATTGAAAAGGGTAAAAATTTAAAAATTGTCGAAAAGAGCTTTTATATGTTATAATTATATGATTATATTACAGATATTGTCATATATTATTTTGTTGTTAGATGGTGTTTATTCTATATAATATCTAGGATTTATTTTAATTTGCAAAAGCAACATAAAGAATGTGATTAAAGTTACTTAAATTTTTATTTTGTTTAATTAATTTGTCCAGGCTGTTTAAGATCTTGAGTTTCTATTAGGAACCATTAGTATATGCTGGTTAAACTGGTACTAATTTTAAAAAAAAGTCTTTTTTTTTTGGGGGGGGGAGATTTAAGATAGAATTAAATGGAGGAGGAGGCTTGCTAAATATTTCTTTGGCATGTAGCTTATATGGTCAGAAATATGGATGATCTAAAAATGGCAAGTGAAAAGTTGAATGTTTTTGAGGTGGAAATTTTGGAGAAGACCAATAAGATACATTGGAACAATCAATACTGAGATATCCATATATTGAAGGGAATTATAAAATTATGGTATAGTATAATTTGGATTAAGTGGGTATTAGAGGAGAAAAAAAATAGATGTACAGAAAGAAATGTATAATCTAAAAGGACTAGTTAGGAGAATTCGAAGATAGAGTAATGGAAAAAACATTTTGGAAAATTTGTAGAATTGATGAGCAGATTCTTTTAGCAGATAGTCAAGTGTTGGTAGCCTAGTGGTTAGCATAGCTGCCTTCTAGCTGGCCCAGGTTCACTTCCCGTCAACGCATTTGCTATATGAAAAAAAAACATTCTTTTAGCAGATAATATTGATTATAATAGTGATCATTCATTCATAAATAAGAGCAACTTTATATTCTAATGTTATTTACTGTAAACTTTGGCAATCGGTGATTACCTGATAGTAGAACAGTTAAATACCCATTTCCTGACCACTTTGGGGTTTGCCTTTATCAGTGAGGATTTGGGATTCATGCATCCAACAACCACTTAATTTTTTTTTTTTTTTTTAAAGTAAAAAATGCTGAAATTAAGAAGAAAAAAAATTAAGGTATTAAACCTAATCCAAACCTTCCACATAGTTATCCCAGGTCAATAACCATACATTTTAGTCTTTTTTTTTTTTTTAATTGTAAAAATATACTTTTTTCTTGACCAACAATGGAAATACCAACCCATATATCGTATAACCGATTAAGTTATTTTGTAATTATTATATCACAGATTATTGAATGTGATTAGATATTATATTTAATTTTAGAGTCTTTATTATTATTATTAATACTTGATTATTTTTATTCTGGTTGTCTCTCGAAATTTTCTTTAGACAGTTTGCAAATTATTAATTGTTGGCTTCACTATTTTTGTAGTGGTTAATTATTGTAAGAAGTAAATATTATAAATGTAATATAAGTCAATTTTGATTTATGGCGATTAATTCTTATGCAACTGGCATTGTTATAAGTTATTGCACTTGATTATAAAATCTTTATCTTACCTAAAGCTGTTTATACTTTATTAATTAAAGAAAGCTGCAAATATTTTTGCAATACTTTCAAGAGTGTGTGAGTGTATTTCGATATACATAAATAGTTAAAAATTGATTAAATTAAAAAATCGCCGCCTATTTACTTTAAAGTATTAATACTTAAATTTGTGCATACTCATTAAGTAAAGTAATATATATATATAACCTTAAGACCATGCACCTGAAAAACGACAGTAGGTACTTCTATAAATCTTAACTCAAGATTTATTTAAAAGACGAGCGGTTGCATAAATTTTTCACCATAAAGAGATATCAGTGATTTATAGAAGCATTTCTAATCGCAAAACATTGCACACTAATTGAAATAATATTCATTCGATTACTTTCTAGAGAGATCGTATGATATTAAGTCATCTAAAATAGTAGATTAATATTAATAATTCCATTTGACTGAACATATCCCTCCCCCCATTCTACTCAGTTGAGAATTAATTCATCAAACTGAGCAGGAACTCAGTAGTTAATTAATATTAAGCATCACATGATCACCATCTCTTATACTAGCACATAATTGCTTATAAACAAGGCAAAACTCTCCATACAGTAGTGCCACCCTGTGCCAACCAGAGTAAGATCTAGGTGCAGTGTTCTCAGATCCAAAGCTCCTCACTGATGAAGGCCACAAGCCAGAAACTAGTATGGGGATATTGGATGAGTAGGCATTAGATAGGGATTTTATGCACAAGCCTTCTGGCATCCATTGATTACTCTGGTTGGCACAATGTGGCACTACTGTATGGAGAGTTTTGCCTTGTTTATAGTTAATTAATAAAGAATATTCTGACTATATGTCCTTAAATTCTTATGTTTAATTTTATTATAATTCATAGTTTAGATCCAGCATGGCAAACTTGCTTAATGCAAATACCTCATGCAGTAATCAGTAATATCAATTGTTCAAGAACCACAAGATACAAACAGTTATTTTAGTTTTACTATTACATGCACATTTTGTTATAAAACTTTTTGATGAATATTAAGTAATAGATTTTTCTAATGACATTTATTCTGCGTGCAGATTTTAAAATGTTAATTTGTGATAGTTTCTATAATGGTGACATACACATGTATGTATATTTATGTACTCATTTTTCAAAATCCTGATTCATTATGGCTTTTAATATATTGACTACACCCAATGCAGTAATGACCTAAGGCAATGTTTAATAAAAGTGTTCTAATTTACATTTTATTAGCATTAAATGAAACCACCAAAAATAAAAGTGGTACAAATACCTTAGAAAGTAAATAATCAAAACATGAAAGAAATTTCCCCGATTCAAATCTTATATTAAAATTAGACTTAAAAAATTTTTTAAATGTGTACTCACCATGAACTTTAAACTTACGATTTAATTTGAGGAACTTATAGTTTATACTCACTAAACAATTATAACGCAAAAAGAGATTAATGACATTTTTTTCCCCCATTACTTACATATTCTGTCTAAGAATCATGTGGTCACAAATTTGTGATTTGGCCACTCAAGACTCAGTCCAACTTGATCTGAGAACAGTCAAAATATATCTGGATAAAATTAAATGTAAGAATTTATTAATTGTAGTGTATATACTTTAGAGGAGTTTTTTTTTTTACAAAAAAAATACTAAACCATTACATAATCTCTACAAAGAAAGTTATGTTATTATGATACGAAAAGGAATCTCATATTAAGACATCCTTAAATAGACAACAAAAAGAATCATCAAAAGGGGAAAAAAATATTGGTACTATAATGATAGCAGAAAAACTAAAGAAAATCTGCAATCAATGTAACATTAGAATAGCTTCCTAAACCCATTGCACTCTTTGAGAAATTTCTAATCTCTACAAAATCTAAACTTGAAATTCTGAAAAACGAAAACCGTGGCCACCAAATACCTTGTGAATGTGGAGGAATGTATATTGGTAAAACCAGTCACCCAATGAAAAGTAATTAAAAGAGGACAAACTGATCATTAGGGGGAAATATGAATTTAAAGTAGATCTCATGACTTTATTTATTAGCAAATTTTTCTATTCTCACTACTTTTATGCCATCTAGTGTAAAAAGTGGCTGCTGGAGGAAAAGGGTGTTAGATCCAATTGCACTATTAAAAAATTCAGAAAGCTCCTTACTGATGAAACTAATCTGAGAATATTGGGATAGGACAGCACTGGAGAATTATTTATTAAACACTTCTAGATGGTGTGAAAATAATGAGAATAACTGAATTTGCTAATGAATATTATCTAAAGTTCTGCTGGGGAAAAAGAAAAATATTGGAGAAATAGTACAAAGAAGAAGATTCAAAGAAGCTGCTCACGTGAGAATGATAAATTGCACATAAGTTAACTTAGTGTGGTAATTCATAATATTTGGAAATCATTTATTGCTCTTAGGAAAAAATGGGGAAATCAGGAACACGCTCATAGATAAGTATATAAAATTTCTACTGATTTCTCTTTGAAAGAATAGCCTGTTCAGTGGTGGCAAACCTTTTTATGTGTGCATGCTAAAAATTTCCAAAAAATATTTGTGGAATGATTGGCATGCCATACTGTTATTAAATCAAAATATAAACAACTTAATTATTGCAGTTTTTTAAAAGTTTATAAAACAAAATAATAATTAAACAAAATTTCTAAATAAGCTAAATACAAGTGAATGATATTTATTTAGAAGAGCACAAGTTGAATAAAATGTAATAGTAAAAAATTAATAGAAACAAATTTTTGGAAATAAATATATAAAATCAATATAAATAGATATTATTTAATGAGATTTTTGCTGTTGTACATTGAATGCCAAATATTTTATATCTGGTTCATATTTTGTCATTTTTAATAATATCCATGCTGAACTAGATTCATTTGTCATTCTATTTCTCAAAATAACTTTAATTAAATTAGTTCCTTAAAACAATGATTCACGTCCATATTATAACGATCCGGAGAAGTTGAGAGTGAACGTAATCTACACTACAGGGCGCCACTAGGCATTTGAACCTAGAAAATTTATAAAGTAGGCAGATATATAAGTCAAAAAAAATTTTTTTTTTTATTTTAGATATTTTGATTCTGGTCATTAGCCCATTGTCACTAGCTCAGTGGAATAGCAGAGATTTATATTTTATAATAAATTCTTATGTAAGAATATATAAAAAAGAATAAAATAAGCCACTGCCAGTAATTATACACACAAACATTTATTTACGCACATATATAATATTTAAAATTGTTTTAGTATCAGTTTACATTTTAAAATTTAAGTTACATTTTTAACTTTGATTTTAATTTTTATAAGTTTACATTTTAATTTTTATAAGTTCGCACAGATGGGTTTATAAAAGTTTGTTTTAAAATGTTGAGTATAGATCGGTTACATAGATTACACGGTTAAAAACATTTCAAAATAAACATAAACGATCAAAATACAAAGTCATTGATACCGTCAATTGCAGAGGGAATACAAGAAACCCAATGGCATTCATCATAAGATACCGCATTGACACCAATAACTTAAAAGACATCCGAATAAATACATTTTAGATACTCACCGTAAGGTATCATTATTTACCGAATGTCTATATATTTTGATCAAATATGAAAACCAAAAACATAATTAACCGATAACGAATCCATGCAACGTCCATACCCAACTTAAATTTAATGCATTTTTATTTAGAGTGTCGAGTATGAATAGACTACATAGATTTGCATTTGAAAGAAAATATTCTATCCTTATTTAACCTTAGGCCAAAAGTTCGCAGTCAAGCCAACGTCAATTCATCTGATATATCGATGCATTCAATGTAATACGAATACGGCAGCACAAAAGGTTAAGAGAAGAAATTGCCTCTCGTCAGATAGAAATACCACATCTATCTGACGAGAAGAGCAATAAAAAAAAAACTCCATAGGAAAGGACTGGTCATTTTGCCGACTTACGATCGCATTCCATAGGCAAAAAGGAAGTGTGCGGCGTATAAAGTGATTCTGCCCATAGCGAATCTCGTACTACATCTACTAATTACACCAATATATCCAATCCATTGACCTAATTCAACTATGAAACAAATAACCTAAGATTACCCTCCCCTAATAAAACTTTACAAATCTATATAGCCATTCACACCCGACTTAAGTTTAACATTTATATAATATTAAATTAGCGAAAAACAAAAATCATAAATAAAACTTAAAAGAACCAAAAAAAAAATAAATGGAAATGATTTTACAAAAGAAATACATCAAATTAAAATTACTTATTAATAAATAAAGTTGGTCAGATAGGATTATATTTCAATTATTTTAAAGATGGAACAAGTTTGATAGGTTTCTATTTCAATTATTTTAAAGAGGGAACAAGTTTTAAAATTAAAGTTCTTACTGTTTAGTATACTGGAGTTTTAGAAATAGATTTAAAGCTTAGAGTTCATAAAGTTCTTATGGTTTTAACAAGTCCGTAGTTTCTAATTTCTTGCAGTTGCTTGCCATTTGGAGCCAGCGTTAATTCCCTCAATGTCCTATGGTCCTCAATCTAGGAAAACGATGTCATTTCTCTTTCCTTTTTTTAACGAGACTGAAGGGATTGAAGAGTGTGTCTTTTCAATCCCTTCTCCTTCACTCCGCATTAAAACATACAGTCACATCTCTTCTATTTTCTTTACTCAACTGAAAATTTATTTCCAAACTTTTTCTTTTATATGTAACTTTGGGATCCAATGGACATTATGTCATTGAGATGATAATCCTTCCGTTGAGGTCCGATTTCCCGATGGATTTCTTTCATTTGCCATTCTTTTCTATTGTTTTCTCCTATCTGATCGTTGCTTATACATTTTAAATGCCCAAGGGCTAGTTCACTTGGTCTAATTAAAATAATCATTTCCATTTTTCAATAACATTAATTAATTTGTTTTCAAACTTAAAGATATATTTTTATCTCTAAATCTTTTTTAAGTTTTTGCTTTTAAAATACCTTTTCTATTTTTAATAAAGTTTTATTTTAATAATTTTTTTCATCTGTGCGATTTTATATATATGAGTTTAGTATGATTTTTTAATTTTAAATTTTTAATTCTTAAAAAAGAAGTTTTATTTGCAAACTTTTATTTTTTTCATGTTTAATAATAAAAAAACAATATAACGTCATATGTGCCCATTACAATATGTAGAAGAGAAAATTGATAATATAGCGATCGCTAATTTTTTTTTAACAATTAAATGTTACAGGAATAGCATTCTAGGTAGTCAATAGTTTCTCTTCAGTATTTTTTTTACACATATCTAATAACAGATCATTTTTCATTGTTTCCAACTAATTCCTCAAGTCAACAAATTTCTGTTTTCATATAGAACTGGATTGAAAATCGACTAATTGAATGTCCATATCTTTCAAACTACTCAATTTTTAACGTGAGACTATCCATTGATATTATATCTGAGTATAAAATAAATTTTGATATTTCTGAAAATTGTCTGAACTGTGTAAATTTTAAAGAAAACTCATCAATTATCAAGTGAAAAAAAGTCTTGCATCAATTTTACTTGATCTGGTTTCTCATGGGATTCTAAATCAGTGAAGAACTTTTTTAGATTTGGAAAATATTTGAAGGTGTAAGAAATAACATAACGGTTGAAAATTTGTAATTTAACTTCAAATGCTTTGATCAAATAAACATGGCAACACTTGTCTTATTATAATCTTGCAGTTTCACGTTTAATTCATTTAGATGTGAACACATATCAGTAAAAAACATGTTTGAAAAACCATTCAACATTCATTATATTTTTCAATGATTTTCTCATTACATAACAGTAATTTCTTTTAAGCTCTCAACGAATCTTTGAAGAATTTTTTTTCAACTTAACCATCTGAGATTGTTGTACATAAGTAAACCATAGTGTACTGAGTTTTCCTCACTCAGTGTCTAAATATAAAATTGATTAACTTAGTCACAATATTCATAATTTCCAGTGGCTTAAAACTGGTCTTCGTGTATAAAACCTGATGTATAATGCAATGAAAACCCAAAATTGAATGTCCAATACAGTTAATAAATAAACTGAGAAAACTATTTTCGATACTCTGGTATGGCCGCTTGATGGCGTTTCAGTGAGAAAACATTAAAATGCCGTTTATGCAGCCGTACTTATGGTAATACAACAGTTTTGTTGTATTAGCCATTATAGGCCTCTTGATGGCATTGCACAGTAATATTACGGCATGTTTTGTGCTTAGTGATAGTTTATGCAAATTTTCACAATTCACAGTTGGCTATCGTATCGTGTTATGGTGTTTATATTTCAAGTGGGCATAAGTTTTTAAATGTCAAAAACATAGTAACTTAATTTCTACTTAAATCATGCAGTCTGAATTACTAAAAATTGTCACACCATCCCCACCCTCCCCTACACAAGTTGAAATGTGCAAAACATCAGCAAAGGGTAGGGTATACATGATTTTTCAGATGTAATGCATAAAGTCACATTTTTGCAATTAAATGTACGAGAGAAATAAAATGCCTGAAGAAAACAATCTTTTTTTTTTAAATTGTCCCAACTTGCCAACCATAAATGCTGACGTTGTGGCATTTTTACAGAGTAATAATGTCCTCCCAAATGAGAAGCAATGCAAGTGTGGCAAACAAATGAAACTGTACATGTGTAAGAGTACGTGGCAATTCCGATGTCAGATCACATTCCTGTAATCAAAGGTGTTCAATTCGAAACAACACTTGGTTCCAAGGCTCCAGAATAATGTTTTTGAAAGCGGTCCATCTCATTTATTATAGTCGTGACCAGCTAACACTTGAAGGCATCCACTCAGCTGGATATTAGCAGAAATGCCATGGTGGAATGGACCACTGGACTGCGAGAGTTATGTCACAAAAGCCTGGCATTTTGACCTTGCCATCAAATTGGCAGGCCCGGTTTAATAATTGAGGTTGATAAAACGATGTTCACCTCCACATCAGTGGATCTTCAATGGAATGTCATGAGAGTGGACAATTCCTCGTGGCCTCTATTCCTTCATGCTCTGTGGCTACCTTCTGGAGGTCATCAAAGACAACTTGAAGGCTGAATCGACCATCTCCAATTGTTGGAGGGGCTACAAAAGTGCGGAGCTTGAGGCTGCCAGTTTTCACCACCTAACTGTAAACCACCGCTACCACTTTATAGATCCTACCTCAGGTGCTCACACACAAAGCATTGAGCATTTTGTGGGACCTCCTGAAGTGTCGTAACAGGAAGCAATGTGGAACTCCCAGGAAATTGCTGGAAAATTACCTGGCAGAGTTTATGTGGTGATGTCTGCACAAAGATGAAGACCTGTTCCTGTGCATTCTATCCGAGATGTCTGTCAACACCAAACAAACCATTGTAGAGCCAGCAGGACTTGTTGTGTATTATTTTTGTAATAAATAAAAAGACAACAAAAGTGATTTTTGGTTTAGAAGAAGAATAAACAAAAAACAATTGAAAAGGAGAACAAGATTTCATTTTTAAAAAAAGGGGGAAAGATGTTATTTTTTTTTTAATTTTTGTTTTGAAAAACCAAAAAAAAGTAGAACAAGATTTTATTTTTTAAAAAAGTTAATACAAATACTCTAAATTAATTTTTTTTTTTTAAATACCTTAAAAAATTTAAAGACCTAGTTGAAAAATAAAAGTAATTTTTTTGTTTTGAAAAACCAAAAAAAAGTAGAACAATATTTTATTTTTAAAAAAAAAACATTAAAAAATAATTTGTTTTGATTTTTGTTTTGTTTTATTAATGAATTAAAAGTCTTGACCTGATAACATTACATTTGATTGTTTTTTAACAAAAACCCCATCAAGCGGCCATGCTTGATTATCAAAAGAGTACCCTTTTTTTTCCAGTAATAAACACCATCTATAGTTACTGATACAATTCTGGAAATTTCTATGTTGCAAAAATCTTTTTTGGTGTTACTAATGAGATTAAACTGATCAATTCTTCTTTGATATTATTCCAAAAACAATAGCAAATAAAAATAGCCAAACAAGCTGATCCATTTATATCTGTACTTTCATCAAGGCAGAAGTAAGTTATGTTGTTAGTCATTTGCAGAATTCTTTCTTTAACTGTATTTCTAGCCAATGATAAATCTTTTATGCTCAGAATAATTTTTCCTTTGTTTTCAAAATCTTCAAAAATAACTGCTGCACATTTCATCCAAGTTTCTTTCATATATTCTCCATCATTAAAAGGGTTGTCATGTTTGGCAATTACATTTGAAAAAAAAACTAGAAGCAGTTATATTTGAATGATTTTTGATAAATTTCATTATAGATGTTGATTGAATATTTGTTTTTAAATGCTTTGGGCAATATACATTTTTCACAGAGCGATTTATGATTGGTCTCATAATGCCATTTTCCCGATGATGTTCTCAATACAACTATACCAGAATATAAAACATATACTACACTCGTGCATTTTTCCATACTCATCAGCCCAGCAATTTTTATTAGTCATATTAATATAATGGTATATTCTTATTTTTCTTCTTTTACTTTCTTTGCATTTCTTTATATATTCATATATATTGCTTACAATAACTCCCCTCATATACACTTTAATGCAATTTTTTTTAATGATTTTTTTTTTACTTTCCTGACAGTTTTGACTGTCCTGCAGTCTTCATCAGAGCAATCTTAATAAAGGAGATTAAGATCGCTCTGATGAAGACTGCAGGACAGTCAAAACTGTCAGAAAAATAAAGGAATCATTAAAAAAAATTTTGCATCAAAGTGCATATGAGGGGAGTTATTGTAAGCAATATATGTAATATAATGGTAACAAATTTATTTAAGAGTAAATTTAAATAAGCTTTAATAATTTTATAAATCAAAGATTTATCATTTCACTTTTACAACAAAAAAAAAACCCCTGGCATTTACGCATTTCATTCCTTTGTTAGCGATTTTGATTACATTTAAAAAATGAATGGTGTCAACACTTTTAGGTGAAAAAAGATTAGGTTAGATTTGAAAAAATTTACTTCAAAGAGTTATAAAATATTTTACTGAGTTTACTTGCTAGTTTTATTGGAATCATTTGACAGGTTTATAGAATATGATACCACAGTGCTTAAAATATAATTTATTGCTTCTAATCAGATTTTAGCAACAACAACAAAATATTGAATAATTTAAAGCATAGAAAATTATGATATGTAAATAGTTCGTGTGCCAGTAAAAAATTTGAACATGCCATTTCTGGCAAGCGTGCCATAAGTTCGCCATCACTGGCCTAGTTTATTAAAGCAATTCCTATGCTAGTACTGCCGTTGACCAGACTGGCAATATATGAAGAAGAGAAGAGTATAATGTTCCTCATAAACTGTTATATACTAATCTGTATGCAATTATTAACAGTTGAATGTATTTGGAAAGTTTAAATAAAGTTTGAATTTTTCTAAAGACATTTAACAATTAATAATAAATGATGGAATATAGTCCAACATGTAATTACTAACATTGTTTCATATTTGTATTTACGTTAATTTATCTGCCTCAAAGCTTGTTGGAGTGACCAGATATTTGGGTATTATGATCAAATGGTAACACTTGATTGTCATTATGCTATTGCTACTTGTAAAATCTGAAAAATTTAGAGCATTCTTAAAAAATCAAATCTTATATATTATTATGGTGTATTATCTATGATATCTTTTATTTTTATTATATATTATACAATCTTTTTTGTTATTTGTACATGTTATTCACTATCCAAAGCTACTAAAACTATTTTTTTAATTTTAGAAAGGTGAAACAACAAATTCAATCGACAGTTTATTTGATACTCAACTTGCATTTTGGCATACGCGATATGAACAGGCTCGTGTTCGTTTCGAAGCTATGGTTGATCAGATAAATCCCTTTTCTACGTCAGTGCAGAATAATGAAAATCATGTATCAATTGATTATGCTTTGTGTCCGTCTAATGTGAATCCTGGAAATTCTGTAAAATATTAATGATGCTGAAAGATGTACTTTTTTGTTTTTTTAAATCTTTTATATATATCTAAATTATATGCACAGATGCATTATTTTGTTTTCAGTAAGTTTGTATGTTTGAGAAAATAAAATATTTTTACATCACTTTAAGTTTTTAAATATGTCTATATATAATTATATTTTAAAAGTAAAATATCTCTTTTCATTTTTCTATCTGTTCATGTATTCAGTTTTTATCTCCTTTTGTGTGCATTTTTCTCCTTATCGTTTTTTAATTTTCCATTATATCCTGGATCTATCACTCGACTTCTGTTCTCTCTATATTCTAGTCAGATCTTTCTTTGCTTTTTCTATTTATCCTTCTGTTTCTAACTTATGTTTCTCCGTACATTAATTATAGAAAGACAACGGGGAAGGAATGGAAACATTCAAAGAAAGGAGATAAAATCAGGAGATAGAATAACACAGGGAGATAAGGAATGACAAAAACTACTGTGCATTGAGATGTAAACAAACGGAAAAATAAAAACGAGAAAGACAACTTAAGAATCTGAAAAAAAAAAGGTGAAATAATGGCAGAGTTAGAAAAAGAAAATCAAAAAGAAATATATATTGAAACAGAAATAATAAAGAAAAAATGCTAAAAAAAAGATAATGAAAAATATTTATGAAAAGACAAAGAATACATTCGGAAACTGTCAAAGACTAAAACAAAATCCAGAAAGTAAATGAACAAAAAGTGAGTGGAAATGGAGTTAGAGACAAACATAAATCAGATGAAAGAGATAGGAGAAGAGAGTTAGAAACAATGCTAATTAAGAGGAAGAAAGGAAAGATACAGACGTAAAAAGGAACACAAAGAAGAGAAACATTATAGGCAGGTATATTTTTTTATCCATTGTTAAATATAAAATAAATGAAAGAATACACAGTAGTAAAAGATGTGGTGGAAGTAAATAATTTTGATTTTGAAATTATACATAAAAATGAAAATAATAATCACACGATTAACAGCTCAGAAGATTGTGTGACATTAAAGTGCGCAAACAGTAGTTGTTTTTTATATGTCAAAGCGTTGACCGAGAAGCGAACCCGGACCTGCTAACCGCTAGGCCACCAATGCTTGATTGCGAAAATGGTAGTTTGAGCATATTTCCATTTTACTGTCCAAACTGAGATTCATTTGAGATTTGATCCCACCCAACTTCCACTATGCTAAACCACAGCAGACCAATGAATGAAAATTATTTTTTTTATCTAATTTTTTCCATTAAATTATCGTCATTATTATATAACAATGATTATGCATTAGTCACGGATTATATTTAATTAGGTTACAACAGTGTCTGTAATATTCAAGGAACAAATTTATTTCCAAGCAGTAAACCGTATTATTAGAACATTAAATATTAACAACCATAGCCTTAATTATAATGTTATGTTTTGATTTTTTTACTAATAATTTATTTTAAATAAACATTTTAATCGGGTCATTTTCTTATAGAAAATTACTTGATACTCTCTCTCACAAACTCCGCATTCAATAAATACTTTAAACTAAAAAGTAGCGTGCATTGTTTCTCTCTTCAATGTATGCGTTGAAACGTCATATCCCGTTATAATATATGCATTATTAACAAAAATATATATATATAGGTTGACTAATGTATGTTTATTAATTTTGCAATAGCTTGATGTTGTGCTGGCATTTTATAAAGATAGGATAGAGAAGTTCTGAATGTTTAAAAACAAACTCATTACACATCATTAGATGTAAATCTATGCTGGCGTTAGAAGATTGTCCGTTAATAAACAATGATGTAAGTTAGTTTAAAAAGAGGGAATTTATATTGCGATAGTGATCCATTAATCACTTCTATTGTTAAGATAACGTTTAAAAATAAATCTTGAAAGAAAGAATTCTGAGAAATAGCTGGCGCTTGGTCAAAACATTTATTCAGACTAATTAATTTTCAATTAGAGGGAAAAATCCAAACGAAAAAAAAAGATTTGATCGATATAATTTTATTTGAGGAGAAAGGAGCTTTTTAAAAATAAGTCACTGTAGGACATAGCTCTTCAACAGTACCTCATCGAACAACAATGGAGAAAGCTGAGAGTTTGAATAGGTTTACATCTTTATTGTTTTAGATTAGCTAGTTACTCATTTACTAGTCAATGTTGGATGTTTGGCTATGGATCAGCTACTTGATAGAAAAATTTTGTCTCTTGGAAAAAATTTCACTTGACTCAAATTCGACCCTCAGACCAGAAGTTTTGTAGATGGGTATATTAGTTCTGCATATATAACATCTTAAATTTAAGACGTTTCATTATTTTGCAATAGTAGTTCCAAATTTGAGATCTACAACAAATGGTGTGGGGGGGGGGGACAAATTAGCTTCATAATAGAACAAGGGTTCAGGCTAAAGATTTATAAATTGATTCTCAGTTCAGTTAATTGATCGGCCATATTATGTTTTGGCCTCAAGTTTCCAGTTGACCAGATTTTTTCTATTTAAGTCAGTTCAGAATCGATTTAGAAATCTTTACCACTGTACTAAATGACCCAGATAGAAAGATGGTCCTGATAACAAGATTGAAAAATTAACGCAGTGCTTTACTTGACTGACACACATAGTGAGGTTTTTTTGACTTAAAATAATAGTATGTAATATCTTGACTCCATGATATGTTTTTTGTAATGAAAATTTGTTTATTAACTTCTCATAAATTATATAATATCAATAATTATGCGCTTTTAACGCCCATTAAAGAAGTTATATTTACTAATAATTTATTTAAAGCTTAGCGCTTTCAAAGCTCCATGACTTCATACCCATAGCTGTGTACGGTCAGCTATGAGTATGAAGCCATGGAGCTTTGAAAGCTCTAAGCTTTAAATAAATTATTAATAAATATAACGAGCGTTAAAAGCGCATAATTATTGATATAATATGTTTTTTATAATTTTAAGATTATCACTTTATTTAAGAAAATCCTATCCAAGATTTTATGGTTCAAGTTTTTCACCCATCTGGGCACAGTTCATTCAATATGGGAGTTGGTTAGAGAGTTGCCTTAAAATTCAATACTCAAGAATCTAAGAGTCCAGGTTCGAATCCCATGCTAGCACTGTCACTGGTCAGGCCAGCAACACCTGAAGAAGAGGAGAGAATAATACCTCTTGAAACATTGTGCATATACTAACCTGTTTGATGTGCTATTACTAACATTTGAAAATATTTGGAATATTTAAATAAAAGTTAAATTTTTCTAAAGACATTGATGATGGAAATAATCCAATGTAAAAATTCGACTAGAATACTATCACCACAAACCTTCAGGAAAACATCATGCATATATGATTATAAGATTTCTAGAATATATCCAATCAGTTACTAGAGTAGTGCTTTTCAAGTAAATATGCTAATTTATAGAGAAATTAAACTGTATGGGTTCTGAAGAAATGATATTTTGTACTATCTCCAGATATTCCTTTCAACTTGACACCATATAAAAAAATATAACTAAACTAATTGAATTTGATAATCAGATGATTTATTCATGGATAGACAGAAAATATTGACATTGTAATATTTAATCACTAGAATGCTTTATTATGTAAAATGTATTTTTTATCAAAGTTGAAGGTCATCTAACTTATGTGAAAATTTAATGATGTAATATTATAATTGACCAACATTTAAATTTTGTTCTAATATTATCTGTCACATTCAACATAGAATACTTAGTATGAATATTGTATGTAAACTTTGGGTTATTACAATTTTGTGAGGTATTTACATTTAATATATATGTTTTCTCTAAGCAAAATGGACGAAGCTTTGAAATTCTTTAATAAATTTTGAGAAGCATTAAGAGTGTTTCAAAGTGGGACAATTGAATACAGTAGTCATGATATCCACTATTTTGTTCATACCCCCTTTATATACGTCATAAATAATAGCTCATGTGTTGTTAATAATGTTTGATTATTATTGAATATGTATCATTTATTAACGATATATATATATCTGTTTGGAATATATTTCATTGCTATATAAATTAAGTAAATGAATAGAAAGAAATTTTATTGTGACACCATTAATATTTTAAAATATTGAATTGTTATTGTTATTAGAAAGACATTACACACTATTTTTATAAATAAAAATTGATTTTATTTGACAATAATTTAAAGGGAAATTCAATTGTTTAATTTTAAATAGTAATTTTAAAGAATTGATAGTTATTTGTTAAATATACTTTTAAACAGACAAGCATTGTTTATTGTTCTATTGGCAAGTAGCCAAGAATGATTTCTTATCAAGGAAACTTTTGATCACATGAAGTCTTTGGCAGCTGAATTTTAAAAAAAATTGAAATCTAAACTCTCCAAAATGAACTTGTAAATAAAGTTTTTATCCCAAGAATTTGGAAACCACTCGAATCTACTTTATGTTTTCATTTATCATAAATAGGATTAAGCCAATAAACATCACATGACCACCATCTCTTATGCTTGTGTATAACTGTTGTTAAAACAGGTATATGTATGGTGGTCATGTGATGTTTATTGGCTTAAAACCAATCCTGCCTAATAGGATATTGGTGGCTATGGTTATTAAAGAACCAAAGACACCAAAATGTATGAGAACTGAACTGGATTCAGACCCATATAACTATATAAGCTGATGGGCTTGAATTGGAAACATTAAAGTGTTTTCAGTTTAAGACTCATAGTTTTGTAGTTAAATGGAGATAAAAGGTGGTTGCTGGAGGGTTGCATTAGATCGTAAGATCTAGATGCAGTGCTCTCAGATCCAAGGCTCCTCACTGACGAAGGCCACAAGCCAGAAACTAGTCGGGATATTGGAAGAGTAGGCACTAGATGGTGATTTTATGCACAAGCCTTCTGGCACCCATTGATTACTCTACCTTGCTGGGTGTGGCATACGTATAGTGAGTTTTGCATGTTTATAAATAGGATTACTTAATAATCATTGACTGCTGCAAAAAATCATGATTTTTTCTACATCTTTGTTTAGGCCTATCTTTTATGTTTCAAATGAAGAGCCGTTATGAAAGAATAATTATCTGCTTTAGCTTAAATTTGGATAACATTAACATTTTCTACTGATAAATTAAAATTACAAAACAACTAATAAATCTTTATTAAATATTCTTATTTGTAATAAATTGTTTTTTTACATAAAATATGCTGATATTAATTATTTTAAATTGTCAATTCTTAAATATTCGATCTATCACTATGTGCGTAATTATCATAGCTATATGCAAGTAATATTTTCAAAATATTTTAAATATAATGTTCAAAAATAATACAGATGTAATAAATGATGGCTTATTTTTATTCTATAGATGTCACAAAGTGATTGCTTAATATCTTCATGCTCTCATTCCCGAATGCTTAAGATTTATTTGCCCATACATAAATGTTTGGGCCAAAAAGATAGATGGATTCATTCTATCTTTTCACAAAGACTATCTTGTGTTTGGAAAGTGAGAGTATTCATTTATAGTTACAAATCTACAAAACACATGCATTAGCTTAATGGCTGATTATTAATATTACAGTTTATAAAACAGAGCGCTATATAAATATCTTATTTACATTATGAAATATATAATCTGTTATTTATAATTTTAAATAGTGAGAAATATGGAATTTGACCGATACTGTATGTATTGGAAACAGATATTTATATGTTTAGCTTGATATTATTTCTTAGTTCCAGTTATAAATTCTTAAGGCCTCATTTTGTAACGATTTTGTTTTTGTAATGGATACTTTTTTAAGTGTGAGTAATGTTTATATGTATAAATAATATGGCAATAATGAAGAATTAATATTTAAATATTTTATAAATGACGTTTTCAGAATACTTGTTATTTTTGTGCCATTACAGCATTTCACCCATTGCTTAATTTATAGCCCTCAGTGTATAGGTTACTGTGATACTAGGTATTGAGATAAGAATAACTTGATCTGTTTTGGCAATGTCCCAGATTGTTGATCATACATGTGTTTGTTGATTTTATGTATTAATTTAGATATTGGTAACTATTACAATGACATTATTGTTATTTTATTTTTTAAATAAATTATTTTCTTTTTTTTTATTATTGATTATTACTTGAATTATAAAATACAAAATATTGATATGCCAAATTAATAGATGTCCAAATGTAACTCATGCTGGGTAAATTTGTCTTTTATTTTAAGATTTATTATTAATTGGAATAGTTTTATTTTGCAATTCATAACTTCCCAATATTTGTTTATAATTGTAACTTTACTAGTAAACTTAACTTCTTTCTTTGGTATTTTCTTATATTAATAATCAATATTAAATTACAATTGGTTATTGGAAAGAAGTCTAGATTTATTATCTAGTGGCACCTTCTAGTAAAGTTACTTATGGAACTATTTATCCATTAGAATAGATATACCACCAATGCATTTTATGTATATTACACATACATAAATTAAGATTGTAGTATGAACAAAATTTTTAAAAAATGTAGTTATTAATTAATAAATAGAGAAAGCATTTAATGACATCAAAAAAAAATAAATAAAAGAAGCATATTCCAAATGCCATCAATCGAAGGGATGTCTGCTTTACAAAAAAAAATGGACAGGAAAATGATTTGCATTCATTATGTTTACACATAATAATGGCCATGAATATGGAGTAAACATACTCTGAAAGTGCTAAACTAAATGTTATTTGTGAAAATTTTTATTAACTTCACCTATATATATTTAAAGCATATTATAAGTATTATATGCTTACTGTGCGTGTGCTCATTCAAAAAAATAAAAACAATAAGAAACATACTCTACCATCTCTCTTTTTAAAAAAATAAAATTAATAGAAAAATGTCGGACTTTCATCACAATCAAACATGTTCTGGCAGATATCCTTTTTCTTGAATAATGTTTTCCCCCACAGAAATGAAACAGCAATCTTGTTATTAATAGACTGTGGTTACACATTTCAGATTCTCAATTAAATTGTTCAAACCTTTAGGTTTTGGATGTTTGAAAATTATTGTTTTCTGCCTTTACTAAATCAATAACTTATTTTATTGCTTTTAAAAAGATACATTACAATTTTTTTTAAATTTTGTAAAACTTTTAACTGTAAGCTTAAGAAACTTCATGTGAAGTATGTACTGAACTACATCAAAGCAAAGAAAATATATGCTTTTAATGTAACCCAACGAAATGTTATAAATGAATATGATCACAAACAGCACCCCTAAGATCAAAGAATGGTGACTGCTGTATCATAAATGTATGAATTTTATTGTTTCTTTTAAACATAATTGTGAATGACATTCTATGATGGAAAATGGTTACAGTTGTATTTTAAAATTTATTACATTTATGAATTTTAAGTGTCTGTTTAAATATTTTTTTCTGCATTAACATTTTTTTTTTGTATAGCATATAATTGAAGTAGTGTAAATTGTTCCAACATATATTGTGGTTTCACTGTATTTTATTGTGTTATGAATGACATCAAGGGAATGAGGACAGTTAACTGCATTTGTAGTCTGAGAATAAAGTTTCATGTGAATTAATTTTGCCTACATATATAGTCAATGAAAGTAAATATTCTTTTTTAATATGCTGATAGCAAAAGTAACAATCATATGGGTAATTGCTCTGAAGATTACTGGACATTCAGGTATCTAGTTGATATGTTGAATACAATGATTCTATTCGTTTGGAGAGGGGAAGAGCGCCACTTATGTGTCAAATTTAGAATTGAGACTATTGTATACACTCCAAATGAAATAAGTCTGAATACACTACTAAGATAATTCCCAAACTAGATCCCAAAGAATCATTTAATAGAGGCAAAACTCTTCATACAGTAGCACCATTCAGTAAAAGCCAGAATAACCAATGAATGCAAGAAGGTTTGTTGCATAAAATCCATATCTAGTGCCTACTCATTCAATATCTCCAGACTAGTTTATACATTGTGGCTTTCATCAGTGATGAACCTTGGATATGAGAGCAGTGCACCTAGATCTCAGGATCTAATGCAACCCTCCAGCAGTCATATTATTAGTTAACTATAAAGCTTTGAGTCCAAAATGAAAATGTAGTGTTTTCAATTCAAGTTCATTAGCTTGTATAGTCATATAGATCTGAACTCAGTTCAGCATCCATACTTTTTGGTGTCTAGATGCACTGTCTCAGATCCAAGGCTCATTATTGATGAAAGCCTCAAGCTAGAAACTAGATATTGGATGAGTAGTAATTATATAAAGATTTTATGCACAAACCATCCTGCATCCATTGATTACTCTGGCATGCACTGAGTGGCATTACTATATGGAGAATTTTGCCTCTGTGTAAACAGCTTGTGTGAGCATAAAGAATGGTGATCATATGATGTTTGGTGGTTTAATATCAATCCTACCCAATAGGATTATGGTGACTGATTATTAAAGAATGAAAAACACCAAAAAGTATGGATGCTGAATTGAGTTCAGATCTAAATGACTATACAAGATAATGAGCTTGAATTAAAAAACATTGCATTTTCATTTTGAACTCCGCCCAAACCTTTCTGCATCCTTTGATTTACTCTGGCTTGCACTGAGTGGCACTACTATATGGATAGTTTTGCCTCTGTGTAAACAGCATTGTGTATGCATAAATAGTGATCATGTGACATTTAGTGGTTTAATAAGAATCATTTAAATGAAACTTGTAAATAATGCCATTCTTTGTTATAACAATGGCTGGTCTGGCGATCTATTTTGTTAGATGATCTTTATCTGTAAAAGTAGATTGTCATTGCTGCAATGAAAAGTTGGAATAACTTACAAGTTCATTTAAATGATTTTCTGAGGATATAGCTTCTGAATTATCTTAGCAATATATTTGGACTTGTTTATTTCATTAATAGATTTATATTCTTAGTATTACATATTTGATAAACTATAAAATTGTTTATGCACTCATTAAAATCATTAGAACATATTATAGAATATGAAAACAGAATAATGATCAAATTTATTTTCATGGAATTATTTGTATATTTTTGAAAGTTAGATTCACACTGATAATCATAGAAAAGTCTTAGGCGGGAGAAAATTGAACTTCTATATTAACACAACGAATTTTATTTAGTTTATCGGTGATACAAAATGCAGTTTGCCTAATTTTTGCCTCTGCGGGAACATATTGTTCTATCATTCTGCCTCTATTGTTAAATCTGACAACAGAATGATCTTAAATGAAAATTATTGTTTCTAAAATATTTACTTTTGATTTCACATAAGGATTATTCTGGTGGAATGCATGATGGGAAATTGTTATATTGCTAGAAAAAATATTTTATGTCATTTAATATTTCTGATTACAATTTGTCAACAGTTTAACTGTTTCTGGAGATGTATTATATTTTAATGGAATATCTACAACTACATTATATAATTATCTGGAGAAAAAAATTGAGCAGGAGAGTTATTTTTATTTTCCATAAGGTATCAGTGAGATGGGTGCATTGTTTAAACAGACAATGTGACTTCAATTTCAACACAATTACCAGTGTTTTGATTCTATAAATCAGTTTAATTGAGTAATTTGTCAAACATTGTTAGCCGAGAGGTCAGCACAGCCGCCTTGCCAGCAATTGTTTGCAAATGGTTGTTGTGGGTTCACCTCCCGGTGGATGCTATGACGTATGAAGAAAAAAAAGAAAAAAATTGTTATGCTTAACTTGTTATCTTGGGGTTTGAATATCATAAAACTTTCTGAGCAACTAATCATAGAATTAGTCATTATTAGTTTTAAAATAATGTTTATTGATTATACAAGAAAGAAACAACAAATTACATAAGCACATAGTATTTTACACAGAATAATTATTTGTAACAGTATTAAGATAAAGCAAACAACCATTATAACATATAAAAAAGTTCGTGTATGCAAACTGTAGGTTATAAATAGGAAAAGTAAATAAAAGGTTACTATAGTAAATAGAGGGATTTGAACTTATGATTTTCAGTCTATTTTCATCATCCACTTTATCTCAAACCACTGATACACATAACCACACTTGTGAAAAAGTTAAATGATCCCTGATGTATGAATTTTGTATAGAACCAGTATTCATCAGTTGGGCCAGATCATAATCTACCACACATATATACAATCAGTGCTTGGCTTATATTAAGATAGCAATTTCTTAAACTTTAATAATCAGGCTTCAATCTTCTCATCCTTCCAATAATTCAACCATCTATTTTATTGAAGAAACTCTGACTAAACATTGAAAGCCCTTGGTGGATTTAATATTATAGTCATACCCATGTAGACATTACTTCAATCTAACCCTCATATTATCAGACCATTATGTATCAATTTATATTAATAGGAGAGGGATGGGATGAACTTATAATATGATGTAATCTATTTCCAAGGCAATATGTACTTAACCTATTCTTTTAGTATACTAAATGTTTACTATAGTAAATAGAGGAATTTGAATTCAGGATTTTCAATCAATGTAGATTGGTGTAATGTCAATATGATTACAATATCAACTCCACCACGGGCTTTGAGCATTTCATCAAGGTTTTTTTCAAATGGAACAGTTGAATTATTGGAAGGATGAGCACATTGAGGGCTGTCCATTAAAGTTTAAGGAATTGCTATCTTAATATACACTGATATATGTGTGGGAGATTATAATCTGATCTACGAAATACATATATTGGGAATCATGTATATTGGTGGATTGAAAATCGTAAGTTCAAATTCCTCTATTATTATAAATGAATACACTATATGGGCTTAAATCTGCATATATATATATGTAATGTATGCGGATTCGAACTCAGAGGTCCACACGACCCTCAACTCTCCATGCCATCTTATATTGCTGACCCACCTGATCACACACCTGTTGAAAAGATAAATAATCACCAATATACGTAAACATTCAGTATATTGAATGAATAGGTTAATTAAATAAAAGGTAATATCTCTTTACTCGTATTGTATAACCTCCATGAATATCCAAAATAAATAATTCATTTTAATTTTTTTTTTAAAAAAAAAAAAAAAGCTTTGTTGCTCGAGAGTAAGTGCTTAATCATTGTAATCCATGGGCCTGTTGTGAAGGTTAACAAGAAATATTTGGTCTTTTTATTGGAAAGGTAATCAATAAGTCTATATTTTGTTTATATTGCTTCTTAAGAAAAAAAAACATACACGGGTCAGATGAAATATTAGAGGATATATTTGTTTTAGGTTTAAGTGCACAGAATCTGAGTTTTTTGTGAAGACTACTGGAAGATTTTATATATTTTTGTAAAATGATTTATCATAGACATGGTCTATTAAATAATGAAAAAACCTCGCTTGTAGGAGATACGGAATTATCGTAATTTATTCCACTACTGCACTTCCGGTGTATAGAACTTCTTATAAATTCGAGCGATAAAGCCATCCGATTAATTATTATTATTTTTAGGTAAACTATTAACTTTATTAATACATATATTATAGAAAGAACAGTGAAATTGTAACTATTACTACTATTAGAGCACCGCAGAGAATTACCGATAAGAAATAAATGGAATCAACGGAAGTATTATTACAAGAAGTACAATTGAATTTTTCTTTCTTAATATTGTAATTGCATGTTAAATGAGTTAACTAATAAAATATCCAATATTATTTTTTACTCAGCGAACCAATACCCAGCATGCATTTCTTCTAATTTCTTTCACATTGATCACATGTTTTTAAGTAAATGGTGAATATAAATAATGATAAATCTCAAAAGAATTTGTGATTAATTCTGTTTAATATTACAAACTATTAACAAAAAATTATTTTAAATTGATTTGTTTTTTCTTAATATAAAAATATTTACATTCTTTTTTATTTGCGAATTTTTATTTTTAAAAACTTTTGCATGAGCTCATCATCCAATCTGAGATTCAACTGGAAATAACTGGATTTTTATTTTATCTTCAACTGAGAGCTTTTGCCAAATTGTTTTTTAATTATTTTCAGATCTCTAGAGTAACAATAATAAAAATTAAAAATATGCACTCGGATTTTTTTTGTGAACTTTATATATCCCTCCCCTCATACATATATATTTATTATTAAATATTACGTCAGATTTGGCTCTTTTTTTAAATAAATAAATTGCTTCATGTAATTTATCAAAATCTTTCTCAAGTCTAGACTTATGAACAAGATGGAGTATCTATATATATTCACGTATTTTAAAATTCCTAAGTCTTTCATAACTCATAACTGCTGTATAATTTTTAAATATTACTAATTGTCTGCTAGGTTGAGGTCACTCCAACTTTATTTCACATACTTCCGACCAATGACGTAGGCATTGTAAGGCAAACTAAGGCAATGGTTTTAAAAGCTTAACACAATGCATATGGATTTCTGGATTTCATATGCAAAAAAAAAATTAAGGTATATGTTACAAATATTAAAAAGAGCCTTTTAAAAAGAAACTTATTATAGGAGCCCAAAATTTCTAGCTATCCCTTTGTTTCTGACTTACAGCTCTATATTATCCGAGTTAATTTTTTTTTCTCTTACTAGGTTTTTTGATAACCTTTGAATTTTAATTTAGTATTATTGTTGCATATCTATTATAATTTCTTCAAAAAATATGTCGAATTCACTTTCAGCTTTTAATATAATCAGTGATATCAAGGGCACTGATTACTTTCTTCTTCACATACCATACTTTCAATCTTTCCTTGTTAATCCTAACATAAATCTTTGTATACACTACTGCAGTCACCAATCTCTACATTGCTCTTCTTTTTAATTATCCAAGTTTCGCATCCATAAGTGAACCTTGAAGTAACACATTTAAAAATTTTATTTTATAGATCATGGACATATTTTGCCCAAAAGAATTTTAGTCTGATATAATTCTTTGGTAAATTTGGTCTATTATGATTTCATCTATACTAAGAATTTATAGCTTTTAACTTTTCTCTAATTCATTACTATTAATCTTTGTTTTTTCCCCTTTTTTGAAAATTCATTAAACATATCTTCAACATTTTTTACCATTACTGATTCACCACAGAATAAAGATCTCTCCAATTTTAATCCAATCTCTTCAATCTCCAGCCTCTTTTTTGCACATCACAGTAGCAAACGCCTTTATTTCAACTATCCATCTCACATGTGGTCTCTTTTTAGGTCTTTTATAATCTCTTAAAATCCACATTAAATGTTACTTATATTTTTTTAACTCTATTACTTTGTTTTCATTTAATAGTTCTTGTAACCTTTCATACAGCTCCCAAATGGAACTATAATCTACAAAATATTTTCTATTAAGCTGCTGTAATAAGTTTTACTATGATTGAATCATTCTGCTTTACCACATTTAACATTCAATTAAAGCCCTGTGTGCTTTAGTACAGAAGTAGCATGACAGAATTCGCTGCTCAAAACCATGGTTTATTCTGTCACTTCTTATGTTCAACTTTCTTATGAATTTCTAGACCAGTGGTCTTCAACCTTTTCACACCTGCGGACTGGTAAAAATAAGGATAAGGTTCCGCGGACCAGCAAAAATAAGGATAAGATTTCGCAGACCGGCGGAAGTCTATAGATAAATTTTCTTAAAGATAAGCATAATTGTTATAACTGATCAAAACAACAATGTTAAATATATAAGATAAAGTTTTATATATATATGGAGTTTATATAATAAAAACTTTTTTTTTTTATTTTTTTTAGAAAAGTAATAAAAAATTTAATTCTACCCCCCCCCCCCCCCCCATAAACATCTGTGATAACTAGAAAAACAAATTAATTTATGAATGATTGATTAGATTTTGTTTTCATTCTGTTTTTTTTTTAATCGAGTAAAAATGAGATGAAAAAATAAATAAAAATTGGCTATATTAATTAAAAGTTTAAACTTTTATTATTTATTATTACAAACTTTTTACTGCCCGTCTAGCACGCGGATCTGCAGAAAAGTTCCGCGGCCCTATGCCAGGCCGCGGACCAAGGGTTGAAGAATTCTAGACAATAAAACATTACATTATTTTTAATTATCATATAGACACTAAGTAATCTCATTACTGATGTTACATTTTGATAAATATTCTTCAAAATTCATTAGTATTCTTGTCGTGTGCCATGATGTACCTAAGCTTTAATGGCAATAGAAACACTGATATAATGAAATGATTTTTCATTTTCTACAAAATCCAATGCAAAAAGGCAGCCCATTTTAATTGGTTCTTTCAGTACATACTGTGCTATAATCTACTTTAGATTCTATTTGTTCTTCGATTGATTTGATTCCAATGTTGTTTGTTAATGGTCTTTTATAACATTATCATTTGGTTTTGCAAAGATCTAATGGCCCATATTACTTTTTCATTTAGAATCATTGACATTTCATCTGTTATTATATGAAATACTGTTTTTCTGTTCTTATTAGATGCTTTTTGTGAAAAATTTCCTCAGACTTTTATCATCCCTTTTTTAGTATCTTTTAAAACAAATTTTATTGAATATTACAAATTGCTATGTCCATAATGTTTACATAATTGAAACTGTTAATTACAATGTTTGAATATGAAGTAGATTGATAAATGTTTTGATAATTAGTTATACATTATGATAAATAAAAAATTCAAACAAGTTACATCCGTTATGCTTTACTTACATTTTATATAAAAAAGACAGGAAAATTCTCACCCAAACAGATATTAGTTTATTTCTCATATATACATTAATATACAATTATTATTTGACTTCCATAATGGTATCAGTAATAATATTAAGCGCCATGTGACTGTAAAAATGTCAGGGCCACAAGGCTTGATCTCTCTGTTTTTAAGCAGTTTTTTTTAAAAGGTAGATTAATAGTTTCCAAAATGTAGGATTGAGCATAAGTTGATATCTTCGAAGCTTGAATGTACACAAAATGAATGATGTTACTTTTATGTTAGAACATGTTTTCTTTTAATGTTTTCAACAAATAATGTTAAGGAGGAAATATATTGTCAGGTAATGGAAGTTTTTAGGTGATGTTAAGTTTTTAAAGTAGAGCTTACACCCAAAAAGCCCTCCAGTGACTCATCCTTTCTCCTATAGCAAGCAAATTGGATCTATATTTGCATGGAACCACTTTCCTGCAAAGAAGACCCTAATGGGCAGAGCTTGGAGATTTATGTTTATTTAAAAATGTAGATATTTTGGTTCCAAATATCAGTTCCCAAAATCAAGATATAGTTTTATAATGTCAAGATATCCCTTCTCTTTGATATATTTTCTTGATATTTCACTGCTTTTAAATCATCATTAGGACTCGCCAGAATATTTATGGAATTCCACATATTGCATTTTAAAACAGACCAATAGCAAGTATAGATTAAAGATGCATTCAAATACTCATTTGCCATTATGAAAAAAAAAGTGTAACAGCTAATGTTTGAATTGTAAATTATGATTAAATATAACAGTACCAATTTTAGGGAATCCTCTTTACCAGCTTGCCAAACACCAGTAATGGAATTTAATGCAGTGATAGTTAGTGGATTTAAAAGCTAAAGATAACTGGATCACAGCTCACTTCTGTAACATTTGATACATGAATATCATATAATTCCCTTAGTGATGAATACAATTATTAAAAAGTCATTTTTAATTATTTTCATAATTTTTTTCTGTTCTGTCTCAGAAAAAGTTTACTGAAGTGTCATCTTGTTATTTCTCCCATTTCTATAATTTTAATAGAAATATCTGTTAATTTTTTAATGGTCTTATTCGATTCTGAATCAATATGATATTTTAAAATGGTTTACAAGTTGTAGCATAAGTTCAATGGAGTGTTTTTGAAGTTCAGAGATATCAATTGTTAATACTAACTTTTTTTATTCTCCCTACTCTTTTGCCATCTAGTGTAAGCTTTAGTAATCAACAGAAGCTTACATTAGTAGGAAAAAGAGCAGCTAAAATAAAAGAATTTGCTAATAAATAACAATATACATAGTAAGCAAAGGTCACATGATGTTTTATTGGTTATGTGATGTATTTTTGATTTAATTTTTTTTTTTTTAAAGTTTTTAAATTTTGTGCCATCATATATTTTATATCTCATTAATCAATAAATTAAATCAACTCTTGAATCTGTTAAATCTATTACAGTGCATATTTCAAGACTCAAAATATAATCCAATTCTTCTATGCCTTTCAGTAAAAGTTTCTAAATCCATTTTCACATAATCTAAATTTTTTTATATAATTCCCTCCCTCCCCTCTCATTCTCCAAATTTTACAAGTCTGTATATGTTGCTCCTCACATCTATCTCTACATCCAATCAGTCATTTGCACTTTCTTCTTTCATAGCATTAACATCTTTCAAGATTTTAAAATTTTGTTTGGTCTGTTCAAAAGCATTCTGTATGAACTTTCTGGAGTTTCTTTAGTGGGACTGAGAACTTGAAAGGAAAAATCTATATTATTTGCATTGAATATACTCCAATAATTGGATAATTCATTCTCTCATACAGCATTAATCTCCACATAGTTTGTTCTTTCATCTTTTATTTACCATGAATCCATCTCCATTTGCATTTTCCATATTTGTATCTTATAATCAAACACGTACCTACTCTTCAGGTTAGTTGTTTCTTCATCATTCTAACTTCACAAAATTTAAGAGTATTGCACATAACATGAAAGTTTGTGTAATTTTCAAAGATTTATAATGGCCAAATGTGAAGTCATAATAATTCTAAGATCATTTGCTTGGGGGAGGGGAAAATTTGATGTTCAAGCACCTAAGTAGCAAGAGCAGCCTAATTGTCAACTGTTCCATTCAATTTCCAAATTCAGTTTTGTTTTTAAGTGAGAGTTAATCCAATAATCTTCATTTCTCTAATCATGCTCCAAATTATAAAGGTCATATAGTCATTGTACAATGTTACTGTTCAGGTATGTTGTTGCCTATTACTAGCTATGGATGTGAAAATTGGCCATTGAAAAAAGATAGGAAAGTTATTGATGCTTTTTAATTGCAATGTGGTAAAGACATTTGTGGATTTCATAGATATAAAAAACAAAACAAATAGAGATGTGGGCTCTCATCTGAAACTTACATAGTGGATAAAAATTGTTCTATTTTGTTCATCTCGTAATATAATTTTTTAGAAAACACACATAATCGTTGGAAAGCTTAATGATGAAAGAAAATGAGCACTTGTGAGAAGGATGGGCTAATGGCTATTCTGGAGTAATGATATTCATATGATCACCAGAAAATCGATAATAACTTGACACCCTCTAATAATGATACAATTTAAAAGCATACATAATTTATTTTATTGCTAGTATTGTAGCTGTATTTTTGTGACATAAATGTTGCGATTGCTTACGATATTACTTTGCAATGCCTTCTGGGAGAAATCTTATAAGCTGGACTGCTGTTACTAAGAAACATTTAATTAAAAAACAAACAAAAAATAGTATTTGTTATTAACATTATACTTTATTATTTACCGGTTCATATTAAATGTTTCTAAGTTTTTGATTGATTGCCAACATTTTTTTTATATTTAAATCAAAGCAATTAAGTTTTTTGTACTTGTTCAAAGAAATTAAATTACAATTACTGTATATAAATTTAAATTTACTTCAAGCATTAAATAGTAACGAGTTAGAAATTAATAAGAGATACTGAGACACCAGAAATAGATTAGAATATATATAAAAAATCTTCACAATTAGAATAAGAAATTTTAATCTATATTGAAAATCTTACAATACTTGTTTTAATATTATAAATACAAGTATATTTCATAGACCTGGAGGGAATTTGAACACAGACTTTCAAGCTCCCGTCAGCCATCCATTTTATCTATACAATCGATGTACATGTGAAAAAGATAAATGATCTCTAATATATATATATCATGCTGAACCAGCCTGTCCATTAAAGTGTGAAGATTTGCTATCTTAATATATATTTTTAAAAAAAACCCCGAGCATGATTATATATATGAGGTGGAAATGATGATCTGGACCAACGGGTGTGTGCTGTTTTTTTTTCTTTTTCATATGTCAAAGCATCAGCCGGGACGCGAATCCACAACTGTCTGCAACCAACTACTTGCTTGTAAGGCGGCTGCGATGACCTCTCGGCTAACAACGATTGACGAGTGTGTGCTGGTTTAGCATGAAATATGTATATTGGAGATCATTTATCTTTTTCATATTTTCTTGACTAAAATTGTAGTGAAATATAAAAACTAATGATCCAATAAAGCCCTGATGAAATTTGATAAAGGAATACAGTAACACTCTGCATCTCCAGATCCGTGGATCGCGGTTCACTTTTGTATTTCCGGTCCTCAAATCTCTTAATTCTAAGCAATAAATCATTCATTTATTAATATTATTCCACATAAATATTTTTTTGTTGTTAGTCATCTTATCAGATAGGTTTTTACCTGCTTCGTTTATCTCCAAGTTATAAGAAAATCATTTGCGATTTATATATAATGTTTACACACTTATCCTCTATTAAAATATGCCCTTTTTTGATGTTGTTGTTGTCGTTGCTTTTGATATATATATTTTTAAAGATCTTTTATTTATTTATTGAATTATCATGGTCTGTTTTTTTCTAGAGTGTCTGACTTAAAGTAATAAAAAAAATTCACTAAACTTTTATTATTATTATTTAAAATGCATAAATAGTCAAATATCTAGTGTTGGATTTTATAAAACATTGAATTTGTATGTGACAGATCGATTTAAATATACATAGAATATGATATTAAAATAGAATATTTGTTCTACTAGACTTTCAAAAATTATAGTTGCGATAGCGGGAAAAGGCAAACTGAAATTGATTCCCACGGAGACATGGATTCCCAAAATTGAACATAATCTAGTCATGGCCAATTACCTGAAGATATTGGAATTAGAAAATAGTGTACAAATAAATATATGAAATGGTAGAATGCTGAACACATTGGAGAAGATGGTAAATTTATTGTTGGAGATATAAAAGAAAGAATTGAATATAGTATGACTCCGTAAATCAAAACCAATCTACTGTGAGGACAAATGCAAAGAAAGGTTAAAAATGTTGTACTATGAAGGTAAAAGTAGACATGATTATGTAGATCTTGTCCAAGATCCAAAAACAAACAAAAAAAGTTTCATGAATAGTACCCCAGTAACTGACAGCTTGATACGATGGGGTCCAAGAGATCTGTTTATTATCCAGGAAACTGTCAAACACTAATTGGATTTGATAAAATAAACCAAAATAAAAAGAACTAATTGTGTGAGTGATTTCATGCAATGGTAGAGTGGAAGATTCTGGAGTCCAAGATGCATGTAGTTGTTGTTATTATTATTATTTTTATTATTATTAGTAGTAGTAGTAGTAGTAGCAGCAGCAGCAGCAGCAGCAGCAGTAGTAGTAGTAGTAGTAGTATTTTATAATCTGTATGATTTAAGTCAGTGTTAAAGTAGTGGTGGACTTGAAAAGATATGATTCCTGAAGTATTTGCTGGCATATCACATGATCTCCTGAAAAATTATCCACATAACTGATTGTTATTATTAAATTGGATTTGCATAAACAGACACTACCTAGCAAAAGTGATTAATCTGTTATCTTGTAGGATTTAGGGATTTGATGGAGTGGCTGAGTAGAGGAGACTAGAACTAAAAGTTTCTGAATCTATTCCCAATTGAGAACAGTAATATATATATATATCAGTTGGATCAATCTTGTGGGACTGTTGGATTCAAACTGCTTGCTTGCACATGTGACCTTTTGAGCAACTAATCATATGATATTTTTTAAAATTAGAACAGAAAAATTAAAACGTTTATTATAGATTTTTGAGATGGAAATATTAAAATAAAAAGCACTTTTTAGCACAATTTGTTTGCACAGGATGAATACAGGCAATTTTATTTTTTGGTTAGTGGTCTGTAGAATAGGATTCAATCATCATCCATGCAATAGTTTGCCTACTGAGTTTTACTTTCACCTCACAGTTAAGTCATTCAAAAATTGAAAAAGATAAGAAATAAACCCTGAATTTTGCTTAAACTTGTTTCTCAGCAACCTTTCAATTTTTATGTCTCTGCTGACCAAGACTGTACTAAAACATTTTGCACCTATCCAAAATTTATATAATTTTTCCATTTAACTGACTATTTACTTGATTATTTTTTTGGCATCCAAATCAGATGTGTGCAATTAATGCTATCACCCATAATAAGAGTAAAGTGTATTAATTGTGTGTAAATCACATTTAATTCGATTAAAACCAGCAAATATTTTATTATAAAAAGAATATGAATATAAAACAGCTGGATAATGTGATGCGATGCACTGTGACTTCTCCTTAAACAGAGCCAGGAATTTCTCAGCAACTATGGCCAGAGAAACCTGTTAGCCACTTTACTTTCTCTTTCCATTCCCCCACCCTAAGTTTTTTCCATAATCTGCTCCATCCCATTTCCACAACATAATAGCCTTCATATCTAAATCCCCCTTAACTTTCCCCCAAACCCAGCATAAAAACCAATAAACCATTTTCTGTATAATAACTTTATTCATATTTATTCTTCCTCAACTTCATTATTTGTATCTTTTCTGTTTTCAAGCATTTGCATTCAATTAACAGATGCCTAATATTTTCTATGCCTTCCTTACACAACTTGCAGACTAAATCACCCGTATTTTTCCATTTACGTGTATATTCCCTTGTTGCTTAAGATCTCATTCGAGCCTTAAATAATAAACTACTTTCCTTGCTATTACCATACATTAACTTGCATCCAATGTTCTGTTTACTTTTATATATATTTAAACTCTTTTTACTCTCCATACTAATTCTCCATCTCTCCAACTCCCTATACTTTATTAATGCATCTATTATTTTATCCCATTCCTTACCACTATAACATTCAACAATCCTCCTAACACAATCATCCCACCTTTTATACAAATATACCAATATAAATTCTTTATTCAAATTTTCTGCATACCACATTACCTTTCTCACCCTTCTTGTTGCCTGCCCTTTACTCGTAACCCAATTAAATACTATTTTGGCTATTCTTTTATTATTCATAAACTGCAACCTACCAAACATTTTCATTTTGCTTTTTGCATCTCTCATATAAAAACTTGACCATCCCAGTTCTTCTTGAATTGCCTCCTTTGCTGTCCACACATCTGCATCTAATGCATGTTTTCCTACTTCCCTTTGTACTTTTTCTAAATAATTTAATACTCCTTTACTAACACATAATGCATCATTACTATATGTTAACCCTGCTACTGCAACTCCCTTTCATATAATTCTAGCTACATCATATTTATTATATGAAAACACTGTTAATTTCTTTATCGATCCCTTTCTTTTCTTTGCTTCATTTATCAATCTTTTCTCCCATTCAGAATAATGAAACGACTTTAGGCGCCACCTATTTACTTCTCCTAATAGAAATACAAAAAATGTAAAGAAAAAATTTTACACAAATGATATTCTGGCGGCAGATGAGAATAGGTTTATCATGCAAAAAAAAAAAAACCTGAATAAATAATAATCAACACATTTGGTTTTTATTTATAAATAATTATTAAATATTTATGCACAAAGTAAAAAAAAAAAAGAGAAAGAATACTGTTGGCAAATATAAAAGATTAAATATCACCTTCTTTAAAAACAACTTTATCTTAAAGAAATATGTAAAGAGAAGGAGATAAAAAAATTCTGTCACTAAATAATTAATGTATCTTCATCAGTCTGAAATCTTAGCGATATTAATCACGTGCATAAAACTGAATTAGTGAACAATATTACAGGAGGATACCTATTGCAACTATTGTTTATTTGCAATAATAGATGCATTGTAAAAACAAATCATGTCGTTTATTCTTAAAAATGTCATTGTAAAAGATTTTATATAAAAAAAAACTTGTCAGTACTGAACAATTTTGATTATGTAATGCAAAGTATTTAAAGTTTATAAAAAATATGTGTGTATGTTATAGATATGTATTTGTATCTTCAATAGAAAATCATGAAAAGAATTTGTAAATCCGTGTTTATTTGTTAATGATGTTTCGAATCAAAATGTCTTACTATTCAAAACAAATAATAGACAGTGCTGACGTAAGCATGAAGAATAACATCACGTGACCTTCTCGGGTATCTTTCGTCTGATTTTGAGAACCGTTCAATCATATAAAAGGCTTCATCTTGGTTGCTAGACGCATTAGTTCCCCAAGTTCTCATTAATGAAATCAAAAACTAGTCTGGAGATGTGTTTACCATTTGTTTTCTATTGATTATTTCGAGCCACGGGCACGCTGTCACAGTACGCAATTTATTAGATGCACACAGGTGCCATGATAGTAAAGACGCAAAAGATGCCAGGTGAGGAGAAAATACTTAAAAAAAGTATTATTCATTAATTATATCAAAATAAATTATATTTTTGTTAAATGTTACTTATGTTTTATAGATTTGTTTTAAACAAATTGTTTACAATCACTTATTTGTTATTATTCCTAAGAGTACCAAACTCTCCAATGCAGTAGTGCCACCAAGTGCAAGCTTTTGTAATCAGTGGATGCAGGAAGGGTTGTACATAAAATCCCTATCTAATGCCTTCTCATCCATTGATTACAAAGGTTTGCACTTGGTGGCACTACTGCATGGAGAGTTTGATACTCTTATTAACAGCATGTGTATGCATATGAAATGGTGATCATGCGATATTCTTTACGATCTTATTTTATTCTTGCCCATGTTTTAAGAAGCAGTTTAGAACCAAGTAAAAATTGGAACTTGCATGAGTTTATTGTTTTCAGGATGATGTGTACTTGATTCAAATTTGCGTTTACTCTAAACATATATAATAAAATCTATTGCAGTTTTTAATTTTAGTGTACATTCTGCTGTTACAGTGTACTACATATCATAATCAAAAAGGTATCAGTGCATCAAAAGATATCATTTGTATATTTTTGTAATTAGACATAGTACAATACATCAGTAATAACATAAATTAATTTGATTTTTTTTTCATATGTCATAGCATTGGCCGGGAAGCGAACCCGCTAACCCGGGACAGCTGCTTTACAAGCAGCTGTACTGATCTTTAATTTGAACTAAGATCTAATGTATGTTATTCATTATTTTTTCATAACATTTAACATATTTCGTATTTTTTAATTTTGTTAAACTGTCATGAAAAATTACATTTTCATGTTTTTTTTTTTTTGTTTTTTTTTTTAAGTGTCATAGCATTGGCCGGGACGCGAACCCGCAACCCGTGCAACTGCCTGCAAGTGCAAGGCAGTCGCGCTGACCTCTCGGCCACCAATGCAAGACACATTTTCATGTTTTTAGATATTTTTCTAAAGAAATTAACATATTTTTAATATTTTCTTTTAATATTAATTTTTAAGTTAATAAATTTATATATGGAATATTCATTGCAAAAATTATATTTTGCACTAAGTTTTTTTTATATATTAATATTATTAAAAAATATATACCTAATTTTAATAATAAAAATTATTATAATTGTGCATTTTATTTTAATTAGATGTCCCAAGAGGAAAAGAAAATGAAACTTTCTGTGTATCAAAATTAATAAATAAAAGAAAATGGGAAGAAGAAACAGGGAGAAATGCTTCCAGAATTACTCAGTACTTCACTGAACAAGTAAAGAATACTCGGAGCCAGGTTCTGGATGCAGTAAGGATATTTTTGATATATTCATTTTAATTGGAAAATAATTCCAATGAAGATAGTGAACAGACAGAAGAAACAGTCAATTATCTGGGACCCAAAGGCCAATACAGAAGAAACAAGCAAAGATGTTGTAGATGTTTTCACTAATTTGGAACATGAAGAATCTTCTGTTTAATTTTGATGATCCTGGAGATTGGCCAGAAACATTTTCTCATACAACAGAGTAAGCCATTTTAGAAACGGGTCTTAAAGAAATGAAAAATTTTAATTTTTCACACAAATTTTCCCGACAAAATTTTTCATACACATATAAGAAAAGGCATTTAAAAAATGGTCAAAAATACAATAAAAATTGATTAATTTATTTAGTTTTTAAAAACTGCAGGCTAATGTTTTTGCTGCAAACTTTTCAAACTTTGCAATTGCAAATATAATAAATTTATTCAGGGATTTAATGATTGGCAGTATCTTGTAATATATTTTAATTATCATGACAAAAATTTAAATAATTTGAACAATTACAAAAAAATGAACAGAATAATTACATTCTTTAAAAAAATAAGACTTGTAATTACCACTTGCAGCAAACAGTTTTAGATCATGAAAGGAAATGGTATGAAGTTTTAAAAAGAATAATTTTTGTAATAGTTTTTTGGGAAACAAAATCTAGTTCTTCATGATAAAAGTGATAAACTTTATAATCACAACAACAGTAATTTTTTTAAAGTCCATTGAGATGTTAGAAAAGTTTGATCTTTTTATATCAGATCACACATGGCATGTAGCTAATAATCATAACTTTAACAATATACCCTTCTATTTAGGAGATAAAGTTCAAAATGAAATACTCACTTTATTGACATCAGGTATTAAAAATAATATTAAACTGTGTCAACAAATAAAATATTTTTCAATAATTTTAGATTGTATTTCAGAAATATCATATACTAAACAAGTGTGATAACTCTGCATACAGTAGCGCCACTCAGTGCAAGCCAGAATAATCAATGGATACCAGAAGGCTCGTGCATAAAATCTCTATCTAGTGTCTATTTAGCCAATATCTCCAGACTAGTTTCTAGCTTGTGACTTTCATCAGTGAGGAGCCTTGAATCTTAGTGGGCGCTACTGTATGGAGAGTTTTGCCTGTTTTAATAACAGTTAAAAAATGGTGATCATGGTTTAGGGGTGATAATAAGATTCATTCATTCCAATTCAGGATATAAAAGTATTGAAATATATTGTAACGTTTATTTATATATGTTGCAAATATATTGGCATTTGGTAAAAGCTAAAAAAATAAAAGTAGATTTAGATTTTTTTTGACTAATTTTTTTTTTTAAAAAAAATAATGTACAATGAAAGTTAAATTATTCTTTCATTTTTTTTTAAATGTAATTAGAAATAAAAGTAGAATTGGAGAGAACAAAAGAATTCCAAAAGTTAAAAAAAAAAAAAAGATAAGAGAAAGTAAAAATATTTTGGCTAATTAAACATGGCTGGAAAACTTGATAAAAAAATGAGAACTTAGTAATTGAAAAATGATAAAGACTGTATAAGATTATAAACACAAAACGCCATGATAATAGCATGCGCAGAAGTCCGAAAACTGGACCTCGAGTATAAAAAGGAGGGCTTCTGTTGGAGGAATGTCTTGGTTTGCCTGATATTCTTTTGGTTGGTTTTGGATTAAAGAATCCAGACCACTCTACGATGAAAAAGTTCTTCATACGAGAGTAGACTGGAGCTTTAGCTGACATCGTTACCGATGGACACCAGAGAAGCTTACGCGACTAACCTATGGAACCAGCACCAAGATCAACTAATAATCAAAGGCCATGAGCTCATTTTAACCCTGAAAAACTATGCATAGTTATCTACAACCATCGTGAATTCACTAAAACTTACCGGTAAGTTACGCTTCATTATCCGGATTGTGACAAAGTTAACCATTTTAACAACTACTCGTAAAAATAAGCTTATAATAGGATCCTGATAGAGACTTTAATTTAATTGATCAAGAGACTCTTATTTAACCAAGAACTTTGTAATTAATTATTCAGCAGTTATTTTTATTATTATTAATGTTTCACGTCAGAATTAAGTGTGTTCTCTCCAATTTATTTGATAAATAATTTACTTCAAACATTTTTTTTTATCTATTAGAATAAAAATATTTCTAATATCAATTTTTCATTTGTGCGTTATTAATAATAGTTATTATTTTTTTATTAATTTATTATTAGTTTAATAAGATTTAAAACATAATTTACCTTTGCCAATATGTTTGAATAAGCCCAGGAATAATAATCTTAAAAAAAATAATTCTCGTTACGGTATGATGCAATACCGATTAAGTTAAAAGTATTTTTCTTTTTTTATTCATGAGACGTTATTTGACTATTTCAGCGGACTCTTTAGAATAAAAGGTCCTGGCACCCATATTAAATAAATTAAAAGCTGATTTTGTCAATAACATAATTCTCAACTATTAATAGGCTGAGTTGATCAGGAAATATAGCTATGTTTTTAGAATAGAAATACAACTTTCTTCTTTTTTGACATAGCTTGATCAACTCGCGCGCAGTTTATATTAGCATGTAGAGGCCTAGCAAAATGGAAAACATTATAATATGAACACTTTTTAGCATCCCTATTCAATTTTAGATGCTACAGAATCTGGATTGACCATATGTCTTATTGATTTCCTGAATAAATTAAATTTAGATAAAATTTAAAAGTCATGACTATGATAATGGCTCTAATATATGTGGCAAAAACATGGGTTTACAAAAAAGAAATTTGTTTTTAAATCCCAGTGCAAATGTCCCATATTCAAATTACAATCTAAACCTGATATACTGTGAATATTAATTATGAAACTTGGTTTCTTTAATATAGTACAAGAGTTATATATATATGATCAATAGATGGCATTTTACCAAAACCACCAAGCAAGTGTATATTTGTTTACATAAACATCAAAAGAGTCAGAATTCACTATCTCTTTTGTTTGCTCCACCTTCAGATCAGCTGATTTTAAGCTAATTTGCTATCATCAGTGAAGGATATGGCTAGAAACTAGATATAAACACTGACTCCAAGCGTTTATGCAAAAAGTTCCTATCAGTTTGCAAGCATGAATTTTTCAGACATGTAATGTCTTCAAACCCAGCCTAACAAGCCAGATAGCTACATGGGTCTGATACCAGTTCAGTTTCACCACATAGTCAAAACCTCTGCAATATATATCATTGCAAAAACCTTTAAAGGTATATTTATGAAAAACAAAAACCAAGTTATAATTAACGTAACTTGCTATCACTTGTATTTATGATCAATAGATGGCGTTTCTTCAAAACCACCGAACAAGTGTCTATTTGTTTTCATAAATGTCAAAAGAGTCAGAATTCACTATCTCTTTCATTTGCTCCACCTTCAGATCAGCTGATTTCAAGCTAATTTGCTATCATCAGTGAAGGATAGGGCTAGAAACTTGGTTTTTGTTTTTCATAGATGTACCTTTAAAGGTTTTTGCAATGATATATATTGCAGAGGCTTTGACTATGTGGAGAAACTGAACTGATATTAGACCCATGTAGCTATCTGGCTTGTTAGGTTGGGTTTGAAGACATTATGTGTTTGAAAATTTCATGCTTTCAAACTGATAGAAACTTTTTGCATAAACGCTTGGAGTCAGTGTTTAGATCTAGTTTCTAGCCCTATCCTTCACTGATGATAGCAAATTAGCTTGAAATCAGCTGATCTGAAGGTGGAGCAAACGAAAGAGATAGTAAATTCTGACCCTTTTGACGTTTATGTAAACAAATATACACTTGTTCGGTGGTTTTGGTAAAACGCCATCTATTGATCATAAATATATATATATATATTCTGTTTATCACTGGAATATTTTAACTATTCATGAAACTGGTTTAATCTTAAAGCCAATACCTGAAACATGACAACTGAACAGAATTGATACTATAAAACCTCTTTATAAATATTTATTTGAGGTCTATGATGCTTTATTTGAAATTTTTAATGATTCTTCAACCCTGGATGAAGAATTCAAATATCAGGCAAAATACCTAGGTGAAATATTACTACATTTACATTTATTTGTGGTATTAGAGTTTGGTATTATATTTAAATAAATAAATTTTGTCAGCAAAATACTGCAATCTTCATTTATGAATCTCCTATTTACTTTAGATGTATTGAATGATTTAAATAAACTTTTAAATGTGCATTAGTCTGATGAAACTTTTAAAGAAATTGTAGAAAGTTAAAAAATTAATTGCTGCTAAATTTGATGCAAAATCTGTATTTTGTAGTAGTGGACCACTAAGGTGATGTAAAAGGGCAACACTTTATTTTTTCATGTGTCAAAGCATTAACCAGGAAGCGAATCCAGGCCAGCTACTTGGAAGGCAGCTATAGTGACAAAGACTCTGACCTATGACCCATAAACTTTGATCTCTAGAGTTTATCACTGCACTAAACAACATGGGGCTGATTAAAGTGAAAATCCTATAGTCAGTGAGGACCCAAAACTAACTGAAATAGTTCTCTGATATGCGCACCTACTGTTGCATATGCTTCAGTTGCTACATAACTTTTTCTGAGACACTTCTGTATCAATCTTCCAAATAACATCAACATGTGAAATTGTGTTGCCACATAGCATGCACATCCAACTGCTAAATCACATAAATATTGAATATAAGTATTTTAAATTCATATTTTAGAAATTATAAGCTAGTAAAAATAATATGCCTTTTTTTATTAGGTATTTTTTTAAATTTACTTTCATAAAATATAGGAAATGTGATGGCCCACAGCACCGGAATTTGCGGGGAGTGGGAAGGATGATTTGCCCAATGCGAAGTATTGGCCAAAAGTTGCAGAAGTCTTATCAAACCAAACTTATAATTTCCAAATACTAAAAGATTATACTATATACCCCTATGAAATAAAGCATATTATTTTTATTAGCTTATAATTTCTAAAATATGAATTTAAAATACTTTTATTCAATATTTGTCATTTCTCAGTTGGATGGGTCAGCAATGGTTTTGACTGGTCTTTAGATTTCAAAATGGCCATGAGCACAGACTAAATCAGTACCCATTTTGCTGTAAAGTATGTTTCATTTATTTGTCAATTTTCATAATGACTGAAAAGTTGGAATTGCATCAAATTTTTTTTCTATCAAGTAAAATGGTGAGATAAACAGTTATAATGCTAGAAATAGATTACAAGCAAGCTGATCTTGGAAAAACACAAGTTTATGATTGATTTAATTGAAGTATCAATTTGTGTCCAAGTCCAATATCAAGTCTATGCTGATTTTTTTCTCTCAGAATTAGTTTATAATGGTCAGGCATTTTTTCTGCATGTTCTAAAACATTTACATAATATAGTAAAATGTAAACATGCTGTTTTACGGTAAAGTGAGGAGTGCAAACTTCACCACAACAAAACATCAGATTGCAAAGCATTAAATGTAAGACAATTTTTAATTAAATTCAACATAACCCAGATTATTTATCAACCATATTTAATAAATGTCACTTCATGTGATATTTTTCATCTCTCTTAATAAAAAAAATGTCTCTTTTTTTGCAGACTTAGAAGTAGTGGGAAAAAACAATGCATGTATTAAAAGGTATCACTTTGCCTGTGTTTCTGGACTACTTTGAAAAGTGAAAAACATATTTAGACTAGTGTACTGCATCAAATGGACAATTATTTGAAAACAATTAAATTTATAACATTTAAAAATAAATAAACAATTTTTTTTATAAAATTCCAGTTACCTTGTATATCACATTTTGACAACTGCTCATGAAACTGCCTATAAGCTGTTTCAAAGACTACTGCCATAAAAAGAAATGACACCAAACATAAGGTAAAAGAAGCATGCTATATAGCAAGCGATCTTACATCAGTCAAGAGATGCAATGCATGCTTTTCTCTCTCTATCGCAAATGGTCTCTTTAATCATTTTGCATTAATTTGCATATATTTGCATACTACATTCGTATAGTTCTCAACACTTTAGTAGCTATGATTATGGAAGCATAAAGCCTTCCAAAAGTGCTCGGCTCATTAAATTGCAGAGTATTATTTACTTTTACAAACTTCAGTATCTGTGCACAAAGCACATATTTATTGTAACAGTCAGAATCGTCTATCTCGCTAACACACTGCAGAATTCAAACCCCAAACACGAAACTGAACATTCTAGGAGGGGTTGCCTTCTAGATATACTTAGTTTAAATCTAAAGTCCAAATTTCACAGCGCCACCTACGTGATAACGCATTTGATGCTACTATTAGTATAACCTTTTACCGGTGCCTGGTGGGCAGGGAGAAACAAAAGGACTCTATACTAAAATAAGTTTGGGTGGCTAATTAACGTCTATGGATGTACAAAAGGAATGTATAAAATAGATATAGAGACCGAGACAGTGATAGGAATCAATAAAATAGAATCAAAATTAGTTTTAAATGATTTCAAAATTTATTTATATAGAAATATATATATGATGCCACTGTCTGCTTATATGAAACAGGGATGCATATTGAATAATTGTTGGCATTACATTCCAATAAATGACAAAAAGGTTTTAAAGCAAAATTATATATTCTATCCCTCGGGCTAATAGCATTACGATAATGTGCTTAAAGAGATGGCAACATGTGTGAGGTGCTTTGAGTAATTATAACAGTTTAATAAAATATTTGATATTACGAGTGATATAATATTTATTGATTTCGAGAATGGCACGGACAAAAGCTTACTAATCAATAAAGTGGGGATGTGATCAAGGCATTTATTTGATAATAATAATTAAAGCAGATGGGAGGTCAGTATTGCTAATAATGAATTTATTAAAGTTGGAGGGTGTGACACATTTAAGTCACGGATGCTTTGTAAAAATAAATATATATATAAAACAATAGTGAAATATTTGGAATGACTACGGAGGGCAGATCGCCGCTAACCTGTAGGAAAGTGTTGTCATGAACAGCCAAAACTTAGTGACTGGGTGACGACTGTATTTAATTCCCAGGTGTGACATTTGTGGACACACTCTGCCTGGAAACCGCAGGAAGCGAAGAGAGAACGGACTTGGCCGTGTAAAAATCCTTGGAAAAGCAAAACAAAGCGGTCTCAACAACCAATTCATTTACCAGCAATACTAAACTAATGCATATAAAACATACTAAATGGGTAAATGCCCAATCAAATTCTCAGAAATTCATTTAAAAGGGTCCGCACATTCTCAACATCAATGATGAACTTTGTAATTAAAGTAGAACACAGTATTTAAAATAGGAAAATGCATGCTCACGGGTTTGAAAAGTAAGCATATGTTTATTTACGCAATCATGCATTTGGTGACACATTTAATCATTGACCTCGCACATACTTTCATATTAGATTAAAATCAATAACATGTAGATTTTAAACTATGTGATTATTATATATTAAAGAAGATTAGAATCGCCCTCGAACGAGTGATTTGCAAGATAATAAAATTGGAAATTATTATAAATTTAAAATATGCCTTAATAGCGGTGTGTTACTTTCAACAAAAGGAATAATTCACTCAGTCAAAGACGATTCTGACACATTATCATAATAAAATAAAAGAAAGCTTTATAAATAGAAAATATTAACCCAAGGATAGAGAGCAAAACTGTTGATTATATTTGAACATGTTAAAGAAGTACATAATAAAGTTATGTGAAATAAAAGAAAAACAATTTAGAATAGCTATAGCATGTTAGTTAGGAATCACAAGAGCTCTTGGGTTAATTTTGGTTACCTCTGGAGAAGCATTTGCAGGTAGATTGATGTTCGGCAGGTTTTATAATTCAGCAGCAAAATCTGGAATGTTCATATTTTTGGTAGCAGCAGCAGTTCCATGGTTCCTTACATGATAGCTTCCGATGGTCTAGAGCAGCAGCCGGCCATTCCTAAGGGAAATAGCCTCAGCACCACCTCTACTCTGACATGTCAAGGTTAGCAATTTGTGTGGTAAACATGGTAAATTAATTTGGAGATGAAAACTCGGCTTCAAATATAAGTTCACAGGCACGTAGCTAAAATCTCAGGAAAATATATTTTGAATAATATTTTACTAGAACATTTCATCAGCAAATGACCAGAAACATTTCATTAGAAAATGACCAGAATAAAGAACAAAAGAAAACCCTTCCTTTTATAGTAGAATTGAACAATAGAACTGCCCTGGAGTGTTACAAAAATATATCGGACTTATCAGCTGTAATTAAATCTATCCGAATGTCTAAAGGAATTCAACAAAATTTTAATTAATTTCTATTGTTAATTTCCTTGTCACATTCGAATTACAAACTAGATTTAATTAAAATAACTTTTATTAACTAAAAGAAAACCTTAAGTGGACATCTGCTGTTTTCTTAGATAATAATTACAACATGAAATAATTAAACTATTGTCCCTCATTTATTTTAACAGAAATATTTGGAATGACTTTTATTAAATTAAAGAAAATGATTTTACTTTTTCAATTGCAATATTTGAATCTATCTACTAAATGAATATGAACTTTATTTTAAATCAAAAATATATTATGACTGTAATATATTTTTGTAAATAGATTCAAACAAATAACTTTAATTAACAATTTATAATTTTGATATGAGTTTTAAAATGCATATCATAGTGTGTGCGCAATTACAACTTATATAACCTACTTTTTAAATAAATCTAAACTATGTGAACATATACATAATCTATAATATTTTATTTATTTGGGCATGAATTATACTTATATATAATATGAGCATTATACTCATGGTTTAAAATTAGGTGGGATTTTCGGTATATAAGCGTATTGCAGACACACTACGATAGATTGGGGTTCAAACTAAGGTATGAGGGTAGGAAATAGGTGAGAAAAGGTGAAACAAAGATCTGCAAAGCAGACCTTACTGTTTCAATATGTTATAGATTGCATGCTAATGAAGTAAATATTTAATTATGTCATAAAACTGAAAATTTGGTGATAAGCACATCTATGATGGCATCAGCTTTTATTACAAATGTTTTGTACTGTTTCATTATTTGTAAAAATGCTAAATTTGCTCTCATCACAATCAGGTTTTTTTTTTATATATATTTTTACATATGTTGTCCTGTGAAACAAAACATAAATCTGAATAAAACAGCACAGGTAAAAAGTCAAATTCTTACTTGTAAATTGCAAAGCTGTGATGTGTATTAAAATTTGGATATATATAAGTAAGAAGTGCAAATCTAAGTCAACAAAAATCTTAGTTGCAAGTAAACAGACAGATTTTTTCTTACTTACATAAGGGAAAGTCTAAAACAACAGTCATTTTAAACTTTGAAAAAAAAAAGACTATTGTACTAATCTTTCTTTGTATATATAACAGAAAATATGTTTGTTTACTAACAATTAAGGTCTTTGTTGATTTAGATTCATCCATCTGAATTTCAATATACGCTACAACTTTGTGACTTATAGGTAAGAGATTGATCTTTTACCTGTGCTGCTTGTTTCAGACTTGAACATGTTACACAAAAAATACTGCTGAAATTAATGTAATGTTTGGTTTTATTAACACTTTTCATTTGAATTTCAGCTAACGATATGTGACTGGTTCTATTTATTACATATCTGTAGGCAGCAAAAAATATATATCAAAATGGATGTGCATATAATTTAATGATGTAAATAAGGTTGCACAAATATAGTGAGAATGAAAGTAGACAGATGGCACTACAGCTTCATAAATAGCAGATCATGTACTACTCCTAAATGGTAGAATGCAGTGAAAGGGAGAATGAAAGGGTTTAGAGAAAACAACTTGTATTGGAAGCAGTACTTCATCTTCAGTGAGTTAAAACCATGCCCTACAGAGCAGCAGACAATGCTTATTGATTATTTATTAATTGCCACTTGTGAATTTTCATCAGCCTAAATTTTGCAAGGTAAAATAGGACAAGTCTGATGGAGAAATTATAACGATGTAAGAGTCTAAAAAATGAAAGAGAAAAGACTAGCTAGTTTCATAAACAATCAAATACATGACTTTAAAACATTATAAATGGAGATATTCTTTTTAGAAGGAACTACTTATGTATTTACTAGATGATCGCCTGAGAAATGAATCTTACCCACTTTCTAAAACTAATGTAGATTACAGCCACAATGTAGTAATTATTACAAATATTTATTAGCTATCTTTTTTAGTTAAAACTCCCAATATCCCTTTACTGCATAAAAAATAAATGTAAATTATAGACTTGATGATTTAGAATTTATAGGTATCTCTCCATATTACAATCATATCTGTTTTTATGAACAGTATCTCTATACTTATTTGGTTGGTCTAGACTAACCATTAGCTAAAAATAAATAGATACCCATTTATCAACCAATAACCAGCTGGGGTGACTAGAAATCAGTCCTTGAAATGAAAATCTTTATAAGAGGGCATATGATCTGAAAAAAAACTTTCAGATTTACTCAACTGAATTTGAACCCCAAGTAGTAGCATTTTAGGGGAATGTAATAATCATTGAGACATGATCTTCTTTACATTTAATTAGTCACTCTCATAAGCTGACAGTAAAAATGCTCACAAATTTCTTATGGAAAAGGTTCAGTAGGTTCCCTCAGTACAACTATAGATCATATACGTCTTTGAGCCGATGGAGATTCACTTTTTTAAAATTTCTGAATTAGCTGATTTTATGTATTCTTGTTTGGAAATTAAGAGTATATAAGATATATTTTTAGAATAAAATGCAAAGGTAAACAACTGACTGAATGCCCTTATATAATCCCTCCCTCTTCCCAACACCTCCATCCCAACTTTAAGGCAGCATACACATATATAAACAATAAATCATTTACTTTTTTACTCCAGTGCCATCTACAAAGATGTGAAAAAGTAGAGATTACCAAACACCTTATTGCATTTAAATTTCCATAATATATTGTGTGAGCTGAAGAACTAAGTGATTAGTTGTTTTATATACATATATTAACATTTAGATCTTTACTGGTTTTCAGTAAATATTCTTTCACACTTACTGACATTCAAAATGAACTTTCTTCAGTCTCTCTGTATTCACCATCTGTAAATTTGACACAAATTTTCTATGATCTTGATGTCAGATATTCAATCATTTTCTGAATGTGTACACATATTTTGACAATTTTATACATTGAATGGACATATTAAAGCATATATGTGATGGGTCAGAGTAACTTGGGGTCTACATGGATATGACAATAAATTGGTATCAACAAGGGCTTCGAGCATTCCATTATCAGATTTTCAATGACATGGATGGCCAAAGACTTAAAGAGTGCAGAAGGATTTTCTATCCTAATATAAACTGAGCTCTGATTATAGATATGTGTGGGAGATGATGATCTGAACCAACTGATGACTACTGGTTCAGCACAAAATATGTATATGAAAGATCATTGGAGTGGACAGTTGTAGAGAGCTTGAATGTCTACATTCAAATCCCTTTTAATTATAAAATCACATAATTATTACTTTTGTTTGAAAATTATATAGCTACTATTAGCTGGAAGAAAATATTTTAAAATGCAGATTCTACGGCCTCAAAGATAATGTGATAAACATATAAATCTGTCATATTCCTTTTTGAAGTTGAGTCCAATCCAGCTGAACCATGGAGATTTCTTCACATTTAATAATTTTCTTTTAGGTAGTCACCTCCCAGTCAACTTTGTTGGCTTTCTCATTATTGGTTTGTAAATGGGTATCTACATATAATTAGAGTGGAAAGATCTCAAGTCAGTTTGAGTTGGTCAGATGAGTTATAATGAACTGGCTGTAAGAGAGAAAAAAAGAAAATTGGTGCAAAAATGGGCTGCAAAGAAAAGAAGACAAAAGGAATTAAGGATTTGAATTGTCATATAGTTTACATGGTTATGAGAGAGAGTATTGAACATCTAATTTTGGAGCGTAAAATGTTGAAGGAAAATCTAATATGGAACAGGAAAGACTTAAAAGTAAAGGAAATGAAGAAAGTAGAAGTTATATATATATTTTAAATGAAAATAGTAAATATGAATATAATGGAATTAAGGGAATAATTTAATTATAATAGAATAGGAGAAGAAAAAAAAATGAATCAGGGCTGATAAGAAATGAATGATTTTGTTTAACTTAGCTAACAAATAGCAAGGTAATATAGGAATAAGTATGAAGGTTAATTTTAGTGAGGAAAAGTCTAAGCTATTATTAATTAATGGGAAGGATGAAAATATAATATGGGGAATGGGAAATATTTGTTTTGGGAAAAATGGGAAATGTAGACATTCGGGTACTTTGAGAGTATGAATTGCGCACAAAATTTTTTTACTTCGTCTAAGGAAAAGCAATTTTACATTTCCATGTGTATCTTTTTAATGCAAACATACATTAAGATTATTAAAAAAAATTATATTATTTATTTCTAGGACATAATTTTCATATGTGTGTGTGAACAAATAAGTTACTAACATCATTAAAAGAATTAAGAGACTGAAGTGGAGTTGAATTGGACATATTATTAGAAGAGGTGATACTAGATGGATAATTGCAATCTTAAACTGAATTCCACGAGATTATAAATGACCTAGAAAAAGACCACATATAAGATGGATAGAGGAAATAAGGAAGTGTGTGGGGGTGATATGGAGAAGGGAGACTAAAGATCGGAGATGGTGAACTTGGAGAGACCTTCACCCTGCAATGGATTGATAATCGTTGAAAATGATGATGATGATGTAAGAATTATGACTTACACGGGCTCATTATACAAATTTTATAATAAAAAAATAACTGGAAAAAAAAAGACTTCCCAGTATGTGATTATATACGTGAGTGCATGAATGTTTGTTTATAAAATTATATACTTTTTTTTCAATGCAAATAATAAAAATAAATTGTAAATATTAAAAATATTTACAGTTTAATTTATAATGAAGCGTCTTTTTTTACCCATAATTCTGCTTAATTCGTAGAAAGATTAGAATATTGTTATAAAAAATTGTTTTCTCCAAGTCCATGGTTGTTGAAACACTAGCTTTAATGAAAACATTTCTAATTTTTTTTTTTTTTAAGTTCTTTAAAAAGTAAAGTAATAAAGTCCTTGAAGTAGAGCCAGTCTTTTAAAAACATGATGTCATATCTTTATCGCTTTTTTTTTTTTTTGCTTTTGATGTTAAGACTTAAATTTATTTTCTAAGAATAAATAAATAAATTGATACATTTCATTTATTTGTTTTACATTTGCATTTATTTGTTTTATATAATGCAAGAAGATAGAAAGCTTTAAAACGTGATGATATAGCTTAGTGTTTGATATTTGTCTGAGTGCACAAATATGCTATGAAGGATGTCACGATATCGTGGATCGTGGATCCTTTTACCTGCCCAAACTCTAGGTTTCAAACCTGAGCTACATAAAACGGAAAGTTCGAAACTAAGTTTTTTATTTCAGGTAGCCAGCTCATAGCCAAACAAAATATTCAGTCAATATTGGCAAAAGGGTCATCATCATCATCATCAACCATTATCAATTCACTGCAGGATGAAGGTCTCTTCAAGTTCAATCCACCTTCTCCGATCCTTAGCTTCTCATCCCCATATCACCGCTGCACACTTTCTTATTTCATATCCATATCACGTGTGGTCTCTTTGTGGGTCTTTCTTTGTAAATAAACAAGCCTGCAACATTGCTGTCGCCATCTTCCAGTCTACAAGTGTGATGTGTAATGCCTTTTTCTCCGGTGGTTTTTATATATGTAAAGCCTAGTGAAAGATGGGCCATTGCAGTGTAATGAGTTGGTTAAAGGTTGTCTCGTCTTTTTACAACAAATACATTATGGTTTAAATATGATGTTTCTTTTGTTAAAACAAAAAAAAGTTTTTAAGAGGGAGGGAAGTGTGTTAATAAAGAAGTTAAAGATAACATATTACGGTTAATTTATTTAAATACTTTAAGAACATCGTCCCTATTAGATATCTTTAAAATAAAATTAGTTTCTCAGAGGGTCATGTGATATTCAAATACTTTGATAGCAGATTGGGTACAATAGACTCATTTAATTCATTCAATTGAACTTTTGATTTTTATTTTATTAACCTGAGGATCAATCCACGTAACTTAGTTTTTTGGTTCATCCCTCTATCTCTGAGACTAAACTGTAAAGAGCATTTCAGATATTATCATAAAAAGTCATCTACACTATCCCTAAAAGAAATTGTAAAAAGAAAACTAATCTAAAAAGTAGAATGTCACTACACTTATATATGTATAATAAGGCAAAAAAATGAAGCACTATCGTCTATTAATAATTTTTATTAATTATTCTTTAGACTAGAGATTATCCACTTAATGAATAATATTTCTGTACTGTAATTTTTACTGCAGTACTCTTATGTAAGATAGGTATCTGCAGGGCCTTTCAGAAAAAATGTGAGGCCCTTCAAAATTTAAAATAAGAACATGGGAAGAGAGAGAGAGAAGAAATGAGCGTTTTTACTTACAGAGCCGAAAACAGGACTCCAGGATGCAGTTAGTTATGAGTCCAAGAAATGAGCAAGCAGATCAGATCCAGATAGCACTTGGATAGGATAGATTCACTCTAGTACTGTTAGTATCATGAAACACAGTTAGCACAGAACTGACTAACGGGGGGGGGGCTGTGATTATTAGTTCTGCCAGTTACAGAGTGCTGCAGTCGCTTTCATCACAGAGTCATTAAGTTGGCACTTCATCCCTAAACTGGTTTATGTTTTCGACTCGTGGTATGCCTGCTTGGAGAAGCTTTTCTCAAATATTTTTTTGGGGAATTTAATTATAAAATGAAGGCCATTCTATGAACTGTGAAATTATTTTGCCTTGCCTATATTTTTGTTTAACATTGAGTTGCCAAGTTGAGGCCCCTAATATAGCAAGGCCTGGGCAGTTGCCCCTCCTGTTCCCCTCTCTGATTGGCCCTGGGTATATGGATCCAAGAAGTATGCCGAGAACCTTTTTTTTTAGAACATTCCTCTCTTTTTTTTTGCAACAGCACTCATGTATTTTGTATATGACTAAAGTGTCCTTATGTCCCGGTGTCTCAACACATTCTTTCGAGATGGTTAATTGTTCGGTTTTCTTAACCATCCCATTTTTATATTTTATTTTAAATTAATATTTATTCATTTTATAATTTTTTGATTGGTTGATCAGTTATTTTTCCAAAATGAAACTGGTTCCCATTATTTTGATACTTCATAATAAGTGATTTCAATTTGTGATTTTATTTTGATAGGTAACATATGTGTATACAAACAATTACCTTTTGCTTTTATTACAAAATGAATATATTGTTAGTAATGTAAATGTGATTATATGTTTTGTGATTTTTTTAATTTCGTACTGATAATCTGTAGTGAAGGGTTTTTTATCATGTGGCCCGGGTAGGTCATGTGGAAATATCAATACCCTATATATGACTGATATTTTTGTAAACTTTATAACATATATGCATGCAAATAAAATTGAAACAAAAAGCCCTACAAATTCCTAAGAGCTATATATAAACTAATGTTAACCCATCAATAAATGAAAAGAATAGAATGGTAACACTTTCATTATAAATGAATACTCAATTCCCATTAGTGCTCGTTTATTAATAGGTTAGTATTAATTTATACACATGTCACAAAAGTTTATACTGCCTTGAATGCAGCAATTGTCATAACTATTCTTTTTTATACCTCAGTTATATAAACAGATACATAAAAAAAAAGATTTCAAAAATATTTTCTGGTTTATGATACTTATTTGAAATATCAAATGGCATTTCATTCTTTTAAGCTGACCACATATATTATTTTTAACAATTCAGTATTGAAGTGTTGCTCTTCTCACATGGTTCCATTATTTTAGTAAAAAAACAACAACAATCAATTGATATACCATTTTGAAGAATTAAAGAACATTTAGATATCCCACTGCAGAATAAAGGCTTTTCCAATACCTGCTTCAAGAGACAATAATGAAAGAATTACCACACATTTGCATATAACTAATAATCTGAAAAGACTATGAATATGGAGCAACAAGAGCTCTGAAAGTGCTAAGTCTGTAAATTAGAATATATATAAAAAAGCCTACAAATTATTACATAAAAAGAGTCACCGCAGCGCATCAGCATATTGTTAATTACAAAGATTTTTGTTTTTTAAAACTACCAAAAGTAAATGTTTTCTTTTTCAAGAGAAATGCTTTGTAATGTTAAAAAATATTTGGTGATACCTCACTAATATTCATAAAAGATAAATTTTTAAGTTATAAAATTTGACTTATTAGCTGAAAATGAAAAATAATTTAGATCTGGAAATAACTACGAGCAGTAACAATCTCAAATTAAAAGCTAACTGGCCATCAAATTATTAATCAGTAAATGAGTATTCGGTTATTCTTAACTGAAAGATAAAGTTTCAGGCTAATCTGAGAGGATCAGATGAATGTTAAAGCACTGTCTACAGAACATAAAGGTCATTGTAATATGCACTTCTTATATATTGGAGGAGACAGTGTTGAGCTCAAGGTTTATTTTCATCCTTTCCCAAAAGAATTTTCACTCAGTGATGGAGTTATAAATTATCTAGCATAAAAAACATTCACTCAATTTAAGGCTATCATGCTAAACAAAGCAATTGTTAACTGGCATAAAATGTATACAATGACATTTAAGTCTTTAAACAATGAATACAAACAATGGTGGGAAACTGTGAATAAACTGAAAAGTTATACAGCCTTCAAATAGCCCACTTTAATACAACAGCCCTTTGAAGATGAACAGTGATGAAGAAGTCATTAGATGCCATGTTTTCCAAACATCAGACAGTAAGCGAATAGGCAGTTTTACAACTTTAACTTATCCTCTACCTAAGAATAGGTGAATTTTCGAAATCTATCTATATAACTATGGGACAGTTATCTGGGGGGGGGGGATCTGTTTTGCATATGAAACAATTTATTATTTTTACCAGACCTAAATTCAAACCCCAGATAATGAGCATAACAAGCTGATGTATTTCTCCTGTATGTAAGGATTACATACAATTAGAATAGATAAACCTGTCTCAGTAATCTAATGAAAACTAAAATGTTAAGTTATGACATTGGAATAAATTAGATAACAGCTTGGAATGTGAAATCAGTAAAAAAAAATATGACATTAGGAAAGTAAGCTGGTTATAGAGGCCATAATGTCAGTTAATAAGAAAGCCATTGAAGAGTAAAAAATATCCATGGTACATTATGTAATGATGAAAATAAAAGAAACTATTACTCAATTTGTAGGTTTTACCATCAATTTTTATATAAGTAATCAACCTATCACTTTGGTGCTCAAATATTCCATGACCGATCTGGCATTAGATGTTTATATATAAATGTAAAATATAAAATAGTTCTTAACTATCTCAATGCAGATCAGAAACATCTTCAATAATAATTCACAATAAAGAAAAAAAAACTATTGGTCATTAGATTTACTATTTTCTAGGTGGTGAGACTTGGATGATTTTTCTTTCTTACTTTATTCTCCATCTTTAAAAAAATGGTTAGACATCCATTGCTAAATAAGATAGATGCATAAAAAAAATTCAAGTTTTACCAGACCTGAATTAAATCAAGTTGGGGAAATGCCAGGTAAACACATTTCCATTTCATCCAATACTTTCTGCTTGGTTCGAGTTGCTCAGTATCTTATTCTCTCTTCTAACATTTTTTTCTGTAAAATATATGATGAATTTATTACAGCATTATATAGTATCAATGACAAACGTTTAGCGGATATATATTATGTATAATATAACAACAATAATTATTACAAATAGCTTAATGATATAAGGAGCTTCATGTTTTTCGATATAAAAAAATTGATTTACTGAATAAGGTAATTTGGGTGAATAGGAAGCGGTTATTAATAATCACATTTGGGCAAAGAACTCAATGTGCATATGGATAATTGTATACTGGTTAACCCTGGTAGTATAACACTTGTAACCACTTGGCAAAATTGCCCCTATTATAATTTCAAAAATAACTAAATATAAAAAAGTGTCTATTGCAAACAAATTATCACATGTCTTTTATTTTTGGGGTCTGCTTTTTATTAAGAGCAGTAATTCATTCTATTTACTCAGGGTTACTCAGATCATTCTGTGGTAGGATCAGTAGAGCAAATTATTTCTCTTGATAGAAATGAATTGCACTTGTGATTGATTAATTAAATATAGGGTAAACGAATTTATATACATTTAAATTTTAAATAAAGGCATGTAGCAAATACCACACTGAATTAATATTTATACTGTTAAAATTAAATATTAATATAAAAAGACTTCACATAAACATTATCAGCTTATCACGTGTCAGTTTAGATCAAGTTTTACATGATATAAAACAAAATGGAAATTCAATATTATCGTTAAGCATTACTTCATTCTGCGATTATCTCTGCTTAATAGCGAAATAACTTGAAAACTAAAACCGTGGAGCCTATATGTATACGTTTAAATTGATGAATTCTTAATTTAGGTCTTTGGAATAGAATAAATACTGTGAAAGTAATGCTCTTATTACAAGAATGGTGACTAATAGCTGTCACAATACAGCAATTTTTTTAGATCTAGTTATAATGCATTTAAAGTTAGTTAGCCTGACCTCTCCCCTTTAAAAAACGTACATTTTTAAGGATTTGATTTTTGGAGATATCCTAATACATTGTACATTCATAAAAATTGCACCACCACAACCCTCATGTTTAAAGAAACCAATAGAATACTGGCAATATGTTGTCAAGGCAACAATAGAATTAGACGAAAGAATCCCATTTACTATTGCCTTAAACTTAGATTATTAATATTCTCTTGGTTTGTTAAAACAATTAGTTAGGGTGCTATAAATTACATATAATCATCAGTTAGCAATTGATACTTATTCATGAAAAATAACAGGCAGACTTATACATAAGTAGTATATATGTTTATATATCTGCATTTGTTAAAATCTCCACTTAAAGGCAGTTTGAAATAACTAATCATTATGATATTGCAATTAATTAGAACACTTGACCAGCTTCAGTGCTAACTCACAATTATTTTTCCATTCCCTTAATATATTTTATTCTAATATCATACATTCAAAATCATATTTAATTCTAATATAAATTCAAACCTCCAAAGCCCTTACCTTTATTAAAAGGCACAGATAAGAATAGAATTATATACATTTTTTGAATAACTTAAGCTATTTAAAATTTATTATTATATCAAATATTTGACACAACCAAATGTTTAACCCAATAACACATTATAAATTATTAAATCAATAACTTATTTCACTAAAATATTTTGTTTTGTTTTGTGAGCTATAACAATTACATGCATGAATAAAAATCATTTTTCTGGTATACGTACATATACATGCATGGATAAAAATAGTTTTTCTGGCAAAGTTATAATAACAAATAATGGTCAGAACATAAAAATGCTTAACAAAATTTCATAAGAGTATGAAACTCTCCATACAGTACTGCCACCAAGTGCAAGCCTTTGTAATCAATGGATGCAGAAAGGTTTTTGCATAAAAACCCTATCTAGTGCCTACTCATCCAACATCCCCAGACTAATTTCTAGTTTGTGACTTTCATCATTTGGAACCTTGGATTTGATTACAAAGACTTGCACTTGGTGGCACTGCTGTATAGAGAGTTTGGTACTATTATTAACAGCATATGAAATGATAATCATGCGATGTTTTGATGGTTAACAAAATTTCCTTTTTGGAGAAATAAATCAATGAACCAAAACAAGATTGGAAAGAGATACAGAAGACATTTTTTATATTTTTGACATACAAAGATCATAAAAAAATGTTGATTAATGGAGAAATGGATTTGTTCATTCTCATCTTGTGGATAAACTTATGATGGAAAGTCATAAAGTCTAAATAGCAGATAACTCCCTATGTTGAGCTCTGGTGAAAATCTTGGATGCATTTAAAAATTAACATACACACACTACATACCAATTGAAAAATGGCTGCTTTTCTCTCCACGTTACCTACAATGATCGCAAATTTTAAAGATTTTAGTTTATCCAAATTATGAGTTATGAAATGTGATGGTGTGTTTGTATATTTATGGAATAACATGCTAATATAAAATTTGTGTTTTAACTTGGAAAAACTACTCATGAAATATTAAAATAATTCAAACTATGTGAGGCAGTAAAGCTATCGACCACAAAAATATTTAATAATATTTTTCAAGATTTCATGGCACCAGAAAGAGTTTTGAAGATCATCCACAGTCAGGCAAATCAAAAACAATTGGAAATGAAAAACATGCAAAAGATTGCCAAAATTCTTCAAACTTATTTCCTGTCAGACTCACTGTTATGCCCAAAGTCACTGGTGATTGTAGTACAACTGGAAAGTAAATACACACTTTGTGCACACTTGTTGGCAATTGATCCAAAAGATGCAAGGAAGTTCTGCAGAAACATGCAAAGAATTACAACTGTAGATCAAAAATTCTTGTCAAACACTGTAACAGATGATAAGAGATGATGCTTCTAATGAAAGTTATCATCCAAATGCCAGGTTGCAGAATAGAGATCACCAGAAGAAGAATACCTCAAAAGATTGTGAATGCAAACATGCCAAATCAAACATTATTCACTATTTGTTTTCTCCTAAAAGCATTATCCATCTTGAACAGATTTCTTCCTGAAGATCAGATAGTAAACCCTATTATTTGGGTAATTTGAATCATTGTGGATCAAAATTTGGAAAAAATGACTTAAATACCATGATCAAGTCTCTTGATCATTATTGTGTGATAATGTACTGACTACAGTATGTGAGGTTTAAATAGCATGGTTGTATTTTAGTATTCATTATATTCAACTGATTTGCTCCTGCCAACTCTGCCTAATCTTAAAATTAAAGATGGTCATAAAAGCAATTTTTTACTAAGGTGCATTTCATAGCATATTCAAAAACCAGACATGCTCGCATCTTCAAATTTTTATGGTGAATAACTAAATTATGTCACAAGATGTTTATTTAGAGATGGCACTGCAGATAGCTTAGAGAAAAAACCAATCATCTTTTCACGAGACATAATGAGTATGTGTGTGCCTAGGAGCTTGTATTTACATCCATAAATTGCATTTAAAAGATAAGAAGTGCTAGTAATACAGAGATGCTATTTTTTTTTATCATAATAGAAATGCCATATCCTAACCTGACTTACTGCCAAAGAAAAAATATTATTAATTTTTTTAAAAAATATATTCATTACTAAATTAAAATTTAAGTGAACAGGTTTTAAACAAGTCATTAACTAGTGTTTTATTTGTCAATGTTTTTTTATTTTAATCTAACGTTTGATTTATTTATTTATTTTTATTTTTTTAAAAAAAGGCTTTGCTGGAAAAGTTGTTAAATGTAAATATATGTATGATTTATTTTGAAATTTTATATTTATTTTAACATTTTAATGTGTTTGAAATCTTATACATTGATTTGCTAGCATAGTTTTAAAAACAAACATTTCATAACGTGTTAAGATCTGAGATATTCGGTTGAACGATCAGGAGGAAAATTTATTGAAATGTTGCAGCTTATTGTCCCAACCCCGTGGCCCTATTTTTTAAAAATAAAAATGTTAGTCATGAAAATGATTATCATCACAAATGAATCTAAGCAAGGGTAGAAAAGTTGAATTCTGTCTGAAATAGCTATGCAGGGGCAGAGCTTGGACATCATAAGTGGTTATTTGCCACTGCCTGCCACCCCTATTATTACTATTACATTAGGATTGCAAATTTAGAAGGTATTTCATACAGAGTGATAGAATGATGGGCTCAAAAGCTAAAAGTTCTGGATTAAAGTTCAACGTGTCACTTTAGTGGCTCAAATGTCACTTAACCTCCTGAGCAACAAATTTGGTTTATTTTATAATGATGATATAAGATGAAGGTATATATTTTTCTTTTACTACAGCTTAGATACCTACTGCAAATTTTAGCTACTAATAGATTAAAGATAATAGTGCTAAGTGAATAAAACCATTTTCTATATTGTCCTATCCAATACCCTTGGACTAATTTCAAGTTTATGCATTTCAACAGTGAAGAACTTGGGATCTTGGGAAGACTGCCTTTAGGATCAAATATACTTCCCTTGTAGCACTAAATAAAGATTTATTAAGCATTATCATATGCATCTATTAGATACTAAACCTTATACTTAGTGGCACTGCTGTGGTAAAAGACATATATAAGCTGCTAAGAGTCATGTGATAGACTCATATATTTTATTTGTTTAAGATGAAGATAATGATGTTCTTAGCATCTGTAAGAATTGAATGGTGAGGATCATATCATATTAAAGTCATATTTTTAGTCAGCACATCAACATTCATCTGACCAATCCATAATAATCTGAAGTCTCTATCTTTTAGCCAATACTATTTAGATATCCATTTCCTGGTAATAATCTGAAGTGCTATGGAAAAGAAAAATATCAAGCTTACATGGCTGAAAAAATGTAAATGTTTGTTCATGCCAGATTCAAATCTTAGGCCATAAAAATTTGGAGATGAAAGTATTAGCACTATACCACAAGGATTTTTATGCATAAAAATATCACAAGCACTACAGGACCTTAATTAATTAAAGAATCACCAGTATTCCATAAGAATGCTCATGTGCAAAAATACTATCACACCATTATGAAATCTTCATACATAATTGTACCATAAGGATATTGTAATTTTAGAAACACATCATACATTTTTAATGAGCTCTTGCATTTATAAGATGTAATTTTTAAATGCATTTTAATAATGATTAAAAAATAAAAAGTAGTTTTGATTCCTTTTATAGGTTGAAATTTGTTATCACTTCTGCTCCCTCTAAAGGGTATAAACAAGTATGGCATGACATTCGGTACTATATAATATCTATCCTACTCAAAGTTTTTTTTATTGTATTCTAATTAATATCAAATATGGAAGAATTAATCAAACTTCTTTTTCTCATAGATCTCTAATGCCTATAAAATCTTTCAATTTCCAATCATCCGGTCCATCTATCCACTCTTAAATCATCTTGCAAATTTTTGTCTCTATTTTCTCTATCTGTTCTCCCTTTTCAATTTCTTTTTGAAACCCTTATTTCTTTTTTCTGATGGCATCCAATTTAATATTTACTTTGGTAATCTTTCCTGAGACACCATTTCTACATTTCCATATCATTCTATGTGTTCTGATGTCATTTATTATAGCATACTCAATATTCATTATTTCTCAAATTCTTTTATTGCTTATGCAATATCTCCTTGATCTTTCTGCAAATCATCATCAATAAGCCAATTCTGTAGTTATCATTTCTCTTTCCATTTTTTCTTCCATCTGCCAAACTTTACTTCCATATATAATGATAATTTATGCTATTAAGTCATATATAAATATATCGTTTATTGACTTTTGATATATTCTGATTCCACAATAGGCCATTTAATCCTGTTATAGTTTTTTTACCCAATACATTTCATTCTTTTATAGCTTTATCGTTGTTTCCCTTGGTGTGGTCTTCATGCTTAGATACTTACATTCTTCACATTTTCCATTTTGTTTATTTTTTGTTTTGTTATATTTATTTCCATTCTCATTTTGTATATTCATTTAATAATTTTTTAATCAGTACCCCAAATCGTTATGATACAAACTTACCATTTATAAATTAAAATACGGAATGCAAAAATAAAGTTCGTAGTGAATAAATGAATAAGATTATTTACCCAATTATAAAATATTCAAAAAACACGGCACTAAAAGTTTATATGTAAGAGAATTGAAAGTAGACTGGTTTTCCTTGAACTATCAGCAAATGGAAATACCTATCTTATCTTTGTTAGAAAATCTCTAAGAATAAAGTGGTCATTTATTTTTATGGCTATAGTTGTTATAAGAACGAATTTTCTGGTAGATGCCGAAATTTAGTGTGAAGGTCAAGATCTATTCAAATGTAAATATGACATTATTAATGTTACTTCTCCGTAAAAATCAATTAATTGCAAATAATTTATAAGCCAACACTACATATATATATATTCAAATATTATTCTTATCTCAGTGAATCTTTCCCCACCTTAGCCAATCATATCACAACCATCGATCAGCCCAGAAGTCAGACCGTCTCTTTTATTCTGAATACATTTTTGACACAGCCAGTTCACCTTTTTTAAGTAAGTCATACATAGCTCATATTGTAATTTTCAATTCAGATATACCCCTTTTTTGGATAAACTTTTTACTTCATATATATATAATTAATAAAACAAGACACAAATTGTGTAACTTGCTTTTAAGCTTGTATTAAAATGTTCACTAGAGGGAGCTTACCAATCAAGCTTTATTTTATAAGTGCCAAAAGAGAAACAATTCAAAATCTCTATCAGAATGTCCCTATCTCCAGACCAATTGGTTTCAAGCTTAAGGCTCACCTCAGTGGAGAGCTAGGACTCCAGACACTAGATCCCTCTAGTGAACATATATATATCAAACTTCTATTTCATCACAATTTTCTGAAACATATATGGGAAAAAGATAAATGATGCACATTTTATGCTAAACCAGCTCTTACACATATTTTGATCGTTTGTTTAGGATTTCATAGATAGCAATTTACTGTACTTTGATTACAAATATCAAACGTTCTGCACTCGTAACATTGTGACAAACCACTTTATAGAATTAAATTAATAATTATTGTTAATCATTCATTGAACCAGAGATTATCTCTAGCCCAAATATACTCTTTAATTCTTAATTAATAATATGTGTGTAGTGTTATAGAGACACCAACAACTGATTTTCCTTGCCCATGTTGACAACACTGCATATGCATATATATATATTCTAACCTGCTCTCGTGCATCTTCACTTTCAGATAATATATGATATAAAATAAAACAGGTTCTATCTCAGTTAATAATTAATAACTAAAATATTCAGCATTAAAATTAAAATATTTCACTAGCTCAAATTTACAATACGAATAAGGTTCAGTTTATAAAAATAAATTAAATAAATATTTAATATTTTCATGAGACTTGAAGTGACAATACAGTTGACAAGATAGATTACATTGAGCCAATATCCCACAGGATACTACCTCAATGGCATAAGAACACTATCCCCCCTTTATTACTATTTCAAATAACAAACTCATAGTATTCTTACGACTTTAATAACTTCTACTCACTAAGATTAAACTAATAATTAAGTCTTAATCTTCTATTTGTAATAATCTAGCTCAAATAAAATAATCTCAGGTTCATAAAGTTTATTTTAAGTTAATAAAAATACGGTAGTAAAATATGAGAAGGGATTTTATGTCATAATCTACTACACTTAAACTAATAATAATAAATAATAATAATAATATTCTTCATTGTTTAATTACTACTGGATATCTTTTCTTTTCGTTATATTTTTTATTACCATAATAAAACAATAAATTAATTTTATATAATCTTTTATCTTCACGAATATAATAAATAAATACGTGGTAGCATTTTAATAATCTGACAAACAAAATATGTGTGGCAACTGATAGCATATAATTTAATATAATATTGTGATATCTGATTTATGACCAATAAAATAATGTAAAATTATGATTATTTAATTATAATGAATACCAATAAAATATTTAAAATTATTAAAATAATTCTCTATTTATCTTTTGTGCAAAATTATATATTTGTTTAGATTATTATGCATATATCGTGTTTTCATGCAGCGATGTGGAGAAATAAATAACTCGGACACAAAATTTTTTGAAATAACAAAATTTATCAAAGTTTATTACTAACAACAAATAAATAAACAATTTATTTACATTATTTACAGTGGATATCCTTAACCTTTTTTACTTTACAGTTTGATCTACCGGGTTATAAAAAAAATAATTTATATTTCAATCATGTCTTTATTTAGATTTAGGACAAAATTTAAAAAAAAATGTTATTATTTGGTTTCTCATTATGGTTAACTTATTACAAGTATATTTATCTACTTTATTAGCAACAGCATTTTATCCTTAATATTATTAAACTATCTTATTTTAAAAAATTCATACCTAGAAAAACATTCTATAGAAAACAAAATTTTATAATGAGTATGGATTTCTCAAAATATTAAAAAAAAATTTCATCTTGCAAAGTCAAAGATGTTACACAAAATATTATCCAAAATTCAGTACTAGATTTTAGTATTTATCACACAATGTTTACTAATCATAATATATTCTTCTTTAAGCCTTACTTTAGTATGATATAAGTGTAATCATCAATACATTTCTGTTAATCAATAAACAAAAAATATACTATGCATATTGTTTACATAATTTACTTTGTACTATTGTATTTTAAAAATATGCAATACTTATTTTCTCTTAAAAAAAATAATACTAAAGCTTTTAAAATTATTATCACTTTAAAGAAAATATCTTTGTTTAGATACCTTATTTTAAAAAAATTTATATTTCATTTCCAAAATAAAATTCAAAATATATTCTATGATTCTTTTCTTTCCTTAGGATACTTTGGATCTTCAATTTTAAGTTATAACATTCTGCTCCTTATAAGCAAATAAACTAATCTTATACAAAAAACGATAGCATAACCTAAGTTCTAAATTATTTATCATTTCTCTTAAATATATCTTACTGAACGATGCAGTTACATGAAATAAAGATAGCGAAAACAGATGCATAGGATTAAGGAAGAAAGCTAGAGTATTACTCTTAACATATCTCAAAATCATGGCACAGTGCGAAGAGGTATGGCATTTACCTGCCTAATATCCTCTAGTACAGGGACGATGTTAAAACTATTTCTTCAGCTTTATTAGAACATCAAATATTTAAAGTAATATAAACACTGTCCAAATAAAATGTGTATCAGTCATAGGGCTATGTTAACTATGCTGATATTCAAATAAAGACTAAATATTATTTCCATTCCTTATAACATCCTATTTCTTAAACATCATCTTGGTTTCCTGTTCACTAAGTACTTCCAAGCCACTATCTCAACATTATTTCTCAAGATTTTCTACATCTTACATCGATAAATAACTATCTGTATTTACAAAACAGTAAATAAAATTCATTAATAGTTAAACAATCTTACTATCCCATAAGAAAAGTTGCTTACTTCATTGCTCTGTATGTTTTAATCATATACAATCTACTTAGACAATATTTGAATATCCCATAACATGAAAATTTTAAAAGAATCACATAATTATTTGTTATGTTGGATTATATCACTAATAAAAATAATAATAATAATAATAATCTCATATGCATATTTTCAAATCAATCCTATCTCATAATGTTTTTTTAAAATGTTGTATGAAATGCGGTACATATAAGTAAAAAAAAAAAAAACTTTTACACTTCATTCTTCCAATTTATGGATGATCTAAAGAAAACAAAAAAATATATACATTATAAATTATTAATAGTTATTATTATTACCAATAACCTTTATCTAGTCATCGTGTTCAGTAGGCTTTTCTTTATCCACTTGAGCATTGCAGATATAAAAAATTCACACCCATACACTTTATATTAAAATATTTTTAGCTAAATTATTAGATTATTATATTATAAAATTTTAATATTAATAAATTAATGTTTTTATGTTTTCCTAATCTTATATAAAAATTTAGATTTAAACTAGGTTAACAAAATAAAAAGAATCAAAACTATAGTTACATATTTTCTTGACGATTTCCTGATAAATCCAAAATGCTTATTATTTTCTCTAGAGTTTTCCAAAAATGTTCTCCAAGCGTGTTAAAGTTTAAAATAAAAATAATTATTAATCCATTTAGTAAAATTTAGAAAATAATCCTTGGTTTTAGTTTTTAGGACGATAATTATTAAATCATAATATTAATTAATCCCATGAAGCTTCTTAATCTTCTCTACCAATATTCTCTGCGTATCCGATGCATCAATCCATCTAATTTAACTTTAAAAATATTCGATAAACTTTTAAGTACTATTTGTATTTCCATGGATCCATTTTTTTTTTATTCATCTATGTGTTCACTTTTTATCTATGTTTCCTTCTTGATACATTTAAACTTTCGTTTGGTATTTTTTTATAAATCTCTTTTAAAATAAAACTTCAAGTATTTTTTGAACAAATCTTTTCCAAATACATTTTAAATAATTCTAAGAATGGATATTTTAATATCAAAAAAACGCTTCTATAACATAATCTCCTGGGCTCTTTCTTTAATTCTTGAAAACACTTTTAAAAATGCCACCTTCAGAAAGTATATAACACTTTACTCCTTTGAACATAATATTCTATAAAATAATTCATGAGACATAACTGTCTTATCACCATTTTAAAATAAATCTTAGATAAACTTATAAATAATACGTTTCAATACATTTTTTAGACTCCGTATAATGTCCGAGCTGTGGTTTTTATGTACCAGAACAGTTCTTCGGTTAAATATTAATAAAGCTGTATCAATAAATATTTCAAACATTTTTACAGTATTACAATTTCTATCCATTTTATTTCATAGTATATCCATTTTTTATTGCGTAGTTTAGGTTAAACTTTTAGATAAAATACGACTGATAAAGGAACTTTAGAAAATTTAACAAAGCATGTTAAACGAAATTATTAAAATATTTTTTAGTTTACACTCTCTTTTTTTTGCAAGTTACTGTTAAAAATTATCAATTAATTTTTGCAAATAAATTATGAGAAAGTACTAAAAAAAATTGACTAAAATAAACAATTTTAAAATACTATCTTTTAATAGTTATAATTTACCTCTCTCCGGTTTCAATACATTATTAATCTCCCCCGATAACTTAGTTACGACGATATTTATAGTCTGTAAGAATACCTATTCCTATTGGTTAATTCTTACTTTAGCTTGAGAACAAATTTACATATTTCCAATTTCAAGTAGAATTGAATTTCAAAATTAGAAATTGTGACGTAATGAACTTAAAATATTATTTAAAATATTACTTTTAAACAAATTATTATTTTATTAAAACTATTTAAACATTTAAAATAACTTTTAAAATAACTTTAATAACCTATTCCATTTATCTATTCAATTTATCTATTTTTATTTAAATAAAATATTTAATTTTTATTATATCTGTATTAGTCTTTATTACATTACTTAAACATGTTATACGATAGTTAACTTAATGTTTAATACTATTTACTTTTATGATAGGCAATAATTCTATCCAATTCTATAATATAGCTTTTAAAATATTTTAAACTTTGTTATTATTTCAAACAAGTGTGTGTGTGAGATTATACATTAAAAGTCACATGATTATAACTTTGACAGACGATTTTCAATCTATTTCTCTGCCTAGATTTATATAATTGATACCCTTATTATATTATATAATATAATTATAAAATTTGGAAGAACAATTTAGAAAATATAGAATTAAATACAATTCTCACCATCATAAAGTTTATTTTTAAAATATACTATATTAATTTTTGTTTATTAAATATGATTATAAATTTAAACACTGTATTTATTAACTTATCGGTCTTAAACTATTAAAATCGAATTTATTAAATATACTTTTAATATTTATAGCTGTGTTATTTAATATGGCCAGCTTTTACAACCATATAAAACAATATTTAAAGCTTTATATAACTATTTTTAAATGATTTTATATACTACGTATTCTCTTTAGCTTCAACTTGTACTTTAAAGATATAATTGACTTAATATAATTAATGTATTAAAAGAACATATTCTAAATTTAAAATTTTTAGTAATTGACTGTTATGAACTATTACTGACCTATAGAAAAGGGCACAATATATATATATATAGAGAGAGAGATTGTTTATTATTAATGATATTAGTATTATTGAAGTGTAAACTGCTTTCAAAGATATGTATATGAAATGAAACCAGAAATAATTAATTTTCCATGAGTTGACAGTATAAAGGTAAACACCCACTTTGGTAGATTACTTATAAGTTCACCATGTTTCTTTTTGTATTGAATTTAAATTTGGCTCTGAATTGCAGCATTTGTCAGATAATTAAGTCTTACAATATCTGAGGCAGTAAGAATAAATCACTTAATTCACAGATTTTCTGTCAAAGACAAATATGCAGTCAGCTTATGAAAAAGTAGTCAGTTTCCAGTTTAATTAACCAATTATAATTTGTAGGAAACTCAATGAGAAGTCAACATCATTAAATGGTGTTGCCAGGGAAGTTTGAACTCCAGAAGTGACAAAATTGAATAGTATTACATGGCTACTCAACTCTAAACTCCACCACCATAACTAGTTCTCTAAACTATTCAGAGTGAAAAATTTAATGACAAATAAATTTGAATTCCTCTGGGTGATAGTGAAATAATAGATAGTAAACTTGAGAGCTAAAGATTGTCTGAATACTTGTCACTTCTAGTGTTCAAATATCACATGACCTCCCATGTGATAAAATTTTCATTTACATATTTTGTTTAAGACTAATTTCAGTTCAGTCAGTTTAAAGTAATTATGAAACTTTATTTATTTTTCATCTGTGTCAAAATTATAGATATATTGTTATTGTTATGCATGGGCAGTTGCAATTTTAAACATGAAAGCCATAAGGCAAAAAAATTCATTTGCATTTGTCATGTTGCTAATAATAATACCACAACCAACAACAGCAGCAGTAATAACAGCAATCTGAGAAAACATTTAATAAAATACATATATCTATATTGTAACAGTAAGAATTGTTCCTCCACGCAACAAAATCTAGAACATAGGCAAAATACCCTAAAGCTGACTGAATACGGATGCTGGGATCCAGAATCCGACCAACATTCAACCCTTTCACCTCTGCTCAATGATCTAATACCCTAGGGATGACATTTCTCAGCTTACACAGACATTCAATTTAACCTCGGTCCGGCAGTCACCCCGGTAAAACAAGAGACTCATAAATTAGCTAACTTAACACTGATTTGATCAGATATACACACATGGCTAAGTAATTAATTATAGAACTTAATAGAATGATCCAGTAAAGATAAAATGATGTATGTGCAAATAAATATAGTTGGATAAAATGCATTCACGGACAATAAAGATATGAAACGGGTTATATTTTAAATATTAATTTAATAAAACAATAACAAAAGATATCAAAAACAAAATATATATGATTATGTAAGGAGAACGTGAGAGATTACACTTGCAGGCATCATATAACTAATGAGATTAATATTACATATCTCATTTATAAGGGTTTAATAAAATGTAGTGTGGTATGGGAGTTTATGCCTATATTAATATGCCAAATTTCTAGCTCTTATGTAGTCTGCTAGATCATATGGAACTTTATAGCAAAAGTTATATAACTAACTTAATAGCGCTCCTATGGCATCTATCTATACAAAGTCAAGTAGAGCATATAATCAAGCTCAGAGATACACAGGTTAGCATGTTAACCTAGATTAGGATATACACTGATGCTAGATAAGCATTTAATATAAAAGGAGAGAAAACTGGTTTATAATAGGTTTACCTATATTCTCTATGGCACATATTAAAATATTAATAAAGTTCAAAGGTGCGAATGGGTCATTATTTACCGGGCTTCAGCTTCAAAGGCTCGGTTGCCCTAAAACCGATCAACTTGCTATGAATAGGAACATCAGTAGTTCAGGGAGTTGGATAAACATTAATTATGAATAATCTAGGTCCTTGTGCACTAGTTCTAAAAGTGTGTGCTTTACCCGATTTAAGTGGATGAGTGTGGCCTCCACCAGCAACTCATCAATAATCATGCAACAAGCAGATAATTGTACATTGCGTACTTTGTAAGGACACATCTGCAACTTATACATCGCAAATACGTAAAATTATATTAGCGTGCCTTGAAATAGATAGCTTCTATTTGCATATCTATACAATCCAGTTCTCAAATTTAGTATTTCAAATATACTATTTAGGGTCTAAATTAATTAGTAATCTAGTTTAATATTATCACCTGCATCTCAGCATATATAAATCTAAAAAGGATAAAGTATATTTGTGGGATAATTACGAATAAAAACATTAAAATATGCTTTTAGAATATCTCTGTGGCTAGTTCCTATGATGTATGAGTTACATATATAAATAGTTATAATTCATAACTAGAATTAAGCAAATTACAATTTTAACTAGAGAATGACTGATTATTGTAATATTAATACCCAAAATTAATCAGTAAAATAATAATAACATGATCTCAAAATGGCGAGTGAGAAAGAAAAATAATAATTCAATTATTTAATATCTATTATAGCGAAGATTTTAAATTATCTTCGCAGATTGATAAGCTAAAATTATATTTATAAATACTCGTGGTTTCGAGTTATTTTGGCATACCAAACACATATAATATTAAAATGATAAAATTATAAAATAAATTGAATAGATTAAAAAAAAATAGGCATAAAAGACCACAGAAAATTATACATTTAATTTAAAATAGATTATTAGAGTTTTACATTTTAAAAAGAGAATTCAACATTATAAGTTTTACATTCAGACAAGATTTAAACATTAACATTTAACAACTTCCTTTGCAGATTTTAGAAAAAGTGTTTGGAAAGGCAGGTTTAATAAAATAGCTAGCTTTTAAAAGAAAGAATTGAAAATCACAGTTTATGAACAGAGCTCTGAGAAAAAATTTATCAATTTACCAGTCCGTTGTTTTCATTGCAGTTCTGGGCACTTGAGATAATAAGTTGACACTTTTGGTGATGATTTAAAGTTAAAGGAGGTTTTTCCATGGACGGTTTTGCTGGTGTACGGCATTATATTTTATCAGACCAAAGTCTTTTTCATCCGGTAAGGACAGGCAGTGAATTATTGCTGACTACCCCACCATTTTGAAGATAAAATGAGTGTGGATTATGTTAATAATTCACTTATTATATATATGATCCGATTCTTGGTGACAAAACTTTAAGTATTTATACTTTTCAAACTCTGGCCACCTGTTTAATTTTACAAGCTTGTCCGCATTTGTTTATTTTAGAAAAATATATTTGATAGTCACAACTAGTAGAAAAACCCATTTATTTATTTTAGAAAAACATTTTTAATAACAACTACTAAGTTATATTTTGTTTTTCTACTTTTTTCCTCCTGCTGTTTATTACGACACTGTTATAAAATTCTGCGAAATTGTTATTAACATTTTATATTTACAAAACCAAGTTCACGCTATTTTAGGACTATTTTGCGTGACCTAATTCAAAAGTTTTTTGGAAAGGTTACTTTGATAATTAGTAGAAAACTAATTTTATTACCATACATGCAGAATAACAATGGAAATGGATTATTTTATATACGTATGCGATTCCAATAATACAATAAAATTGGCCAAATAATTTAAACTAATATATTTCTTAAATTAGAAATATTTATAAAAAGGATACATATCTGTAATATATACCAATAACATAACAATAAAATTGGCCAAATATTTTAAACTCAAAATATTTCTTAAAACTAGAAATATTTATAAAATGGATACATATCTGTAATATATATGTATATTATTAAATTACAGACATACTGCTCGCATATATATACATAATTCCACATACATAGTAATTTAAGGTTGTTTAAATGGGTACTCTGAAAGGGTTTAAACCTGGCATAGAGATAGGTGTGAGGGTAAAATATGTGAAACAAGTGGATGGATAAATCTGACTGTTTCAATATATGTTGGATTTTAAATAATATATATAATTTTAGGAACCTACTAGGGCTTATGATCTACTTATAGAGTAGAGTCACCTACCACATACTGTTCATCATCAAGAAGTTTCATATTATTCATAAACAAAAAAGAACAAACATGAAAATAATGCAATATTTATTTAGACTACAAACCAGAAAATAATATATTTAATAATTAAACCAATATGCACAGATAACAAAAGAAATATATTCAATAAGTGTAATCAATGTAAGGATCCATGGATTAAATGTAAGTAGAGGTTTATCAAGCACAATAATATAAATAAGTAAGTCATTTATTTTTTAAGAAAGTAACTGACAGCAAAAAATCCATAAGATATTAAATTCCCAAAAAATGTATGCAGAGAAAAAAAAACTATATTTAAAAAAGTATACTGATGTTAATCTCATTTACATCAATAACTATATGATGTTAAACCATGAAACCTAAATCACACTTTGGTGATGTGGATGAATGCAAATTCACACATGTAAAAAATATAGCACCACATAGCAGTGCTGTGTAAAAATAATGAAACTTAAATCTAACTACAATTTCGATAAATGTACAATTTTGCCTTTATAAATTTTATGGTATTTATATATTTTTTTTTTCTGGAATTTAATTTCTTGTAAATTTGCATTTAGATTCATTATTTAAATATTCATTTTTGTGAATCTTTCATATATTATTATTGTCATAAATGGGTACCTTGATTGGCATATTTTTATTAAATGCTTTTATTGAAGGAAAAATCAGTTTGTTTGTTTGTTAGCCTTTGATCTTTTACAAGTTAGAATAAAATTTTAAAACTGAGATATATGTATTTAAATTCAATAAAATTTCTTGAAAATTGATAAATAAATAACTTATATCAGCCTAATCCATTTGAAACATTAATATATTCAGTGTTCCAGCTAGTTTGAGATATGGAATAGAGGATGAAAAAATATTAAAAATATTTAATAATTTCAGATATAGTAATTACCAATTATTTTTAAAACTTTGATTTGTTTTAAATAATACTCATGAGAGGGCAGTTAATTTTTTTCCTTCAATTTAATAACATTTTAAAAATCATTTTATATTATTAATGTATATATCATATTTAGAATGTGTACATAATTATATATGTATAATAAATCAGTAACTAAATTTTTTATTTAAAATTGTTTGATAGTTTTTATTTTTATTTAAAAACAATTTTTTTTTAAATAGAAAAATTGTACTATTTAAAATGATCATGAACAGCTAAAAAAAAAGAAAACTCAATATAATTATTTAAAACAAGGATCGCAAATTTTTAATCTTTAGCTTTCTTTTTTAAAACAATTTTGTTTTAAAACAAAAATAAAAATTATTAAACAATTTTAAATAGAAAACTTAGTTACTGATTTATTATACATATATAATCATATACACATACTAAATATAATATATATTAAGAGTATATATATTAACTTACAGCAGAAATATTTAATGACTTATATACACTATATGTATGATATTGATTTAAAGTAATATTATGTAATAAGTAAAGTTCATTAACAATATATATGCATGTATTTTATGTACATATACTAAATATAATATATACATAAGGAGTATACATTTTAACTTATAGCAAAAATATCTAGTGAAATATATATTGTATCATTATAATTGGTACAGATAGGTTAGGTAGGGTCTGAAATGAAGCTATTTTAAAAAATTAAATTTAGATGATTTTATAAAATATAATTTTGAAGACCTAAGTAATAAAACTAAATAAATAGGAGCCTATAAAGCTGTTTAAATAATTTAGTCATTTTAATATAAGTTAAAATAATACAATAAATTGTATTAAAATAATATTTATTTTATTGATTATATTTAAAAGATATAATAATATAACAGCTTAATTATAATATTAAATCTTTATATATGTTTAAAGTAATTATTTTGTTTAAAATATTCACATATTTATTTAATTAATCTAGAGTGTTCTGAAAGTATCACATGACTAAAGGTGTTTGTGTAAGCTTTCAAGAGTTTAAAAAGAAAACTTTAATTTAGCTTGTTAACAGAAATTAGTACATTTTAAAGGTAATTATTATCATTTTGTTTAAATGTGATATTTTGTTTTGAAATCAATATTTAGGGTTAGTAAAATATTTAAATTGTTTAAATAAAGATAAATAATTTTAATAAAAGTGTTTATTTATTTATAACCACTAAATAATTTAATGTAATATTTTAGGAAAATGATGACTCATAATTTTAAAAATGAAATTGATTTAGTTGTGTAAATTAGGTTTTTGCAAGCAGAATTAACAAATGAAATCATTGGATTAGGCCAATATAAAAACAGAGGTTCTTCTAGTCTAGACATTGAAAAAAGTAAAGTGAAAAAAGTGAAAGTACAAGTGAAGTAATAATAAAGTACAGTTTAATTTGGAATTTATAACTAATATTTTTTTAATTATAATAGTAATATTTTTTTAAACCTATTATTATTTTTCTTTAAAAGTGTTTTAAAAATATAATTTTAATAACTATTTTAAAAAATGACTCACTAAAACACCAAATATCCCACTGGATGGTGCTCATTTCGTGCTAAAACACAAAAATGCCGTTTCCGCGGCCGACACATTCGAACCCACATTTTCTATAATACAACTTTTTTAGTTGTAGTACAGATTGCAGGCCGCTATGTCGCATCGCAGTACAGCATGTATGTTTACGTGGCAAATATATTTTCCCAATTCGCAGTTTATAAAATGATTACAGCTTGGGGAAAGGGTGTGTTTTTTAAATTGGATGGAAATGTTATTTTCATTGGATTTTTTTTATTTTAAAGTATTGAAATGTTCAGATTTTGTAAAGTAGTAATTAACAAACTTTTTACACCGTAGTGTATTGAAATTTTAAGTAGTAAATGTTGAGATATATATATAAAGTGAATTGGAATTAGGTAACACGTCAAGTAACGTACTGTTCGTAACATTTCCACGAGACTGTACTGTGTGTATATTTTTGAAATAAAAAAGAGCGTTAACACAAAAATATCCAGTAAGAAAAGTACAATTGTACACTGTTTTTTTAAATGTCATAAAAAGCATATATTATAAACATTTTATATATATATTTGTCATTGTTTAAAAAAGTTTTAGTTTCTTTTTTTTCTCCGACTACTGTTATACTTTGTTGAATATAGTTTACATTTATTGTTATCATTTATTTTATAGATGTTAATAAAAAAAAATATTTACAAAAATACGATTTTGATATTTTTTATTTTAGCATTACAAACAACAGAACACTAACCGTAAACCTAACCCTAAAGCTAACCCTAAAACTAACCCTAAAGCTAACCCTAAACCTAACCATAACAACTTTTAGTTTTAGTTGTCATTCTATTTGAAATAAAAAATAGCGGTAAACAACAAAAAAAAGCCGTAACCCCAGTAAAAAAATCTCAGATAGAAAATTGATTTTTCTAATAAAAAGAAAACTAAAAAAGACTAATCAAATTGTAATTTGTTTATTTTATTTTACATTTATTATTATCATTTAATTTGTATATGTTAATAAAAAATAATATTTAAAATTAAATAATATTTAAAAAAGATGATTTTCTTTTGTTTTATTTTTGCATTACAAAAAACACATCAAAATGATTATAATTAACGGCCCATGAATGATCATATTTTATAGTTTAAGCATGATAACTGCACCATCCAGTGGGATATGGTTGCTCATTGACGAAGCTACAATAATTTTCTGGAACATGGTAATAATCATTTGAATATTGGAATAATGTACACCAAATGCCAGAGAATATTCTACAACAAGAATGAAGATTTATGTAAAGAATTTACATTTTTTTATAAATAACATGCTTAGTATGCATGGACATTTAACTTTAATAACTGAGACTAATTTATCAATAAATCTTAAGTTAATAAAGAGATAACAAACATTTTATAAAAAACATCATTATTTATAACAGTAAGTTTGAGAAAAGGAAGAGAAGAGTTAATACTCTGCATTTAAGTTACAAAACTAGATTGAAAATATTTTTCTTTATGATGTGGTTAAGTGACTGTTTGTTATATGAATGTAAATATCATATTTTGCATTTAATTTACTTTTAAAATTTAATCTAAATGGAATTCATATTTTTAAGAATGATATATTTCAAAGAAAAATTGGAGAAAATGACTGAGGAATGTTTTATGCATTTTTAAAAGATTTACTATCGGCAAAAATCAATCAATAAACTATATGCTATGAAATGATTTTATTTGGAATAAATGAGCAATAGTACATCTGCTTAAAAGATTTATATTGTCAGTTAATAAATGTTTTGAATGGTATAACTGTCATTTTACCTAAAAAACTTATTGAAAGATATATGATTTAAGAATAAAAGTCTTGAATTTACCTTTAGTTTATAAAATAAGCATCTGCTGAAAAATATACTAAATGAATAATTTTATATTATACCATGTTTTTACTAATGTTTAGCCAATGGAAATTCAAATATTACAAGAAAAATGTATGTAAGAAATATTTTCACATAAATAGATCCTTGGATTATTACTTTATGGAGATATTGCATGCTGAATTGATGCTCAGGAAAAGACTGGAATAAACATTTCTCTTTTCAGGTTGTTTATTGGATTTTATTTTATTTTATATATTTCATTAAAGGGTGCTGAGAGGATTATGATTTTCTTCAGAACTATTGTCTATAACTAGGCAACGGAGGGAGATTTTTTGACAAGCATTCAACTTACAAGTAGAAGGGGAAAACATTTCATAATTTTAAAATTTCCTAATTATTTTTTTAGTGTAATGATAGTATTTAGAATAGTATTGATTTATTAAAAACTAATGTTATTATAACGTATTTTAAAAAATTTAATCATCATCATCAATATCATCATCATCATCATTATTATTATATGATGATGATAATGTTAAATAAAGGAAAATGGGCTTTCAGAAATTAGTTTTCTGAGTTTGGTTGAATGTATGGTCAAAGAAGCAGATCATCTTACATAATTTCGACACCAAGTAAGATAAAAAAATTGATGCAGGAAATTATGCATTTCAAAAGAGATGGACTAACACATATTTTTTTTATAGATAAAAACAGCAAGTCAATGTATCTGATGTGTCTGGAAAGTATTTCAGTTAATAAAGAACACAATATTAAGAAGTACTGTTTATCAAAACATTCTGATTACAACAAAATTGTTGGGAATGAAGGAAATATTAAAATAGAAAACATGAAAAGGAAGCTTCATCAAGTGATTGGCATGTTTCATAAAAAGTACAGACAAATCAGAAAATTCTATGAAAGCAAATTATTTTAACAAAAAAAAAAGCAAAACATTCATAATCATTTTCTGAAGGGGAGTTTATAAGCAATTGCATCATAGCTGCTGTAGGATTAATTTGTCCAGAACTTAAAAAGAAATTTGAGAATGTGTCACAATTGGAAAAATTGGTATTAAATGTGGAACAGTCTCTCATAATAATTATGTTATTTTATTTTCAAATCACAAAAAAATTATGGACCTCATTTAAAAAGAAAAGTTGGAATTGGCTGACAATTGAAAAGGTTGCCCACCTCTAATGATTAAAGATAAATTAATTAAACTTTTGATCAAATATACTAGGCTAATTTTTGAGTCAATTTTGTATAGCCTATGAGTGATATTATAAATACCCAAATGACCTTGGCAGAAAAAAGTTCCACAGACCTGTTCTAAATCCACAATGAGCTGCTGGGAAACATTCATCTATGATTGGAAGCAGTTTATTCAATAAATTTCTTGAAAGTACTTTTACTATAGCATATACTAATGTTATTCCATGAAAATTATTGAAATGTTTTCTATTTTTCTTATTTTTAAAAATTTGAACAAAACAAAAGCATGCCACAATCATATTTTAAAACTTTTCAAAGTCCTTTATCGGAAACTGTGGTTTTTCCATTTTTAGGATTACAAAGAGCTGTTTTGATTTCCCTAAATTGTATATCTTTGTCAATCTAAATGAGTAGATAAAATGGATATATCATTAAAAATCATCACTTCAATTCTTGTATCAGTATTCAAAAGATGATGAAAATATTCCTTCCACTAGTTTGAAATATCATCATCATCATATAAGAGAGAGCCACTTCTGGATTTAATAGATATTTAATACTGTTTCTCAAGTTCTTATGTTGCCACATCAAAAAGGTTTTAGACTGACCACAATCAGTGAATGTCTATATCTTCTTTGCAGTTTTAATCCATCAATAATTTTTTAAGTCTTCTTGCTAATCATTGAACTTTCCTCAGATGAAGTTCCATATTTATTCTAATCCTTCCAAGCAGAAAATTCTACATTTTCCTTTTAACCAAATAAATCCATAATAATATCTTTGTCAGCAAACCAGTCATGAGTCTTCTTTTTTAGGGAATCCAAGAATAGATTTACTTATATCTATATCACAGTCCACTAAACATCACATGATTACCCAAGCTACTCATTGATGAAAGCCACAAGCTAGGAACTAATCTGGGGATATTGGATAAGGCACTAGATAGTGATTTTATGCACAAACCTTCCTGCATTCATTGATTACTCTGGCTTGCACTGAGTGGAGCTACTTTATGGAGAGTTTTACCTTTGTGAATAACACCCTCCTTAAAACAATTTTATGCTTCAGTAATATGACAATCCTAAAAATCCAAATTAGTAATTTTGATGTTTAATAGCTGTTGAAATTTAGTACATATGGTAGATTCTTTTAAAGAATGAATACAAATTTTCTTCACATGATTACATTTCATATGCTGTTATAAATTTTCTTGAGATGATTAGAATATCTATTTTTAATGCAGTTATCATTTCAATATTGGGGCCTACTAAATCTCTGATCTGTCCAACAATTTGTGCTTGTAAATGCTTCCATAATGTATACTTCTCTTACATTCCGACTTCTAACTAAAATGTAATCTACCAAATGCCATTGTTTTGAGTTTGGATCCATCCATGTTCCTTTATAGTTTTTTTTCCTGCCTTCAAATGATTTGTGGTAATCAATTCATGTATTGTACAAAAGTAATAAACCATTTGTGTTTGTAGCACCAATATTATTATTTTCTAGCTTTTAACCCAAGTCTACTATTTACATTAACAAATGCATTAAAGCCCCCCCCCCTTCCCTCAAAGAAAAAACCCAATATTTTAATTTATTGCTGTAATAATGCTATTCAATACGAATAAAAGCTTTCCTCTGAATCTAAACTTGGAACATAGAGCTAATAAAATGAACACACAAAGTGAGGTTTAACACCTTTAGCCTTTCATTGATACAATGAGGAATTCCAACAGTAGTAGATACTAAATTAGACATTACAGCAAATCCAATGCCATGTTTCCTTTTGTTGACTGATCTGCCTTTTCATAAAAAATATGTATCTATCTGCCTATTCTGTAAAACTTCTGCTATATTGATCTTAATTCTGGACAGCTCCTTAGTAACCAGTACAGTCGATTCTGGTCTTGAAGAGTTTATATCAATTAAAGTTCGTACATTTCAGGTATTACATTCAGAAAAAAGATTTATAATACTTATTTTTGTACTACTATTAATATTATAATTATTATTGTTATTATTTCTACTGCTAAACGGAGTAATCCACAAGTTGTGTCAGCCTAGTCAAACTATGCAAAACAGGCAATTTTTTAGATCATATTTTCAAGAACCACTTTTACTTCTATATTAGGCAGAGGGTTCTTTAAATAGCACTATCTGAACTTACAATCTTTGCCAGCCCAAAGCTCCTGCCTCATTCAAATCCAGTTCTAAGCTGACTCAATAGTGATTGCACATCTTCAAGCAAAAATCATAACTGTTTCCATCATAGTTTGATCTAAAAAAAAGGGAAATTGAAATTGGTGATGTGTGTGTGTAGTTAAAGAATGGAAATATTAGAGAACAGTTAGTATAAGATGTGCGATGGCATGAGAGGCTCACAATGGCTGGACCCTACAATAACATAATTGATTGCAGAAGGAAAAGAGGAAGACCAAAAAGATTATTTGTATTGGAGTATCTAGTCTTTGATGAACCAACATTCTATCCTACAAAGCACAGGAATTTTTGATCAGGCATTGTTTATGTTATTTACATTCTGGTCTTCATATCAGATCATTCCATTATTCACCATTTGTTGAGCCTGTTGATAACCTGAGCACATGATAGACAATTAAGGCAAATTTACATAATTAATCGATGAATAAAATTTATACCTTTTTGAGGAATATACTACTAGTGTTACTGCTACTCCTGCTACTACTATTACTCCTGCTACTTCTGCCACTACTATTACTACTACTGCTGCTATTACTGCTGTTGCTACTACTGCTATTGCTACTACTACTGTTACTGCTATTGCTGCCACTAACTTCTGCTGCTATTATTACTAGTAGTGCTATTACTATTGTTGCTTCTACTACTACTAATATCAACATTAACAACAATAATAATCATAATAGTTAATGCTGATAATGACATCACACTCTAAGTGGCTATGTATACATCCAATGGTGCTAAAGCCTACTCTCTATATTTTATTACATTTATTTAAAAATAGTGATTGGAGTTTCCAATATGTAGGATTGAAAATGAAATGACATCTCAGAAATCGGACAGTGAAAGGGAAGAAAATGATTATTCTAATATTGGGAAATAACTCCTTGCAGTATTCAAGGTCAAGGTATAAACACATAATGTATAATGAATATGTAAATAATAATAATTGTATAAATATAACAAAAATGTAAATGTAGAATAAAAGTAATGTATAAATAAAAATGTAAAATAACTGTATAGTAATTAAGTATAACAATGTGTAAAAATTACAATGTTATTAAATCATAGACAGTTGTATAATAATAGAAAGCTTAGCTGACCTTATAGGGTCAGAAAACTATGTAAAATACCATATATGGTGAGAAACGTGAAAATACTGTATGTAAAAACGTAAGTGAAAACACCATATATGGTTAGGAATGCAAAAGACTCCAGAAGTCTTGAGGGGTATATAAACCCTCATAACCTGTTCTAATTGTTCGGATGTTCTGAATACGTTCCGAGTATGTTCTGAGTTTTAATTATTTTATTTCGCCTTATAATAGGCTATGTATATAGTTGAATTTAACCGTATTAAACTATAATCTTACCATCTCAATTCTGCCTTTGTCCATTTATTTACTTGCTGGTCATAAGACACAGCACTCCTACTTGTGTTATTAATTAGAACATTTAAGGAAAAGACTTGGAAATGAATAATGGCAAATGTTAAGTATGATAGATTATAACAGAGAACGTCCAAATAGAAAGTGGTAAAAGTTTCTTCTCTCATCTGCAAAGAATAGATACCATCAATATTTGCACCAATCATTCTTCTGCAAATGAAACCATTAATAGGTAGATCTCTTACGTTTATTGCGATTAAAAAATTTCGGCATTTCGGGTCTTAATATTAATGCTTGAAATTCTTTATAAAGATAAATTACGAATTCAATTCTACTAGTCTCAGAATTGTTCTCGATACATCGATATCCTAATATTTACTTCTTTTGGAAAACAGTGTCAGAGTGGAGGTTTATTTTTAAAGACAAATACATATGTATACTATTCATGAAATAATATTCATTTGTTCGGTGAATGGGTTTATTCATTTTTAGTTAAAGTATAAGATAAGGATAAAAATCTGTTGAAATCCTTATCAACCGGAAACAGTCCACCTAGTGAGAAATTTCTTCTTGTTAGTAATTGACTTTTTGTTTTGCAGTGAATTATTTAAAAGCTGTTTTAATTTTAAATAAATATTTATGCTTAAGTTTTACTTGTTTTTTTCTTTTAAAAAAGTATATATATGCAAACACACTTTCCATACGGAACAAATGAATTTATTATTAACCAAATGCCTTTTAATTAAAGATAAGTTGTTTTTTTAAAAGTCTAAAACATTTTTTTAGTTGAAATATATGTATTTTAAATTGAAATTATAAACTTCGAATATTTAAATATTTTTTTGATTTATTAGTGGCCTTTATTTCATCTCACGACCAAATACAAATTAGTTATTCCGGTTTCAAGTTTAAAAATAATTGTTTGACTATTCTATCGAAGGACTTTTTTTTCTGCCTTTTCTACGAACTTTTGCACTTAATATTACAACAGACATAACAACTCCAGAAGTATATAAAAAAAAAGAGTATTAAATATCTTATGTTTTTAGGTATAATTTGTTATGTACGTACAATTAATAATATTTGTTTAAAATTAAAAATTAATAAAATTTTGTTAAGCAGCAATATCATGTATCATATTAAATAATTTGCTTAATATTAAGGTCATTAAGCACCATAGATTTTTGGAGATCGTATGAATGGAGAACTGGGCCGATGAATTTTGCCACCTTAAGCAAATTTTAAAAAATGCATCTTTTAAAATTTATTGAAAAGGCTTATTTAGTAGGACCTCGTGGTGCAGAGATAGCGCATCTGCCATACCTACTATCCGAGTTCAAACTGTGCCAAATGAAATTCAAAAGGTTTACGATTTTTCTATGAAAGTAACTAGCCTATAACTAACCATTTAATATTGATCACTGAATGGATATTCAGCTATCCGTAACTACATGATGGAACAATGATGAAAAATGTTCAAAGCCTCGTCAGCCAGCAGTGACAGGCCCAGGCAATGTAGCTATCCTCTTTGCTGTTTTTTATGAGGAGTTGTTGGAGACGTCTTTGACCTGTAGTAGGCTATTTATAAACCTATTTATTTGTAAAGATCCATTGAACAAAACAATGGATATAAAATAAAAATTACTATTAAATATATATATTTGTCAAGCGTTGTTAGCCAAGAGGTCAGCGCAGTTGTCTTGCAAGCAATCAGTTGGTTTTAGACGGTTGTCGCGGGTTCGCCTCCCGGGCGATGCTATGACATATGAAAAAATATATATATTTAATACACACATAATTATAAAACTAAAAAATGTTGAAAAATGAAAAAAAAAAAATAATAAATTCAATATAAAAAAATAAAAGTCATAACATATTAACTCATTCTAGTGGATTTTGTGGACCTGAAAATGCTCACTTTTTTTTTTTACTTGTGAATTTCAACAGATGTCCCAGACTCGTTTGTTCATATTTCTGTTAATATAGTATTCTTTTCATTTATTTACCTATTGTTTTATGCACAGCTCATTCACAATGATTATTTAGATTTATATTCTTTTTTTTTAATTAATCAAAAGGTTATTCAATAATTTTTTTAGAGCGATTTTTGATTAAAGAGAGAGGGAAAAAACATTATTTCTGTTTTAAAAAACATCCCAAATCTTTTATTTATATTATTTAGGGTAGTTTAATCCGATGTGCTCGATCGCCACCAGGTGACACTGCAGTACCATCAACAACCGGTCTGAAGCCTGCAAGTGATAAATTTATATTCAAAAGTGCTTGAAAATCAACAAGTAAAAATGCCCGAGGCTACACATATCAAAATGCTGAAAATTGACAAGTAAAAAAATAAATTTATATCCAAAAGTGCCTGAAAATCGACAAGTAAAAATTCCCGAGGCTACACATATCAAAATGCTGAAAATTGACAAGTAAAAAAATAAATTTATATCCAAAAGTGCCTGAAAATCGACAAGTAAAAATGCACGAGGCTGTATATATCTAAGAAATATAGCGAAAGTCCAAATTTAAAAAAAAAAAAAAAATACTATAAAATTTAAAATTAAAAAAAAATATATAGTTGGAAATTCATCAATATTTAAAAAATGAAAAGCATTATTCAAAAAAGCCGGTATACCAAAAAACCATTAACAATGGTGGAACACGGGAAATGCAAAAACAGAATTTTATCAAATTATTTATTAAGCTTCCAATTTGCATATAACCATCTGCAATGCATTCAAAAGCAATTATTTGGTCTCTGCTTTAAAAATATGGCATTATCATTTAAATTCGTCAAGCAATACATAAAAAATAATTATCAACGTAAAATATATTCCTACCACCCAAAATAACTCAAATTCACAAATTACGTCTATGATGTAATACTTAAAAAATAAACGATTATAAACATTTGCAAATCATTTAAATTCATCAATATTTAAAAAAAAAGCAATATACAAAAAATAATTACCAATGTCTTTCCAGAAATGTCAATGATTGCACTTTTTTCGGTTCAAGAAAAGCTATGACATCACATTTTGAAGACACAATGGTGACGTGAAATAGAAAGATTATTTGCAGTATAAAAATTCATTAGCTATCAAATAATAAAATGAATTAAATATCCATTATTTTTTACAACTGTTTTTTAAAATTATAACATTTAGCTTAGTAGGCACTTGACTGTTTTCAACATAAAAATCCATTCAAAAGGATTATTATTAAATTTGGAATTCACATTTTTAGAGAACAGAAGATTAAAAAATGGTGGTTATTTGGGTTAGCATATTTTTGAAGATGCAATGGTGACTTGAAATAGAAAGATTATTTGCAGTATAAAAATCCATTAGTTATCAAATAATAAAACGAATTAAATATCCATTATCTTTTACAACTGTTTTTTAAAATTTTGCTTTCTAAGGTTAAACTTCTTAACATTCCCAAATGAATGAAAAATGGTGTTGCTCACTGTAAACCAAATCAATTTTTTAAATTACGTTTTAACGTACTCATAAAAGTTAGAAACTGATAAATAGTTGCCTAAACATTTATTCATATACACATGTTATATGATATTCTTAGGTAAATACAGAAGGAAATCTCAATATTTTTTTTAAAAAAAAAAGCAATATACAAAAAATAATTACCAATGTCTTTCCAGAAATTTCAATGCTTGCACTTTTTTCAATTCAAGAAAAGCTATGACATCACATTTTGAAGATACAAAGGTGATGTAAAATAGAAAGATTATTTGCAGCATAAAAATCCATTAGCTATCAAATAATAAAACGAATTAAATATCCATTATCTTTTACAACTTTTTTTTTTAAATTTTGCTTTCTAAGATTAAACTTATTAACATTCCCAAATGAATGAAAAATGGTGGTGTTCACTGTAAATCAAACTATTTTTAAAATTACCATTTACCATACTCATAAAAGTTAAAAACTGATAAATAGTTGCCTAAACATTTCATCATATATGCATGTTGTATGAGATTCTTAGGTAAATACTGTATGAAATCTATACACATATACCAATTAAAAATTAATATATATATATAATGGCACCGTAATATATTGGATCACTGTTTCTACTCATTAATGAAACATGATGTAATAGACATTTCACAGAAAAATATAATTTCCAAAGCTGACAAATTTAATCAAAATGTAAGTGAATTAGTCTTTTGCAATATCTGCTTAGTTTTATTACAACGTGTTAATTATTTCGTACTGCTAGAAATACAAGTTGTTGGGATTATTTTTATTTTTTGACAGAATTAATGTGGATTATTTTTTTACATAGATGAATACAATGTTAAACATGCACAATCTCATATAACGTGTATATGATGAAATGTTTAGGCAACTATTTATCAGTTTCTAACTTTTACGAGTACTTTAAAATGTAATTTTAAAAATAGATTTGGTTTACAGTGAACAATGCCATTTTTATTCATTTGGGAATGTTAAGAAGTTTAACCTTAGAAAGCAAAATTTAAAAAAAAAGTTGTAAAAGATAATGGGGTACTTATAATGTAATCAGGCTTGGCCACTTGATGGCGTTCTGCCTCGCCAAAATACCTAACAAATGCCGTTTACAAGGCCTGACTTACGTCTATAGAAAACATCTATGTTTGTCTTAGCCATTAGAAGGGCGTTTATGATGCGTAATGCAGAAATAATACAGCCTATTTCTGCTTCGCGACAGTTTTTGTGAATCCACACACTTATCTTTCGTTTACAGTTTGATATATATATGTGTGTTTAGTTGGATTAGTCAAATTTTTACAATATACGTTACACAATATTTGTATTTATAATTTATTTAATAAACATGAATTTATAGTAATTTTCTAAATGGCCACACCCTTGTTTAGAGAAAGTGTAAGGTGTAAAATCATGCTGAGGGTAGGTAAAAAAGAATTTGGCCGATATCACGTGCAAACGTGAAATACCACGTAGTTGATAAAATGGATGGCGATCAACTTTTCCGCAGTTGCCGACAACAGAAACCGAGTATTTCTGCTGTCCAATAAAAATATACACGATTTTTTGTAAATTTCATAGAAAGCACATATTATAAACATGTTTAATAAGTAAATAAGACATTTATATGTGTTTGTTGTTGTTTAAAAACGTTTGAGTTTCTTTCTTTTGTCCGACTACATTTACGATTTTGATATCTTTTATTTTAGCATTACAAACAACAGAACACTAATCCTAAAACTAACCCTAACTAACCCTAAACCTAACCCTAAACTAAGCCTAACTAACCCTAAACCTAACCCTACACAATTGTTTTGTTATGTAGAAAGCAATAATTACGTGAAAGACACTCGCTAAATAGACATCGCAGAGTAGCAGCTTTGTCCAAAAACAGCAATTTAAAAATTAAAAAAAAGGTTGTCATTTACCAATAATTAAGCGAAAGACATCGCTAAATAGACATTGCAGAGTAGCAGCTTTGTCCAAAAACAGCAATTTAAAAATAAATAAAAAAGTTGTCGTTTACTAAATACAAAATTAAAATTAAACAACTTTTTTAATAAAAAGGCATGAAAAAAAAGTTATAGCAATCAATAAATTAATAACCAAAAAAAAAAAACAAACAGCAATTCGATTTAAAAATATAACGCGGCCCCGAACATTGTATTGTATTGTTTTTGACTGCCAACAACGCCATCAAGTGGCCAAACCCAATTACATTATAATTACCGATAATGGATATTTAATTAATTTTGTTATTTGATAAATAGTAAATTTTTATGCTGCAAGTAATCTTTCTATTTTACATCACCTTTGTATCTTCAAAATGTTATGCTGCAAATAATCTTTCTATTTCACATCATCTTTGTATCTTCAAAATGTGATGTCATAGCATTTCTTGAACTGAAAAAAGTGCAATCATTGAAATTTCTGGAAAGATATTGGTAATTATTTTTTGTATATTGCTTTTTTTTTAAAATATTGATGAATTTAAATGATTTGCAAAAGTTTATAATTGTTTATTTTTTAAGTATTACACCATCAACGTAATTTGTGAATTTGAGTTATTTTGGATGGTAGGGATATATTTTATGTTGATAATTATTTTTTATGTATTTCTTGACTAATTCAAATGATAATGCCATATTTATAAAGCAGAGACCAAATAATTGCTTTTAAATGCATTGCAGATGGTTATATGCAAATTGGAAGCTTAATAAATAATTTGATGAAATTCTGTTTTTGCATTTCCCGCGTTCCACCATTGTTAATTGTTTCTTGGTATATATTGCTTTTTATTTTTTAAATATTAATGAATTTTCAGCTATATATATATTTTTTAATTTTAAATTTTATAGCATTTTGTTTTTTTTTTTTAAAAAAATTTGGACTTTTGCTATATTTCTTGGATATATATAGCCTCATGCATTTTTACTTGTCGATTTTCAGGCACTTTTGGATATAAATTTATTTTTTTACTTGTCAATCTTCAGCATTTTGATATGTGTAACCTTGGGCATTTTTACTTGTCGATTTTCAGGCACTTTTGGATGTGAATTTATCACTTGCAGGCTTCAGATCGGTTGTTGATGGTACCGCAGGGTTGCCTGGTGGCGATCGAGCACGTCGGGTTAAACTATCTTATTTAGATATTTTTCTGCTACTAAATTAACAATAATAAAAAAGCTTTTTAAATCGTACTTTTGTTTCTACATCTTAAACTAATTTAGCAGATGAGGCAATTACATTTTTGTCCATTCTTAATGCCTACAATTAGTTTATGATCAGATCGCTTTCTATCATAGAGGCTGAAATGTTGAAAAGGCTGTGATTAACCGTTACCTCGCTAATATGTAACATGGATCTTAATAATAAAATATTCAAGGTGTGTCCTGGCATAGTAATAATATATATATATACATGCATTCCCATGCCTAAATCCAGAAACAATTGGTAAAGCTTAGGTTTTGAATGAATATTTAGGATGATAATAAGATTTAGGATTTTTTTTCAGATAGCTAATGCAAGCTAGTCAGCATAAAGAACACATTTCATAAATATTATCACCTTTTTTAGGCTTCAGTTATCTATGACTAAAAAGTAATATACTGTAAATAAGTATGTGTAGGTATCCTTGATCTATTTTAATTAATGAATATACTAGTATACTTTTAAAATTTAAATATATTACACTTATTAATAAGTTTGTTTGAGCTATTGGTACGTTCTATATATTACATATATTTATGTATATAATTACATATTTATGGGTTTTAATTAATTAATATTTGCCTATTTAAAACGTTTATTTGAAGGCAAGATTGTTTGAAAGTAAGTTAGATTATAATCTCTGTTTTATCAATAAACATTCATACAAAGGAGGCTTTAATTAAGCTACTGCTAAAATTCTTGTCATTCAAAGTTATTATCAAATTGAATTTTTCAAGACTGTTTAAATAGAAACTGAATTACTATATTTGATATTATCTCAATTGTTTTGATAGAAATATGTTTTCTAATATAGAGGGCATAAATAAATAATGTTAATGAATTATTTATTATATTTATATACAAGTAAGTAACACATAGATTAAGTTCATATTTCCCATTTCTATAGAAGGCATAAATCAAATAATGTTAATAGATTATTTATTATATATCTAAGTAACATTTAGAGAAATTAAAGTCCATATTTCCTAGGTATATATAATTGCTATAGCCTCTAGTTGCTAAAAATTGCATCAGTTTTTGCTTTGTCAGGAAATGATTATTTCTGTCTATAGACTTAAGTTGTCTATCCTGGTATTACGTCTCTCACTATTGTAATATTTCATCATTATATATAAATATATGTATGTCAGTTTAACTGTATTGTGTGTATGTTTGTGTATGTGTTTTTACATATAGATAGATAAATAGCTGGTTGAATATATGGATAGATATATAGATAGGTAGATAAGAATATATATAATTCATAAATAATATATATCATCAAAAAGCTGAACTTCAGTGAAATCAATATATGAATTGTCTGGTAATTAACCCTATCTGCTAGGGATCTTGGGAAAAAAATAAAGGTATATAAGGGCTTAACTGTAAATAAAATCTTTTAAAAAACTGAAATTAATGAAAAAGAAACTTTAATTTTCTGTATTTTTTTTTCACAGTGCACACATATGTACATATCTGCATAAATGTGTCATATACATTTTCAACATCTATGTACATATATATATATATATAGCATTTGTGTTAAAAATATAATACTGTATATGGATTGGCATTCATGAAATGCTTTGGAACCAGC